>CM076996.1:67619949-68219949 GCA_039090855.1 Macrothele yani
TGTTGAAAATATTACTTTATGAATTATATGAAACTGACATTTATGAAAAATACCTCGCAATATTGTAAAATTAAAGAGAGAATCATTCGGTTACACATTCCGCAGGAAAGAGACAGCTTCAAGCACACGCTCGTTCGTGGCAAATCAGTCACGTCAGTAGACAACTCGGCTCCAACGACGACAGCCGTGGTTCGTTTCCACACGGGCGTTTTTCCGGTCTGTTGGGAAAATTTTACCCGCGCAGTACTATAATTCTGAAGTTTCGTAAGGGGGAAAAAAGTTATAGCTTTGGGAACTTCGGTTATCCTTTTTTTTTGTTATGGCTACTACTGGGAAACTGGCGGACAAGACTCGGCAAGCCATCAGTTACGTCACGTGGTTGCCGGTTGCCACTGCCTCCAAACTAGCGGGCCACATTAGGCTAGCCATCATTTCTGGTACGTGCTCGCACGGCCGCGAAAGGGCCACTTGTGGCAGCTGCTGCCTGTGATGGATAGCTGATGGCCCTGTTGTGGCATTTGACAACAGATGGGGGTTCCAGCAGTTGATCTGAACTGCTGGCCCTTCTGCTGGCCGCCCGGACATTTTATTGACGGTTCGGCAGTGGCAACATAGTGCTAGGCCATTGTTGGCAGTGCTGGCCCAGCAAGACTGTTTTTGCTGGGTTATGGGGAACAATTTAGGAAAAACATTTAATGAATGTTGCAGATTACTGAAACTTATCTTAACAACTTCTATGACATCAGTAGAAACAGAACGGTGTTTATAGACTTTAAAAATAATAAAAATAGTTTTGAGTAACTCAAGGAAAGGTTGTGAAATTAGGCCATGCTTTCTAAAGGATCTTATCATGGATATTCCCGAAATTTGCTATTCAGAAAGATAGAAGGATGAATTTTCGCTTTAAATAATTTGTGGTAAGGACTGCTTTCATTTTCTTTTCCATTAATTGTAATTAAGAAATATGAAATTTTGGAATGTGGTAATTATACAGACAATATCTTGTTGTTACATTACGTTGCTTATAATAACGTTAAACTCTGCCTGCATAGTAACCTCCCCCTCCAAGTACACCAACAAACAAAAACAACAACAACAACAAAAACGCTCGCGAGCAGTGTTTTTAAGGACGTGTGCGACACCCTATTTCTGGAATCACGAGCCGCCAATGGGAAACACCAGAAGCAATTCACTGGATTAACAACGAAACATTCAGTATATTCATCGCATGAAGGGAATGGAACAGGAAAATACGTTCTTTTGAGCTTTTAAATCAACATTATATTTTTTAAATTATAAGGAATTTAGCGATCCACACACATGCATACGCGCAAGCACAAACGCAAACACACACTTTTGAAACAAAAAAACGAGGAAATATGAAATCTGCAGTCCCGATGCATAAATTACCCTATATTTCCAGCTGTGCCGCCCCGGTGGCGCAGTGGTATAAGCGATGGCCTCTGATCATTCGTCCGAACGGCGTCTGGGTTCGAATCCCGTGGAGGCATGGATGTTGTGTTTGTCTTACGGCACTGGCTCTTTCCCTTCCCTGGAACCAGTGGCCCTAAATTAGGGACGGGCGACTGCTTATAGCCCATTCAGTTGCTCACGGTGGTCGTTAAACCTACAATAAAAAAAATTCCAGCTGTTGGTCTGAACTGCTGGCACTTCTGTTGGCCGCGCGGACATTTTATTGACGGTTTGGCAGTGGCAACACAGTGCTAGGTCATTGCTGGCCCAGCAAGACTGTTTTTCCTGGGTTATGGGGAACTCCGGCTTCTTTATTTAAACAGAATATTTTCCACTTATTCTTCAAAAGAAAACTTTATCTAAAAATAAAATCCTGATACAAGTAAATATTCAAAGGTTATTTCGAATTATATAAACACACACATACACGCGCGCGCGAAAGTAGAATACGACGGAGTTTTTTTTTTTTTTTGATTGGAGGTTTAACGACCACCGTGAGCAACTCAATGGGCTATAAGCAGTCGCCCGTCCCTAATTTAGGGTCACTGGTTCCAGGGAAGGGAGAGAGCCGGTGCCGCAAGACAAACACGACATCCATGCCTCACCGGGATTCGAACCCGGACCCCTTACGGACGAATGATCAGAGGCCAGCGCCTTAGACCACTGCCTTCAAAATAAACCTTTATTAGTCTAAAAGCAAAGTACATGTGATACGCTTCAGTCACATGAGACTGTATTAAAAGAGACGAGGCCAAGAAGTCTCAACACAAAAGAAAGGAGGAAAGAAAACTGGTAACATCAGAACAAGATTAAAATATATACAGATAAAAAAGGAACACAGAAAACAAAACACAAAAAACACACACTTCACGAAACCGAAAACCCAGAAGGAGGGAAGAAAAACACATTCCAAAGACTAGTACATAGCAGCGCGAACACAAAAGTGACAGGTAAAAAACACAACAACAATACAACACAACACAAATTGACTGACACTGCAAGACAGTGACAGGAGAAACAAAACTGTACTTCTGAAAACATGCAGCAGCGGCCAAAATATTAGTACAAGAAGAACATAAAAAACAAAAAACCGTGCACATAAAGAGGGGTGTTAACCAACCTCTATAACTAAAAACGAAATACGAAGCGATGCATGTATGTCAGAAGGAACACTGCACAGAAGAATACATGCTAATAAGGGGAAAAACCGCCGCATCACACAAAATAAATGTTAGCCAAAAAGGCACACGAGGTTCACAAAAAAATCGCACTCAATTCAAATTTCATACTCAAAACAAGAAGTCGCGCGTTGACAAACCCCGAAAGCCGACGTGGCGCTATAGACAGAATCACGCGGAAACAAGATCGCATAGCACCATAACACATTGAAAACAGCACAATGTACGTCCAGTCGTGCACGGTAACAGAAGTCTGGGCTGAGAAAAAATAAAATATTACAGGAAAAACCCGGACAGAAGAAACACGAAGCAAGACGTAGAACCCTAGCTTGCGTGCAAAGAAACACAAAAACGAAAACCCAAAAAAGTGCACTTAAAACATAATCAAAGACAAAACTGCCCCAAACGACAACTTCACTACACATGTAGTCGCATACAGTCAAGAAAAAAAAAACACAAGAGGCACAGTAAAAAAAAATGAGTACAAGGCAAATAGTGCGTTGACAAACTCCTTGGGTCAACGTAACCCAATAGACAAGATACACACGAGAAGCACACTGTATAGAAAACGAGAGATAAGGCTGAGTACTCAATGAAAAAACAAAACGAGACCAGCAGGGCCACACTAAGTAATTCAAAGTTCATAAAAAATAAGCAAAACAAGTGAACATGAAACACAGGGCATGAGAAAAAAAAAGGCTCCCTAAACTGCGGAGCCAACTGAAACACGAAAGTAGAACATACACAAACAAGTAAAAAACAAGATTATCACAGTAGCAGTATAGGTAAAATACAATCACAGTATTAAAAAACCTCACACAGGAGCAGAGCTAGTAGGACAGCCGCCATCCGAGCAACTAAACAAAACACGTGCAAAAAGCAAGAGCAATTACAAAAACACGGGAATACCACATACAGGAAACACAGTACAAAAAAGAAGATCAGGAACAACAACAAACAAACAAGCACAAAAGAAACACAACACGTTAAAAACATTTTGCAAAACTAGACAACACAGACTAGCCCAACGGAAAACAACAACACCCAACAAGCACCACACTATACCAAACAATAACAGTGATCACAAACAATTAGTGGCCAACCAGTAAAACAAAACACCACAACAAGAAATGCGTCGACCAACAACTGTGGCCGACGAAAACATAGAAAGCAAGCACACAATAATACATAGACAAACAACTCAACAAAAATACCGACACAAAAAACAATAACCGATTGCACAGCACCACCAAGAACCAGAACAAAAATACACACAGAACACAGGAACACAAATGCCCACGGACTCCGGACAGGAAAAAAGTCAAAGCAACTAGCTGTAAAACATCCGATCACAGCGCAAAACGGCAAGAAAATTCAGACAAAGAGGCCGAGGCCGCTAGTAAGAGGAAAGGTATAGAAAATCACTATCCAAGAAAGAATTTACCGACCAGTAGAATGAGCTAACAAAGCACAGGGAAAAAACAACAAAAAGACCGGAATCTCAAGGAAGCAAAACAGTACAACATTACCAAAGGGCCATCATAAAAACAAAAAAAGGAAAACAGTAAAAAATTAAAAAGAAAAACAACAGGATCAGAGGAAAAGAATGAATACAAGGAAAAAAAACCTGCAGCTCAATCAAAAACAGAACAAGACAACAACCCGGAAAAGCAAAAAAAAAAAACAAAGTGAAGAAACCAGTACACCAAAACAAAAACAAGAAAAAAAACCTGATCAAACGAATTTAATCAAGCCATGCTCAACCCGAAACCTTGGGAGGTGGAGGGACCAGATCGAGAAGAAAGCAGGAACTGCCTGCCGGGCCAGAGCTACCTCGTACTCAAGTTGGATGACGGACTTGATCGACGAACGAAACCTACGGCACAGAAAAACTCTCGCAGGATGATATCGACGAAGAGCAGGCCGATCAACACTGGTATGATAGCATAAAAAAATAGTCAGTTTTGCCTGTAAAATTAAAAACACGCAAACTGGATTGTGAACAGCAGCGGAAGGGTGATGACGGCGAAGAAAATAGTAATGTGAAACAGAGTGAAAGGAAGGACAGACCTTGGAGAGAAGAGCAAACATCAATGAAAAAAGAGGCTGTAAAACTAAACAGGAGTCATATGCGTGATGAACATCACCGAGCGTTGAACAGAAAAAACACAAGGGAGAAGACAGGCGACCAAAACGATGAAGAGTTGTTTTGTGAGCAAGCGGCGATGAAGATGTAGCCAATGAATATCAGTTGCTTTTGGGGAAGCCAGAGAAATGTGTGAATCGACCCATGTCTGAGAGGTTTCATCAGGAGGCACAAAAGGAATAGCGAGAGGTGTTCTAAAATAAGTAAGAAAGTGGCGGTACAAGAGTTTTGAAGTAACTTGATGCACCATAAAGGGAACATCATTCAAATAAACCAGAAAAGGAAGGCAAGGGGACGCCGAAGAAGAAACAATTAACCCATAAGAATTCACGAGGGACGGGTAACGGCGTTGAAGCTGAATATGAAGCAACCGGTGTTGGGCGCGATGTAAGGGAGTGTCAGCAAGAGAGGGGTCGATTTGGGAAAGAGACTTCCAGCGGAGAGAAGCATCTACAAGTTGGGATACCTGTACCACGCCAGTGGTGAACCAGGTGGAGAAGCACAAGTACGGTGAAGAGGGAGAACGGAGTGCAGAATAGTAAAAGAGAGGTTCCGCAAGCAGATCATTAGTTGAGGTAGGTGGGAGACGGACGGGACATAAGGAATGCCAGAGGAAAAAGAAGGTGCGATAAGTATCGGGAAAGTGATCTGGAATGAGGGGGAACAGATCCATACGGAGGAAAGTAGCGAGAGTGAGAAACGGACTGCGAGGGATAAGTAAAGTATCAACAATAGTAATCGATGAAATCTGAGGATGAGAAAAAGAACGGAGAAAGGTCTGAAGATGAATAGCATTAGATTTTTGAAAAAGATCTGGGTGGGCAAGACCTCCAGAGGACAGAGGAAGGACTAGATTAGAACGATGAACCCAGTGAACTTTATTCCAGATGAAATCAGCAATCAAACGTTGAGCGGATTGGAGAAAAATGGGCGAGGGAAAATAAGCGAACCACGAATGTGTCAGAATGGGAAGAAGAAAGGAAGAAACCAGATGTGCTCTGCTAAAAAAGGACAAAAAGGTTTGAACCAGCAAAAAGGAGCAAGACGGCGATTGAGCTGCTGAACCAAAGGAATCCATGTGGCATCAGAAACCGCCACGGGATTTACAACGTACACACCAAGAAGTTTAATGACCGAGGATGACCAACGGGCACCCCAAGGGCGATCACCGTGTGCCACCCACGATCCGGCCCACAGACCGACAGATTTAGACAGATTAAGTTCGGAACCGGAAATTGAAGAATACTCACGATAAGCAGAAAGGACAACACCGAAAGAACGTTCAGTGTGAAGAAAGAGAGTGAGGTCATCAGCATATGCAGACAACACTATGCGGTGGTGACGAGTAGGAGCAATACTGCGAGGAATCACAGAAAACAAAGGAGAACGCAGACAAATTAAGAGAGGTTCAAATGCAAGCGTAAAAGGTTGACCTGAAAGGAGACAACCCTGCCGGATCCCGTTGTCAAAGAGGATGGTAGCTGTCATGAATGTGGAAGTGCGAATACGGAAAGAAGAGTGAGAGTAAAGATTAATTAAAGCTTGACAGAAAAGAGTAGGAAAGCCAAAATGACGAAGAACAGCAAAGAGATAAGAGTGATTAATGGAGTCAAAAGCTTGTTTCTGATCAATATTAAAAATTGCGAGAGGTTCGGAAAGATGGGAAGCAAGAAAATATAAGTTGCGAATGGTGGAAATGTTGGTAGTAATCGAACGGGAGGGAATAGTGTAAGTTTGATCGGGGTGGATTAAATGCTGCAAGACGGGATTGAGGCGAAAAGCGAGAATTTTAGCAAAGGTTTTGCAGTTAGTATTAGGAATAGAGATAGGACGCCAGTTAGAAAAAAGTCCAAGGTTTCCGGTTTTGGGGATGGGATGGAGAATAGCAAAAGTGAAATCAGAAGATCGAAAATTTGAAGAAGTAAAAACGGCATTAAAACAAGCAACCAGAAGCGGGAGGAGAGAAGGAAGAGACTTCTTATAAAATGAGAGCGGAAGACCGTCCGCGCCAGGGGAAGAACGGTCATTCAGACTGGAAATTGCAGAGCGGACTTCAGAAGGAGAGATAGGAGAAACAAGAGAATAAAAAAAACAATGTGGAACCTGATTGAGGACATAAGAAGAGGGGAGGTATCTTCAGGAGAAAGGAGTCGGAGTTGAAAACGATCAGAATAATGGGAAAAAGTAAGCTCACAGATACGATAAGGGTCGGTAACTGTAGATCCGTCAGGTAGTGAAAGAAAGGAAATTGTGTTGCTTTTAACATGATACTCCTCAAGGGACTTCAAACTAGAAAAGGGGTCGTCGTGAAACCGCAAGTGAGTGAATTTCAGACGAGTAAGGGCTGATGAAGCAAAAGTAAACAGAATACGACGAAGTTGAGCTTGAAACACGGGAAAAGAAGGATCAGAAGGAGAAATAGTCTGCATTTTACGACGGAGAACATCAATATCTTGAAAGCGAGAAGTACGGGAAGAGAAAGAAAACTGACGTGCGAAAGAAATAATCGAAATTTTCGTGGAAAGCCACAGAGCCACTGGGTCGTCAGACGAAGAAAGTTGTTGCACAGAAGACGAGATCATAAAGCGAATTTTAGCACAGAAAACAGGATCAGTTAAAACTGAATCGTCGAGCGACCAGACTGGGGAAGGGGGAACAGAGGAAGAATGCAAAAAAAGTTTTAAAAGAACGGGGCGATGATCTGACGAAACGGAAGGATGATGAGTTACTTCAACTAGAGAGGAATGGAGGAAACTGGAAACATAGACTCTATCCAGCGTGCTGCGACTCAGCGTGAAGCAGCCGGGGGAACCAGGAAAATTCCTTGGACCGGGGATGGAGGGAACGGAATGCATCAGTCAAATTAAAATTAACAAGGAGTTGAGTGAGATTGGAAACAAGGTCGGAACGGCTTTCGGTTGAACCATCGTGGTCAAAACCGGGTTGCAAAGTGCAATTGAAATCGCCTGCAACAATGACTGTATCATTTGGATGGAGGGTCGAAAGGATAGAAGAAAGATGTTGGAGGAGAGTTTCTGCATCCGTAGCAGATTGCGGAATATGGATATTGAAAACATGAATATGTTTAGAACAAAAACAAAAAGAAATATGTTGAAAAGAACCCAGCAGACTCTATGTCTCAACAAGATCAGAAAGGGAAGAATGAAAACGCACATGAAATGCTATAGCGGTACCAGACCTGAGATGGGTCCGGTAATTATGATAAAAAATGTACGGCCAGCGTCTCCAGCAGGAACACCTGGCATCCAAGGAACAGTTCATCTCTTGGAGAAGGAGGATATTAGCCCCCAGGTAACGAACGTCCTCGAAAACCAAAGCATTCGCCGCAGAAGACGCAAATCCTCTAAAATTAAAGCTAAGTAGTGTTAACAAGGACATCACTGGTAGGTTGCATCCAGCCTTCCAGTTCAGCCCTCAAAATCTTGAGTAAGTAGCCCAGACGGCGAGCATATTGCTCAGTCCCGCCAGGCAAAGTAACATTAGTTATAAATGCATGGAACTGGTTTAGCTGTGCAATCATTTCAGGTAGCAAGTGAAGCTTACTCTTAATGCAAGGTAATGTGATCAACTTCGCCTTACGCGGGCGAGTGGTCAATGCATACATATCAGATAAGGTAAGCGGGTGCAAAGGCACCGCAAGTTCTTCAAACATAGTAGAAATGTCAAGAAGTGTAGGAGAAGGAGAATCATCGTCAGAGTCTAAAAATTGCAGTGTCGTCAGGATCAGGGGCGACCGTGTCCATAACATCATCATCCTGGAGACATGCAAATCGGTTCGAAACTAGTAATTCAGAATTTGGCTCATGATGGCTAGGTGAACCTGAGGTAGAATGGGCTGGTTTCTTGGACCGTAGACAATGAGGCGAACGGGAAGAGCGAGTAGAAACACCAGGTGAGCTGGGGCGTTTACGCTATGATTTAGGTGCATACACTTCCAGCGATGGAAAATCCTCATTGGAGGGCTGCCAAACCATCCAGTACGACGACAGGAACCGGGAGGAAAGGAACGACTGGAGAAACATCAGGCAAAATTGATGAAGGTAGAATGTGAGCAGGTGCCTCAGTGGCCTGCACAACATCCGCAGGGGCAGCGGCCACCCGAACTGTAGCAGCTAATGAAGAATCAGATCTAGCACCAGGAATAGTATGAGGACAAGCAGAAGCGAGATGACCTTCCCCTTTACAGCGGAAGCACTGAACCATTGCAAAAAGATTAAAAATGTACGTCCGGGTATCAGTGACTAATTCCAGAGTTGCAGGGCGTTCCGCAATTGACTGCGAAGTTGGAAAGATAACCCGGTACTGGCGGTGCCCACACTGCACATGTTTCAGGGGGGAATCACGGGCTGTAGCTGGAAGAATCTTGGTCACTCCCACAACACGACCCATCGTGTTGAGGGCATCAATCAACAGAGAATCAGGAACAGCCGTTGGTACAGGAGAGAGGGTCACCGTAACTGGTCTTTGGGCTGCAGCGACAGGTTGTAGATGAAAGGACCCAATATCAACCCCATGAACTATAATTAAATCTACTGCTTGCTGGTGGGTGAAGTGAACAACCACCCCTCCACCCAAGCGAATAATGGACACAATGCTTTCGGCTGGAACGAACTTCGACACAGCATGCAGATACTGGGGGAGGGGGTGTCACGCAAAGCATTAATGAAAACACTTAATAATAAGGCAGACGACAATTGCTTACCTTGCGCTGAATCACTTGGAAGAATAATTTTCAACGCCGAAGCTACACGTTTGAAATGTGGTGCAGAATCACTAGAAATATATGAGGTACTTCCCACAGCTTGTGCGAACGACGTTGAAGTAGAACTAGCAGAACCAGGAATATTAGACGCAGCCGGCACACGGGTGGCCGGAAGCACAGTCTCTGGAAGTCCAGCAGCATTAGTCAACACAACATTCCCCGAAGAAGACACAGAACTATGAAGTGAAGACATATCAGCAATCGACGAAGCAGCTGTAGACGACAGTGACTTATTCACAGTGGTAGTGGACATTCTCGACCACTGGCCCACCAAAACTCATGCGTCGTAACTGACGACACACGAAAAGTAAAAAAAAACAAAAAATGAGCACCCACTCGGCACTCAGCCTCACTGCTCGTGAAGCGAGGGTATGAAACACTGCAACCAGAACACAAAACGACGAAATACCACAAAAAGAACAAGTAAACAAACGAACGTTGACTTCTACGGAGGAACCCAAAAAAATGCGACTTGCCTGTTCAACGACCACTGCGCCACCGGGGCGGCTACGACGGTGATACACTAAATACTTAAGCTGTGAAAGATATCAGTAACTTTGTTAAAGAAAAATCCGCTGGCATTTCAGTGTTTTTTAATCTAACGACCGTTCTTCAGCATTGCATTCAAGACTAACGAAAGAGACAACGAACCCACGTAAAACTTAATTATGACATTATAGGCTGTAGAAAATAAATTCTGTCCGTTTCATATTAAAATAACTGTTAAGGAAATAAAAGAGAAAGTAATAGAAAGTACATGAAGTAAATACAATTAAAGAAGATCAGAAAAATTATAAGCTACAGTTTGTATAGGAAGTCGAGCAATAGCTACAGCACAGAAGAAGGTAGGATACTAAAGATGTAGAACCAACAGAATCGGTACTAATGTTAGAGGGTCGACGATCCATTTTCCACGACGAATCTGGAAAGTTAGCGTCTCGAACCCCGGAACTATGATTTATTAGGCAAAACTAGCCGTAGTAAAGTTGTAGAGCATCATTTGTTTTTTACAAAACGGCAAAAAAGAAAAGTGAGTGCCAAAGATAAGGTGACCAGATATTGGAGCACTGATTTGATGACAAAATGGCGAGGTGTCCCCAAATCAGTAGATCATTTGGGGACACCTACATACACAAAATAAATATGAAATTAGTTTTGTTGAAAAATTGTATTGTTTTTATAATTGTGTTATTACATATGAAAATTTATGTCTTAAAAGAATAATGTTGGTAATTTGTACTGACAAAGTATAGCTATGATGGTGACAACATATCAGCACAAGTGAAATACTTTACCTTAGGTATATCTGCTGAATTATGATAAAATCAAGCTGCAGAGTGATGAACGAATCGGATGGCAAATTTTTCATTTTGCCGAAGTTTCTGGAGGAACTTAGAACACGTACAGTTGAAACTTGCTCGCCTTAGTGGTTTAGGGCTCTTACTGCTGGCCACTGACCATTCGTAAAAGTTGGTACGGGTTCGAGCCACGAATGAGGCATCGGAGATGTGTTTATTTTACAGCACTTGCTCTCTCCCTCCCTAGAACGAATGTCCCAAATTAAAGACAGGTGACTACTTTATAGTCTTTAGAGTTTCTCAAGGTGGTCGTTAAACTCGGAAAAAGGAAAAACAGAAACAGTCAAAATTTGTTTTCACAAGAAGCATGTTGGAAAATCAGTACAGCGAAAACTATTTTTAAAAACATTTTTCATTAGAAATCTAACGACCCAATGAGGAAGTGTAAATTCCAGGACACTTGAGGACAAAGATCAAAATTTGTGGGCAGTTTTCGTCCCCAAAGGCATCAGCCGTTTTTGGGGACAGTAAACCAAATTCGAAGGCTGTCCTCAAGAATTCGGGACTTCTGGCCAGCTTTGCCCAAAGAACGAGTTCTGTTGTTCACTAGGGGGGCTAAGGTACCAAACCTAATTTGTAGGAGGTGCAGTGTCGTTGGAAGGATGTTAGGGACTGGGAGGCACGAAGGACTTTATTCATCTCCTTTGTCTAAACACAAGAGATGATACATTGACCACCGCGCCTCCAGTCCTTTCAACAATCATATGCCGCTGTCGGATTTTCTTCGCCTCTTGCGGTTAGCATATCACGATCACACCATGTGCATTCCTAACGCACTGGGACAAATAGTATAATTAACAAGTGTAGTGCATGCCCTCGAACACACAGATGTTATAAACATGGCTCCCTCTGTCTCGGTGTGATAAACAAGCCTTAGTGACCTGTTCGTTTTATAACCATGAAATACATTCGTTACGCGATTAATATTTTATGGATAAAACGGAGTAACAAGGTTTATTTTCCATCCAGAAGGAGGGACTAGCAAAAGTAACAACGGTTGTGGGACGGGTACGCCAAATGTAGTCACTTTCATACACATGTAGCATTCCAATATAGCGATGACAGACAGTGCTCAAAAAGTACTTCTCACGCTATCCAAAACAATAGAAGACAGTAGTACGTACAATTGAGTATACTTCTGAACAGCACTGTAGGATGGTTTTGATATATGGTGAGTGTCAGTTAAATACACACGTAGCTGCTCGACTGTATGCACAAGATCTCCTAAATGGTTCCTGTCACGCAGCTTCCAGAATCATCCATCCTCGTCGTACAACGGCTCAGTCAAGTGGTTAGCATCTCGACTGGGGAAAGCACCGGTAAACCACGCCAACCCTTGAATAGTGGGACTGCTGTGAGAGTTGTGGACTTTGCACTTGCAAACCATTATTTTAAGTTATGACAGCTCAGTCCGGCCTGCGGCATGAGGATAAGTGCTAATAAATGTTGAACTAAGTCTCAGTCTAATATTTCGACATCTTCTTTTCCAATTACATTCCGGTAACAAAGCTGTTTCTTACTCGGATGTGGAATTTCATGAGTCTGAGAGGCACTTTTCTGCCCTGGCCTCTCCAGTGTATAGCTTAAGTTCTTATAATCCTTGGAGTTGTTCACGGTTCTCGTTAAACTCAACACACACACACACACACACACACAACACAAAATGAATTATCGGTCATAGGTGTGGATTTTCTCTTCGGTCGCGGCCAGGTGCTCCGACGTCTAGTTGATAAGATCGTTCTTCTGATACTTGTAATTATATTCTTGGTTCCACATTATTACCAGACATTGTTCTCCTATGCCGTTGCTTTTGGCGACTTTACTAATCACGTTCTAAACGTAAGGCTAGAAAGCGCATACACTCCTGGTAGTGCAGAGGTTAGAGATCTGACTTTGGGCATTATTAGTATTGTTTTCAGTACCGAGTACAAGAATGACGTGTTTGAGCCTTTTCCTGCGATATGTTTTGTCCCCAGATGCGCTTTTCCAGACTGAACCCCTTAGTGAATTTCGTTCGCTTGTCTAAGAATCTCTTAATGTGCCGGCCTCGTTTCGGTGTATCTAATGGTTTTCTTATTCATGAATCACGAATATAATCTCATTAAAGGTGGAACAGAAAATACTTTGGAATTTAAAATCCTAACATGTTGTGGAAAAAAAATGAAGAAAAGTAATATGGATTTAATCAGAAAAAAACATCCCAGGATCCAATTTTCAGCACTAAAATGCAGAGTATGTCACTTGGTAGTCTCCCCAAAGAACCAACTAATGTTTTCTTCCCACTCTACACAGGAATATGACGTATGTTTTACATGTGAACTTGATCCTTGAGAAGCCGCCCCCGGTGGCGCAGTGGTCTAAGGCGTTGGCCTCTGATCATTCGTCCGAAAGGGGTCCGGGTTCGAATCCCGGTGAGGCATGGATATTGTGTTTGTCTTACGGCACTGGCTCTCTCCCTTCCCTGGAACCAGTGACCCTAAATTAGGGACGGGCGACTGCTTATAGCCCATTGAGTTGCTCACGGTGGTCGTTAAACCTCCAATCAAAAAAAAAAAAAAAAAAAGATCCTTGAGAAATGCGCGGGAGTGATTTTCCCGATAAAGCAATAAATCATTGTAACGTCACCCCACCAGGTGGCCGGGCACGCTAATTCTGTCCTGAGGCAATATGCGTATTTTACTGTGTGGTTAAACCAAGGAGGTTAGAAATCGGGGAGAAAGCACTCACCGTTGGCTCAATGCAATCCAAGTGAAGCCAGAAAAACGTAACGCCTGTGACGTCACGGCAGCCATCTTAAGACTAACCATCTCCTTCTATATATACACTGCCTGCCCAGTCGAGCTCGTTTCGGTGCTAAGGTGTGATGATGATCGTTCAGCCATTGGCCGCGAGTAGAGCTACATACGTTGACTCCGTTCTGAGTTGCAGAAGTAAGCTTGTTTGCGTATCAAATTATTATTGTTTTGAAACGAAAATACTTTCACACGGAAGCGTTATTTTATTATTTATTTAGGTGCCATTTTGTAAATTCAATTTTCTCTCCATTGAGAGTTCGCTTAAGAAAACGAATCTTTCAGTTAAAGTCTTTAATAATCAGTTTTAGATTTAAACCGAATTATATGCAACGAGTTATCTCAGCATTTTGTTAAAGAATTAGCACAGCAGACAAGAATTAAATAGAAATAGTCTAGCAAAGGAGAATTAAATGAAATAAGTTAACATCTCAGTTCACTTTATTCATGTCGTATTTATAAATGATCGGCACCTGCCAACGGTAGTTATGTGACCTGTGGACACTGAAAAACACTATACAGTCGTTCTTTTTTTAGAGCAACTAATTCCATATTTTCATTACATCGGAAGAACGATGGCAAGTAATGTCATTTTTAAGTGAAACACAAAGTCAGCGTTATTACACATACAGGCATTTGATAAGCAAAAAGTCAAAACATATGACTTATTAATCACTCATAGCATTCCTAAGTTATATCTGGGCACGTATAGTGATTTCATTTTAAATTTTGAGTACACCTTGAAATGCTTAAAAACCATTTTTTTTCCATGGTATTCAAAGTTTAGGCCATGAAGATTTAGTGCAACTATTAAGCAAATTAGGAGACAGAAGCTTGGTAAAGCAATGTACATACTATATACACTGTATTGACAAAAGTCACCGGACACCTAGAAGAGAAACAAAACATAGTATTTATTGATTTACATTAGTATGGTGTCGGTCCATCTCCCAAGTTGGTGAGTAGTTTATTTTTTCTGTTATCATCATTTGAATTGTCGACCTAGCTGGTCGATTTCTCAGGCAGCCCTCGTCATTAACAATAGCGGCGGCTGCTGCTGATAAGAGCGATGTCCACGCCCATATCAGCGAGGCATTTCCTGCCGCCTCCTCCTCCTCCTCCTCCTCGACACGAGACCAATCTCCTCCAATGCTTGTAGGTGACGTCACCCAACCACTAGAAGTGGAAAGTGACTCCTCAACTACAGCTCAAGCTTCTTGCCCTGCTTCGACCAGTGACGTCAGTGCAGCGCAACTCTCTGTTGCTTTAAGTGAAGACATGGATGTGTCTGACAGCGCTGCTAATTTACCCTCTACTTCAACTCAGTTCAAACAGCCGGTTGCGTTGCAGCCCTCCCGCTCGAGTCCTGCTTCTAGGGCATACTCTGCCGCTCTTACTGGAACAAAAGCTCCTTCCAAGTTTGTTGCAGAAGTCTTACCAGACTCGTACGTCATTGTTGATGGCCTTACTGCCACCATAGATATTCCCGAAGATTCCCCAGCGGGAAAACAATTCTATTCTAGAATGGACTTCGGAGTGTGTTTTGATGCGCTCCCAGACACAAATTTGAAAGAATATAGTATGGCTCTCAAGCAGATACTTCCAGCTGGAGCCAGTATTACTCACATGGCTCGAAAACCTCGAGCTGTGTTGGTGTACTTTGCTCTTAAAGAGCATGCGGATCTTGTCTTGACAGAAGGTTTGTCCCTCAAAGACGTCCATCTTCTACCAGAACCTGTCTCTCAGCGTCCAATCCAGGTTACATTTTATCCGGTTCCACCTGAGGTGTCAGACGTTGCGCTGTGCACTGTACTCAGTAAGTTCGGCCGAGTTGTTGGGCCAGTTACTACTCTTTCAGCCGCGCCGAGAGATCCAGACGATAAATCCATAGGAGGATTTCGCCGAAGTGCAAGAGTGATCTTTCCATCTGATGAACATTTGCTCGCCTGCCCAAAGGTGCTCAACGTTCGTTGTGGACAGCAACGTAGGAGAATTGAAGTGACTACCTTCCTCCACTGCACTTTTTGCCACGGAGAGAATCATTTACGTGTGCATTGCCCACATCTAGCATCACAGGCTCCTAATAATTCTCCTACAACTTCTGGCCCTCTTCTGAACCGAGCAACACCTTCTTCCACTGCACAGAAAGCTTCAGAATCGAAACTTTCACAAAAGTCGACTGCAGGAGTTGGTCAACGCGTGTCTACGGACCCTTTATCCTTCGACCAGCAACTGGATTTTCCCTCACTTAATTGTTCGCTTCCCATGAGTCGTCATTCTGTAGCGGAGTCCCCTTCAGGGGGTTTCTCCACTGCCCTTATCATTGATACTTCTAAATCTGCTGATGACGGATTTTCTGGCCACGAATCTCGAGTTAATGAGAGCTCAACTGAGCCTTCGCTGAAACGTCGTGGTTCTTCTCGAAGACGCCCACCGAAGAAGCCGACTGTCGCATCACCCCGCACCTCTCCCCGTACTGGTAGTACCTCTCGAAAGAATTCACCATCAAAGGCTGCTACCTCTTCTGTCCAGGCCGACGAAGAGCCTCCTCTTAAATTTGAGGATCTTGTCGAATACCTTAAGGATGGCTCGGTTCCTACTGGGCCGATTTCATTTGAAGATTTACATCAATACCTGTCACATAAGACAGACCACTCCACAACGCATGCTTTACTCTCAAAGTATGCATCGTTTCTCCCTCTAGTGCATGATCAGATGCAAGTCCTTAATCAATGCATCTCCCACCTTCGCAAGGAACATCCGTGGGCTAAAACCTATTTTAATCGACTCAAATCATTTCCTCCTGTTGTGAAGGCTCTTCAGCAAGCATTAATGGAAAAAAAGTCTTCAAGATTGTATCTCGTAATTGCAGGGGATTTGCATCCCCATTTTCTAATGCCTTGGTACATGAAGACCTCACTCCGTTAGGAGCTGATCTTCTCCTACTACAAGAGACGAATTGCCAATCCACTACGATATTCTCACGATGGCGCCAGTGGAACTACACATTTCACCACGCCTACCAACTATCATCCCATAGTAGTCTAGCTATAGGTATCCGCCATACTTTCAACTCCATAATCACCTCTTTTTCGGTTCGAAACTTATGTCGAGACCTATTACAATGTGCATCATTCACCATAGCTTCCACATCTTATCATATATTTAATATTTATATTCCAAGCTCTTCAACCCACTTGACAATACTTTTTACTCGCCTTCGTCGTGCCTTGTCTCGCATTCCTCCCATAGATCATGTTTTAATTGGAGGGGATTTCAATTGCACTCTGAATCCTACCCTGGACCGATCTCCTTCCACCAGAGAACGCCGTGTTAACTTGGTGAATCTTCTTCAGTCAGTGGTCTCCGACAACTCATTCATTGATGTTCACCGTCACTTCCATCCTTCATCGACTGTACATACTTGGCGCTCGCAACATAATCAAAATCCGTACACAGCTCGCTTTGACAGATACTACGCCTCATCTACTCTGCTTACAGCTGTGACAGAATCTATTATCACTCCTACAGCTTCTTCTGACCATTGTGCCATCGTTCTTATTATTCAAGCAGTTCCAGCACAACCCCGTACAATTCGTCCATGGACTCTTGACGACACTCTTCTTACAGATCCAGACTTCTGTACTTCAGTACGCTCCTTCCTTGAGGACAAACGACCTCAACTTCAATCAGCTCCTTGTGGTCTGACTTTTTGGTTGGACATTAAACAGCAACTCGTTCTCCACGTTCGCAATCTTTCTTTTAAAGCAAAAACGCTTCAAAACATGCGTCTCAACCATGTCCGTTCCATGCTCTCCATCCTAAGCCTAAGTGATCCTCTCTTCTGCCACTATCAAGAAGAACTGCGATCAATCCTCCTTTCTCTGGCTCAACAAGCTCTACGACGTCTCCGGCTACAACATCTATCGCCAGACGCATCCAATTACGATTTCCTTACATCCATGGAAAAAACACGAACAGCATCGAATTCACTTCGGCACCTTCGCCTCGCATCTGGAGAGGTGTCTGATGATCCACTCACTCTATGTTCCCAGGTCCGAAAGTTCTATACAGAGAAGTTCTGTGAATCTCCTCCGCCATCCTCTTCAGCTTTGGCATCACTTCTTTCTAACCTACCACAAGTTCCTCCCCATCTTGCCTCTTCTCTTCTCCTTCCTCCCACGTTCTCTGAACTATCCTCTACGTTTTCTTCTTTAAACTCTAGGGCCGCACCGGGTCCGGACGGCCTCACTTTCCTCTTCTATAAAACCTTTCTACCTCTCCTTCTACCATTTCACTTTTCTGCACTTTCTGCTGCTTTCAATCACTCCCCTCTACCGAGGCGATTCACAGTAGCATATGTTGTACTATTCCCTAAAAAAGGTGATCTCCTTGACCTGGGGAATTGGCGCCCTATCTCCCTCTTAAATCTAGATTATAAACTTTATACTAAACTTCTTTCCCAACGCCTTAACCCCATTCTCACTCACATTCTCTCCCCAAATCAAACTTACACAGTTCCCGGCCGTTCACTTTCTCATAACATCCATCTACTAAATGATCTAATCCATCTTGCCCGATCTCGCTCTGAACCCCTCGCCCTTCTCTCTCTTGACCAACAATCCGCTTTTGATAATATCTCACATTCCTATCTATCGGCTACACTCCTTCACTTCGGTTTTCCTCCTTCCTTCGTCTCTCTTCTTTTCTCACTCTATCAAGACGCCGTTCTCCAGGTCAAGCTGCCCACCTTTCTCACAGCGCCTATTCCCTTCCGCCGGGGAGTGCGGCAGGGTTGCCCACTCTCCGGACAACTCTTTGCAATCGCAATTGAACCCTTCCTCCGCTCTGTACACCAATCTTTTAAAGCAGTTCTGCCACCACTCTCTGCCTGCACAAGACATCATGCCACTACCTCTGTTGCATACGCAGATGATGTCACCATCTGCATCCGTCATGACTCACAGTTTCCGTGTCTCCAACGTCTATTCGCAGCTTATGCCTCATGCTCCGGTGCAGCGCTCAACTCATCTAAAAGCACTGGTTTATGGTGCGGCTCATGGGCACATCGTGTAGACACCCCTTGGGGAGCAAGCTGGTCGTCCATCTCACAGCGCTTCCTTGGAGTTCATCTTGGTTCCTTGCAAGCTGCCCCCCTCTACACGTGAATGCTATTCACCCACGCTTGCTCAGGTCAACTGCCTCCTGGAGGAGAGCCCAGTTCTGCTCATCATTCTTCCAGAGAGCTCGCCTCTCTCGAACTTACCTGATTTCCTTGTGCACACACTCTTGGCTTGGTGTCAAGTCTCTACAACTCCGCCTTCATGAAATTACCCGATGTCTTACTTCTCTGATTTGGACCTGCCACCACTGGGTCAGTGTCACAAAGCTTTGCCTCCCTCCGGATCACGGCGGCATCGGACTCCTTGATACACAGGAGTACTACAAGGCCGTCAGAATCACTACTTTTCTCCGTCTCTTCACGTCGCCAGTACCAGATGCCGTTTTAGCTAGGGACGTCATCGCCTCCCCGAGCAACCCTAACTTTTCTTTTCTCTCCTTACTACTCATGGACCACCGACCCCTCACCCTCATTCGACTTCCCCCTGTTTACCGTGAAGCTCTAACTTTCCTTCGTTCCCTCCCTCTCTCTCGTTCTCCACCTGATTCCACAACTGAGCTCCTTGCTGACCCCCTCTTTTATTCTTCGATTATTCACCCCTCTCATCTTCCGTACTTTGCCTATCCTACCTGGCTCCGAGCAGGTGTGGTAACAGTTAAAGATCTCACTAACCCTGACCCTTCTTGGCGACCCTTCGCCAGCCTCCCTCCCTCTCTTCTCCTCTCCTCCTCCTCTCGTGACATCTACGACTCTATTCTTTCATCTATCATTTCTCAATTTCCTCATCTTGCTTCCCACTCAGGTATTTCCTTTGTTCCTTCTGCTTCTCTCCCATTTCCTCTTTTCTTGCTTACTTCTGGCTCAGCTCATCCCATTTCTTCTCTCTCGGTGTCAGCTCTTTATCGGTTCCTCGCTATGTCCCATTCTTCTCCTCCTCTCCCCATTCCTGATGTTCCCCCTGCTGCCACTGCTACGGTGTGGTCAGCCGCCCTGTCTCCTCTTTCTGCTCCTCTAGAAATTAATACCCATTGGCTTTTCCTCCATCGCCGCCTTCCTGTTCCCTCCGTTCTTTTCCGAATGTCTCTTCTCGATTCCCCTCTTTGCCCTTTCTGTGCTCGGGAGGCTGATGTCTCCCATGTCTATCAACACTGTGTTATACACTGCTGGACAATTGCTAAGGACGGATCATAAACGGCTATATAGCGCATAAAAAAGTAAGTGTGGTTGGATGCCAAGTGAAATAAAATAATGTCAGAATGCCAGGACATTACAAGAAAGACAATTTATTGTGCTCTGAAATACAGAAGGCTTTGGAACGTGTTCAAGGGACAAACAGGCCATTTTGTGCAGAATATGTAAACGTGAAAAAAATGCAATTACCGTCCGCAGGCGTTCCGGCGTAAGATGTCAATACGGGATATGGCCACCCTGGAGGGCGATGCAAGATTCCACATGTCGTGTCATGCTTTACACAACATTATCAAGCAGCTGTTGGGGTAATTTATCCCATTCCTCTGTCAGTGCACGGATGAGGGTATCCTTGTTTATTGGAGGGCATTGGCGACCAGCAAGACTCCTCCCCAAAGCATCCCACACATTTTCCATGGGATTCAGATCTGGAGAACGTGCTGGCCATACGAGGCGTTGAATATCCTCGCTCTTAAGACACTCCTGGACAGCGACTGTTCGATGACGTGTTGCATTGTCGTCCATGAAAATGAATCTATCACCGACAGCACCACGGAACATGCGAACATGAGGTAGCAGGACATCATTAATGTATCGTTGGCCAGTCATAGTCCCAGTTGGAAGCACATAGAGGGACGTATGGCCATTGATCATGATGCCAGCCCATACCATGACACTACATGTCGGATATCGGTCCCTTTCCTGTATGTTTGCTGGACAATATGCAGTACCACTATCGCGCCAGATCAGTTGTCGTCGACAATGACGACAATCAGACGATAGACTGTATCTACTCTCATCTGAGAAGAGGACAGCAAACCAGTCGTTATCAGTCCAATTGCGATGTTGATGGCACCATTGCAAACGGGCGGTACGGTGACGTCTGGACAATGGGATGCACACAACAGGACGGTGGGCGTATAGTCCTCCTTCATGCAAATGTCTGGCGACAGTTTTTCGGGAGATCCGCTTGCCAGTAGCAGCCATAAACTGATTTGCTACCTCACAAGCTGTGCTGCGCCAGTGTCTTTCTGTTGATAGCACTATGTACCGATCTTCTGCAGGTGTCGTATTGTGAACACGACCTCCTCCGTGACGTTTGCTACACTCTCCATTTGTTTGAAATGATTTCCAAAGCCTTGAAATAACACTGTAGCTGACATCGAACTCCCTGGCAACATCTGTTATTTTTCGCCCTTCTTCAATCTTGCCAATAATACGGCCACGCGTAAAATCATCTAGGCGATGTTGGGAAGACAGACTGAAGATTGCAAGTTCGTCAATTTATTCTTTCCCTTTCAACTTTGCGTTTGAACAACAACGGTCAATACGCGTCAAATCCTTTATGTCTTTTATCAGCGCTATGACGTCACGAACATGTTCGGCAATCCAAAATTTGCATACGCACAACACGTCTTACTGTATCCCGCACTTATGCTAATTTCCACATTTTCCTGCCTTCCATTTTATGGTTGCTATCGTTGCTATTGTCATCCGTCCTTAGCAATTGTCCGGCAGTGTATTACTCCCAATGCTGAACTTGGCATTTACTATCACCCAATGTTCCATTACAGCAGATCTTACATTTGATGCATATCGGACTCTTCTGCTACAGAACTATCCCCCAGTCACGCTCCCATCAGTCTGTGCCTATATTTTTATTTTAGCGAAGCATGTAATCTACGTGTTTCATCAACGCTGCAGATATTTGACTACTCCTCTGACTGTGCATGAAGCTTCCACGGCATTATTATGCCATTTCCGCGACCGTCTGACATCTCGACTTCGGCTAGAGTATTCTGTTGCAGTTACTCAGCGTCGGGAGAGCCAGTTCCTTGCCACCTGGTCACCGGCTGCCTCATGGTTTACCAGCTCGCCAGCGTCATTGTACCTGACGGTCGGCAGATTTGGTATTTGACCTTTTTGAATCAGAAATGCATATGTAAATATCAACAATCTGTTTTCAAGATCTTTGCACAGCTTGGAAATTTACCGCATGGGTTTTTTGATAAAGGGCTGTACGTGTTTACACAGCAAATTGTTTTTTGTGACACTCATCTTGTATTTTTTTTTTTTCCTACATTGACGTTCAAGTTAGTTCGTCTTTAGTTTACATTTTGAGTATAAATATTGCAGTTAGTCATTAGCATAGTGCTGTATAAACATAGATATTGTTTCTGCAGTGTAGTTTTTTGTAATTTTGTTCTATTTTGTTTCCCGAACATGTTTGCACTGTGCTGTATAATTGTACATAGTTTTCAAAATTTTGCGGAACAAGTAATCCATCTTATTTGCATCAGAATGTCCAAGTTTAGTTATTTCCTGTTATTAAACATTCCAATGATTTGTCTGATAATCAGTTTTTTAAATTGCATAGTACTGTACATCCTTGTAAATATGTTGTGTTAAAACTCACTGTCATATCGTACCTTCTTTCAAGAGACATGTTGACTAATGATTCTTACTGTATTTATTTTTGCACAAGTTAGTCAATTGCATGGTGTTGTACTCATGAGTAATATATTTTGAAAAACATTTTACCTATTTTGTTCTTTTGTGTGAGGTGATGCTTGGTACTATCATTCTTCTATCACTACATATGGATAGTGAGAATATGTTAAAGCTTTATTCATCGTGTGTTTTCTTATTATACTTACATTTCCTATCTAGTCAACAGAATAGTGTTACATTTCTGTATATGGTCCGATTTTGATTTGTAACATGTTGACACTGTGCTGTATATCTGTACATTGTTTTTGAATATTGCCGAACAGGTAATATATTATATTTACACCAGGAAGTCCAAGTTTGTTCTTCTCCTGATATTCATCATTTCATTGATTTGTCTTATGATCAGTTTGTCAATTGCTTTGTACTGTACATTCTTGTAACTATGATGTGTTACACCTTACTGTCTTATTGTATTTTTTTTTTTTTTTTTTTTTGCAAGAGAAATGTTGTCTCCTGAAGCTCTCAATTTTCTTGAACAAGTTTGTTAATCGCACAGCAATGCACTTATGAGCAATAAGTTTTTTTGTTAAAATCCTTCGTCAATGCCCAGACATGCTTGTCGCTGTTCATTTATCACGAGCTGTAATTTTGCTCCATTTTTCAACTTGTGCACTATGCTGTATATTTTTATATAGGTTTTAGTAGTTTAACGATCTTTGATCGTATTTTATTTGTATTTAGACGTCCTTATTAGTTCGTCTCCTGATTTCTACCTTGAATAAAGATATTTTGAAACCACCTTCGGCCTTAATGCATTCACTGTCTCTTCAAGACATGCTTTCGACAAGGTTTTGGAACACAGCTACAGGCATGCGATTCCATTTAGTACATAATGCTGTTGCTAACTGTTGCTTAGTAGTAGGCCTTGGTTCCTAACTTCTTATGCGGCTCTCTAATTCATCCCATAGCTGCTCTATGGGATTAAGATCAGGGCTCTGTGCTGGCGAGTCCACAAGTCAGTTTCTAATGCTAGGATGATCAAAATCGATCGTTCCCAAACGAAGCATAAAGACAATTTTTAAAGAACCCACAGAAAAATGAGTTTCCAACCTTTTAATGAACTTTGTGGAGAGTAGAAAACCTAGTTATTACAATACGATACGGAATTATCGTCAAACCACGCCGTAACAGTCCTTGCTTTATGGCTCGGTGCATTATCTGGCTGGTACCAACAAGGCTCGGTTTCATAGTATTGCTACTGAGTTGGTAGGGCATAATTGTCCAGAATGTTGAGGTAGACGTGCTGGTTAACAGGTTTGTCCACGATAACCAATAAGCTGGGACCATACCATGAAAAACACCACCACACGAGTGCGCTGCCAGCTCTAAACTTCACCGTAGGAACAGTACACTGTGGCAAATAGCGTTCTCCCGGCTGCCGTTATACCCACAAACGGCCATCAGACTGTTGGATCATGTATCTGAATTCATCCATCAGTCCATAGGACCCGTTTCCATTGATCTATGGTCTACGATAAATGTTCCTTATACCATGCTAAACGACGAGTACTATTCTGAGTGGAGATTAAAGGTTTATGATTAGTCGCACCACCACGGAAACCCATGGAAAGAAGTTCTCTGCGAATGGTACGTGTACATACCGAGGTTGCAGCATTTTTACTCACATGTACACCAAGATCTTGTGCAGTATTTTGTCGATTAGCTGTAACGACTCTCCCGAGGCTTCGACGTCCTCTATCACTGATTTTCTTCGGTCTGCCGGTACGTTTTGCTGCTTCAGGCACTCCACGTGTCTTCAGTATATCCAAAACAGTTGACTTGGGTATGTTTAAACACCTCTTGGTTTCTTTTATGGACAACCCATTAGTATAAACCCCAGCAATCTTTCCTTTCTCAAAATCAGTAATCTCCAGCCGCGAAATTTTCACTCAACCTCACAGTGCGATATGATCGCGGTCAGATGCAGGCTTGTTTTTACACCGTTTGCAGCTGAAACACGCATCTTAACAACGGAGCGGATCCGTTCATTTGCTTTTTGAAGGGGTGTCCAATGACTTTTCTCAATAGAGTGTATATATACTAAAATCAGTTGACATTGCTATAGGATGAACAAAACAGATCGTTCCGAGACGAAACAGAAGAATAATTTATAAAGAAACCACAGGAAAATGAGTTTCCAACCTTTTAATGAACTTTGTGGAGTGTAGAAAGATTAGTTATTATAATTTAAATTACCTAAATAGTTAAAATAAAATTACTGATATTTGAAACTACGCAAGTGAACAAATACGAAAGAGGTCAACTAATATAACGCCACCTTGCGGACATTTAGGTCATAACTGGAAAACAACGTTTGAGCACGATTGGGCAGGCAGTGTCTATATACAATGAAGAGCAATTGAATTACAGATACCTGTCTAGTAACCTGTAGCACCACCTTTCGTCCTAATGACTGCGGCGATTTGTCTCGGCATGAACTCGACAAGACACCGGAAGCGTTGGGAAGCCATACGGATCCACGACCCCTGAACAAGCTCCCACAGTTCATGGAGTTGGGTCAGAGCCTCGAACATATCGCTCGATGGCATCCCAGATGTGCTCGATGGGATAGAGGTCAGGTGACCTAGCTGGCCAAGGAAGCGAGGTCACGTCGGTGAAGTGTTCATCCAACCATTTGGATACAATTCGCGAGCGATGGCACTGTGCATTGTCTTGTTGCAGGATGAGGTCCCGAGTGGGATGTTGAAGACGAACAAACGGGAGCAAATGGTCGTCTAGGATATCCCGGTAACATTGACCTGTGAGGGACGATGTCACACGTACCAGGGGTCCCATTTCAGTCCACGTAAACAGTCCCCAGACGAGAATACCACCCCAATCAGCTTGAAGAGTACCCAGCTTGCAAGAAGGATCCATCGCTTCATGTGGTTTGCGCCGTACTCTTATCCTGATATCCGCATGTACCATCGTGAATCTCGACTCATATGTCCAGGAAACATTTTTCCACATGTATAGGGTGCAGTGGCGATGTTCCCGCGCCCTTGCTGTTCTTTGTACCCTGTGATGTGCGGTCAGCAGCGGTACCCTCGTGGGACGATGGCTTCTGTACCCCATAGCGAGGAGATGGTTCTGAATGGTGTGGCTGCTTACACGTTTTTGTGCACCAGCGTTAAATTGCCGAGTGATTTCTTGCACTGTGGCCCGTCTATCCGCTGTTACAATGCGAGCTAGCCGACGATGACCCCGCTCATCCACATGCTGTTGTCCACGGCAGTTGGCGCTTGCAGGGATGGTTTTACCGGATTCGATGTACTCACGGTACACCCGTGACACAGTGGCTCGTGAAAATCCCGGTGCCTGCACGACTTCCGAAATTGAGTGACCCATTCGTCGGGCCCCGACAATTTGCCCACGATCAAATGCGCTTAGATCCTTCGTCTTACCCATTCTGAATCCGACTCTTACTGATTCCCTTCGTATCACTCTTTTTATTGTCGGATCGCTGCATACCTCATGTCGTTTCCGTTTACAGGGCCGACCACAGCGCCACATTTGCATAACGCCAGCTGTCTCTAATTCAACTGCTCTTCAGTGTATTGTAGAATGCGTTGGACTAACATGAGCAGACTATACAATAGCTGTTAACGCTGCGTGAGGTATGAAGTTGGCAATTTGCTCTTAATATGAATAATATTGACTTTCTTTATTATATTAATCGTTGATATATCGTTCTTAAGAATATTATTAGTTGATTTATCAGTGTTTAAGGCGTTACGGGTACTTCCAGGTATTTAGAATTTTGGAAACATTTCGGCTGGTTTCTGGGGAATCAGCGTAGGTACAAGAGTTTTTCTCATTCTGTAGGTAAAACCGCCCTGTAAGTTTATAATTTTTAAAGTTGTGTGTGCGATAATCTAAATTTAGTGACGGGGTTTTATCTAAGTTTAGTGACGTTTTACAGATATCTGCTCTGTTAAAATGAAGAGAATATGATAATGTACCCAAATTGATGGTAAACTGTAATACTCCAATATTACCTAATGTTAGACATATTATGATGAAAATATATCTTTCGCCAAGGAAAGGCACAATTTCAAAAGAAATACAAAATCTTTACATTTCTACAGTATTTGGAAAAGCAATACAGACCCTTACATTTCAACACCACTAAATAAAACTTTAACAATGCATGCAGGGTTCAGTTACAGTGTCCCCCAGCTTTACAATACACCTTGGCTATATAATCTAAATGGGAAAATGCCTTTTCACCTGTGAACAAGCATATTCCTCGAAAGATGACTTTTCCGAGGAAATTGCTTGGAACATACATCACATTGCTAAGGCTTTTCACCTGAATGAACAATTTTTGAAAGATAACTTTTCTGAGCGAATTGCTTAAAGCACAAATCCCATTGATGAGGCTTTTCAGTTGCGTGAAGGATGATGGGCTGTGAAAGACGACTTTTCCAAGCAAATTGTTTGGAGCATCCCTCACATTAGTGAGGCTTTTCCCCTGTGTGAATGAGTAAATGCTTCGAAAGATAACTTTTTCGAGCAAATTGCTTGGAACATACATCACTGTGGTAAGGCTTTTCACCTGTGTGCATAAGCATACACTCTGAAAGATGACTTTTCTGAGTTTCTATTAGAAATTTTTCCTCTGTTAGCACAAATAAATGTCATATAGTTCAGTGCCATTCTGTCAATCAAACTGGGAAGATGGGAAATTAAGCGGTCATAGCTAAATTGACTTCATACACGCGCTTGGCTACTATCTGCTCTTCGGAAATTAAAAGATATCATATTAAATGTTCCTCCGTTACTTACCTATTAAAAGTAACTCCAAGAGGTAGTCGCCCGGAATTGTTGTGACGTACGTAAGCCTAACACACCATTTCTAAAAAAAAAAAATTAAAAACAAAATAACTTCAAATTTCGAAAGCCAAACTTGTCACGTACCCAATGGCTCTAAACAAATATCAGAGCCTTAAGATGACCTTCACGCCGTCCGCGTCGTCTGCTAAGAAAGCTTCATGTTTGTAAGGTCATACTTTCTTTCCACATTTCAACTTCCGTGGGTTGAACGTTGTTCACGATGGCTGTGAATGACTTTGAAAAGCGGGTGTTTATTGCGAAAAGTTATTAAAAAACGAAGTCTATAAAGCTAACACAGCGTGAATCCCTGGAATAGTTTAGGAGAAGAAAAGCACTAGACAAGCGTGTTAGCGAAGACATTTGATGCCAAAGGCAATGTTTTGAACCAATACAGTGGCGGTCGTCCTTCTTTAGTGGAAGAAAAATTGCAGAGGTGAAGCACCGGAAGCTAGCATCACCGAAGAAGCCACTACAACATTTATCACAAGAAACTGGCTATTCAGCTTCCACCTGCCAAAGAGCAGCGAAAAAGCCTTGCTTCAGCCGTACCGAGTGACATCTGTGCAACAGTTGCAAGAACCGGACCTTGAAAAACGTGTGTCTTGTTGACACTGCTTCCTGATATTTTTACTCGCAATTTCGAGCATTTTGAAATACACATAGGTCACTGACGAAACGTGATTTCGTTTGAACGGGTATGTCAATTCCCCAAACTCGCGCATCTGGGCTACATATAATCCAGAGGAATTACACAAAACCCATTACATCCTGCAAAAGTCGGTGTTTAGTGTGTTGTGTCCCGCACCAGAATAATTGCACCCATTTTCTTCAGGAGCATAGTAATCTCAGCGTCATATGTAAACATTTTCAGACAATTTGTGGACTAATTAACCAGTATCGATTTGACAACGTTATACTTTCAACAGGGTGGAGCGACATGCTACAAGTCCCGTGTGAGCGTGAGTGAAATGTTCTCTTTCTTCGGTGACCGAGTGATCTCCAAAGGAATCTGGCCACCTCTTTCACCCAATCTGACTCCTCCTGATTTTTCTTAAGGAGATATTTGAAGTAGCATGCTTACAACAATAAGCCTCGTACATTAGGAGACTTAGAAAGCAGCATCAGTGCACTCTAAACCATCTGTTCTTGAAGTTTTGTGAACCACTTAAGACTATGTACACTGGATTGATCTCTGGATCAGATCACGGATTTTAAATCGCGTCATCTCTTCTTTGTTTTCACTATAATGTCTATGTCGGTATTGCGTTCTTACACAGTTAAGTGCAAATCTTTAAGATTTTCACATAAATTTGACACATACTTGAAAACCCTTCTCCTCTTATGTTAGCACTGAGATCGATTATGCATGCGAAATAAATTATTCAGTCCCAAGTGATAGCATAGAGAATTTCACCATGGCAGTGTTTCTCAAACTTTTCCCCATAACGAACAAAACTTACATTTTCCTAAATATTATGAAAAATTATAATATACACTGAGTGGCCACTTTATTATGACCACCTGACAGTTTTAAGCAAATGAGCTATGGCTGCACGATGTTGCCGCCAGAGAGGGAGGCTAGTACAAAAGAGGAAAGTTTAGCGCTTGCGACAGTAGTAGAAGAGATTTTTGGGTGACGAGATGGGTAAAAAATGCGATTTGATGGACTCTCAACGTGGGATGATTGTTGGAGCTCGGAGCCATGGAGCGAGTATCACCGAAACCGCCGCATTCGTGAAATGTTCCAGAGAAGCTGTTGTTAAAGTATTTAAAGACGACTGTCAGCCAAAAAAACTGGGTCTCTACGTGCAACGTGTGGTCGTCATCGACTAGTGACTGCTCGGGCCGAACGGAGAGTTTCCAGACTAGTAACAGACAACAGAAGGGCAACAGTGCAGCAAATTACAGACCATCTTAATCAAGGATCCCCTGAAATGATCTCTGCATGCACTGTTCGCCGTACACTGCATCGGATGGGATATGGCAGCCGAAGGCCTGTTCGAACATTTTTGCTGTCTGCAGTTAACAAGAGAAAACGTCTCCAGTTCGCACAGGAGCACAAGGATTGGACAGTCGATAATTGGAAACAAATTATGTGATCCGATGAATCACGTTTGCAGTTGCACCATGCCGATGGCCGAGTGAGAATTTGGCGGAAACAGCACGAAAGCATGGACCCCAAATGCATTGCTACAACCCTTGAAGCTGGTGGAGGCAACGTTATTGTTTGGGGAATGTTTTCCTGGCATGCTTTGGTTCCTTTAATTCGTGTTGATCAACGTCTGACTGTCACATCATATCTAAGCATCGTTGCGGACCTGTCATGTGGATGGTTTATCCCAATGGCGATGGCTACTTTCAATAAGATAATGCGTCTTGCCATAATGCTCGTATTGTACAGGATTGGTTTCAGGAACATGCCGGTGAGTTTACTTTGGTTAGGTGGCCCCCACAATCTCCAGATTTCCTCCCCATTGAGAATTTGTGGGATGAAGTTGAACGAGCCATCAGACAGCTGGATCTACAACCTGCAATCTCACACTCCTGGAAAGTGCTATTCATCAAGCATGCTCTCAGATTCCACAAACCACCTATCAACATCTCGTGGAGTCCATGCCACGAAGAATCGACGCAGTATTAAAGGCAAAAGGTGGCCCAACGAAGTACTGAGGGGGTGGCCATAATAAAGTGGCCACTCAGAGTATACAGAGTCTGTGGACAATTGAAAGATGCATGGAGAAATGTATATTTGGTGTAACCAGGAAAGATAGGAAGCGGAACACGTGAATAAGGAAAATGAGAATACATCCTTATCAGAAAGCAAGAGAACCTCATGGATCAGAAAAATGACAAGAGTCAATAACATGATCATCATCCAGGGGTAATCCCGTTGGTGTCTGATACCACGCGGTGTCAGATTTCATTCGCTCCTTTCATTGTTTTACTACCAGCGCATTCATACTGATCTGGTAAACCCAGGTAAGAGGGAGTCCAAGGACAAAGAGCGTCCGAAGCCCACTTCAGAGGGAACGGTCTACCCATTCGTGTCCCCAAACGATCTACGCATTCGTGTCCGGGGCAAACCCCTGAACAACAGCAGACTGACAGAATATGGGTTCGAACAGAAACGTCGGCCTCCCACACAGTTCCTTATCCAACTGGGCTATGCAGCTGGTGGATGACATCATGACCAAGGTAAATTACCTGGAATGACAAGGGGCAGGATAATATTTTTGGAAGAACTGGCCACTGTTGGACACCAAAAATATTAACGTGCAGTGATGACATTTTTTGGACAACTGAAGCACAAACATGCAATCATGATATTTGTTTGGTATTCTCTCAGGCGGAACTGTCAATAATCAAGGACAAAGTAGCAGCTTCTTTCAGCGGTGATGAAAATCCTTACATGCCAAAATGTGACCAACCTGACAGAATTTCAAAGAGGGGAAATTGTTGAAACCCGTGTACCTCGGTCGCTGATGACCCAAACTGGATTTGTTGAACGTATCCAGAGCAATTGTATGGAAAGTTAGGAATGCATTCACCAAATCTGAAAAACCAACGCACGATAGAGCGAATTGTGGCAGGAAATCGAAGCTGGCTGAAAGAAGTCACTGGGAAAGGAAACGGATTGTAGCCCGAATACATAAGACTACTACTGCCTCCGAAAGCTCTCTATTCTAAAAAATAGTAACTGCCGCCGCTCCTTCTGCCTCTGTTTAAGAAATTTCGCGACACTCTTGCTTTCCTAGCTCACAGCGCAAAACGTAGTGAACACAAAAATATGAAAATTACATCGTTTGTAAAGAATTGTTTGGAGAACACGCTGAAATAAACCGTTTTTTCGATTCTGGCGATACTTCAAGAGCTTTTGTATTTCAAAGATAAGGTAAGCAAAAAAATGCTATCGGGTCGCGTTCCGCTACACACGAAACTTTGTAGGCATGTAATTTTTGCACCTCGTAACCTTTTTTTTAAAATTCGATTTAGTTTAAGAGAAATTCAATTTTTAAATTTCACAAAATTCTCTGTTTCGCGATGGGATCGAATTAAAAAACGGATGTATGGCAAACTATAAATCATAACGCATTGCAATTTTTACAGCACAAACTTACCACTATCAACCCTTTTTTACAAAAAAAATTAAGAAAAAGTCATTTTCTGATTTTTAAGCATTTTTTAAAGACGCAAAGGAAAGAAACGAATGGCTTGTCTGTCTTCACGATAACCATAGAGGAACGTTCTGGTACCGTGACTTGCTGCCATTGTGACGCAGAGAATTTGTTATGCATATGTTTTGTTGGTAAAGCTATCTCAGTTGTTTAACGGTTTAGGATAACGGTTTACGTTTTACGGAAATGCTTTTTGGACCGCTTTTTTTCCGTAGTGGTATATTTAGTAAGTGCTATAAGTTCAAACTACAAAAGTCTGCCCTTCCAAAAAGTAACGAAAGTGAAAAAACCCGGAAACTTCGGAATGGTGGCGGAACAAAGTCCTTCAATAAAAATAGAAGGACATTGAAAAAAGTTCCTTAAAAATCCAAGAGGGAGTTCACCAGGAGCGAAACAAAAACTGTAAACAAGCCGCCATCTTGCAATCGATACAGCGCAAAAGGTATTGAACAATTGGGAGGACATTTTCATTTTATTTTTTTAGACATGCAATAAAAATTGAAATTTTCATGAATTTTCTAGTTTTTATTTCATGTGATATACTTGAAGATCGGGCTGCAGGACCCGAGCGCTACTCTGGAAACGAGCGTAACGAGCCTAGAAGTGCAGCCCCTAGTAACTTCAAATATTAATACGAGTCTCAGCAGTCCAGTATCTAGCAAACCACTTTGCCAACAGCTACATCGTGCTGTAATTTGTGTCGGTTTTACCAAGTCACTCGTTACTCATTGTTATACAAATAGGAGGATACAATGGTATCATGAACACAAATCCTGACACTGGATGACTGCACACATGAGATTTGGTCGGACGAACTACCGTTCACCCTTTTTCTAACTTCAGCGAGAGTTTACGTTTAGCTTATACGCTTAATCCTGACTGTCTCGTGTCAACTGTCAAAAATGTTGGGGGATCAATAATGGTTTAGGCACCGATCTCGGGTATTCTTTAAGTCCTATCATCAGCCTGGACGTGTGAATTACAGACTTTGTGCAGCTTGATTCTTCCGTATCGGATTCATGTCAAGCGGCAAATTTTGTTACCCGCTAACGAAGCTACCTTTCAACGTGATAATATTCGAATTCATTGAACCAAATGTATCCAATGATTTGAAGCCGCCCCCGGTGGCACAGTGGTCTAAGCGCTGGCTAATGACCGTTCGTCCGAGAAGGTTCCCGGTTCGAATCCCGGTGAGGCATGGATGCTGTGTTTGTCTTACGGCCACGGTTCTCTCCCTTCCTCGGAACCAGTGGCCCTAAATTAGGGACTGGAGACTGCTTATAGCCCATCTAGTTGCTCACGGTGGTGGTTAAACCTTCAGTAAAAAAATGATTTGAAGCGCATGACACTAAAGTGGAACATTTCCCATGTTCTACACAATCACTAGGCTTAAACATTATTGAGTCCATGTGAGCACAATTGGAGGGGATGATAAAAAGAAACTTTCCTCCATCATCGTCACTCGCACAGTTTGATTATTTCCTGTAAAGATCATTCGCGATTAATTTGAATTTATTTAACTTCAAATGCAAACAGTTGTATAACCAAAGGGTATCCCAAGGTTTTATTGTACATAGTATACCTGTAGCTCTTATCACAAGTGTTCCCATTATTCCCCCCCCCCCCCTGTACTTTCCGCAGAGAAATATGGTTATGAAATAAGACAGCAAACAGACAAAATAAAAAAATAATCTCTGCTGTCATGCAAAATTCATGGAAAACATCTCGGAAGATTTGTAGGTATTTTAGTTAGCTGATGACGTTTTGTTCGCCAACTTCAGCGGTTTTACTGGAATCGGAATGAAGCAGCGTATTCACATTAATTGCTTAGGAAGGCTCAAATAACTGGGCGAATCCAGTTATTAACTCCATTGTGGAATATATTATATTCAAAAATTATTTATGGTAATCAACATTTCCAATTGAAAAATTACGCTCCAGAATGTCTTAAAGTGTTAGTCGTCAGAGGAAAAGTACAGATATTTTACGAAATGGCGTTTAAAAATTGACGATGAACTAAATAAACATCAGCTATAAAAATCGTAGCTCCCTAAGTGAGTAGTAACTCTCTCTTAAAGAATTATATGCGAAAACTGCCATGAGGCTTTTAAAAGAGCACGCGCGTCTTCTATGTTTGTATATTGCACATACTGTATCTATGAGCACTTTCAGCAAAATAAATAGTTCCGTTCTTACTTTTTCTTACAGTTTAACCAGCAAACTTGTGAAAACACAAATTTGTATGTGACGGAGATCGAATCTCGCCCCTCGCTCCGGAGTAAGTTGCTCTCCCAACTAAGCTACACGGATATAATGAATCGCTGCACATTTGTCCTCTTGTGATACGTGCTTTACCTCTGTAGTACGTCACATCATCTCCCTCTTAACTTCTTTTATTTGAAGCGAAGCAGGAATTTTTTCATTAATTCCAGACGATGTGTGGAACAAACATCACACACTTTTCGAAGAACCCAACGGCCAGTACACCCATTTTTACGTTCAGGCGCCAATGTGAAAACGCAAGTTAGTCCGTAACGGAGTTCGAATCCCCTCACTCCGGAGTAAGTTGCTCTCCCAACTAAGCTACACAGATGAAATGTATCTCTGAAGATTTGTCGCCTTGACGTAGCTTTACCTCTGTAGTACGTCACAACCTTCAATAAAACATATGCACGTTCTTCGAAAAAACGGAAATTGCTAAACTAAAAAAATATGAGAAGTTTTTTTTGTGTAAACCTGGAGTTTTTGGCCCTATTTCCTTTTACTGTTTTTTTTTTTAATTTCAACTTTAACTTCAAGTGCTGCTCTTAGCGCACGAGGTGACCGAAAAGATTATTCCCGTTTTTCCAGTATTTGTCTCAAATAATATAAAAGCAAATTAAGGAAAAAGTATCTACACTTTTAGCAATAGTTTCTACAAAAACTGTCTGGAAAGGTAAAATTGATAAGTCACGAAAAACCTTCAGAACGAGAAATTCCTTGCGTAACTGATTGAGATTCAGATTTTGGTAGTATTATGGGAGTATTTCTATGAAGTGATGAAGTTTTTGCCAGAAGTTCGATTAAGGTGGACGTCTAGTGATTTTGCTTCCTATACTTCCAATGGGCAAATTTCTGTACACATTTTCTTCACAATTAATGCGTTTCCAAGGATAAAAATTTTAACATCGATTAAAATAACTTCATATTATAACTTGCAATACTTAATATTTTCAAAAACATAACTATAATTATATTAAAAATCAATAACTTTTCCTTTGGTGGTGTTGAGACTAGAAAAAAGATGGCACGACCTGTACATTGATGACGTCAGTAGAGAAACAAATGTTGGATTGCTTAATTATATGGTTATGCTTTAGAAAATATTAAGTATTACAAGTTATAATATGCAGTTATTTTAATCGATGTTCAAATTTTCAACCTTGGGAACGCATTAATTGTGAAGAAAATGTGTACAGAAGTTTGCCCATTGGAAGTACGTATAGAAAGCAAAATCCATAGACGTCCACCTTAGCGGGTGCATGTAAGAAAAGGCAGCAGAAGAATAAATATTTATAGCGAATCCCATTCCTACAAGCATGTTTCAGACACTTCTTGCATAAGAAAAATACTTTTTGAAAGTATGTGTGGGAGCTCTTTTATAGCAAGGAATGACAGCAATTTAGCTTAATGTTGAAGCCAGATTCTTATGCTTGGTTTCTCATCTATTATGCAAATGTTTTCCGTATCGCGAGAAGTGTTCGAACTGCAGGTGGCAAAGTCGAAACTAAATTGCAGAGGCATTTTACACCTTTCGATTAGTTCAAATGTAAACAGGGACAATTATGAAGTACACAGATGTTTTAAACCCTTAAATATAAAAACAGATTATGAAGAACACAGTTGTTTTAAACCCTTGGTAATGCACATTTCTACAACTGTAATCTTTTGCTGAATAGTTTTCGTTTTTTTAATTGTATGTGAGGAAGTTAAATGATGCTTGACAAAATGTATGTAAAGCACGCGAACTCGAGATCATTTATTTATCATATTACAAGAAACGCACAAGAAATGATCCATTGGCATTTTTCTGCGTGTTTGTGAAGCTCTTGTTCAAAATATGATAAATAAATGATCTCATAACATTAAAAAATTCTGACTCAGAAAATGGATAGATTCGCTTGGCTCATTTAGATAATTTTCGTTCGTGAAATGCTGATATCTGTTGAATTTTCAGAGTGAATACAGAGAAGTTAATTTTCAAATTTGGAAACCTGAGAAAAGCAAGTATGAGTAGCCAAATGGTATTTTGTGGATAAAACGTTAATATCGCTGCTGCAAGAAATTAAGATGAATAAATAATCGAAATTTCCTTTTTCCAAAGTATGTCTGATAAATCTAATATTGCATCCACCTTTAATACCGCAGTTATTAAATATGCAATCCTATGCTAATGCATATATTGAAGGCATCGTTTATATAGTAAAAAAAAAAAAGAAAGAAATTCACGAAGACTGGTTGCCTAAAATAAAGTGGATACTATAGGCCGTTCCAATAAATTTGAGAGCACTTTTTTTACGTTGTTAACAGTGCGAAGGGGAAAATTAACCACACAGACGACTAACTGAATTAAGGAAGTATCTATAGCATCAGTTATCAGCCGTGACAGACGATTCGGGTTTTGTTGTTGCGCAGTTGTTTAAGATACGTTTGCATTTCGCCATACAGCTACGGAGGTGAGTGATTCAGAATTAAGAATTGAAATGCATTGTGAGATAAAGTTATGCTATTGTTTGGGTAAAACGGCTCCTGAAACAGTTGATTTAATGAAAAAAGCTTATAAAGATAAAGTTTGGGTGAGTCAACGATTTTTAGATGACACCAAGATCTCAAAAAAGGGCATTTGTCTGCAGAACTCGCTCCTACGCCTGGTCGACTGAAAGTGTTGTTACGGAGAGTATTGTTAACACCGTTTGGGCAATCCTGCAAGAAGATGGACGAATGATGTGTGAAGACATAGCGGCGTCAACTAATATTTCAAAAACGTCGACATTCCCCATTGTATGCGACAAATTACTACTGCATCGTGTGCGTTCCAGATGGTTACCTCATCACCTGACCAGAGAGCAATTATTAGCCAGAGTTCAGGTGCGTCATGAGTGGAAAGATGTAATTGCAAAGGATCCAAACTTTCTAAACACAGTAATAACTGCTGATGAAACATAGATCCACTATTTCAACCCCCTCACGAAGGGTGTCACGTCAATTCGTCGCGCGTCAATTCGTCGACTACGACAATTCGTCGCGCGTCAATTCTTCGACTACGACAATTCGTCGCGCGTCAATTCGTCGCATGCGTCAATTCGTAGCATGCGTCAATTCGTCGCGCGTCAATTCGTCGACCACGACGATTCGTCGCGGACAAATTCGTCGACTACGTCAATTCGTCGACTACGTCAATTCGTCGACTACGTCAATTCGTCGCGTTTACAGATTTTGGTAACATACAAAACGAATGCAGGAAAACGTACGATTTCGAACGACTTGCTCCCTGATCAAATTTATAAAGTTTGGCCACGCAGACAGGATAGGAATATTACGTTTTTCTTTGGCACTAAAAATATTAGACGGTAGACGGTTTTTGGAACGCGTCAGGGGCCCGGTTGGTCAGAGCCCCCATACACAAAATATTCGTAATATCTACAGTTTTCAATTCAGAACCACCAAATCAGGTATCCTATCTCATAGTACTCTAACTTAGACGGTTGTCGGTTTTTGGAACGGGTCAAGGCCCGTGGAGTCAGAGTCCCCCCCCTACATACAAAATTTTCGTAAAATCTAGTTTTCATTTCAGAACCACCAAATTTGGTATACTATCTCATGGTACTCTAACTTAGACGCTAGACGGTTTTTGGAAGGGGTTGGAGCCCACGGGGTCGGAGCCCCCCCTCATAAAAATTTCGTAAAATCTACATTTCAAAATTGCCTTTATTCTTCAGTAAAATAACATTTCTATGTACATCACAATGGAATTCTGCCAACAAATACAGTGGTATAAAATCTATAGTTTTCATCTTAGAACCACCAAATTTGGTATACTATCTTATGGTACTCTACCTTAGACGGCAGACCGTTTTTTGGACGGGTCAACGCCCGGGGGGTCAGATCCCCCCACATACAAAATTTTCTTAAAAACTACAGTTTTCAATTCAGAACCACCTTATCTGGTATATTATCTCATGGTACTCTAACTTAGACGCTAGACGAATTTTGGAAGGGGTTGAGCCCTGGGGGTCAGACCCCCCCCGAATAAACACTTTTTCCTAAAATCTACAGTTTTCAATTTAGAACCACCAAATTTGGTATACTATCTCATGGTACTCTAACTTAGACGCTAGACGGTTTTTGAAAGGGGTTGGAGCCCGCGGGGTCGGAGCCCCCCCTCATAAAAAATTTCGTAAAATCTACATTTCAAAATTGCCTTTATTCTTCAGTAAAATAACATTTCTATGTACATGACAATGGAATTCTGCCAATAAATACAGTGGTATGTACATCAGCTGGAAAGTTCCAGTGAAACGTAAAACAAAATATTGTTAAAATCATAAAATTATTTCGCCACGAAGGGCGAAGGAGAGGCAGACAATAAAGCACGAGCGATACAAACGAAAATGTTTACCTACAGTATTGTAGACAGGGAAAGACATGATTCTATACTATGCACAAATTCCAATTAAGCATTACTACCATACTAAAGATTAAACATGCACAAGGTACTAATTCTCATAAAAGACCATGGGTGAGAAGGAACTAACAGTTTTCATCTTAGAACCACCAAATTTGATATACTATCTTATGGTACTCTAACTTAGACGGCAGACCGTTTTTGGAACGGGTCAAGGCCCGGGGGGGGGTCAGATCCCCCCACATACAAAATTTTCTTAAAAACTACAGTTTTCAATTCAGAACCACCTAATCTGGTATACTATCTCATGGTACTCTAACTTAGACGCTAGACGGTTTTTGGAAGGGGTTGAGCTCGGGGGTCAGACCCCCCCCGAATAAACACTTTTTCGTAAAATCTACAGTTTTCAATTTAGAACCACCAAATTTGGTATGCTATCTCATGGTGTTCACAAAGTATTTATTCAAGGAATGTACATGAGACGAGCAAGAGAAAAACGTCTCAAAAAAAAAAAAAAACAGTGGCACATGAATGCACTATTTACAGATGACAGTAGATACCTATTTACAATATGTACATGACATTTAGATGTAAACAAATCTTGAGGAGATCGTACACACTAGGTTGAGCAGATATGGCAAGGGTTCAGGTAGAGCAGCACAGAGTAAAATGTTATAATATAGTCTTATGAGCACTAACTGTACTGTGCAGCGAAGGTGGAGTCCCAACAACCCCAAGGCCTCTGGGAACCATGGAGAGAAGAAGCAGGGTTCACTTGAAGACGCAACGGCACCGTTATGAAAACAAGATAAGTACATGTACATGAGACGAGCAAAAGTAGAATGACCGATAATTGTGACATAGAAAATGGGATATGTACAGATGACTGTAGAAACAAAGAGACATTATAGTTGCATGACATCCAGATGGAAATAGATGTTCAGGAATCTCGTGGAGATAAGACATACCTTGATGAGCAGGTGTGACGAAGGTTCGGATAAAGAGTCACTGAGTTAACTGTTAAATAGTCATACAAGCACCAACTGTAAGATGCAATGAAGTCGGTGTCCCAGCGAACCATGGGGCCGCTGGGGACCATGTAGAGAAGAAGCTTGGTTCACTTTGTCGAGCAACGGCGGTGTGGTACTCAAGGCGTAATCGAGAAAGGAGACATTCCCGAAAAACTGAGCAACGCGGCACTTGCGTGAAGTACCGTAGGAGGCACCTCCCGAGCACGACACTGTTGATGATAGACGTATATAACGTGTTTCACTAGCACAAAAATGTAGGTGCAGACTACAGGGAGTCTGATTGGAGGCACAAGGTTGAGCAACAGCGTTCGGTAAGCACTGAAGGAAAGATCAGTTGTACAGGATCTTTGCGCAATCGAAAATTCAAGATTCAGCATTGGTAGCAGTATAGTGCAATATTGATAGACATGACTCACATCTGCCTCCCCGGCGCAGAAAGGGCAGAGTGGGGATTAAAGAAGGGTCATCCGGTGCAAGATTGAGGGTACGGGAAGACGGTTATGTAAGAAGAACCAGTGGGTGTTGATCTCTGGGGGTGTAGATAGAGGAGAGAGGGTGGCAGACCACACAGCAGAGAGAGCGGAAGACGGGATATCAGGGATAGGTGTAGGCGTAGAAGAGCGGGAGAGAGAGAGAAATCTGTAAAGAGCGGATGTGGAGAAGGAGAAAATCGGAAGATCTATGCCGTGAGCCGACAAGAAAAAGGGGAGGGGGAGAGACGCGGATAGAACGGGAACGAGACCGGCGGGGGAAGCAAGATCGGGGAAGAGAGAAATAAGGGATGAGAGTAAGGAGGTGTGAACCTGAAGAGCATGGGGTAGAGCACGAATAGCAGGAGGAAAGTCAGAGAAGGAGCGCCAGAGAAAATCAGTGGTGACAAGGTCTCGGACTGTGACTACTCCGGCGCGGAGCCAGGTGGGGAAAGCAAAACAGGGGAGGTGCGGAGGATGAATGACGGAGGAGAAAAATAGAGGTTCTGAGAGTAGTTCGGAGGTTGTAGCTGGTGGAGAGCGAGACAGAGGGAAAGAGCGAAGCAAGGTGATAGCCTCCCGATAGACAGGAGGTAAGTTGGAAAGGAGGGGGCAGTGATCCATTAATAGATAGGAAAGAAAAGTAAGGTGGGGATTACGCGGGGAGACAGTGACGTCCCGGGTTGTCACCGCAGTCAGAACAGGTGAAGCAAGAAGGCGAAGAAATGCAGACACTCGGAATGCCTGATAGTATAACCGCACGTCAAGCAGTCCAATACCGCCATTCTGAGGAGACAAGCTGAGAAGTGAAGCGTTAACCCAATGATGACCAGCCCACACGATATTGGTTTGGCACTGGGTGATTGCAAGAAGACGATAGACAGGTTGTTTGGACGCAAGCCAAGAGAACGTGCACATGGATAACAAATATGTTCGAGTGATCTGGGCACGTTGGTACAGAGAAGTGCAGAACTGTGCTTGTCTCCAGTTGGCAGCCGTACGCAGCAGGCGGGGGTGCAGTGCATTCCACGTTATCGTCGAGGCTGTAGGAGGTTTGCCCAGGTGCACTCCTAGAAAACGCTGTGAGGATGTGGACCATTCGGCTCCCCATGGAGAGTCGGTTCGACTAGCCCACGACCCACACAACAAGCCAGTGCTTTTTGACTCGTTTAGCGTGGCACTAGAACAAGAGGCATACCGAGCGTAGAGGTGGCGAAGTTTGCAGAATTGTGCATCTTGTCGAACACAAAAAGTCACGTCATCAGCATAGGCAACATAGGTGACAATATGATGGCGAGTGCTGGCGACCACTGGAGGCAGAGAAGCATAGAAGGATCTGTGAACGGAGCGGAGAAAAGGTTCGATCGCAAGAGCAAAGAGCTGTCCGGACAAGGGGCAGCCTTGCCGGACGCCGCGACGGAAAGGAATTGGCGCTGTGAGAAGGGTCGGCAACCTGACGTGGAAAGTGGCGTCCTAATAGAGGGAGAGGAGAACAGAAACAAAAGGAGGTGGAAACCCGAAACTATAAAGTGTAGACGAGAGGTAAGCGTGAGAAATTATATCAAAGGCAGATTGTTGATCGAGAGACAGCAGAGCAAGAGGTTCAGAGCGAGATCGAGCGAGATGGATTAGGTCACTGAGAAGTTGAATGTTATGCGAGATGGAGCGCCCTGGAACAGTGTAGGTCTGGTTAGAGGACAGGATGTGGGGGAGGATTGGATTAATACGGCGCGAGAGTAGTTTAGAATAAAGCTTGTAATCAAGATTCAGAAGTGAGATGGGACGCCAGTTCCCCAAGTCTAGGAGATCACCCTTCTTTGGGAAGAGGACTATATGGGCAATTGTGAAACTCCTCGGAAGGGTGGATAGGTGGAAAGCAGCGGAGAAAGCACTAAGCAGAAAAGGAAGGAGGGCTGGGAGGAAAGCTTTGTAGAAACAGAAAGGAAGTCCATCTGGGCCAGGTGCAGCCTTGGAGTTTAGAGAAGAAAACGTCTCGGAAATCTCTGTTAGCGTGGGAGGCCGGAGGAGAGAATCAGAAAAATAAGAGGGGACTTGAGGTAAAGCAGAGTGTAGACCAGATAAGGCAGTGCTGGAAGGAGGAGGAGTCTCACAAAACTTCGTTGTAAAATAGCTGCGGGCAACAGAGCAAAGAGTAACTGGGTCAGAGGATACCTCGCCAGTAGAGAGGCGGAGATGGCGAATTGAAGCAGAGGCATGACGCTTAGATTCAAGATTGGAAAGAAACTCATAATTTCAGGCATCGGGCGCGAGATGCTGTAATCTCAGCCGCCGAATGACCTGTTGCGCGAGTGGGACTAGGAGAGAATTCAGTTCAGCCTTATACACAGCAAAAAGAGGGTCAGCCATATTTATAAGGGAAAGCATCGTACGGATGTGATCCAAGCGCATCCTCTGTAGCGTCGTGATCGTAAAAGCCTGATTTCGCACATGAAGCAAGAGGCGATGTTTTACCTCCAGCCAGAAAGTCAGGGCACACGGCGCAGACTGCAGTTGCGTGAGCCATTCGGAGAGGAAATGGCGGACTGAAGAGCAAAACCGGCGTCATCCAAAAGAGCGGCATAAAATGTCCACGGCCGGGTTGTCCTGTGCTGTGCATGAGTGTGGAACACTGTGAGAGTGATGGCGCAATGGTCGGACGACGCAGTGGGCTGGCAACAGGATGCAGAGATCGCTGGAAGAAGTATGGGCGTGGTATAAAATCTGTCAAGTCTGGCCGTGGCCGGGTTTATTGCACCAGATGCACGCCAGGTATGGGAGGGTGTAGTCGGATATAAGTGTAGATGGACATCTATCAGTGAGAAATCAAAAACGAGGGACTGTAGCTGCTGTACAAGGTCTGCACGATGTTCGCGTGAAGGCGGGGAACGATCAAGTTGAGGGTGTAGAGTACAATTAAAGTCGCCAACAACGAGAACTCTGTCGGTGGCAGGTATACCAGAGAGAGCACCGCGAAAGCACAGAAAAAGCTCCGACACATAAGTGGAGGTGTTTGGCACGTAGATGTTAAAGATATGAAACCTCTCCGTTTGAATAGTGAACGTGACTTGTTGTAAGAGATCACGACAGAGATTTTTTACAGAGAAGAGAGTCATCGTAGAGCGAAAAGTCGAGCGTACCCCGACGGCAATACCACCATATGATGAACAGCTGAATGCGTGGTGGAAAGCAAAATTCCATGATCGCCAGCGGGTAAACAAAGTGGTAGGATGACAGTTCGTCTCTTGTAAAAGTAGCACGTCCGCACTCAGTGGGGAAAGGTCCTCATAGGCTAAGGCGTTCGCAAGTGGTGTCGCAAAACCGCGACAATTAAGTGACGTGACCTTGAACTTTTAGGTCCGTCGGCGGATGTAAGATGTGTTGACTTGCAGTAGCGAGAACATGTAGGCGCTGGATAAAACCCAGACCCCACGGAATGTCATCGACGTTCCGCCGAAGAGTGTGCAAAAGAGAATCAAGTTGACTGAGAACCCGAGGTAGGGCAGCTTCATACTTTAGTAAAAAAGCACGGGCAGTGGCCGTGCTGGTGGGACTCACTAAATATTCAAGAAGATCTATGTAAGGCAGCAGCTCAGCGGGGAAAGCATTCTCTTGAAGGAGATTAGTGAAGTCCTCTAACGAGGGAGAAACATCCTCCGTCTCTGGTTCAGTCCAGGCTTGTACTTGAGAAGACGAAATGCCACGTCGAGAGAAGATTGCGCGAGTAACCGGGCGATTAGACCGCCTAGTGAACAAGTGCTGGGATGAGGACGTTTTAGACTTCTTCAACTTCTTCCGTGAGGAGACACTGCGTTTGCCAAAATTCGTGGAGGAACCAGCTGGTATAGAAGTTTCTGTGCTGGAAAGGGTTTCGGCTGCTGGATCTGCAGCGCCAACGGTAAACACCGACGACATATCAGCAGGTAAATCTGTAGGAGCAGAAAGTATACGCTGCGGGGGTGCCGTAGGAAGCGTGGGAAAATTCCGATCTGTAACTGAAAGTGAGTCTGCCAAAGACGTTTGTCGACCAACGTCTGCAGGCCGACGTCGGGAAGATCTGGGTCCTGCAACCTTCCACTCGTGTGGAGACGTTGACACAGCAGTAACAGGAGGGACAGAAGGTGCCACAGCACTTGGCACGGTTATGGAAACAGCACGAGTGCAATTGGCTCGCACATGACTCTCACTTTGACAAAGGGTGCAATGCTGAGAAGTGATGATCTCGATACGACGTCGCTGTTGCCCACAGCGCACGTGAAGGACAGTTGGACAGGCCTGAAGATGAGTATCAGACGGAAAGAGCACACGAGCGGTCCGACGGAAGCCACGAATGGCTTTGTCTTCTGGGTCTCTGGGTGCCGCCGAGAGGGTTGTTATGGGACCGACTACTCGGCCGAACTTACTGAGTAACGTGCAAAGAATTGTATCAGATACCTCTGGCGGGACAGGGTAGAAAGTCACCTGCACGGGGCGGTGCGCGACTGGTTGTGGTAGTAGATGTACATCATTAATGGTCAGTCCTGCTGTCAAGACAAGGTCAGCATGTTCCTTTTTCTTGAAGTAAACCAGCACTGATCGTGGTTTTCGGGCAACATAATCTATTGCATCCGCCGGTAAAATGGATTTAAGAGCTCGGCTATAGAGCTGAAGCTTTGTATCCGGCAGCGCATCAAAACATACGCCGAGGTCCATCGTTGATTGCAGTTGACGGCCGGCTGGTGAGTCTTCGGGAATATCTATCGTTGCTGTGGATCCCACGACATGAAGATACGAATCGGGAAGGAGAGTATCAGACGATAGGAGTGACGTAGAGCCACTAGACATGGCAGTCGCATATGATGGAGGAACAGTACTTTTACTAGATGTAGAGGGCGAAACTCCAGCTGTTATAGGGGAATCTGGCAGTTGAGATGAAGTGGTGGCCGTAGAAGCGACGTCACCCGTCACCTCCATAGCATCCGCGACAGGGACAGAGAGTAGACCTGTAACGGCAGTACCCTCAGTGGGAAGGCAGGCCGTAGGCGCAGGCAAGGCAGAGGAACTCATGACGTCAGTAAGGCAGTAAGAGATCTCTGCGACCAACGAAGCTGTGTCAGCAGCTGGGTTGGAAGAAGAGGAGGAAGATGGCTTCTCTTCCAAGATAAGGGCGTGAGCTTCACCCTTATCTAATGCCGCCATGTCAACGGCGAGGCTTACCGAAGAACAAGACCAACTCGTTCGAAAAATATAACTAACGATAAAGAATAAAGTAATTCACTCACCACCTCGTGAGACAAACGAAACGAAAGCACTGATCTTCAACTGGAAGATGCACGCGAAAAGAAAAAGTACACCACTCGATTAACTACTCGAAAGCACGTAAAAGACAGAGCTCAAAAAACACACATCACATCACTATCTCATGGTACTCTAACTTAGACGCTAGACGGTTTTTGGAAGGGGTTGGAGCCCCCGCCCCCTCATGAAAAAATTCGTAAAATCTACAGTTTTCATCTTAGAAATACCAAAGTTGGTATACTATCTTATGGTACTCTAACTTAGACGGCAGACCGTTTTCGGAACGGGTCAAGGCCCGGGGGTGAGAGCCCCCCACATACAAAATTTTCTTAAAAACTACAGTTTTCAATTCAGAACCATCTAATCTGGTATATTATCTCATGGTACTCTAGCTTAGACGCTAGACGGTTTTTGGAAGGGTTGAGCCCGGAGGGGTCAGACCCCCCCCGAATAAACACTTTTTCGTAAAATCTACAGTTTTCAATTTAGAACCACCAAATTTGGTATACTATCTCATGGTACTCTAACTTAGACGCTAGACGGTTTTTGGAAGGGGTTGGAGCCCGCAGGGTCGGAGCCCCCTCCCCCTCATAAAAATTTTCTAAAATCTACAGTTTTCATCTTAGAACCCCCAAATTTGGTATACTATCTTATGGTACTCTAACTTAGACGGCAGACCGTTTTTGGAACGGGTCAATGCCCGGGGGGGGTCAGAGCCCCCACATACAAAATTTTCTTAAAAACTACAGTTTTCAATTCAGAACCACCAAATCTGGTATACTATCTCATGGTACTCTAACTTATGCACTAGGCGGGTTTTGGAAGGGGTTGGAGCCCGGCGGGTCAGACCACCCCCCGAATAAAAACTTTTTCGTAAAATCTACAGTTTTCAATTTAGAACCACCAAATTTGGTATACTATCTCATGGTACTCTAACTTAGACGACAGACGGTTTTTGGAACGGGTAAAGGCCCGTGGGGTCAGAGCAACCCACATAGAAAATTCTCTTAAAAACTACAGTTTTCAATTCAGAACCACCAAATCTGGTATACTATCTCATGGTACTCTAACTTAGACGCTAGACGGTTTTTAGAAGGGGTTGGAGCCTGGGGGTAAGAGCCCCCCCATAAAAATGCCGCGTAAAATCTACAGTTTTCAATTCAGAGCCACCAAATTTGGTATACTATCTCATGGTACTCTAACGTAGAAGGTAGACTGTTTTTGGAACATGTCAAGGCCCAGGGGTTAGAGTCCCCCCCTTAATTTTTTTTGTAAAATCTACAGTTTTCAATTTAGAACTACCAGATATGGTATACCATCTCATGGTATTCTAACTTCGACAGTAGACCGCTTTTGGAACGGGTCAAGGCCCGGGGGTCAGAGCCCCCTACATACAACATTTTCTGAAAAACTACAGTTTTCAATTCAGAATCACCAGATCTGGTAGACTATCTCATGGTACTCTAACTTAGACGCTAGACGATTTTGGAAGGGGTTGCAGATTTTTTTGTGAAGGGGGTAAGGACCCCTTTCATAAAAAAATCGCAAAATCTAGTTTTCAATTTAATACCACCAAATTTGGTATGCTATCTCATGGTACTTTAACTTAGACGGTCGACATTTTGGGACGGGTGAAGGCCCTGGTGGTCGGAGCATTCCCCCGCCCCGCACACACACACAGACATACAACATTTTCTTAAAAACTACAGTTTTCAGTTCAGAACCACCAAATTTGGTATCATGAAACTCTAACTTAGACGCTAGACGGTTTTTAGAAGGGGTTGGAACCCCGGGGTGAGAGCCCCTCCCCTCCTCATAAAAATTTCGTAAAATCTACAGTTTTCAATTTAGGACAACCAGATTTGGTATGCTACTTATGGTTATCTAACTTAGACGGTAGACGGTTTTTGGAAGGGGTCGGGGCCCGGGTCAAGGTAGCCCCATGCAAAATTTTCGTAAAAAGTTCCGTTTTTTACTCTTAAGAATACCCTATCTACGTTCTTAGGCGCTCTTTGGCTCTTTGAGGGCCTTGCACCATAAACCATCAGCCAACCAACTAACCAACCTACGGTCTAAGTTAGGGACTGTGGATAACAATAAAGTGCAAAAATATGCGTTTAATGGTGTATTAAAGACACAAATCTATATAGTTTAGCTTTCACTACCAACGAGCGGCTTATCAGAAAGAAATATAATGTAATGTAAACAGAGAGTTCCAGATATTCAAAATTCAAAACGGTAAGAAAAAGATGATCAATGCCAATGTGAAGTCGTATGCATGCGACATCACATAGGTTCATTGCATTTCTGTGTCGCGGGATTCACAGAAGCACACGCCAGATGTACGGCAGTTCTATAGATGTCTCCTAGAAGGTAGGTATTCCCATTCCTTTTTCTTTCTTTTTTGTTTCGCAAAATTAAATTAACTACATCAAAAAATTTAAAATAAGTTTACTGGAAAATTGCAGGAATATCTTTTTCATTCATTAACTTTCACCCGCTGAACTTGGTGATTCCACAAATAGTAATATGTACCTGGCAAATAACTGGTATCCCTGCTAGTACAAATTATATTAATGATTTATTTGCGTCCAGTTCAATCTAGTATGTCCATAAGAGCGTTTAGGGCCGTATGAAAAATACATTTCAACGTGTGCCGCTACGGCAGCGGAGTGATCTAGGCGCTGGCTTCTGACCACTTGTCGAGAAGGATCCTGGTTCAAATCCCGGTGAATCATGGACGTTGTGCTTGACTTCTGGCACTGGCTGTCCCCCTTCCCAGGAACCAGTGGCCCAAAATTGGGAACGTCCGACTGCTTATAGCCCACTGAATTGATCACGGTGGTCGTTAACCCCCCCCCCCCCAAAAAAAAAAGATTGCGACGTGTCCATTGCTATTTGTTGTGGACCGTACAAAAAGTATGTTTTTGATATCAACGTGTCCACTTCCATGTAGGCTGGCCATAAAATGTTAGGGGACCGTACAAAATTGCACTTTTGTTTTCACCTTGTCAGCGCTTCGGTATATGGTTGAAGTCTACGTATATATAAATGGGCCGTTTCAGCACGTAGTTTGGTTTATATAGAAAATCAAGATAATGTTACATTTTAACTCAGCTACAACACATTAATCCCAAAGGCTATTCGTTGAAATCTTTAATCCGCCGTGCTCATATTCACAACGTTAACATAACATGTCAAGTTATTAATGTTGCAGTTTTACCCTGTCACAAAACTTTAGTTACAAGACCTTAGGCGTAAATTTTTTTGGAATTTTTAGTCCGACGTATTCATAAGGTTTCGATAACATGCCACGGTTATGGTACTGCGTTTTGACCGAGGCACAAAAATTAATAAACAGGCCTTAAGCGTTTTTATCAGTTTTCAATCAACCGTGCTCATATACATAAAATTTTCAGAGAAAATCAAGTTTACTGTGTTGCGCATTTACTCGAGTACAAAACTATAAACAGCCATTAACTTTCACCCGCTGAACTTGGTGATTCCTCAATTCATCCATTAACAAGTCTTTTAAGTGATTGTATGCTATGGTCATATTGATAATGTTTGATGACAAGTCAGGTTAATGATGTTGCACTTATTAAAGACTTAAAAAGGTGTAGAGGCTAGTAATTATTATTTGAAGTCTAAGTAAAAGCTCATTTTTAACTTGACTCGTCATGAAATCCTTATGAATATGGCATTTATTTTATTTTGTACATTTTACAAAGCGTATGCATTTTTTTTGGCATTTGTTTTATTTTGCGTTGTACTTGTTACATAGCGTTTCGCATTTTTGTAATGCTTGTGACTTGTGATTGCATTTTGAATTTTTACTTGTTTCACATTTTGGATTACTTTTTGACATTTTATGTTTTTGACATGCTATTTTGAAAATTTTGTCTTTTTTAATTTTGCGTTGTGTTTTACATTCTTGCATCTTCGGCGGAATTACATTCTTGAAAAATTCAAATACAAGTTAGTAAAAGGTATAAATCAATTAGTGAGAAATACCAGCACATTTTAGTAAAGGGTAGAATTATATGAAATTCCTCTTAAAAAGTCCAGCATGTTAACGATGTCTCTGTGCACCAAGGAAGTTCGAATTCTTTTTTATCTTGCCAGCGTTTCTCTTCTGGGTGGATTTGTTGGAATCTGTGCTATCACTCTTTCTATTTTAGCCATAGTTGTTCTCTGCTCTTTCGCAATTTCACTGATTATTTCGTACAGTCACAGTTTTTTCTCTCCCAGAATTGTATTCCAGCGTCTGTCTAATCTTTCAAGTTCGTTTTGTGTTCTGGGAAAGCCAAATAAATTGTTTTCACTTACTGACCAAATTGTTGGCGGGAACAGCGGAGGGCTTCTGCTCGGATTGTTTCTTCTGCTTCCACGAAATTTTCCAAGAACATAATTTTCCTCAAACCACTGAACTACAGAATCTGCATTATCTAGTAAAATTGATTTCACTTCTTCAAAAGCAGCTGGAATTTCATCAGATGAAAAAAATGCGAGTGCTTGCAAATGTCTGACTTTGAGAGCAAACTCACTGTTTTCCCTATATTTCAAGGCTATGCCAGAGGATGGATATTCCTCAGCACATTTTTTTCCGAGATGAAACCAATAACATTTGTGTGTGCTGCTTCCAAATTCCTTTTTAGCAGCATTATAACGGTAGCTATTTCGAAATCTATCATTATGCGTATATTGTGGTGCAAGCTGAATATCATAGTCTGATGCATAGTCTTGTAAATCCTACAAAAATACTGTATAATAGTATTATATTCTTTATACTTGCTGGAAAGTAACCCATAAGCTAGTGGGACAAGTCTGCGCTTCTCTGGATTCGTTTCAACCATAGCATGAATGGAACATAATTGCCTAAAAAGGGTTGGACAAGTTTCAAATGTCCCATCCATAATCCAGAGGGGTGCTTCTTTAAGCTTTCGTAAATTATTCTCTGTTAAAAATAAAATAATTCTTTGATGTCCAAATGCGCTATCTCTGCCAAGAAATTTTGCACCATCTTCTCCTGTAAATTTATTGGGGCATCGATCCGTTCTGAAGTCGTAGGCTCCGCAGGCATGTCTTGGCATGTCTTCTCTTTTTTACAACTTGCCTTAGTGCATACATATTAGGCATGTAAGCTGCATTTACTGTAGCCATTGACGTTGTCACGGTTTGAATAATTTGTGCAGGGGCTTCGTCCGTATTTCTCGCTCGTTCTTTTATTTGCGCTCTTGCAACAGCAACATCACTTTTCTCCGGTCTTGGAGCATGATTATGTGGTTTCTCATTGCGCATCCTGTGTTCATCTCCAATAAGAATAGTACTAGCAAAGCCAGTACAATTTCCATAATTTCTTTCAATACAGTGACAATACCGTAAATCACCTCGCACTCTGTTATGGCAAAATAAATACCCTTTCCATTTCAGCAAATCATTTTCTTTTTGTGAGTTAACTATTTATGTTGCATCCTTCACCTGCATAGTGCCTTTGGAAAACAATGCACTTTCTCTTTCCAAACTATTTAGAATGATATATTTCCACTATTATCACTTGACAACGCACAACAAAGGTTTCAACAAGCACGTTCTCTGTTCTCCAGTCAACTACGAACTAATGAGCAACCATTCAATAAAACACTCAGAATACAGACAATCACGTGAAGCTTGTTCCTCCAGTTAGGGTTTAAGCGAAGTTCAAGATTTTCTTACCTGCGGTCACAAGAAGTGGTTAATTTTAAGGATCGGCATCTTATCTTTTGTTTTTCCAAAACGCAGAGGTACATGTATTTTACAGCTGGGACGCTCCAGGCGTGGGATCAACAGATGCGAAGAACCCGGGAGCCAGGTTTCGGAGGCGGCAGCAGGCGCGGACTGGGCAGCTGTACTCTGGGCCGGTAGGCGTCATGCTAATTCTCAAAAATAAATTCTAATGTTTTGTGCTGCACCATGCGTATGAAAAAAATTGTTATACTGAAAAGACAATTTGTTTACCCCGTAACATATTAAACGAAACCTACGTCCCTACGTGCCAAATGATCTGTAAGCCAAACACAGTTTTTCATGCAACACCTTCCCCCGACTTTCTAAGTTCAGATCTGTCTCGTTCGACTTATTTCCTGTACCGCCCCTCTCTTTCGCTAATTGCAGTTAATTGCCGTGAAATTGATGTGTTACGTTGGGGTGTATTGCCGTCTGTCTTGAAGACTATAGTGAAAGCGGTGAACCCCAGGGGAAAAGTGTTCCATCAAAAGCAACAGAAATCCAATGCGAGAGCAAAACTTTGTTCGTTGGCATTACATCCAAGCAATTTAGGCGAAGTAGGAAGTGGATTTTTCTACTACGACACCAGAAGATTGTTGCGAATGCTCAGGCAATTACGGTACAGATGTGTCCTTAAGACTTCTCTTTCAAGACGTCCAAAGGCCGGCACTAGGGGATGGGGAGGGATACAGTGCGGATGTTCTTTTTTGTTGCAGTTAGAAATTTTTAAGCTCATTCTTCCTTAAAACTTTGCCTGGTTACCAGTAAGTACTGTCTCATGCCTCAACCATTGCACAGATTTGTTGCTTTTGTTTTCATTCTTTGAGTTAACAGCGGGAAAATATCTGAACTGCGTTGTTTCAGTTGGAAATATTTCTTTTACTTCAGCAACAGGGCTTCACGTATAATTGCAAAATACTTCGATAGAATAAGCATACCTTACATAAAGAGTTTGAACGAGCAAATAGATTAATAATAAGGAAAATATTCTAAAACCAAAAAAAGAAATTGCGGAGCCGAAAAAGCTAGGTAGAGGAAACAAAAGGCTCTAAGAAAAAGTTCATATTTAAAGAAACCTGTAGTCGCTTTATGAGTAAGTGGTATAACTCAATTCAAAATCATGTGCTGTATTTGAAAAAAATTATAAGCAAGTAGGCATCGTGACTGTCCACAGTTTCCCCTTTTCATCCTGTCGACATTACAACCACCACAGAAAAGAAAATAAAAAAACATAACAAAAACACTCATACAAAGTAAAATGCCCAAAACATAAAAAGAAGTAACCACACAAAATGAAATGCCCAAAACATTAAAAAAACTGCAACCACACGAAACAGAATACCCAAAACATGGTAAGAAATTCTGTTGAAAGCACAATGAAGGTATACAAGAGGAGAAATATATGTTTTTAAAACTTAATACAAGTGTCAAAACTGAAATAAAAAGAAAGAAAAAAGAAATATTCCAAATTTCATTGTTACTTTAGATATTTTGACCTGTTGACATTTCGTAAATTGTACTTGCACTCGGTCAAAAAATATTACTTACAAGGACTCTTTAGTAACTTTTAATCGCTGTGGTCGTGTTTATAAGGTTTGCATAACAAATCAAGTTAATAATGTTGCGCTTTCACTTAGGCACCAAATGCTAATTATTGGCCGCTAGGCCGAGGCCTTGTAAATAATTTTTGATAAGCGTAACACTCTTAAATTGATTTGTCATGCAAACCTCATATAATCACAGCATTATAAAAATTACTATAAATGCATATGCCTAAGTCTCGGGCGTATCTATTAATGCTTTGTGCTCGAGTAACATTTAAACAGAATTCATTTTATTTTCTATGAAAACTACATAAATATGAGCTCGGAGGACTGAAAACTATCAAAAATATCTAGGCCTAGGGTCTGCTTACTAGTTCCAACCTTAGAAAAGCGCATTGCTGAAATCTTGGACTTCTATGAAAACATTATGAAAATTAGTACGGCACACTGAAAATTGCTAAACAGGCCCAGTCCTAGGGCTTTCTAATTATTGTTTTGTACCTGACTAAAAGTGTAACATTACCTTTAGTTCTTACTAGCAGGGGTACCCGGTATTTCCCAGGTAAATATTACTATTTCTAAAATCACCAAGTTCAGCGGGTGAAAGTTAATGAATGAAAAAGCTATTTCCGTAAATTTCCAGGAAACTTATTTTAAATCTTTTGATTTAGTTAATTTAATTATACGAAGCAAAAAAGATGTTAACATTATTTACATTACATTGTATTTCTGCCTGATAAGGCAACCGTTGGTGGTGAAAACTAACGTTTATTAATTTGTGTTTTTAATACAACATGAACCGGATATTTTTTCACTTTATTGTTATCTACGGCCTCTAACCTAGACCGTAGATGGGGTAATGGAGTGCTCTATTGGGATGCAGTTCTTAAGAGTAAAAATTGTAATTTTTACAAAAATTTTGAATGGGCCCCCTTCACACCGGGCACCGACCCTTTCCGTCTGCGGTCTAAGTTACAATACAATGAGGTAGTGTACTAAATTTGGTCGTTCTAAATTCGAAACTTTAGGTTTTACAAAAATTGGCAAGAAGGGGGGGGGGGCTCTGAACCCCTGTCTCCAACCGTTTCCAAAAATCGCCTGCATTTTCAGTTAGAGTACCATGACATAGTATACCAAATTTGGTGATTTTAAATTGAAAACTGTAGATTTTACGAAAATATTTTATGGGGAGGGCTCTGACATCGTGCCTGACCCGTTCCCAAAACCGTCTACCATCTAAGTTAGAGTACCATGAGATAGTATACCAAATTTGGTTGTTCCAAATTGAAAACTGTAGATTTTACGAAAATTTTGTATGGGGGAAGGATCTAAGCCCGGGCCCCGACCCGTTCCGAAAATCGTCTACGGTCTAAGTTAGAGTACCATGATATGGTATACCAAATTTGGTGGTTCTAAATTGAAAACTGCAGATTTTACGAAAATTTAGAGTATTGTACGGCGAGGGGTTGCTCCGACCCCCGAGCCCTGACCCGTTCCAAAAACCGTCTCCCGCTAAGTTAGAGTTTCATGACACAAAATTTGGTGGTTCTGAATTGAGAATGAAATAAAGATTTTAAGAAAATTTTGTATTGGGAGGGGGGGGTCTTACCCCGGGCCTTGATCCGTTCCAAAAACCTTCTACCGTCTAAGTTAGAGTACCATGAGATAGTATACAAAATTTGGTGCTTCTAAATTGAAATATATAGATTTTACGAAAGTTGGTGTGTAGGGCGGGGGGGGGTAACCACCCTTGCCCGGACCCGTTCTGAAAACCGTCTACCTTTTAATTTAGAACACCATTATATAGTATACCAAATTTGGTAGCTCTAAATTGAAAACTTTAGTTTTTACGAAAAAAATTTATGGGCGGGGGGACTCTGACCCCGTGCCCGACCCGTTCCAAAAACCGTCTACCGTCTAAGTTAGAGTACCATGAGAGAGTATGCCAAATTTTGTGGTTCTAAATTGAAAACTGTAGATTTTACGCGGCATTTTTATGGGGGGGCCCTGACCCCCGTGCTCCAACCCCTTCCAAAAACGGTCTACTGTCTAAGTTTGAGTACTATGAGATAGTATACCAAATTTGGTGGTTCTAAATTGAAAACTGTAGATTTTACGAAAAAGTTTTTATTCGGGAGGGAGGGTCTGACCCCCGGGCTCCAACCCCTTCCCAAACCCGTCTAGTGTCTAAGTTAGAGTACCATGAGATAGTATACCAGATTTGGTGGTTCTGAATTGAAAACTGTAGTTTTTAAGAGAATTTTGTATGTGGGGGGCTCTGACCCACCGGGCCTTTATACGTTCCAAAAACGGTCTGCCGTCTAAGTTAGAGTACCATAAGATAGTATACCAAATTTGGTGGTTCTGAGATGAAAACTGTAGATTTTACGAAATTTTTTATGAGGGGGGGGGGTTCCAACCCCGCGGGCTCTAACCCCTTCCAAAAACCGTCTAGCGTCTAAGTTAGAGTACCATGAGATAGTATACCAAATTTGGTGGTTCTGAAATTAAAATTAGAATTTACGAACATTTTGTATGTAGGGGGGGGGGCTCTGACCCCCGGTCCTTGACCCGTTCTAAAAACGGTCTGCCGTCTAAGTTAGAGTACCATAAGATAGTATACCAAATTTGGTGGTTCTAAGATGAAAACTGTAGATTTTACGAAATTTTTATGAGGGGGCTCCGAACCTGCGGGCTCCAACCCCTTTTAAAAACCGTCTAGCGTCTAAGTTAGAGTACCATGAGATAGTATACCAGATTAGGTGGTTCTGAATTGAAAACTGTAGTTTTTAAGAAAATTTTGTATGTGGGGGGCTCTGACCCCCGGGCTTTGACCCGTTCCAAAAACGGTCTGCCGTCTAAGTTAGAGTACCATAAGATAGTATACCAAATTTGGTGGTTCTAAGATGAAAACTGTAGATTTTACGAAATTTTTATGAGGGGTGGCTCCGACCCCACGGGCTCCAACCCCTTCCAAAAACCGTCTAGCGTCTAAGTTAGAGTACCATGAGATAGTATACCAAATTTGGTGGTTCTGAAATGAAAACTAGATTTTACGAAAATTTTGTATGTAGGGGGAAGGGGGGGCTCTGACTCCACGGGCCTTGACCCGTTCCAAAAACCGACAACCGTCTAAGTTAGAGTACTATGAGATAGGATACCTGATTTGGTGGTTCTGAATTGAAAACTGTAGATCTTACGAATATTTTGTATATGGGGGGCTCTGACCAACCGGGCCCCTGACCCGTTCCAAAAACCGTCTACCGTCTAATATTTTTAGTGCCAAAGAAAAATGTAATATTCCTATCCTATCTGCGTCTCCAAACTTTATAAATTTGATCAGGGAGCAAGACGTTCGAAATCGTACGTTTTCCTGCATTCGTTTTGTATGTTACCAAAATCTGTAAACGCGACGAATTGACGTAGTCGACGAATTTGTCCGCGACGAATTGACGTAGTCGACGAATTTGTCCGCGACGAATTGACGAGCGACGAATCGTCGTGGTCGACGAATTGACTCGCGACGAATTGACGCAGTCGACGAATTGACGCGCGACGAATTGACGCGCGACGAATTGACGCGCGACGAATCGTCGCAGTCGACGAATTGACGCAGTCGACGAATTGACGCACGCGACGAATTGACGTAGAACCCTCACGAAGCGCGCAACGAGTCTCTGGAAACACACATTCTCGCCTCCTCCGAAAAAAGAAGTCCGCCAAACCAAATCATCTGTGAATGTGATGATGATAATTTTCTTTGAGCATAAAAGTGTAGTCTACTAGTACATCGTTCCTGCACAACTTACTGCCCATGCTGAGCCCGCCCACATGTGGCTGCTTGTGTTCAACAGTTTCTTACGAAATGCAGTATTGAGATCATTCTACAGCCTGCCTACAGTCCTGACCTCACCCCGTGCGATTTCTGGTTTTTTCTAACAATGAACGAAAGTTCCGTGGCGGAACATTCAACACAGATGCTGACGTTATTTAAGCTGTAAAGGGGTCGCTAAAGCAGCTTCCATAAAATGCCTTCGCCACATGCTTTGAAAAGTGAGCTGACCGATGGGACTGTTGCATATCATCCGAGGGAAGATACTGTGAGAAAGAAGAACATATATTTTGCTGTACCTATATTTCTTCATTTTGTGCGATTTTACTCTCAGTTTTTATGGAATGGCCGTTGTACATACATCATCGTCATCAACCATTATCAATCCACTGATGGATTTAGGTCTCCTCAAATTTCTTTCACAATTTTCTGTCTTGAGCTAGGCTCGTCCATGTCGCTCTAATGTGCTCTCGAATTTCATTTACCAATCTTCCACATGGTCTTCATCAGGGTTTTCCCTGTACTCGGAATTCAATCTAGTATTTCAGTCGTCAAACAGTGGGCGGTTTGACGACTCAAATACTAGATTGGATTCCAGTCAATATGACAATCCCATTGCCATTTCTGGAATTTTACCTTCATCATGATGTCATCGACTCCCATTATTTTCCTGATGCATGAGTAACTCTTCCTATTTTTCCTGGTTATTCCAAGCAGGCACCTTTCAATGTTTCTTTCAGCAGTTTACAACTTCAGGTTATCTGTTTTAGTTAAGTTCCATGTCTCTGATCCGTAGGTAAGCACTGGAAAAATGCATTGATTAAACACTTTTCTTTTAAGACATCACGATAAATTGCTCTTGAAAACTGTACTGTATCTTCCAATTGCTCTGCACCCAAGTTCTACACCTTTAATAATTTCTTTTTCGATGTGGCCCTTGCTTGATATCTCTTGTCCAAGTGTCCAAGGTAAATGTAGGCATCGGTCACTTCTAGAATTACTACATGAAATTCGTTGGTCAAGAAATGTCACCACCTTGGAAACAGGAGATGAGAATTCCTCAGTTCTTAGAATTGTGTCCATTACCCCTTTAACCCTTCAAGTGAGCCTTGCATTAAGAATATCAGTGCTGTTTCTGCTTCATGTGTGTCGTTAAATAGCGGTCAACTCACTAGCCGCCAAGACGGAAATCCAAACCTTCATAAATGGCAAAATGTCTAAGAGAAAACTGTTACTCGTAAATGACAAAGTAGCCATCACTAAAGGGCCAGAACATGCTGAAAACATGTTACCATGTGTTATGATATATTACACTGAAGAGCAGTTGAATTAGAGATACCTGTCTAGTAACGTGTAGCACCACCTTTCGCCCTGATGACGACAACGATTCGTCTCGGCATGGACTCGACAAGACACTGACGGATCCACGACCCCTGAACAAGCTCCCACAGTTCACGAATATTTGATGGATCCCCCTTCAGAGCCTCGAACATCTCTCGATGGCATACCAGATGAGCTCGATGGGATTGCGGTTAGGTGACCTAGTTGGCCAAGGAAGCGAGGTCACGTCGGTGGAGTGTTCATCCAACCATTCGGATACGCTTTGGGAGCGATGGCACGTCTTGTTGCAGGATGAGGTCCATAGTGGGATGTTGAAGATGCACTAACGGGAGCAAATGTTCGTCCAGGATATCCCGGAAACGTTGACCTGTGAGGGACAATGTCACACGTACCGGGGGCCCCATTTCAGTCCACGTAAACAGACTTCAGACGAGAATGCCACCCCCACCAGCTTGAAGTGTACCCTGCTGGCAAGAAGAATCCATCGCTTCATGTAGTTTGCGCTGTACTCATATCCTGCCATCCGCATGTACCAACGTAAATCTCGACTCATCTGTCCAGGAAACATTTTCCCGCATGTCTAGGGTTCAGTGGAGATATTCCCGCGCCCATGCTAATCTTTGCAACCTGTGATGTGCGGTCAGCAGCGGTACCCTCGTGGGACGATGGCTTCTATACTCCATGGCGAGGAGATGGTTCTGGATGGTGTGGCTGCTTATACGTTTTTGTGCACCAGCGTTAAATTGCCGAGTGATTTCTTGCACTGTGGCCGTCTATCCGCTTTTACAATGCGAGCTAGCAGACGATGACCCCGCTCATTCACACGCTGTTGTCCACGGCAATTGGCCCTTGCAGGGATGGTTTTACCGGATTCGATGTACTCACGGTGCACCCGTGACACAGTGGCTCGTGAAAATCCCAGCACCTGCACGACTTCCGAGATGGAGTGACCCATTCGTCGGCCCCGACAATTTGCCCACGATCAAATGCGCTTAGATCCTTCGTCTTACCCACACTGCGTTCGACTTTTACTGATTCCCGTCGCATCACTCCTTATATTGTCGGATCGCTGCATACATCATGTCGTTTCCGTTTACAGGGCAGCCCACAGCGCACATTTTCATAACGCCAGCTGTCTCTAATTCAATTGCTCTTCACTGTACAACGACCGTTCCACAAAGACTGAGAGTAAAATTACACGAAATGAAGAAATATAGGTGCAGCAAAATACATGTTATTTTTTTTTCAAAGTATCTTCCCTCAGATGACATGCAACGGTCCCTTCGTTCAGTCCACTTTTCAAAGCATGTGGCAAAGGCATTTTGTGGTAGCTGCTTTAGCGACCCCTGTACAGATTGAATAACGTCAACATCTGTGTTGAATGTTGCGCCATGGAACTTCTCCTTCATTGTTGGAAACAACCAGAAATCGCACGGGGTGAGTTCAGGACTTTAAGCAGGCTGTGGCATGATTTCAATACTGCATTTTATAAGAAACTGTTAAATACAAGCAACCACATGTGGGCGGGCGTTATCATGGTGTAGGGTTAACTACCCCACCAGTTCCGGTCGATTAATCGATATGTGTCATAGCAGACGCTTCAAGACTGAAATGTAATACTCAGTATTGACAGTAATTTGTGGAGGAACGGCATGCTGGTAGGCTATCCCTTTATGATCAAAGAAAATTATCATCGTCACTTTCACAGATGATTTGGTTCTGCGGACTTTTTTCGGAGGGGACGAGCCTGCGTGTTACCAGACAATCATTGCGCGTTTCATGAGGGAGGTTTAAATAGTGGACCCATGTTTCATCGGCAGGTCTTACTGCGTTTAGAAAGTTTGGATCCTTTGCAATCACTTGTTTCCACTCATGACACACCTGAACTATGGCTAACAAATGTTCTCTCGTCAGGTGATGAGATAACCATCTGGAACACACACGATGCAGTAGTAATTTGTTGCGTAGAATGCGAAATGCCGACGTTTTTGAAATATTAGTTGACGTCGCTATGTCTTCACACGTCATTCGTCGATCGTATTGCAGGATTGCCCAATACGCTCCATAACAACACTTTCAGGTCGACCAGGCCTAGGAGCGAGTTTTGCCAACAAACGCCCTTTTTTGAAATCATGGTGCCATCTAAAAATCGTTGACTCACCCAAACATTTATCTTTATAAGCTTTTTTTCATTAAATCAACTGTTTCAGGAGCCGTTTTACCCAAACAATAGAAAAACTTTATCGCACAATGCATTTCACTTCTTAATTCTGAATCACTCACCTCCATAACTGTATGGCGAAACGCAGACGTACCTTAACCAACTGCGCAATAACAAAACCAGAATTGTCTGTCTCGGCTGAAAACTTTTGCCATACATACTTCCTTAATTAAGTTAGTCGTCTGCGTGATTATTTTCCCCCTTCGCACTGTTGCCAACTCAAAAAAAAAAAAATTACCCTCAGTTTTTATGGAGCGGCCCTTTTATATGGATATACACTGAGTAGCCACTTTATTATGACCACCCCCTCAGTACTTTGTTGGGCCACCTTTTGCTTTTAATACTGCATCGATTCTTGGTGGCATGGACTCCACGAGATGTTGAGAGGTGGTGTGTGGAATCTGAGACCATGCTTGATGAATAGCATTTTCCAGGAGTGTAAGATTACAGGGTAGTGGATCCAGCTGTCAGATAACTCGTCAACTTCATCCCACAAATTCTCAATGGGGTTGAGATCTGGAGATTGTGGGTGCCACCTAAGCAAAGTAAACTTACCGGCATGTTCCTGAAACCAATCCTGTACAATACGAGCACTATGGCAGGACACATTATCTTGTTGAAAGTAGCTATCGCCATTGGGATAAACCATCCACATGACAGGATGCATTTGGTGCCCAACGATGTTTAGATATGATGTGCCAGTCAGCCGTTGATCAAGACGAAGTAAAGGGCCCAAAGCATGCCAGGAAAACATTCCACAAACCATAACGTTGGCTCCACCAGTTTGAAGGGTTGTAGCAATGTATTTGGCGTCCATGCTATCGTGCTGTTTCCGCCAAATTCTCACTCGGCCATCGGCATGGTGCAACTGAAAACGTGATTCATCGGAACACATAATTTGTTTTCAATTAGCGACTGTCCAATCCTTGTGCTCCTGTGCGAACTGGAGACGATTTCTCTTGTTAACTGCAGACAGCAAAAATGTTCGAACAGGCCTTCGGCTGCCATATCTCATCCGATGCAGTGTACGGCGAACAGTGCATGCAGAGATCATTTCAGGGGATCCTTGATTAAGATGGTCTCTAATTTGCTGCGCTGTTGCCCTTCTGTTGTCTGTAACCAGTCTGGACACTCTCCGTTCCGCCCGAACAGTCATTAGTCGATGACGACCACACGTTGCACGTAGAGACCGAGTTTTTTGGCTGACAGTCTAGTTATTAAATACTTTAACAATAGCTGCTCTGGAACATTTCACGAATGTGGCGGTTTCGGTGATACTCGCTCCATGGCTTCGAGCTCCTACAATGATCCCACGTAGAAAGTCCGTCAATTCGCATTTTTTACCCATCTCGTCACCCAAAAATTACTACTACTACTGTCGCAAGCACTAAGCTTTACTCTTTTATACTAGCCTCGCCCTCTGGCGGCAAGAGCGTGCAGACATATCTCATTTGCTTAAAACTGTCAGGTGGTCATAATAAAGTGGCCACTCAGTGTATATGAATTTTCAATAACTCAGGATTTCAAAGGCATTGAACTGCAAATGGTTTCACGGAGTCAAAGGCCTTTTCGTAAGCAATAAAAGCTATACATTTTGGGAGTTCGTATTCGCTGGTGCTTTCAATTAGTTCTCTCAGTACATGGCGATGATCTATAGTGCAGTAGCAACTCCTGAATCAAGCTTCATCTCTTGGTTGAGTCATGTTACCTTCAAGCGAGTGGAAGAGCTGTAACTACTCCAGAAAATTTTACAGTTCTTTTACTCCCTTGAATGTAACAATGGACATGACTCAACCCAGAGATCAAGCTGGATTTAGGAGTGGTTACAGCACTATGTAGATCATCGCGATGTACTAAGAGAACTAATTGAAAGAATGAGCGAATACGAACTCACATTATGTATGGCTTTTATCGATTATGAAAAGGCCTTTGATTCAGTGAAAATATCAGCAGTTACAATGGCTTTGAAACCCCGCGCTATTGAAGATGCATACATTAGTATTATTAGTAACATCTATGAAAATGCAAGTGCAAAGTTTCGGTTCTTTGAGGCTACAGCACGAATGAAAATTGGAAAGGAAGTGAGACAAAGGGACACCATATCTACCATACTCCAAAATGCCACATTGCAGAATGTCCTTCAGTCATTTAACTGGGAAAACCGATGGATAAGATTAATGGAGATTATTTAACTCACCTTCGTTATGCTGATGACATAGTCATTTTTTCATTTTAGAAAGTATCCCTTTAGATCTGCATATTATGATTAAGGAACTTGCTGACAAGGGTACCTAGCAAAAACACAAGTATTGGGAAACTGCTAGCCACCAGTTGGCAGTGATGGGCCACTGCTGGCTGAAATATGCCGGTCACGGCACGGTAGTGGTCCGTTGGTGGCAGCACCATCAGTTGGAAGCCATTGATGGCCCTGCAGCTTCGCCGTGAATTACGGGCCTTCAAGCAAGTGCCACTAGTGGCTAGTAGCTAGCAATTGAATCAACCCCAACACGAGGTGGAAGCAACGGGACTGGGTATGCGCAGAAGCAACGCGTGCTGTGCCTCTCGTGGTACTAGTTAGTTGAAGACAACGTTACCGCCATCGTCTTATTTCAGTGGATGTTAAGAAAAAGAGCCATATGTAGAAAGACGAATTAAATGTCACTTCGACGAAGATTACCGTCGGAAGAAAATTATATAAATAATTATTGATGAACTGTAAGAAATAGTCAATTACTCTCATGTATTTATAGAAACTCATTTCGTATCAAAATTTCTGCACTGACACACAAAGAATCGAGAATATAGACAGCCATTAAACACATCCACTCCATTCCCATGAACAACAAGATATAATTTTGTATAATCTTTCGTTTTAACACACACTAAAGTGCTTGAAGCAAAAGTCCCGGAAAAATATTAAAAAAACGTTATGTTGGAAAAAAATAAGAATTATATGTGTAAAAAATTTATGAATTATTTGAAAAAAAAAAAAAAAAGAAGAAACGCTATGTGGATATAACTGGCCCCAAAGCGACCATGGGTTGAATACACAAGACTGGAGGAATTCGCTGCTAAACATAACGTCAAGTAAAGTGAAATATCTTTCCTCTTTAGAACAAATGTAGCTTCAGGCCGCGGAAAGGAAAGATGCAACGTTAAAAATGTAACAGAATGTGACATGAACTGGTAAATATATTAATTAAACAATCGTCTTTCAAGACCACAACGACAGCACAAAACTTCGGAAAGCGTCTTTAAGTTGGTACACTCGTTGAAAATGAGTGAAATTCCCTTAACGTAAATAAAAACAATCGTTACGTTGAAAAAATAAGTTTATGAATTATGTGAAACGTACATTTATGAAAAATACCTCGCAATAGTGTAAAATGAAAAAGAGGACCATTCGTTTCACACTGCGCAGGAAAGAGGCTCAGCTTCAAGCAAAGGCTAGTGCGTGCCAAACCAGTGTAGTTTCTAGAGCGCCCGCTTCACAACAGACAGTCGTTGTTTCGTTTCCAGCCCGACCCAAACGGGCGTTTTTCAGGACCTGTTGAGAAATTCCCCTGTCCCGTAATGCAGTCGTTTTGTAGGGGGAAGAAAAGGTAGTTGGGAAACTGCGGTTATCACTTATTTATTTATGGCTACTACTGGGAAATTGGCGGACAAGATTCGGCAAGAATCAGTTACGTCACTTGATTGCCGGAGGCCAATGCCGGGGAAACTTGCGAACCACATTAGGCTAGCCATCATTTACGGTACGTGCTTGCAGTGCCACTTGTGGCAGCCACTGCAAGTGATGGATAACTGATGGCCCTGTTCTGGCATCTGACAACTGATGGGGTGCTGGCCCATGTGGTGGCCGCTGGGACATTTCATTGACGGTTGGGCAGAGGCAACATAGTGCTGGGCCACTGCTGGCTTGAGTGCTGGCCCAGCAACACTACTTTTGCTGGGGTAAAGAAGTCAGATGAAAAATGAACTTTCAGAAAACAAAACTGACGTTCAATGCTTTTACAAGAATTAAAGATTTAGTGATTGATGGGGGAAATTTAGAGGCAACATACAGCTACATTTATTTTGGGAAACAGATACGGAGGCTGGGCCGAAAGTTTTTAGCTGCTGCTGAACTCGTTGTCACAATGAAATGAATATAGTTAGGAAGCACGAACAATGAAATGAATATAGTTAGGAAGCACGAACAATGAAATGAATATAGTTAGGAAGCACGAACAATGAAATGAATATAGTTAGGAAGCACGAACAATGAAATGAATATAGTTAGGAAGCACGAACTGAACTCATTGTCAGAGTGAAACAGCTATAGTTAAGAATCACGTGTTCGTATTATCCAATAGCAGGTGCTGTGGCCACCTGCTCAAACCAGATTTCGTTCACGTGGCAAGAGAATGGACTACAGTTGACCTCATTTGGAGTGCTAAAATGGAGCTGCCGAGACGTTATTTTCCTGCAATTATTTTCTATGATTTTAAAAATAGTTTAGGTGCACAGCAGTGTTTTGAATCGCTATCGAACATCTTTCCAGAGTCTGCTCCTTCTCTTGTCACAGTTAAAAACTGGTTTCGTAAATGTAAGAGGGAAACAATTCTTTGGAAGATGACTTACGCTGTGGTTGGCTCCATACCGCCGTGACGACTGAAAACATCGATGTTGTAACAAAACTTATAAAAGAAGATCCTTGCGTGACATACCATGAAATAGAGATGACCCTGGGCATTGGATCAACTGCTGCACAAAAAATCATTCATTACTATTTGCATATCAGGAAGCGGCGTGCCCGATGGGTGCCTCATTCACTCACGTGCAAGCCGAATTGAATGAACTCAATTCATGCTGTCTGAATTCAGAGGAGGAAGTACTAAGGACACCTACAACATCGTAACTGGTGATGAATCATGAATTTATCCCTATGATCCGGAACCAAAGGAGCGATTAAGGGTCTGGTGCTTCGAAAGTGATGTACCTCCAAACAAAGTCCGACGAAAGGGGAACATGAAACAGTAAAACTTGGTAATCCAATAACAGTTGATGGAGATAATTAATTATAGGCGTGCTGTCTCCGTACGATATCATCAAACCAACATCTCTGACTGTACAATAAAAACTTTATTTACAATAAAAGATATGATTTAAAAAATATTTAAAATGGCAAGATCTTTCGGGGCTACAATAGTACCCGTCCTCAGGCCACCCAACAGTGCCACAGAGCACAGGGAAGCGCCGCAATATATAACCAGTCTCCCCGGGAGACCCACAATACATTTGTTCAAAACCGCAGGTGATGCCAATTGAGGAAAACAGCAGAACAAAGTAATATGTACAGATAATATAATTGATTAATTAAGGTCCTCTTCTTCAGTTTTTTGAATGGGAGAAGTAATTATTTTTCTCCATTGTCTAGGAACAAAAACAGGTAAGTCCAAGTTACAACAGGTAGTACCATAAGAAATTATATACAGACTCTCGGTAAAAAAGACGGTTTGTTTGTTAACATTGGAGGAAAGTACTATAGTATTAGGCCAATCGGGAGAGTAACCTCCCTGGCGAACAGCTGTAGTAAATGAAGTAGAAATGCAGTCAGTTCGAAGTGCATATTTGTGTTCAGACTTCTAAGGGTAGAACCTATGTAGTATTTGATATCTTCGTTAGGAGCCGAGGGAAGCAATGGGATACGATATATTCCTGCTTTATTCAAAGTGGCGACTTGATCTCTGTCGTTACGTATGGTAGAAAAAAGGTTTTTGGTGCAAATTCCAAATTTAATATTGTATTTATTACATACCTTCCGCAATATGGAAACTACGGGAGGGATGAAGTCAACTTTACCAACGTATATAGGAGAAACGACCTCCGTTGACAACGTCGTAAATCTTAGTCTTTGAAATTTCTGTAGAAGTTCCCGAAAGAAGCAGGCGGGATATCCAAATGATATGGCCATGTTCTGTATAAGAGCTAGTTCGTCCTGACGTATCTTACGGGTAGAGGAATGAGTAAATGCTCGTACTTAATTACTGCAGTAATTGGCTGATAAAGCTTTGTGCCAATTCACGAATCAACCGGCACAAATCCTCTTAAGATACGTCGATGATATGTTGGTCTTCTGGCCTCACTCCATGTTACTTCTGAACGAATTTACCACATGTCTTTCCAACCAATATCCTACTATCACCTTCAGGAATGGAACTTGAACAAAATTTTGTTCAAGTTACCCTTCCTGGACATTTTATTAACTCGTGACTGTGACTTCAAATTCCTTATCAGAATTATCTGTCTATGAGGCCAGAAAACCAACATATCATCGACGTATCTTAAGAGGAGTACCATTTGTCTCGTATGCACCCCCGGAACACAAAGCTTCATGCCTTACGCTTTTTAATTAAACGAGCATTTACTCATTCCTCTACCCGTAAGATACGTCAGGACGAACTAGCTCTTATACAGAACATGGCCATATCATTTGGATATCCCGCCTGCTTCTTTCGGGAACTTCTACAGAAATTTCAAAGACTAAGATTTACGACGTTGTCAACGGAGGTCGTTTCTCCTATATACGTTCGTAAAGTTGACTTCATCCCTCCCGTAGTTTCCATATTGCGGAAGGTATGTAATAAATACAATATTAAATTTGGAATTTGCACCAAAAACTTTTTTCTACCATACGTAACGACAGAGATCAAGTCGCCACTTTGAATAAAGCAGGAATATATCGTATCCCATTGCTTCCCTCGGCTCCTAACGAAGATATCAAATACTACATAGGTTCTACCCTTAGAAGTCTGAACACAAATATGCACTTCGAACTGACTGCATTTCTACTTCATTTACTACAGCTGTTCGCCAGGGAGGTTACTCTCCCGATTGGCCTAATACTATAGTACTTTCCTCCAATGTTAACAAACAAACCGTCTTTTTTACCGAGAGTCTGTATATAATTTCTTATGGTACTACCTGTTGTAACTTGGACTTACCTGTTTTTGTTCCTAGACAATGGAGAAAATAATTACTTCTCCCATTCAAAAAACTGAAGAAGAGGACCTTAATTAATCAATTATATTATCTGTACATATTACTTTGTTCTGCTGTTTTCCTCAATTGGCATCACCTGCGGTTTTGAACAAATGTATTGTGGGTCTCCCGGGGGAGACTGGTTATATATTGCGGCGCTTCCCTGTGCTCTGTGGCACTGTTGGGTGGCCTGAGGACGGGTGCTATTGTAGCCCCGAAAGATCTTGCCATTTTAAATATTTTTTAAATCATATCTTTTATTGTAAATAAAGTTTTTATTGTACAGTCAGAGATGTTGGTTTGATGATATCGTACGGAGACAGCACGCCTATAATTAATTATCTTCTATACGTACGAATTTTTTAACAAGTATTTAACAGTTGATGGAATTTCAGTTTTGGAATTAAACTTCAGGATAAAGGTCTCACCAAGTTTCTTCCACAATTGAAAGCAGCGTATATTGATGCATGCTTGGTATAACCTGGAAAGGTAAGAAGAGGAACTCGTGGAACAGGAATATGACAAAAGTGGAAGACACCACAATCAAAATAAATTCGCTAAAATAGCAATAGGCTGAACATATTGCTAGAAGAACGGACCACCGATAGAAAACTGAAATATTAGCCAGAATACCAAGAGACAGAAAAATACCCAAAAGAAATCCACGCGCAACGTGAGTGGATGAAGTTCGAAAGCATGCCCGAGTGACTTGGAGGAGACCTTCTCAAGGTTGATGTCGCCCGGTCTCAGCGATGGCTTCTGATCATTCGTCCGAGTTGGGTCCGGGTTAAAATCTGAGTATGACATGAATGTTATGTTTGTCTTACGGCACTGCTGGTTCTCTTCTTTCCCTGGAGGCAGTGTCCCTTATTTAGGGACATGCGACTGCATATAGACCATTGAGTTGCTCACGGTCGTCGTTAAACCTCAAATATAAAATAAAAAAATAAAAAAGTTATACAGTTGCGGAAGAAACTTGGCGAGACTTTCATCCAGCTGTGGAGTGGTAATGGTTGACATGTACAGTATATATATATATTAGATAAATTGATATGTATATATCAATATACTGTATACATATCATCATCATCATCATTGTCAACCATTATCAATCCACTGCTGGACGAAGGTCTCCCCAAGTTTCCTCCACAACGGTCTGTCTTGTGCCAGTCTCCTCCATGTCACCCCTGCATACTTTCGAATTTCATCCACCCATCTCCCATGTGGTCTTCTTCTGGGTCTTTTCCTGTCCCTTGGAATCCAATCTAAAATTTCGGCTGTCCATCGATGATCTGTCCTTCTGGCAGTATGTCCAGCCCATTGCCATTTCAGGGATTTAACTCTGATCATGATGTCTTCCACTCTTGTCATTTTTCGGATCCACGAGTTCCTCTTCTTATCTCTCCTGGTTACACCAAGTATGCACCTCTCCATGCTGCTTTGAGTTGTCTGCAGCCTTTGTATGTCTCTTTTAGTTAAGGTCCACGTCTCTGCACCATACGTAAGCACTGGAAGGATGCATTGATCAAACACTTTTCTTTTAAGACATAATGGCATATTGCTCTTGAAAATTATGCTGTTTCTTCCAAAAGCTCTCCAGGCAAGTTTTGTACGCCGATTAATTTCTTCATCAATGTGACCCTCACTTCATATCTGCTGTCCAAGATAAACGTACGTGTCTGTTATCTCCAGCTTTTCTCCATCAATCGATAAATCTTCATTTCTTGTAAAAGCATTGAACATCACTTTTGTCTTCTGAAAGTTCATTTTTAATCCCAGTTCTTTACTCTTGTCAGCAAGTTCCTGGATCATACTCTGCAGCTCTGATGGGCTAGTTGCAAAAATGACTACGTCATCAGCAAAACGAAGGTGGGTTAGATAATCTCCATTAATCTTTATCCCCTTGTTTTCCCAGCTCAGTGACTGAAAAACACCCTCCAATGTGGCATTAAAGAGCTTCGGAGATATGGTGTCACCTTGTTTCACTCCTTTTCCAATTTTTATGTGTGTTGTATTTTCAAATAGCCGAATCTTTGCACTTGCATTTTCATAGATGTTATTAATAATATTAATGTATGCATCTTCAATACCGCAGGTTTTCAGAGCCATTGTAACTGCTGATGGTTTCACCGAATCAAAGGCTTTTTCATAATCGATAAAAGCCATGCACAATGGAAGTTCATATTCCCTCGCTCTTTCAATTAGTTCTCTCAGCACATGGATATGATCTATTGTGCTGTAGCCACTCCTGAATCCAGCTTGTTCTCTCGGTTGAGCCATGTCCAGTGTTACCTTCAAGCGGTGTGAAAGAACTTTAGTGAAGATTTTATAAACTACTGATAGGAGGCTGATAGGTCTGTAGTTTCCGAGATCCTCAATGTCACCTTTCTTATGTAGCAGGATCAATGTAGCGGTGTTCCAATCCTCAGGAATCTTTCCTTCATTAAGGCATCAAGTGAAAATTTGGGCGAGTACTGTTTCGATTTCTCCACTTGCTTCTTGTATGATGTCTACAGTAATTCCATCTTCTCCTGGAGCTTTTCCCCGCTTCATGTTCTTGATTGCATGCGCAACTTCTGCTGGAAGGACTGGAGGAACTCTGGTACTGGTATATTTCATGATGTCTGGAGTACATGTATCATCCCTTTCATATAATTTGGAGTAGAAATCTTTCACTCTTGTCAAAATTTCGCCTCTATTTCTTGTTACAGAACCATCTTCTTTTCTCAGTGCCATAATCTGTTTTCTTCCCTTACTGAGATGTCCCTTTGCTATCTTTAGGCTTTGGTTGTTTTCAATTGCTTTCCTTACTAGTTCACAGTTGAATTTCCTTACGTCTTCAGTGATACTTTTTCGTACTGTCTTGCATAGCTCTATATATTCCACTTTGGAAGTCAAATCTTCTTTAGTTGTCCTCATCTCTCTTCTTTTTTGCATCAACATTTTCGTTTTTCCTGATAATTTATTTACATGCAACTTGTTCTTAGACCCAGCTAATTTTGTTGCTGTTTCCATAAGAGCTTTGGTTACTTTTCTGTTAACTTCAGAGATGTCCACTTCTTCCGATGTTAGGCCTTCTAAAGCAGAGAACCTGTTCTTCAGTTCCAACTTGAAGGTGTTATGGTGTTTTTTAAGGTTGGTTATGTCAATAGATTTTGTTTGTCTTATGAGCTTGCCACGTTCAAGTTTAGTGTTGAGGTGCATCTTACATCTCACCAATCTATGGTCACTACCTGTGTTGAACTTGTTTAGCACACTGCAGTCTTCTATGACGAATTTTTTGTTACACATAATAAAATCAATTTCACTTGTCGTCCCATTTGGATGTCTCCATGTCCATTTCCTGTGTGGCTTTTTCTTGAAGAAGGAGTTCAAGATGAAAAACCCTTCTGCCTCTGCAAACTCAACGAGAGTATTTCCACGCTGGTTTCTGTTGCCGTGACCGAATTTACCTACTGAAGTTTCATTCTGTTGCCGTTGCCCTATTTTTGCATTGAAATCTCCCATAATTATTTTCAAGTGCTGCTTACCTTTATTATTTAGATGACAAATTTCCTCATAAAATTCTTCAATTTCTTCTTCAGGATGACTTGTGGTGGGTGCATAAGTTTGAATAATCTGAGCCTGGTATCTTTTCGAGAGTTGGATAACAAGCCGTGCAGCTCTGTCAGAGGAACTTTCAACTTCTACAACTTTATCCTTCAGTTTCTTGTTTATTATAAATCCAACACCACTAGTTCTGCCAGTATCTGTCCCACGATAGTAGAAGAGATGTCCACTTTTCAGTTCGATGAGATCTTCTCCTTTTCTCCTTACCTCACTTAGCCCCACGATGTCCCACTTGATCCTTTGTAGTTCCTCTTCCAATTCAAGAAGCCTTGAATCAGAAGATAGGGAGCGTCCATTGTACGTTGCCAAGGTCAGCATCAGATGGCAGCCTAGTCCGGTCCTCCGGGGATTTCTTAGCACCCTCTGCCTTCATGTCGCACTGGCCGCTGCCTTGGCCAGGTACATTCCAGCTGCCGGAGACTGAGGGCCAAGATTTAAGTTGTGGAGTCATTTTGGAGGGGTTTGTCCATAACTCACCACGCTGGCCAAGCGGGTTGGTGAGTGTGGGATAGAATTTCCTCTAATCCCGATGGTATAGTTATACCGCTACTGGCGGTCGTCAGAGCCCCTTTAGTAGGAACAGGATGCACCACGAGAAGGCGGGGTTGACATTTGTCAAGGAGAGGCTGTGATGTTACGCATCACCTGACCTTACATCCCCTGTATACATATATCAATATATATATACACTGAGTGGCCACTTTATTATGACCACCTGACAGTTTTAAGCGAATGAGCTGTGGCTGCACGCTGCTGCAGCCATAGGGCGAGGCTAGTATAAAAAGTAAAAACTCAGTGCTTCCGACAGTAGTAGAAGTGATTTTTGGGTGACGAGATGTGTAAAAATGCGATTTGACGGACTTTCAACGTGGGATGATTGTAGGAGCTCGGAGTCATGGAGCGAGTATCACCGAAACCGCCGCATTTGTGAAATTTTCGAGAGCAGCTGTTGTTAAAGTGTTTAAAGACTGGACTCCCAGCCAAAAAACTGGGCCTCTACGTGCAACGTGCGGTCGTCATCGACTAGTGACTGCTCAGGCGGAACGGAGAGTGTCCATACTGGTAAAAGACAACAGAAGGGCAACAGTGCAGCAAATTACAGACCATCTTAATCAAGGATCCAATCAAATGATATCTGCACGCACTGTTCGCCGTGCACTGTATCGGCAGAAGGAGGCCTGTTCGAACACCTTTGCTGTCTGCAGTTAACAAGAGAAAACGTCTCCAGTTCGCTCACGACCACAAGGATTGGACAGTCTCTAATTGGAAACAAATTATGTGGTCCGATGGATCACGTTTTCAGTGGCACCATGCCAATGGCCGAGTGAGAATTTGGCGGAAACAGCACGAAAGCATGGACCCCAAATACATTGCTACAGTCCTTCAAGCTGGTGGAGGCAAAGTTATGGTTTGGGGAATGTTTTCCTGGCATGCTTTGGGCCCTTTACGTCGTGTTAATCAACGTCTGACTGGCACATCATATCTAAACATCGTTGGGGACCAAGTGCATCCTGTCATGCGGATGATTTATCCCAATGGAGAAGAGATGGCTACTTTCAACAAGATAATGCGTCCTGCCATAGTGCTCGTATTGTACAGGATTGGTTTCAAGAACATGTCGGTGAGTTTACTTTGCTTTGGTGGCCCCCACAATCTCCAGATCTCAACCCTATTGGAAATTTGTGGGATGAAGTTGAACGAGTTATCAGACAGCTGCATCTACAACCCTGCAGTCTCATACTCCTGGAAAGTGCTATTCATCAAGCATGCTCTCAGATTCCACAAACCACCTATCTACATCTCGTGGAGTCCATGCCACGAAGAATCGACGCAGTATTAAAGGCAAAAGGTGGCCCAACGAAGTACTGAGGGGGTGGTCATTATAAAGTGGCTACTCAGTTTATATATTAATATATAACCAAAAATTCTGAAGAATACGAGTAAAAATTATAAACACGAGAATATAATTCGAGAATAAATTACGAGAATAAAATTCTGAAGAATAAAGGCCGAAAGTAAAAAATAATGAACGAACAAATAAGTAAATGAATCAAAACATACCGAGTTGGGGTCGCGCATAAGCAGCTAAGACCTACCCGGAACTATATAAGAAAATAGTCGATCACAAACCGCAGCACACGAAACCAAAAAATCCACCAACAAACCCCCACTCCACTCCACTCCCCACACCCAGCATACCCCCCCCCCCCAAGCGCCTAAACCCCCAAGACAAACCAAGCCAAACCAGAACAATCCAAACAAACCGAACCAAGAAACTAATAAAAACGCACCCATCCCTTGAACGAAAAACGCAAAAGATTTTTCGTTCAAGGGTTGGGTGCGTTTTTATTAGTTTCTTGGTTCGATTTGTTAGTTATTATTAGTTTCTTGGTTCACCTAAATTCACACAATAATTTTAATCACATAATTCAACCAACTAACATGGTACTGCACCCAAACTTAGAAACACAGTTGTTAAATCATCGATACCTTAAATCACCAAATATAATAAAAATCCCACATTGAACAATAAACAAGCGAAACAAGTAAATATATAAAAAGCTGTATGAGGCAAATAAAACAACAAGTCCTGAACGAGTGCCAAAACACACAAAACTTACCCCACATGAAATGAACCCAGACAGGTGAGGTACATGTCGTAACTTATCAAGGGAAGACCGAACATGTAGAATGTGGCTTTTTGTAGATAGCAAAGGCTGCGTAATGCAAAACCTGCTATCGTGTTCCCGAAGCCACAAGACCAGAACAAAATCCAAATCATAAACACCACCATCAAACCACAAACCTCGAAACGAAAAAACTGGCCCCAAAGCGACCACACACCTCCAATCTCAAAGTTAACTAAAACAAAATCCAATGAATTAACAGGGCAGCAGAAACCCAAGTGATGGTGACGGTTAAATATCTATCGGTATATGTAAATGTAAATATCTATGGTTAAATATATATCGGTATATGTAAATGTAAATATCTATGGTTAAATATATATCGGTATATGTAAATGTAAATATCTATGGTTAAATATATATCGGTATATGTAAATGTAAATATCTATGGTTAAATATATATCGGTATATGTAAATGTAAATATCACGGTTAAATATCTATCGGTATGTAATATCTCGGTTAAATATCTATCGGTATGTAATATCACGGTTAAATATCTATCGGTATGTAATATCTCGGTTAAATATCTATCGGTATATGTATATATCCATCGGTATGTAAATATCTATCGGTATATGTAAATATCTATCGGTATTTCTTGAGCCATCAAGTGTAAATCGCTGTGTCTACAAATACACAGTCGAGTCACATTATTGTGACCACCTCCTACTTTTGACGTCAACAGCGAGTAGCCAATGAAAGAAGGCACGTGTCATGATCTGGCTTAGAAGGTATATATAAGGTGTGTTGTAGGTATTTTGAAAACATATCACTCATTGCTGTCATGGATAAAAGGAGCGATTTATCAGATTTGCAAAAAAGGATGATTATCGGCTTTCTGGACAAGGGTGGCAGTATTTCTGAAACAACGCAGTTTGTGAACTGTTCACGTGCTACTGTGGCTAAAGTGTATCGTGATTGGAGAAATGGCACCATTGCTAATAAGCAAAGTGGAAACTGCGGAGCACCACGTGTCATTAATGTGAGAAAGGAACTTCGGTTGTGAAGGTGCGTGAGGGCCGATTGACACTCTACAGTGGAGCAACTCACTGGCTGAATGAACCAGGGGACTACCGGAAGTGTGTTTAAAACGACAGTTCAGCAAACCCTGCTGCGTATAGGGCTCCGATGCAGACGGATGGTCACTGCACCTATGCTAACGAAGGTGCATCAGCAGAAAAGGCTCACATTTTGACGGAAGTATCGGATTTGGACCTCCGCTGATTGGCAAGGAATTGCCTTCTCCGATGAGTCACGTTTTCGGATGGACGTTAGCGTATTTGGCGAGAAACATCGGAAGACAAACACTCTTCAACCATTGTTGGAAGAACACGAGCTAGTGGGGGCAGCGTTGTGGTCTGGGGAATGTTTTCGTGGCATTCCCTGGGTCCCCTCATAGCTGTGGAAGACACTATGGATCGAATTTGTTATGAATCCATTCTTGCAGACCACGTACACCAAACATGATGATTGTCTTCCTTGGGGCGGATGGGATCTTCCAGTATGACAATGCGACGTGCCACACAGCTAGAAATGTTTGAAAGTGGTTGAGAGAGCACGATGAAGACTTCCAAGTACTTTCCTGGCCCCCTGATTCCCCAGACTTAAACCTAATTGAGCATCTATGGGACCATTTGAATCGTGTTGTTTTCTCTATGGATCTTCCACAACGCACCCTCCAGCAGCTGTCAGATGTACTACAGTCAGCATGGCTCCACATACCTGTTAACACCTTCCAGAACGTTATTGAGTCATTCCCAGCCCGGCTAGCTGCGGAACGCGCTACACACGGCGGTTACTCTGGATATTAGCTGGTGGTTCCAATAATGCGTTTCGACCGTGTATATGGAAAGAAAAAAAGACGAATTTTTGGTAGTAAAGCGTAAATGCGCAGTTAGCTGGCCGCGCGCCGTAAAGCAGGAACAGAGCCTACAGGGCTCTGTTCCTGCTTTACGGCGCAGAAACATCGCCTCCAACGGGGAAGAAACATCGCCTCCAACGGGGAAGAAACATCGCCTCCAACGGGGAAGAGACATCGCCTCACCAAGAAACATCGCTTCCAACGGGGGAAATCCAGGCCTCATCAACCGCCCTCGTATCTTCCGACGGCGATTGAAACATACGGTCATGGAAGCCGAAGTTCCCCTCATGCAAAGCTAAACTGTTAACTCCTTTCATTTTACTTAAGCATACAATTGTACCAGCTGTAATCCAACCCATTATGCCCTTAAACAATAAATATTCTTTGTCCTTATCTTATTCATCTTGCAGAAGTACTGAAAGACAATCCAAGTGACAGGGTGTCCGTTAGATCTCCTTTGGGACTGATTGGGCGGTCTGTTGACCTCTGTTTAGAGGTTTCGTTGTTCGTTAATGTTAATCCTAATCAAAAACAACAAATCTGGGCAATGGTTGAGGCATGAGACAGTACTTACTGGTAACCAGGCAAAGTTTTAAGAAAGAATGAGCTTAGGGATTTCTAACTGCAACAAAAATGATCATCCGCACTGTATCCCTCCCTATCCTCTAGTGCCGGCCTTTGGACGTCTTGAAAGAGAAGTCCTAAGGACACATGTGTTTCGTAATTGCCTGAGAATCCGCGACAATCTTCTGGTGTCGTAGTAGAAGAACACACTTCCTTTTTCGCCTAAATTGCTTGGATGTACTACCAACGAACAAAGTTTTGCTCTGGCATTGGATTTCTGTTGCTTTTGATGGAATACTTTTCCCTTGGAGTTCACTGCTTTCAGTATTGTCTTCTGGACACACGGCAATACACCCCAACGTTGAACACCCGTTTCACGTCAATTAACTACAATTAGCGAAAGAGAGGGGCGGTACAGGAAATAAGTCGAACGAGACAAATCTGAACTTAGAAAGTCGGGGAAAGGTGTTGCATGAAAAACTGTGTTTGGCTTACAGACCATTTGGTACGTAGTTTTTTTTATTACGTTACGGGGTAAACAAATTGTCTTTTCAGTATAACAATTTTCTTTCATACACATGGTGCAGCACAGCAAAAAATTTGAATTTATTTTTGAGATTTAGCATGACGCCTGCCGGCCCAGAGTACAGCGGCCCAGTCCGCGCCTGCTGCCGCCTCCGGAACCTGGCGCCCGGGTTCTTCGCATCCTTTGATCCTCCACTTGGAGCGTCCCTGCTGTAAAATACATGTACCTCTGCGTTTTGAAAAAACAAAAGATAAGATGTCGATCCCTAAACTTAACCTCTTCTTGTGACCGCAGGTACGAAAATCTTGAACTTCGCCTAAACCCTAACTGGAGGAACAGGCTTCACGTGATCGTCTGTATTCTGAGTGTTTTATTGAATGGTTGCTCATCAGTTCGTAGTTGACTGGCGACTAGGAAACGTGCTTGTTGAAACCTTTGTTGTGCGTTGTCAAGTGATACTAGTGGAAATATATTATTCTAAATATTTTGGAAAAAGAAAGTAAGAATGAAACATAAATAGTTAACTCACAAAAAAAAATGATTTGCTGAAATTGAAAGAGTATTTATTTTGCCATAACAGAATGCGGGGTGATTTACGATATTGGCGCTGTATTGAAAGAAATTATGAAAATTGTACTGGCTTTGCTAGTACTATTCTTATTGGAGATGAACACACGATGCGCAATGAGAAACCACATAATCATGCTTAAAGACCGGAGAAAAATAATAATGCTGTTGCAAGAGCGCAAGTAAAAGAACGAGCGAGAAATACGGACGAAGCCCCTGCACAAATTATTCAAAGCGTGACAACTTCAATGGCTACAGTAAATACAGCTTACATGCCTAATATGGATGCACTAAGGCAAGTTGTAAAACGAATACGAAGCAAAGACATGCCTGCGGCGCCTACGACTTCAGAAGGGATCGATGCCCCAATAGATTTACAGGAAAGAGATGGTGCAAAATTTCTTGGCAGAGATAGGGCATTTGGAGATCAAAGAATTATTTCATTTTTAACAGATAATAATTTACGAAAGCTTAAAGAAGCACTCCTCTGGATTATGGATGGGACATTTGAAACTTGTCCAACCCTTTTTAGGCAATTATATACCATTCATGCTATGGTTGAAACGAATCCAGAGATGCACAGACTTGTCCTACTAGTTTATGGGTTACTTTCCAGCAAGTATAAAGAATATAATACTATTATACAGTATTTTTGCAGGATTTACAAGACTATGCATTAGACTATAATATTCAGCTTGCCCCACAATATACGCATAATGATAGATTTTGAAATAGCTACCATTATAATGCGGCTAAAAAGCAATTTGGAAGCAGCACACACAAATGTTGTTGGTTTCACCTCGGAAAAAATGTGCTGAGGAATATCCATCCTCTGGCATAGCCTCGGAATATAGGGAAAGCAGTGAGTTTGCTCTCAAAGTCAGACATTTGCAAGCACTCGCATTTTTCTCATCTGATGAAATTCCAGCTGCTTTTGAAGAAGTGAAATCAATTTTACTAGAATATGCAGATTCTGTAGTTCAGTGGTTTGAGGAAAATTATGTTCTTGAAAAATTTCGTTTAAGCAGAAGCAACAATCCGAGCAAAAGCCCTCCGCTTTTCCCACCAACAATTTGGCCAGTAAGTGAAAACAATTTACTTGGCTTTCTCAGAACAGAAAACAAACTTGAAGGATTGGACAGACGCTGGAATACAATTCTGGGAGAGAAAAACTGTGACTGTACAAAATAATCAGTGAAATTGCGAAAGAGCAGAGAACAACTATGGCTAAAATCGAAAGAGTGATAGCACAGATTCCAACAAATCCACCCAGAAGAGAAACGCTGGCAAGATAAAAAGGAATTTGAACGTCTTTGGCGCACAGAGACAATGTTAACGTGCTGGACTTTTTAAGAGGAATTTTTATAATTCTACCCTTTACTAAAATGTGCTGGTATTTTTCACTAATTGAATTATACTTTTTACTATCTTGCATTTGAATTTTTCAAGAATGTAATTCCGCCGAAGATGCAAGAATGTAAAACACAACGCAAAATTAAAAAAAGACAAAATTTTCAAAATAGCATGTCAAAAACATAAAATGTCAAAAAGTAATCCAAAATGTGAAACAAATAAAAATTCAAAATGCAATCACAAGTCACAAGCATAACAAAAATGCGAAACGCTATGTAGCAAGTACAACACAAAATAAAACAAATGCCAAAACATAAAAAAAATGCACACGCTATGTAAAATGTACAAAATAAAATAAATGCCATATTCATAAGGATTTCATGACAAGTCAAGTTAAAAATGAGTTTTTACTTAGGCTTCAAACAATAATTATTAGCCTCTATATCATTTTAAGTCTTTAATAAGCGCAACGTCATTAACCTGACTTGTCATCAAACATTATCAATATGGCCATGACATACAATAACTTAAAATACTTTTTAATGGATGAATTGAGGAATCACCAAGTTCAGCGGGTGAAAGTTAACTTGAATTACCAAGTTCAGTGGGTGAAAGTTAACGGTCTACCGTCTAAGTTAGGGTACCATGAGTTAGTATACCAAATTTGGTGGTTCTAAATTGAAAACTGTAGATTTTACGAAAATTTTTATGAGGGAGGGGGGGGGCTCTGACCCCCGGGCTCCAACCCATTCCAAAAACCGTCTAGCGTCTAAGTTGGAGTACCATGAGATAGTATACCAGATTTAGTGGTTCTGAATTGAAAACTGTAGTTTTTAAGAAAATTTTGTATGTGGGGGCTCTGACACCCCGGGCCTTGACCCGTTCTAAAAACGATCTACCGTCTAAGTTAGAGTACCATGGATAGCATACCAAATTTGGTGGTTGGTTCTAAATTGAAAACTGTAGGTTTTACGAATTTTTTTTGTGAGGGGAGGGGGGGGCTCTCCAAAAACCGTGTAGCGTCTAAGTTAGAGTTTCATGATACCAAATTTGATGGTTCTGTATTGAAAACTAGATTTTACGAAAATTTTGTACGTGGGGTGGCTCTGACCCCCCGGGCCTTGACCCGTTCCAAAAACCGTCAACCGTCTAAGTTAGAGTACCATGAGATAGTATATCAAATTTGGTGGTTCTAAACTGAAAACTGTAGATTTTGCGAAACATTTTTATGAGGAGGGCCCTGACCCCCGGGCTCCAACCCTGTCCGAAAATTGTCTAGCGTCTAAGTTAGAGTACCATGAGATAGTATACCAGATTTGGTGGTTCTGAATTGAAAACTGTAGATTTTGCGAAAAATTTTGCATGGGGGGGGGGCTCTGAACAACCGGGGCCTGACCCGTTCCAAAAACCGTCTACCGTCTAATATCTTTAGTGCCAAAGAAAAAGCGTAATATTCCTATCCTGTCTGAGTGTCCAAACCTTATAAATTTGATCAGGGAGAAAGACGTTCGAAATCGTACCTTTTCCTGCATTCGTTTTGTATGTAACCAAAATCTGTAAACGCGACGAATTGACGCTGGACGAATCGTCGTGGTCGACGAATTGACGCTGGACGAATCGTCGTGGTCAACGAATCGACGCGCGACGAATCGTCGTGGTTGACGAATTGATGCGCGACGAATCGTCGCAGTCAACGAATTGACGCACGCGACGAATTGACGTTTAATCGTATCTTTCACTATCCTGGATACTAATCATTGGCATTCTCTCAATCACTTGCTGTTTTCCCCGTTGTCGTCTTTTCCATGTTTTTCTACACTTATCAAAAACACAGTACTGTGGGTTGTCGATGTGATTTTAAATATGGGCTTGTTCATCAATTTTATTGAGTTCGAACCATGCCGTCAATGTTGTATATTTTGTAGAAGCCCGAGCAATAGCTTGATCTTCCTGATCATCTTGATAAACAATTTGCTGTTGTTTTGGCAAATGAACTGCTAAGCTTAGTATATGCAATAAAATGAGATTTTTCAGACATGCTGAACTCATTAATTCGCCACATTGCTTCAGGAGCAGTAACATATCTGCCATCAAGGTAGTTAATATCTCATCATGATCTACAGCACTATTTTCCTTTTGAAGTTTAAGAAATGCAGTATCATGTCTTTTATATACGTATTTATATAGGTATTTAACACCCTTTACAGATGCACAAGCGTTGAATTTCTTTAATAGCCAGGCATTATATGGCACAACCCATCGATTATTAATGTCATACCGACCTACTTTCACAGGATCCATGGATCGTCTTCTATAGATAGGGTATCCATTAACATTTTCTTCTGTTGCTTCTCTACTCCTTTGGAAACTGTTTGCAACATATTCCATCTTTTATGCACGGTGAATTTTGATTTAAAGCTCCACAGGAGCCATGGATCATGCATTTTTTGACAATTTCAAATAGCCTTGGATTGACAGCAATACTTGGTAATTCTGCACTTACATATTTGTCAATATCATCTTTCGTACGTATCTTTGTACTTGAATGTAATGTTAGTAAAATGTGAGCATGAGGCAAACCTCGCTTTTTAAATTCAATTACATAAATATATGCAATGACAACTCCAAATATATTGCGCTTTAAAATATCAACTAATAACTCTGATAATTTCATTTTAAAAATTCGGTCAATAATGTCTGGTCTATTTTCAGGTCTTTGAGGGCGTTGCATTGCATTCATAATTTCAGGCCATGCTGGATTGCAAGTAAATGTAATAAACAGATCTGGTCGTCCAAATTTCCTGACAATAGCCATTGCATCCTGATAAATTTGCTGCATGTATCTTGAAATTTCTTGAAACGTAGAGGGCAATATTATTAGCTTGTCTGCTCGTAAAATTTCATTTTGTACACGGGACTGTATTGCATCTAAAAGTCCTTTGTACAGCTCAATTCTTAAGTCTTTCTGATTCATCCGTATGTAGTTCAGCCGGAGTCCTTCTGTTTTAGCATACGCATCAACAATATATTGTTGAAACAATTTTCCGCTGCTGTGGAAAAGGATAAAACCACTGCGCACTGAAAGACGGTATACATAATACTCCAGCTCGGTTACTCGCACTCGCTTCGCTGATCGGCGTTCTTCAAGATGCTCCATGCCATTGAACCAACCACATTCACCTCTAGGAAAAAGCAGAGGAAAAACCATTGGGTCACTGCATTGATTTAATGGTGATATAGTTTTGCAAGTATCACCAATTGGATAGATGCAAATATCTCAATTTGCAGGTAGTTCTCCATCATCCCCGACAAATATTGCTGCAACTTCTGTTTTTGAAGTAGGTGCATTGTACCTTCGCAAATTTAAGTTAGGCTGCTCCATAAATATAATTTTTACGTCCATTGCAGGATTGGATGGTATTAATTGATGCATCTCTAGATATGAATCGGCAAAAAAATTTATATTTCTCATTAACAAATTCATTTTCTCCATCACAGACCGTAAACAGCCTTGGTTTTTCTCCATGCGTATGTTGCTTGCTTCACCGGAATCAAAGATATATAATTGGCCAGGTTTGTTTTGCCCACTGGTACTGTATATAGGGGAGATATCTTGTGATATACACTGAAGTGCCAGAAAAACTGGTACACCAGTCTAATACTTGGTAGGTCCCTCACGGGAGCTCAGGCCTGCAGACATATGACGGAGCATGGACTCCACTAGCTTCTGGAAATATGCTGTAGGCAATGCACATAATATTTTCTGCAGAGCGTTCCACAATTCAGATGTATTCCGAGGTCTCGGATTCCTGTGTTCGATAGCGCGTTGCATGGCATCCCAAATGTGTTTTATCTCGTTCAGATCTGGGGACTTGGGTGGGTAGCACCACCCCAAACCCAGATTAATGCTCCTCTAACCATAATGTGGCGTCCCGACACTTGTGTAGAGGTGCACTGTCCTGTTGGAACTGGCCCAACCCATCAGCATGAATGCAGGACATGAACGGTGTACTTCGTCAGAAAAGATGCGCACATAGCGTTGGCCGGTCACAGACGTTTTTAGACGTACCAAGGGTACCAGTGAATCCAGCTAAACACACCCCATACCATTACGGACCCCCCACCAGCCGGTACAGTTCCCTGTTGAGAAGCGAGATCCATGGCTTCATGGGGTTTGCGCCACACACGAATCCTTCCATCTGCCCGATACAGCTGGAAACGCGACTCGTCAGACCAGGCTACTTGTCTCCCGTCCAGTAGCGGCGTTGCCGTGCCCAAGCGAGGCGCATAGCTCTGTGTCGTGCACCCATTAAGGGGACTCGAGTTGGGGGTCGGTTTCCAAAGCCCATATCGTGCAGGGTACGTTGAACAGTCCGGACGCTGATGGTTGTTGAGGCTCCAGCATTGAATTCCAATGCTACCTGCAAGAGTGTCGCGTGAAACGATTCTTGACAGCCGACGATAGTCACGTTCTGCCAATGTATTTTTACTGCCACACTAGTATCGTAGGTTGAAGGTTTTGCCGGAATTCTTGTAGTCACGGTACACTCTTGCAACGGTCGTCCGTGAAAATCCGAACTTCGTTTCTACCTCCGCAATACTATGGCCTATCTCACGAGCGCCAACTATGACACCGCGTTGAAAATCACTTAAATCGTTATTACTTGTCATTGTCATGCCGAAAACATCTCTGACAGAAGGCAAGGATGTCTGTCGCTTTATATATGTACTGGCGGACGCAACTGAGTACGCGCATGGGTGACGTTGCTATGCATTTTGCATAAGCTCATCTGTGCCAGTTTTTCTGGCTTTTCAGTGTATTTGTCCATATATAAGCAAGTAGTATGGTCCAATCCCATGCGGTGTCTTTATTTCAGGAGCCATCGAAGCAAAAGCTAAAGCTGCATTGTATTCACGGATATGCTGACGATAGTTTTTTGCTTCATGAGAATTATCGCTTAACAGATCTTTCAACAGATCAGGAGTTTCAGTCAAGTTCTGTAACGACACTTTACCATCATGACAGCATTTTGTATATTTTTGTACTGGAATTGAGTTCACTTTTCCAATAAAGTGCATTACAAAAATTACACACCTCTGTTATGTTTCCACAAATATGCTCTTCGACGACGACTTCAACTTGCGAATCACTTGTCCATTCACATGTCCGGAAACGCTTTGCATTTCTTTGGCTTAATCGATTACTGCGATTTTCAGAACTTTCCCTGGCTCGATGAAGTCTATCTGCTTCATTTCTTAATAATCTTCTTTCATTAGTCTCTTCTGGTGCTTCGTTGGCAAACTGTGCTCTTCCCCTTGCATTATAAGAAGTAATGCTAACTTCACGTCTTACAGACATTTCGAATAAACAAAATTCTTATATAGATTAGAAGAATAACGACAAACTATCTAAATCTAAGATTCTCTGAATGGTTTACAAACATTTCGAATAAATTAGAAGAATAACGAAAAACTGTCTAAATCTAAGATTCTCTAAATGGTTTCTCTCTCGAATAAATTTGAAGAATTTGAAGAATAACTAAAAACTAACTTAAATTCTCTAAATGATTTCTCGGTAATTTATCCGGAGGCAGCCGTGTTTGTTTACGCTCTGTGCGTTGCCATTCTGCAACACATTTGTGAAATCATAAAATTTACGATTTACGAATAACTAAAAATTATGAAGAAACGTCAAATGCATTTATTTGCTGACGTCACTGGCGATACTTACTTCTGACGTCACGGTCTAAACCGGACAGCAATCCTGAATGTTTTCCATATGTCTGTTGCTAATAAATTATGAACGGGGATACGATAATGAAGTCTTTATCGAAATTTGGCAATGTGGAAACGCAATTAAGCCTTTTGGCAATTATAAATTTAAAAATGTGGAAACGCAATCAACTCTAACAGGCGATAATTGAGGCAGCCATGTTTGTTCACGCCCTATTCGTTTCCATTCGGCAAATGATAAATTAGGCCTCTTTTTTGCGCGACGTACATAAGCAAAATTCTTATATAGATTCTCTTTTTTGCCCGACGTACATAAGCAATTATTCTTATATAGATTCTCGAGCTGGTAGAACGTGAGACGTTGCTTGACGCCTGCCGCTATTTGTATTGGTAACGGCGTATTCCCAACAGATATCTCGTCCGCTGCAGTCATAAATTGAAAGAAAGTGACAGAAGGAAGCACGGCGGCGATATTTGTTCTTGTTCTTAAGTAATAAAACATTATGTGCAATTAATTTTGGGACATGCGCAAACTGTAAAACAGACGATCACATCTAGTTTGGGAAGCGGTCTACTCCACGAGGCACACTGAGGACAGTTTACCACGAGCAGTAGCCATTAAGATTATGTCGCACATGGCGCCCCCATCACCTTGAAGATATTCCTTCGAAGGGTAGGAAAACGTTTGTGAATAAGATCAAGTGTGGAATCCTTTCCGGAGTCAGTTCTGTTTTAGCCAAAGTTATCTGTTAAGTATTTACTTTCTTTAGTTTTAGAGCATTTTAAAACTTAAACGAAAAATTGATAATACAGTTAAAGAGTTTAAAGGGTTAACTACAGGTAGTATAAAATATGTCAGGTCGAAAGTTATGTGTTTTTGATCTCGAGTCCCAACAGACATACGCAAATTAGTAATTCAAAAATAGTTTAAACTAATTCTTAGGCTTTTATGTCATTTTAAAGTGATCATAATTTCTTAAAATAAAAAATAAAAATTAAAAATTGACGGGAAGAACTTCTGATCTTTGCGTGATCAACGTGCTACGGAATATGTGTAGGCAACTCTTCGAGCTTTTTAAGTAAGTCCGATATAAGACATTTCTTCTTTTAGAGTGGAAATTTAAGCCAAACTTTTATAAAGGCAAAATATATTTTCGCATTATATTTTACCTGGATAATTTCCTTTCTATAAGACTGATTGAAAAATAGTCGTTTGAGTCAAAACCTATCAATGATCATGATTTTTCGTATGTATTGCAGATTTTCTTCACCCACAATTTTGTCACTAACTAATGTAAATGTACACTTGTCTTTCCACAAAACGGATTGCAAAATTTTACTGTCTATGATACAAGTAAACTTTTCTCCGATTTAAAATTTTACGCTGCTTGCCTCCCTTAATGAACACGAAGTGGATCAAACATAATGTAATCCAGTTATTGTTAGCTCGAATGTAGGAAACCTGTTGTTACGAAAAATTTTCATGCGCAATATTAAAGCCTTATTAAAATGTTGGGATATTATGAACCATAAAAATGTCCAATTTGTCAGTGATGAGAAGTTTTCAGATTATTCATGTGGAAAGAAATGCTTTTCCTTTCACTTATTGAACCTCATACAAACAAAGTTAAGAATACACGTTTTTAGTATTTCTCCCTTAGTGAAATATGATTAGACAACAAAAACCTATTTCCACCTTTGTGTAATTCATGGGCAATGAGAACGTGGGATGCAGTAACAAGGTCTAATTACATTTACGTGGAAAGAAAGAATAGATGGAAGGGAAGGGGATTTAATTAGCTGGGAAGTTTGTTGCAGCATGTGTACATTGGAATGGTTGTACAGGTGTACTAACATCTAACGTATCTTAGATGTACGCGGATCAGCTATGACTGATGTGAAAAGGAAGTAAAGGAAGTGTTTGACGCTGAAAATAAAAATTTAAGTTACTAAAACTAGTGGGCGAGAAGGGGGGTATAAAATGGTGTTTCTTTTTTCCATGAAAACTTTATCCCAATGAGCTGTGTATTTGGTTACCCGGCCTGTAACGAAATGTATTAAATAACTAACTGTACATACAATGCTGACATAGCATAAATCACGAAATACAGAAAGCGACTGCCATACACATGGACTAGCCTTCGCGCCCTCCAGACATCAACCCCATCAAACACGCGTGGGATGCACGGGGTAGACATGTTGCAGCACGTCTGACCATTCACATGACGCTTCAGTAGTTGGAGTATGTCTTTAACGAGAAGTGACGTAGAATCCCCGAAGAACTGCTGAATAATCTCATCCTTTCGATGTCTCACGGATGTGCTAGTGTTTTAGCAGTCACTGGTAACCATAGACATTACAATAGGTCAGTACGCACGGCTTTCCACTATTTGTTAATATGGAATCTCACTGCCACTTGTTGTACATTGACACAATTCTGTCGTGAGTTTGCTTAAATTGTTTGTGTGTTGTCTGATATGTCAGATTTCAAGCTCCAACTGTCAAACCTTCATACTTTCGATATTAGTTCATCATCTATCTGTCCGTGCACGGTCGCTACCGCAAAATCTCCTAATTATGTTGAGCAGTGTGGTAGCTGTTTCAGGAGCATTACAACAATAATCAAAAAACCAAACGACTTTTTTTGACTCTTGGTTTCCATAGATCATTTCTAAAAAAGGATAATTGCTCCTTAATACAGAGGTTTTAAATTCAATGTTATGCTCCCAGGTAAAACATTGACGGTTGTGTTCTCTAATCTCACATGAACCCTACATGCAGAACATTAATCCGCGATGACAGCCTTCCTTCCCATTTCCTACATAGCAGTTTCAGAATGTATCAACTAGTCTTTGAATGAGTTTCCCCTCAACCATACACACTAGCATTAGTTTGTATCTTACTGCTAACGATCTGAAAGCTATAAAGCAGCGTAGTTTCGTTGATTTACTAATTATATACGGAGGAAGGTTTTTTCCCAGTTAGTATTCACAGCACAAAATTAAGAGTCAGTCTCTTTATATTTGCCTATCGACGACTTTGTCACTGAAAAAACATAAGTTCCTTTTGGAAACGCATTTTAACAAAACGTTTTTTTGTTTTTTTCACAATTATTAAAACATTTCGTGTTGCGAAGTTAAATGGGAAGATATCTCTCGTCAAAGTGTTAGCCTAACTGGCAATTATTCGGTGAACTTTTTTGAAAAACAGTTTGGTTATGTTGTTTTCATACGCAAAGGCATTCATTTATTGTACGCTATTTAAATTTCGTGCAAGCTGTTAAGTGTTTTCATTCAAAACTAACCCATTAATTGGAGATGTTGGAAGTTTGATTGGCATGAAACTGATCGATAGGTATTCTTGTGTGTGGCGAAGTACCGATCAAAAATTTCGACGTCATTCCTCAATGGATCATTCGAAGAGAGAGCGCTTGCGGCATCAGATTTCTTCCCACTCCGTTCACGTTTCTGTCTTTCTCTGGTATTTGATTTTTTCCATTCGTTTATGACACTCTTTTAAATTCAGCAACCTACTGACTTATTTGAGCTTGAGAAATGCCAAACTTCGTAATTAGTTTGCTCTGGTTGCATATATATTTCTCTAGGTGCTCAGTGACTTTTGTTCTTTACTTTATAAGAGTTCCTTTTTCCTCGATGACATGGCATCTATCGTGTTTCAGCAGGTCACACATCCATTCACTCGACGTCTCGGCAAGACAGAGATTAAGGTGACTGACAGATCTGATTTCCTCGAAAATAGTTTTAATTTCGTTTCTCCCGGGGAAAAAGACTGTCTCTAGCGTTGGGTACCTCATTCTGTAATCTATGACGTAGCGTAGAAGCCATCTCGCTGAAAGAGGAATGCCACGCATTTGAAAGAGCAGCCCCACGGGAAATATCCATTGCACAGACTAGTGAGGTTACTGCTGTTAGAAAAATTCTCTGGTAATGCAAAATTTTCTTCTTCTAAGGAAAAAGAACTTTTCTCCCAGAACGGAAAACATTATTCCACTATAAGCGGGGTCATTCGAATATCTGATATTCCATTAAAAGAAGAAACGGATCCGGTTTAGGACATCAAGCGTCTGTTTAAATAAACTGGATTAGATTTTTTCTTGTTTGTTTGGAAGTTTAACGATTACCGTGAGCAACTCGAAGGCTATAAACAGCCGCTCGTCCCTAATTTAGGGCCACTGGTCCCAGGAAAGGGAGAGAACCAGTGCAATAAGACAAACACTATCTCGGGCGATTGGTCATAAGCCAGCGCTTTGACCTTTGGGCAAACGGAGAGGCATATCGCATCAAATAATATTCCTTCAAAAAGGCTTTAACTATATTTTTATTTCATATTACACATTTTATTATCATTTACAATGTTTTTACCAGAACCAATTAAGGACTTTACTTGTTCGAAATATGCTACTCGATAAAAGAAATAAAAATTCCGATATATCTTATTACAGCACAGCTCACCATGGTGGGAATGAGAAAAAGAAGGTGTAGTAGGTCTTACTATCGTACGGGATTTTTTTTCCTGCTTACATACAAGCATTACATACTGAAAGTACAAGGGTTTATCTAAATAGTGGAAATACCGACTGCGATTGGAGTACACCCAGTGCACCATACGTAAATCACAGGGACGACGCAACATTCGATGCGAGTTCGATGTCTGCTATCAGGTAGCAGTGCCACGGTAGCAGGTGAAACATCTGTTGTTGAGTAATTGTCGACAATGCCAGATGTCAGAGCCCTCAAAAAGGTATGATTTGTGCGAGTCTTGCAGGAGCTTCAGTTAATAGAACGGCAGAAATAATAGGTGTGATGTTTTTCTATTAGTGGTTTTGAGGGTTTAGGACTCGAATCCTTGGTTCCACTCTGCAACAAAATCGCACATTCACTCATTCTTGTCACTAAGAATGATTTCTTAATTTTTTTCCTCTCATTGATTTTTTTTTATTTCTTTTTTTTTTTTTTGAGGCGAACCATGCGACAGGAACAAAACAATTATTTTTTCAATTTTCTTAAACATTCGCTCCAAGATTTCTTTAGTAATTGTGGATTTATGTATATATTTATTTTTGTACGTGTACTGTATATGTGCCTTCGAAACAAAAACTCCGGAGATAATTTGAAAATACGTTAATGGTTTAAAACTATTAGTAGTCTATATGTGGAATTAGAACATTTGTGAAATAAATTATTAGTTTCACTTTAGAAATTATTTTTTATGTACATATGTAATAACAAGTAACATTAAATCGTAACTTGAAATCATGCATAATTCATTTAAGCTTACATTATGACTGGGATTAAATAGTATGTAATGAGAAGCATTTCTCTGTGCAAAAGTTTGTGACATTCAGGTGTGTTAGCAAGACACAAAATTTGACAAACAGTTTTATATTATGTCAGTAGAACAACATTTTTTTCTATAGGAATTTTTTTTTCTTCCGAAATCTGAAATTTCTTCTTCAACCTTTTTGTGATGTGAAATTATTGTACATATAAGTTTTCAAGGAATATTAATTTGTGTATCTGCTGTAAATTTTATGTGAAAATTAGGATTTCCTGAATGTGCACCATTTCGTTTTTTTTTCACTCGGGAAATATTTCCAGGAGTTTTCAGACAGGCAGACGCCAACCTTAAGAGATAAGAATCTTCCGCAAATCGTTAATCTAGAAGATTCCTTGCAGAGGTCACCTTAAAACTTGCAGGTGTTCTAGCCCTGGGGCTAAGAAGGGTGATCTTTAAGATTTTGCAAGTCACGTTCAGGTATGTTGAAAGAACGCCATGATGACCGGAGGTTTTTTCATTCCTTTCCCTCCACACGTACACATTTTTCGCCCACGGCTTCAGAGATGATTTAGCACTTTTAATCCAATCGCGAGGCGAGATTTGACGCATGCGCGAAAGAGTTCGTGAAAGTTTGGTCAGAAGAGGAGAGAGTTCACACTCACTTGCCTTCTGTTCATCGCGGGTCTACAACTCATTTCACTTGTCTGTTGCTAAAGCTGACAGCAGCTCTACTTTGTGCTGAGGAGAGCAATGAAATTTGGGCGGCAGGATATTTTTTTGCAACCAGCATGGTAAAAGTCAGCTCCAACTGCACCGAAAAAAGGACGACTAATGATGCTTCCATAGTGTGATGCCATTGTTGCCGCCATCTTGCCGGAGTGGAAGCCAAAGTCCCAGGCGAAGCAGAAAATTAGGATTTCCTGAATGTGCGCCATTTCGTTTTTTTTTCACTCGGGAAATATTTCCAGGAGTTTTCAGACAGGCAGACGCCAACCTTAAGAGATAAGAATCTTCCGCAAATCGTTAATCTAGAAGATTCCTTGCAGAGGTCACCTTAAAACTTGCAGGTGTTCTAGCCCTGGGGCTAAGAAGGGTGATCTTCAAGATTTTGCAAGTCACGTTCAGGTATGTTGAAAGAACGCCATGATGACCAGAGGTTTTTTCATTCCTTTCCCTCCACACGTACACATTTTTCGCCCACGGCTTCAGAGATGATTTAGCGCTTTTAATCCAATCGCGAGGCGAGATTTGACGCATGCGCGAAAGAGTTTGTGAAAGTTTGGTCAGAAGAGGAGAGAGTTCACACTCACTTGCCTTCTATTCATCGCGGGTCAACAACTCATTTCACTTGTCTGTTGCTAAAGCTGACAGCAGCACAGGCAGACGCCAACCTTAAGAGATAAGAATCTTCCGCAACCCGTTAATCTAGAAGATTCCTGGCAGAGGTCACCTTAAAACTTGCAGGTGTTCTAGACCTAGGGCTAAGAAGGGTGATCTTCAAGATTTTGCAAGTCACGTTTAGGTATGTTGAAAGAACGCCATGATGACCAGAGGTTTTTTCATTCCTTTCCCTCCACACGTACACATTTTTCGCCCACGGCTTCAGAGATGATTTAGCACTTTTAATCCAATCGCGAGGCGAGATTTGACGCATGCGCGAAAGAGTTTGTGAAAGTTTGGTCAGAAGAGGAGAGAGTTCACACTCACTTGCCTTCTGTTCATCGCGGGTCTACAACTCATTTCACTTGTCTGTTGCTAAAGCTGACAGCAGCTCTACTTTGTGCTGAGGAGAGCAATGAAATTTGGGCGGCAGGATATTTTTTTGCAACCAGCATGGTAAAAGTCAGCTCCAACTGCACCGAAAAGAGGACGACTAATGATGCCTCCATAGTGTGATGCCATTGTTGCCGCCATCTTGCCGGAGTGGAAGCCAAAGTCCCAGCCGAAGCAGTTCGCCTTTTGGACGCCTGCCCCTCTGACGTCTTCCCAAGATGACTCCCTAATGCCATCGACTACTTCAACCCCGCCCGGAGCAGAAAAACTGAGAAAAAAACAACAACAAAACACTCATCATGGACGTTGAGTGAAGCCGCGATGGGAACTCCTTAATCTAGACACCTCCAGGACTCTGTCACATGCAAAACAGAGTAACAAATTCGGCGATCCTCAAAACAGTGGGAAATGGAAAATTAACCTCCTAAGAAAACCTTCTCGCGTTTCCCCGATACTGCAAATTAAGGAAGACAAGGCGGAGCAACCTCTTGTCCTCTTCCGAAGCCGAACCCTGCCCTAGAAAAGGGAAAGAAAGGCAATTTTGTAACCATACTCCATTGCTTTTAAAATTCAAAAAAAAAAAAAAACGTTGCTGCCTTAAAATTTTCGAAAAACAGCGAGGGGGCCAACTCTCGAAATTTACTCAAGTGAATCTTTTTTTTTTTTTTTTTTTTTTTTTTTTTGAGAAGTGTATCATTAAACCTTAGCTACTCAGACTTGCTCATAATCAAAATTTTATTATGTCCTTAATCATAGTGGAATGGCATTAATGTAATATGTTGAAAAAAACAGCAAATGCAAGTAAATTTAAGAGGGTTTAAAAGGAAAAGGGGGGCGTAATAATGGTTTGAAATAAACCAACAAACAAAAGAGCTTCAGAGACCGGGCTATTACATTACACTTTGAAAACCACATAGTGTTCTTTTTTTTTTTTTTTTTGGCCAAAGTGTATTTCTGTATCTATTGTAATGTGCATGATGTTTTTGTGAAGTCATTGTAACGAAAAAGATATACACTGTATACACTGTATACACTGTTTTTCTAAAAGGAATGCCTGCACTATATGAGTGAAAATTTGGAAATTAAAATGATAGTAATGAAATAAAAAAACAATTAGAAAATTATGTAACAAGTTAGAATTATAAAACCCTACTAAATAGAATTGGACTCTAAAACTCATTTTTGGCATTTGTGGGTGTTATGGAAAAAGCAGTTTTTTGTCACCATTGGTTGTTGTGTCTAAAAGCAAAAGCAAAATTGCATTGTAAAATTCACCAAATTTTAGCCCGGCGAGAGGCCTTTACAAAAATAAATGCAACTAAAGCCAGTTTTTATAACTTAAAATTCTGAGTCACCTTTATTAAGTGTTTATGTGTGTTCACTGAACACACATAAATACTTAATAAAGGTAACCGTAAATTAAATTAAAAGTTCGTAAATTACATTTTTGTGCAGTTTTTTTTGTCAAGCCCATAAATCACCTCTGCACTTGGCAGAGTTCAAGGATCTGAACCAGGTTAATTTAACTAACATATACTTTGAAAACTTGGATTTTAGTGTGTTGATGCATATTTTTTTTGTTCTACCACTACTTTTATTAATAGTTTTTAACATATATCACGTGCCATATTTTTTTATCACAAGTGTATTTTTATATATATATGACAACTGGTCATTGTGACCCAAGGTTTTTACAACATATAAAACGGTGCCTTGTGACCAGGAAATATTTTTTGCGGCATAGGAGGTGTAACACGAGGAACTGTATCGAAGACTATAATTTACTATCAAAAAGGACACGGAATTGCCTCCAAACGCGCAAATTGTGGAGGCCATATGAAAGCGCCAGATAGGGATAGGCGAACGTTGGCAGAAATTGTACAACGGAAGAACAGGGATTGTACAACAATAGAACGCCAGTTGAAATGATCCCGTTTCCGTCATAACAATTTGTCTGGATCTCAAACCTCTGATTACCCACATCAGTGCAACAAAACACGCAAGGTGATGCAAAGCACATGAAAACTGGGATGCTAAAGACAGGCAACGTGCCCTCTGGTTTAATGAATCATGCTGCACATTGTTTTCCACCACTGGGAGACAGTACGTCTGGAGAAAACCTACAAAAGCATTCCACCTCGACTGTTCGTTCCAACTGTGAAGTCCTGATGCTATGCGATGACATACCATGGCATTCCTTAGGGCTATTGCTTATTCTGCAGGGTTGTGTTGCATCTGCAACGTACGAATCCATTCTTGTGTACTACCTGCAACAATGTTGTAGGCATTTTCCCTTAATGACCGTCCCTGGTTCCAAGCAGATAAAGCATTTGTACATTGTGCGAAACGTGTCAAATTGTGGTTTGCAGAGTATGAGGATGAGGTACAGCAACTACCCTCAATCTCCACACCTCAATATTTTTTAACATTTATGAGACTATCTGGAAAGAAAAGTCAGATCACACTTTCCATCCTCGACATCACTGGCACATTTGAGACATATTTTACAGGAAGTATCGTCCCAAATTTCATTGTCGTATGTGCATGACTTGTATGTCTATTCCACAAGCAATTTCCATTATTTTCATAAACCTCTGTAAGTCTTATCTATACGAAGAAGACCCCTACATGCATTACTGTCTTCAACTATGAAACATAAACATGTTATTAATTACCAGTCCAAGAACATGCATGCAAGCCTATGATTAGTTCATTAACAACATATTTATATTGAATAGTTGAAGACAGTACTAGTTGTGTTTTCACTTTCACTAAGAAAGAAGAATTACAAATACATGAGATATCGTCAGAAGTGGCTTTTTTAATTCTATATTGGCAGAGAGATATTTGTTGAAAGGAGTATTAGGGAAGGCATTTATCAGCATATGCAAGTTTTTTGAGAAGAGTTCGAAGCATTAAGAGATTGTTTAAGAATGCATAACTTTTTGTACTCTAAGAAATAAGACATTTAATAAGTGTGTCACATTTGCCACACAATAAAGTAAAATCATATGAAGACTGGGCCCATATGTAGGTGTAGAGTTACCAGAGAAGAACAAGAAAAGAAGAAAGTGGTATGGGAAAAATACAAATGCTACAGAAGTCATGACAGCATTGGTAGTATTAAAATCTCAAACGGCAGAAAATGCATAATGGAACGAAACTAATGAACAGAAAGTTGCTTGTAATACAAAGAGGCCGATGGAGACCTAGAGTACAGCTTCATTCATTGTGAGTAGCTACCATTGGAAAACAATGGATAGAAAAAAGGATAACCAAGAAGTCAAGGATTTTTAAATAATCCTGTAATTCGTTTAATTTAGCTTTAAAGCTCAGTTGTTCATAAATATGTGTGTTGCGTTACAGGAAGAAACATAGTAAACCGATAAGCAATGACAATTGGGGTAGTCGATATTCAGAACCAGCAGATCAGGCAGCAGGAGATAATACGTGATCTGCTCAACCCATTGCGAGAGTGAGCAACAAATCTACCGCAATGGAGAAAAATTACATGTTGCTGCATAATTGTTGAGCATCGTAGAACTGCTTCCAACGCAAATTTATCTGTGTGATGTAGAATACTCTTCTGGTCTTTTTCTTTCGTGTTGGTTTCTGTCCAAATTAATTAAGGCGAGCGTGACGATTTTTAAGAAAGTTTAAATGTTTAGTTGTCTCTTTCGTTAACTGAAGTTGATATCTGTTAAAATGTACACATCATTATAATCTGAATAACAGGATTTTAAGGGAATATATGCTGGGAAACTTCCGTTTTAACGAGATTAAAATTGAGAAGACCACTGTTTTTAGAGCACGCTCAGAGCGTGCGTGCCAAGAATCATTTTTCCAACTGTTAAAATTTCACCGTGCATCACAGTAATCTTAAAATACTATGATAGTGCATCGGTGGAAAGATGTAATGAAATATTTCCGTTGTACCCATGAAAAACACGTCACACTATTTTAAAAACCAAACATTTGGTTCCACTAAAATATTCCTTTAATGGTGTAAAAGTAACACACAGTTTAAGCCGAGCTTTCGCGTCCCATCGGGAGGCTTCATCTGAGTTACATTATCAAAGCCTTCTTAAACATAGTAGCAGACAATGTTGTTATAATTCAAAGATTTTGAAGGATCTGTAGGGGTGGGAGCTCATTATGTTAATTAATGGCTCCTCGACCAAACACCCACTGGCTTCCAGCGCTGATCAAAATTTCCCCACAGCAGGAAGAAAAACCATTTATAAGGTTCGTTGTCTAGAGACTGTCTATCCACGATAGTTGAAGACAGCCCGGCGTTCTTTCTCTCCCAGCTTTACTATAAATCTGCTATTCAGGAGAAGGGAAGTAAAAATAATGGCAAAACAATTCCAAGCATGAGTTCACTCTCAGGCTTGTTGCAAACGTAACAAAACATTTAATCAACAGTAAATTGTTTCGGCAGCTATTGTTCCTTGACATCGAGTTCCTGTAACTGCAGTTCCACGTGAAAATGATCCGGGTATCTAATTATTCCAGAATACCCTTTCCTGCCAATACTCTTTGCCCGTTCTTTTTCTATTACCGACGTGAAATGTTTCAATCGTCGTAACCTTCCGTTCGTCTCTCTTCCTTTGTTCCGGAAGCTATGCTTCGTGTTCCGTCCCGAACACGTGTTCTCTCCAAACGCTTTCTCCGTACGTCGTTCCAGACACACCTGTCTGATTCCAACTACGCTGGCTTTCCCCGTGCTCTAACCGGCACGTTCTATCACGAACTTTTCTTTACCCAGTGCTAACTCCCAGCACTATACAACCGTCCACAGCACACGCTGTCGTCAACCGTTCCCTACGCTCGCTCCCCGTAGACTGTCTCGTCTTTCCTTCTACACATATCCTGAAGTTTTCCCCTCTAACTTCACTAGCCTTCTGATTGGCTCCTGCCTCACTCGCCTGAGGCTCCCTCTCTCTCCCTAGTCGAAGCCCTCCAAGAGCAGGTGCCCCCCTCGCTCTTCTCGGTGCCCCCCCATACCACTTTTCTCTCCTGACACGTGTCTTCTGCCGGTGACCTTCACCTAATCCCTTCGTTGACCTCTAGCACGTGTGCCCAGCAGCTTACATTTCCCCCTGGCCAGGAACAACAGCTGTGCCTTCCGTGAATACAATAGACCTGTCAAATAGGCATATCGAAATGTCACCTAGTCTGGTGCATTACCACGTGTTACACTCGTTTCCAAATAATACACATGGAAATATTTATTCCGAAATGTTTGTATCCGGAATGATCGATGGGATTTAAAAGTCCATCACACAATCTATATAGGGGCGCATTTCCTCGCCCCTACAGGCCCCTGCCTGCTGGACGAAACATGCGGGATCTTCCTCTCGCATGATGAGTCAGTGTCCGTTCAGTTCTTTTTTTTTTCTTACACACAAAATTTCACTGCATTAATACACTTCTTTATACACACATATATACACTGTCAGTACCACTAAGTAGCCTCACTGGGTCTCTACCTTTCTGTGGTAATGCTGTCTTTAGCAGCTCGTGCTATTTTCTTTAAAATTCAACCTGGATAAGGCGTCGGTATGAGGAATGAGTTTGCCAGCGACGTGAGAAATCGTGAGGTTGAATTGGGCAATGGCTAGACTCCACCTCTGTAATTTTCAGCTTTGTGAAGCCGCACTAGTTAAAAATATCAAGGGGTTATGGTCCGACAAGATCTCTACTTGATGGCCAAAAACCCACCCTTCAAATTTCTGTTGAGCCTAAACAATAGCATAGGCCTCCTTGTGGCTAACTGCCCACCTTGCTTGCGTGTCATTTAATTTTTTGCTCGCGTAAGCCACGGGCCTGATCCTTCCCCCAACCTAGGCAACACGCGACTGCAAAAGAACTCGCGTCCGTATGTAACCCGAACGGTTTGTTAAATTTGGGTGTGAAGGTGCTGTACACAATTTGAGTACAGGTGCTGTACACAACTTTTTCTTCAGTGACTCGAAAGCTTCCCCGAGCGCTGGCGTCCACTCAACTTTTTCCGCTGCCTGCTTCCCTGTCAAATCCGACAATGGCTTCGCTATTTCGGCGAACCTGGGTACGCCCTCCTTATAGTGCTTGCATAACCCTAGTAACTTATGTACCTTCCTCTTGGTTTTTGTGGGATCCAGGTCTCTGACCGCCTGTAATTTTCCCGGGTCCGGCTGGTGACTTCCCGAGCCGACCACATGTCCCAAATAATCAAATTCCTCTTTGTCTAAGCAACATTTTTCCAAATTTCCTGCGAACCCCGCATCCTCCAAACCTTTTATGACCATCTGCATGGGTTCCTCCCACTCTTCTGAAAATACGGCTTCCGGACCCCTCGTATGCTGGTCCATCGTAACTATTTTCCACCGATGCCCCTTACTTGATGGTGGATCTATCAGCAAAATAAGATTGACATTTTCTGTCTGAAAAGGTAGCGCGGGCCTCCTAACCGCAGTTATCGGTACCCGGTCGCCTCTTGTGATGGGACGTCGTAACTGACACGCCTCGCAGTATGTACTTATGTCTCTCTTAATGGACGGCCAATAAAAGGAGTATCTTATTCTTTCTAATGTCTTCTTATGTCCCAAGTGTGCTCCGAACACAGAATCATGGGCTAGCGTTAATATCTGTCCCCTCCTACTCTCGGGAACTACTAACTGATTGGTGTTTTGCCCTAACACCTTTTCTTTATGATATAGTAATCCTTCCGCATAGACATACCCTCCTTTTCCTTCCTTCGCCCACTCGCGTGTCTCTGTTAGGGTTACGTCCTCCTCCTGTTGTACTTTGAATTTGCTGTGGTCTGACGCCTCGCCCTCCCGGCTGCTCTCTTCATCCTCGCTGCGTGGATTACCTCCAAACACCGTCTCCTGTTCGCTGGTCTCCTCAACAAGCGCGCCTGGCCCTGATTGGCTGCTTGACCCTTCCACTCTTAAAGCTCCGACTACTTCTCCCGGCGTCTCTCCACTGGCTTTCCCTTTAGTTCGGTTAGCCCCTATACTGGCGCTAACTCCTTGAGTCCCTACCTCCTGGGGTCTCGTTGATTTCTCCTCCTCGACTGTATCCTCCTCACATAACGCATTCCCATTATCGGTTGCCCACTCTGGACTAGAATATCTCAACGTGGTCATCTTGGCATAATCATGTGGGGTAACTATGACCTCGTTGGTGAGATTCGGCACAATAGCGCAAATCATCTTACTCGTCCCTAAAGATGCGTCCCCGGCCTTCTCCAATCCCGTCTCCACAATCCTAACCTGTAACCTCTTAATTGGGAAAACCGCGGTACGTCCATGAAACCCTGACAAAGTCACTTTCCCCACTTCGTCCATCTGTTCTTCCCCTAATAGGCCTTGTCTCACACAATTCAACTCCGCTCCGCTGTCTACCAAAATTTTTGCCTGGTGCCCTTGCTCTGTGGCTACCATTAATTGCTTACCTACGGGTATTTCAATTACTTCCATGTTTCTACCTGCGGTACCCAATACTCTCCCCATTTTCGCACTAACCTTTCTCGCATCCTGGACAAGGTCTTGCTTGGGTTCCTCTTGTTTCTCTACAATGCTTTCCTCCTCTTTCGCCGCTACCCGGCTCACTTTCTTAGCTGCCTCACTTCTCCAATTATACGGAGTGTGTTTGCTGTCCTGTCCCTGGGGTATCTTCTGCTTACAGTAATATTTTCGGTGACCCATCTGTCCACATCGAAAGCATCTCATTCCCGCATCAAAATAGGAATTTCCCTGATTCCCCGGTGGTTTACAGATTCCCCGCTGGTTTTTTCTGATTCCCCGGTGATTTACTGTTTCCCACTCTACTTTGGAATTCCTGACCTGTCGTTGGAAATTTCCCTTTTTGAAATGGAACTCCACTAAATTCTTTCTTCGCAGTTCCCATTCCTTCCGGGCTTTAATGCTGCCCCTTACTGTTAGAGCCTACCTGAAAATTTCCCTTCGCTTTTTCTTCACCCCACTCTAACGCTTCCACATGGCACTCGTACTGATCACACAGTTCCCTTAAATCCTTCGCTAAAACTAGCTTTCCCAAGGATTCTCTCTGTAATAGATAAGTTTTTAAACTGGGTGATAACAATCCTTTGAACTTATCACAAACTAAAAGATTCATTAGTTCATCAAAGATACTTATCCCACTGTTCGCTACATAATATTTGAGAGTTCTTCCCATGCGTCCCGCCAATTGCTGGTAACTCTCTCCCTTATTCCTACAGAATGCCTCGAATTGTCGTAGATAAATGTCCGGGGATAAGTGACATTCCTCCAAAATGGCCTCTTTGACGGTTTCGTAGCAATCGTATTGCTCGACCGTGAGTCTCCGGAATAAATGATTGACACAATCTGAATTAAATAGGGCTATAACTAATCTTCCTTGCATGTTTTCTGGGACTGTATGTAAAATGAAAGCTCTTTCTAATTAATCAAAAAAGTCTAAAACCTCTTCTGGTTTACTAAGACTTTTGGGTAAGGTCTTTTCTAGGATCCTCATGTAATCGGCTAACTTCATTTGATTTCTTCAATGTGCCAACGCCTCTTCCTTTTCCCGAGTTAGCTGTAGTGTCTTAAGCTGGAACTCCCTTTCTTCTCTTTTATCTGAGAGCTGACTCTCCCTTTCTTCCCTTTTATCTAAGAGCTGACTCTCCCTTTCTTCCCTTTTATCTAAGAGCTGAATCTCCAATTTCATTTTTTCTAGTTCCCTTTGTTCTCGCTCTGCTGCTAATTTTCTTTCTTCCATTTCTAACATTTTAAGTTTAAAATGCCATTCCCTATCAACTGTATTCTCTTGCGTTTTTCTTACGTTAATAGACACTTCATTACTAGAATTTAGGTCATTTTCCCTTTCACTATTTTCTTCTTCCTTCCCTTCGGAGCACGTGTCCTCTGCTTCCTCACTCTTTTTCCCATTTAAAAGCTCATCCATTGTTATGCACTATATATATATATATATATATATATATATATATATATAATACGGGATGTAAGGTCAGGTGATGCGTAACATCACAGCCTCTCCTTGACAAATGTCAACCCCGCCTTCTCGTGGTGCATCCTGTTCCCACTAAAGGGGCTCTGACGACCGCCCATAGCGGTATAACTATACCATCGGGATTAGAGGAAATTCTATCCCACACTCACCAACCCGCTTGGCCAGCGTGGTGAGTTATGGCCAAACCCCTCCAAAATGATTCCACAACTTAAATCTTGGCCCTCAGTCTCCGGCAGCTGGAATGTACCTGGCCAAGGCAGCGGCCAGTGCGACATGAAGGCAGAGGGTGCTAAGAATCCCCGGAGGACCGGACTAGGCTGCCATCTGATGCTGACCTTGGCTACTTACAATGGAAGCTCCCTATCTTCTGATTCAAGGCTTCTTGAATTGGAAGAGGAACTACAAAGGATCAAGTGGGACATCGTGGGGCTAAGTGAGGTAAGGAGAAAAGGAGAAGATCTCATCGAACTGAAAAGTGGACATCTCTTCTACTATCGTGGGACAGATACTGGCAGAACTAGTGGTGTTGGATTTATAATAAACAAGAAACTGAAGGATAAAGTTGTAGAAGTTGAAAGTTCCTCTGACAGAGCTGCACGACTTGTTATCCAACTCTCGAAAAGATACCAGGCTCAGATTATTCAAACTTATGCACCCACCACAAGTCATCCTGAAGAAGAAATTGAAGAATTTTATGAGGAAATTTGTCATCTAAATAATAAAGGTAAGCAGCACTTGAAAATAATTATGGGAGATTTCAATGCAAAAATAGGGCAACGGCAACAGAATGAAACTTCAGTAGGTAAATTCGGTCACGGCAACAGAAACCAGCGTGGAAATACTCTCGTTGAGTTTGCAGAGGCAGAAGGGTTTTTCATCTTGAACTCCTTCTTCAAGAAAAAGCCACACAGGAAATGGACATGGAGACATCCAAATGGGACGACAAGTGAAATTGATTTTATTATGTGTAACAAAAAATTCGTCATAGAAGACTGCAGTGTGCTAAACAAGTTCAACACAGGTAGTGACCATAGATTGGTGAGATGTAAGATGCACCTCAACACTAAACTTGAACGTGGCAAGCTCATAAGACAAACAAAATCTATTGACATAACCAACCTTAAAAAACACCATAATACCTTCAAGTTGGAACTGAAGAACAGGTTCTCTGCTTTAGAAGGCCTAACATCGGAAGAAGTGGACATCTCTGAAGTTAACAGAAAAGTAACCAAAGCTCTTATGGAAACAGCAACAAAATTAGCTGGGTCTAAGAACAAGTTGCATGTGAACAAATTATCAGGAAAAACCAAAATGTTGATGCAAAAAAGAAGAGAGATGAGGACAACTAAAGAAGATGTGACTTCCAAAGTGGAATATATAGAGCTATGCAAGACAGTACGAAAAAGTATCACCGAAGACGTAAGGAAATTCAACTGTGAACTAGTGAGGAAAGCAATTGAAAACAACCAAAGCCTAAAGATAGCAAAGGGACATCTCAGTAAGGGAAGAAAACAGATTATGGCACTGAGAAAAGAAGATGGTTCTGTAACAAGAAATAGAGGCGAAATTTTGACAAGAGTGAAAGATTTCTACTCCAAATTATATGAAAGGGATGATATATGCACTCCAGACATCATGAAAGATACCAGTACCAGAGTTCCTCCAGTCCTTCCAGCAGAAGTTGCACATGCAATCAAGAACATGAAGCGAGGAAAAGCTCCAGGAGAAGATGGAATTACTGTAGACATCATACAAGAAGCAAGTGGAGAAATCGAAACAGTACTCGCCCAAATTTTCACTCGATGCCTTAATGAAGGAAAGATTCCTGAGGATTGGAACACCGCTACAATGATCCTGCTACATAAGAAAGGTGACATTGAGGATCTCGGAAACTACAGACCTATCAGCCTCCTATCAGTAGTTTATAAAATCTTCACTAAAGTTCTTTCATACCGCTTGAAGGTAACACTGGACATGGCTCAACCGAGAGAACAAGCTGGATTCAGGAGTGGCTACAGCACAATAGATCATATCCATGTGCTGAGAGAACTAATTGAAAGAGCGAGGGAATATGAACTTCCATTGTGCATGGCTTTTATCGATTATGAAAAAGCCTTTGATTCGGTGAAACCATCAGCAGTTACAATGGCTCTGAAAACCTGTGGTATTGAAGATGCATACATTAATATTATTAATAACATCTATGAAAATGCAAGTGCAAAGATTAGGCTGTTTGAAAATACAACACACGTAAAAATTGGAAAGGGAGTGAGACAAGGTGACACCATATCTCCGAAGCTCTTTAATGCCACATTGGAGGGTGTTTTTCAGTCACTGAGCTGGGAAAACAAGGGGATAAAGATTAATGGAGATTATCTAACCCACCTTCGTTTTGCTGATGACGTAGTCATTTTTGCAACTACCCCATCAGAGCTGCAGAGTATGATCCAGGAACTTGCTGACAAGAGTAAAGAAGTGGGATTAAAAATGAACTTTCAGAAGACAAAAGTGATGTTCAATGCTTTTACAAGAAATGAAGATTTATCGATTGATGGAGAAAAGCTGGAGATAACAGACACGTACGTTTATCTTGGACAGCAGATATCAAGTGAGGGTCACATTGATGAAGAAATTAATCGGCGTACAAAACTTGCCTGGAGAGCTTTTGGAAGAAACAGCATAATTTTCAAGAGCAATATGCCATTATGTCTTAAAAGAAAAGTGTTTGATCAATGCATCCTTCCAGTGCTTACGTATGGTGCAGAGACGTGGACCTTAACTAAAAGAGACATACAAAGGCTGCAGACAACTCAAAGCAGCATGGAGAGGTGCATACTTGGTGTAACCAGGAGAGATAAGAAGAGGAACTCGTGGATCCGAAAAATGACAAGAGTGGAAGACATCATGATCAGAGTTAAATCCCTGAAATGGCAATGGGCTGGACATACTGCCAGAATGACAGATCATCGATGGACAGCCGAAATTTTAGATTGGATTCCAAGGGACAGGAAAAGACCCAGAAGAAGACCACATGGGAGATGGGTGGATGAAATTCGAAAGTATGCAGGGGTGACATGGAGGAGACTGGCATAAGACAGACCGTTGTGGAGGAAACTTGGGGAGACCTTCGTCCAGCAGTGGATTGATAATGGTTGACAATGATGATGATGATGATATATATTACACATGCACTAATATAATGACACTTTACAATTTCCTGACGATAGCCTTTGCTCTCAACCTTGAAGTACTATTACCTAACATATTTTTTTTGTAATTCAATAAATTCCTAGTAATATTACTTGTTTTTTTCCTTACATAACAAAACACTTTACAATTCCTATTCACTTTAAGCATTAATATTGAAATACTAACACTGAGTTTACTAAAACTACTGCAACCTATTCTTTTACAAAACTGACAAAATAATTTTTTTCTCCGCCTTTTGGCTCCTAACTTCCTACTAAAATTTTCCTTTCCTAACCATATACTCGGTATCGACCCAGGAATATAAATTTCGGCAACAAAGTGGTACTTATTGGAGCATCTCGGGCCCCCTTCAGCTTCTCTGTAGCGGCTTCGACCGCGACGGAGCGTCCTAAACAGGAATGTCGCCCGGTCTCGCTCACGCGAGACGTAATTGTCCGTCCCTGGTTACGGGATTTTCCTGGTACTTCCAATCCTTGCTCTGGTTACGAGCGTTATTTGTCGGCTTCTCTGGTCCACTGGTTCCGTTGCACAATAGTCCTTTATTGTAGCACAGTCCTTTGTTTGTCTCACCGTTTTCCGGCCACGTGCTACGGTCAGACTTAGAAGTTCACCTTGTTTCACCACTTTCCTGCCACGTGTTGCTGTTGCACTCAGAAGTTCACGTTGTTTCACCACTTTCCCGCCACGTGCTTCTGTTACACTTAGGCGTCCGAGTCCTCGAACACAGTCTCTATTTCGCTGAATAAAATTGCCCTAATTACTTCCACTGAACTCGCCTAACATATCAATCCTACCGGCTGCGCCATTTCCTATATATCTACTGTAGGGGTGGGAGCTCATTATGTTAATTAATGGCTCCTCGACCAAACACCCACTGGCTTCCAGCGCTGATCAAAATTTCCCCACAGCAGGAAGGAAAACCATTTATAAGGTTCGTTGTCTAGAGACTCTATCCACGATAGTTGAAGACAGCCCGGCGTTCTTTCTCTCCCAGCTTTACTATAAATTTGCTATTCAGGAGAAGGGAAGTAAAAATAATGGCAAAACAATTCCAAGCATGAATTCACTCTCAGGCTTGTTGCAAACGTAACAAAACATTTAATCAACAGTAAATTGTTTCGGCAGCTATTGTTTTTCGACCTCGAGTTCCTGTAACTGCAGTTCCACGTGAAAATGATCCGGGTATCTAATTATTCCAGAATACCCTTTCCTGCCAATACTCTTTGCCCGTTCTTTTTCTATTACCGACGTGAAATGTTTCAATCGTCGTAACCTTCCGTTCGTCTCTCTTCCTTTGTTCCGGAAGCTATGCTTCGTGTTCCGTCCCGAACACGTGTTCTCTTCAAACGCTTTCTCCGTACGTCGTTCCAGACACACGTGTCTGATTCCAACTACGCTGGCTTTCCCCGTGCTCTAACTGGCACGTTCTATCACGAACTTTTCTTTACCCAGTGCTGACTCCCAGCACTATACAACCGTCCACAGCACACGCTGTCGTCAACCGTTCCCTACGCTCGCTCCCCGTAGACTGTCTCGTCTTTCCTTCTACTCCTATCCTGTAGTTTTCCCCCCTAACTTCACTAGCCTTCTGATTGGCTCCTGCCTCACTCTCCTGAGGCTCCCTCTCTCTCCCTATTCGAAGCCCTCCAAGAGCAGGTGCCCCGCCTCGCTCTTCTCGGTGCCCCTCATACCACCTTTCTCTCCTGACACGTGTCTTCTGCCGGTGACCTTCACCTAATCCCTTCGTTGACCTCTAGCACGTGTGCCCAGCAGCTTACATTTCCCCCTGGCCAGGAACAACAGCTGTGCCTTCCGTGAATACAATAGACCTGTCAAACAGGCATATCGAAATGTCACCTAGTCTGGTGCATTACCGCGTGTTACACTCGTTTCCAAATAATACACATGGAAATATTTATTCCGAAATGTTAGTATCCGGAATGATCGATGGGATTTAAAAGTCCATCACACAATCTATATAGGGACGTATATTCTCGCCCCTACAGGATCGACACTGAGTTTGCAAGCAAGCCACCAAAAAACAGACAGAGCTCAGAGTTAGTTTACAACATACCACTGATCTATCCATATGTCAGCACAAATAGTACGTGGGGTTACCAAAAAGATCACTCCTGGTAAATAGCAAGGAACATAAAAGAGACGTAAAAGATGGAAAAAAACTATAACCGCTCTATGCAGGGAAGTCACCCAAAAAGAGGAAACCATTGGGAACTGCATGCAACATAGTTACCAAACAAGGTCAGCTGCGCACAATCCATACATCACTGTGGAAGAATGGTGCCTCGTCCGCCGTTTGTGGACAACAGAAGAGTGTGATGGAGTCGTGTAGAGAGTGAAAAATCACGCAACTCACACTTTCGCGCGGATAGACGTACTTGAGTGTGGCTGTTTTCTGAAGAATGCTGTCAGGCAGATTGCATTTCCCCTACAGTTAAATTTAAAGGAATATATGTGAATGTGCTGGGCCGTTTCTACTGGAAAGACTCGGTCTGTAAAATTTGGCACTCTCCTGAAAATTGCCGCCCGATAAGAAGACATTTTGGACAATTTCGCACTGCGTACGCTTATTAGTATTTCAGCACAGATGCGAACATGTTTTAGCAAGATATATCGCCTTGTACTACTGCCAAGACTTTCCACGCTTGGTTTGAGAAGCAGAACGCCCAAGTGCTGGATCGACAGATCTATAGTCACGATCTGAATCTAATAGAATATCTGTAGGACGAGCTGGAACACCAGATCAGTTCTCAGCCGGTGATACCTTCCTGTACGGCAGCTCTGGCGGCAGTTTTGTAGGAGGAATGGAAGAAAATTCCAGCACAGATGTGCCGGCATCTCGCGGAAGCATACGTAGACCGGTTGCAGCAGTTATAATGGCCAAAGGTGTGGCGAATGTGTACTGATTCAGGCTAATAAATGCTCTTGTTTCCAATCGATCTAGGTGCCTGATACCTTGGCCGACATAGTGTAGAATCTGCACTGCAAATTCTACTCCTTTTTATAGATTGATAGGCTGTAGGTCAATGTATAAAAAGGTACAGATGCAGCTATAAGGTTATAGACATTTATCCTGAGTGAAAACAACTCAATACCGACAAGTTTAAAGTAACTTTGCTGATATCCCAAGTGCGGACCTCGGTAACAGCGCAAGCGACTGAAGAGATGTTAAACTAATGTATTACACAAAATCTTAAAAAAAAAAAAAAAACTCGGGGATATTCACATGATCTGCAGTTACAACAGCACGAGGTGTGCTCCGTCGAGTAAAAATCTCGGTAGCATCATGACGATGCGAAATGTAGCACTCAGGGGGAAATGCTGAGTAAAATTGTTGAAACTCATCAATCAGAATGAAGCGAAGGCCATATTTTACGCTTTTCAAGTATAGGTTGAAGAATAAATAAATAAATCCATCGCTCTTTTCACGTTAAGCAACGCACAGCAACCGAAAAATTGTTATTCGGCCGCTGTCGGGGAATCGAAACCCGAATCTTTCGATATCTAGCCGAGCGCGAGGCCATTATAACTGCTGTAAGGCTAACGCGCTCGGCTAGATATCGAAAGATTCGGGTTTCGATTCCCCGACAGCGGCCGAATAACAATTTTTCGGTTGCTTTGCGTTGCTTAACGTGGAAAGAGCGATGGATTTATCTATTCAACTGACGCCACGTATTTAGATGATTTTCACATAGGTTGAAGAAGCGTATATGCTCCAGCTTTGTCCGTCTGTCCGTCCGCACGATAACTCGCGTAAAAATGGTTCGATTTCGAGGACCACCTGAGGACGAACCCGGTAGAGGACCACCTGAGGACGAACCCTATTGAAAATGGGCAAAATGGGGTCAACAGGCAGGACATAGGAACGGGATCCATTCCATCGCCCTTATGAATTATAACTTACGTAAAAATGCTTCGATTGAGACAAAACGTCATCATATAATTCCGGAAGTATACCTAACCGGTTCTGTTGAATATTATCGAAATGGGATCAAAGGTCAAGGCACAGGAGCGCGATTTATTCTACAGCCATTATCCTCATAACTTGAGTAATAATTTGAATAATGATTTCTGGTATATAGGAAAGCGCATCACAATCAATGCGTTGCATGATTTTACTAACTTGTTAATTGCTGAATCTGGTTGGCTCGATAAGACTTCTACTGCTCGCCTAGAAAGTTTAGCGGAGATCGCGATTGAGTTGGAAAATCATGAACCGCGAGAATACTGTCTCGAATCCTGGTCAGAAAAAGAATGGCAAGGTGTAGTTACAGCATCAAGACAACCAGGGTGTGATGTTCTTACTGTACGGGCAAGTACACATGCTTGCCGTCACGAAGATTAGACGACACACAAGCAGTTCTTCTTTCCGTTGATATATTTAAAATTAATTCCACAATTTTAACTTTTTGTCTCACCTGTAATCTGTGTGATCAATTAAATGCCTGACATCTTGAAAATAGATTTTGTCTTCCAGAATAATGTCGATACGTGAGTAACTTTCTTCCAGTCCTACGGCAGCCGCAAACTTTCTTCCAATCGTGCACCACCTTTGCTAAGTTTTCCGAAAAAAGAAAAATAAACTTTAAGAGTAAATTCTAATAAGATGTACAAACTGACTTGCATCTAACATGCAAAAAATTAATATCAGTTTTTTTAATGGCAGAAAATGAGTAGAAAGCCTCATATGAAAAAAACAATGTTTCTGTTTTTACTGGCACTATCGCTGCGAAATGCATTTTAAGGATAATATTTATTTTAAGTCATGCAAGCTACATATCATTTATCAAATTTAACGTCTTCATTTTAAGAAATTTGAATTCAAATATTTTGCTTCTTTTATGGCTCGCAAATAGTGCATGACGTGTAAAATCAGTAGTACTCTTAGTAGACAAAACATCAGAGGTAGGGGGATGGCAGTTGACATGGATATTCCCCGCGCAGAATGCAACAGACCCAAACCGAACGCAGACGAAAAATAGGCTTATAGCATGTCTTCCAAAAAGTGTATTGCAATCGGCGAACATGAGTAAACGTGATGATCTGAGCGACTTTGATCGTGAACGCATCATCAGCACAAAACAGTTGCGTCATTCTGTCGCTCACGTTCACGTTGTACGAACCAGGGCCAAACTAGATTCTGACGGGCAAGAGCATTGGAGTAATGTTTGCGTTATGACGTCAGCAGAGGAGTCCGTACGAGAGAGCCCCAACGCCTGCCTGACGAGAGTAGAGCGGTCGCTTTGATTGCACATTTGAGTAGTGATTGTGACTGTGTTTTGCGATTTCTCACAGCAGTTTTTATTGGATACGCAAAAACTTCGACATTAAAGGTAAGTTAATTGAGGTTAATCGAGTCGTATTATTGTGTTGCTAACGATAAACAGACGAATCTAATTGCTTATCGTTTATTTATGTTGAAGCACATGGTTAGGCTTACCGTGGGGCAAAGCGTGTACTCGCTTTGACCGTGGGGGAACGCTACTCACTAGTGAATGTCTCTGTGGTAATAGAAAATCAGGAATGAATATTTCTTTCTCTTGGCTCAAAGCTCTCGAACGTTTTTATAACACTATCATGAATAACCTGAAATTAGATTATCGTGAGACTAACATACGAATGACCATTGTAAAATAGCTTTCTTAGCAACATGAAACAGCAAAATGTTTCATCAAAACCCAATCGATTTTAAAGTAACGCCTTGATAAACTGCTGTCTTAAAATGGTTTTGCATGTCTGTTTTTATGAGCATTAATAGGATTTTCTTTCCCAAAATAGCACACAAGAATGGGAATTTTGCTAGGAAGCTATTACTCTTCTCTAAATATGCTTAGTAATATTAACGACAAAATTGAATGTAACTGTTTACTAAATGAATTTTCTAATACAAAGGGAAGACTTCAAGTTAATTTATATGAAATACCTTCTGTAGCTGCCCCAGTGATGCAGTGGTCTAAGCACTGCTTTCTGATCCATTCATCCAAGATGGGTTTGGAATATTTTAATATGTTATGATGCACGCATTAATTCATGCATCATAACATATTGTGCTCAAATCCTGATGAAGCAGTTGATGTGTTATGGCATTGGCCTGTCCCCTTCCCTGGAACCAGTGGCCCTAAATTTGAGATGAGTGACTGCTTATTTATTGCCCATCAAGTTGCTCATGGTGGTTGTTAAGGCCTCAAACAAACAGGATAGAGCAGAGACATGTGGAAAAAATTTCTGCCTCAATTTTAAAAATATTTTTAAGATGTAACTTGATATCGTATGATAGACTTCATATCATATAATTTAAAATGAAAACCCATGCAATTGCAATAATTTTATGTTTAGTGTTCTCCCTAGAGCCTTTTTACTGGGCTGCCCTGTCACTTAATTTTGTCTGCCGCCCAGCTATATTTCCTTTAACGAATGATTTCACATATCACATAATAGTAAGAATGAAAAACTTATTTCCACATACACCATCAGTGTTGATGAAAACTGGCTAAAATCTGTGTTACTGCCCTGGTGACACAGTGGTTTAAGCGCTGGCTTATGACAATTCTTCAGAGAAGGGTCCAAGTTCGAATCCCGGTGAGGCATGGATGTTGTGTTTGTCTTACGGCACTTGTTCTCTCCTTTCCCTGGAACCAATGGCCCTAAATTAGGGACAAGTGGCTGCTTATAGCCTATCGAGTTGCTTACTGTGGTAATTAAACCTTTAATATATATATAAAGCCGCCCCGGTGGGGCAGTGGTCTGTGATGTCCTCTGATCATTCGTCCGAAATGGGTCCGGGTTCGAATCCTGGTGCGGCATGGATGTTGTGTTTGTCTTGTGGCACTGGCTCTCTCCCTTCCCTGGAACCAGTGTCCTAAATTAGGGACGGGCGACTGCTTGAGTTGCTCATGGTGGTCGTTAAACCTAAAATCGCCGCTCCGGTGGCGCAGTGGTCTAAGCGATGGCCTCTGATCATTCATCCGTAAGGGGTCCGGGTTCGAATCCCGGTCAGGCATGGATGTTGTGTTTGTCTTACGGCACTGGCTCTCTCCCTTCCCTGGAACCAGTGACCCAAAATTAGGGACGGGCGACTGCTTATAGCCCATTGAGTTGCTCACGGTGGTCGTTAAACCTCCAATCAAAAAAAAAAAAAACCTAAAATCAAAAAAAAAAAAAAGAAGAAATCTGTGTCAAATGTAATTTGTTAGTAAATACTCATTTTTTAAACCATTTTTGCACAATTTTTTAACTGTTTATCATGTTATGTTGCATTAATGCCTACCACACCACTTAAGATGTTTAATAAGTATAATAATGTTAAGGAAAACTTTTTTTATTTTTTATTGGAGAAGGGATCGTTAAAAGTACCACCCAGCTAAAATTACTTGCCACCTAGCTGTAAAAAAAATCTAGGGAGAACACTAATGTTCATCAGTTTTATGCATTAATAAATTTATTTCTTGATATTTGTTTATTTAATGTGTAGATGCCTAGGTGATGTTGTGTTCCTGGATGCAAATCCAACTACACCTACCCGGGGAAAGCAAGCGCTTATGTTTCATCTTTTCGTTTTCCAAAAGACCCAGAACTTCGAGCTCAGTGAATCCGCCAAATCAACCGGAAGGATTTTCAACCCAATGACAATACTGTTGTGTGCGTTGAGCACTTCAGTGAGCAGTTTGTGATAAGGGAAGATCGTATTACCAAGGGTGATGGTAGTTTATTGGTTGTGCCGCGTACACACCTGGCATTAGCCAAAGATGCTCATCGAACAATCTTCCCTAACCAGCCCTCATATTTATCATATGAGCCACCCCCCAAAAGAAAAACACCAGAAACACGCATGCTTCAAATGCAACAACGTGATGAACACAATTTTAGAAACTGGAATGAAAATGATGTAATAAATTCATTTAATGATTTTGTTACTCATTATGGAAATAAAAATTTAAATGGTTTCTTCAGTTTGAAAAATGATGATTTCATTCTTTTTTATAAAATTGATTCTTCTGACTGCCCTAAGATGCCCATTTGTTTTAAAATATTTTCTGATTTGCAATTGGATGTTTGGTATGATGGCATACCATATAATGTTAAAAATTTGGTATGGGTTCTGGGTCATGAAAAAAAGTGTGATCGATGGACAAAATTTGAATGTCTGTTATAACACCTCAGTTCCTTTTCTTCACAGGCAGTCGCACCTGTGGCTAAACTTAATACTGCACTTTCATTGTTAAAAGCATATGCAGATGACATACAACAAAATGAAGAATCTCCTAATTCAATTATTTCGAAAATACTGCTTGTCATAGAGCAATTAAAACTTTTAACTGCTAAACAGTACCGCTATAGCCCTCAGTTGTTATTGTTTGCTGCAAAAATTCATTTTTGTCATCCATCTGCATATGTTATGTTACGAAACAGCGAGTCTCTAAGCTTGCCCCATCCAGTCTATTTGAAAAAAATTGCTTCCACGTTAGATACCTGTGGCAGTGGTATTAATAAAAGGCATGTGCTTTATCTGCAAGAGAAATCAAAACTTCTTGAGGAAAGAGAACTGGTAGTAAATGTTCTACTGGATGAAATATATGTTTCCCCTGGTGTGGGTTTTAAAGGAGGGAAAATAGAAGGCATTTCTCAAATCATCTCTTCTGAAGCCACAACAATACAAGCATTCATGATAACATCTGTGTTTTCCAAAAATAAAGACATTGTTGCACTTATTCCTGTAAAAAATTTAATTGCTGAACAATTACAGACATTCACACTTAAGGTTTTGAAAATTCTTAATGATTCTGGATACTAGGTACTTGCATTAATATCTGATAACAATAGGATTAATCGCAATATGTTCACACTTCTATGTGGTGGTAACCTTGTATCCAGTATCATTAATCCCATTAATGAGAATTTGCGCTTGTTTTTGTTGTTCGACACTGTTCATTTGTTGAAAGCAGTTCGTAATAATTGGCTCAATCAGTCAAATACATGCAGACTTTCTTTTATCCATCTATGAATGACTTTAACAAAGTTTGTGTTGCTAGTCTCGCACATCTTCAAAAAATATACAATAAAGAACAAAATCTTAACATTAAACAAGCACCAAAACTCTCCCGGAAAGTTTTGTACCCAACATCTGTTGAACGGCAAAATGTTAAACATGCTGTTGACATTTTTCATGAAACAAATATAGCTGCTTTACAAATTTTGAAGATGACAATCCGATTTTTGGCGTAAATGTGACAAGGATGGTAAGTCAGATAATATCCGAAAACTTGAAAATTTCATCGTCCTGGAGCGGGACTCGAACCTGCGTCTCCCAGAAAACGCCCGGGTATCGGATATTATCTGACTTACCATCCTTGTCACATTTACGCCAAAAATCGGATTGTCATCTTCAAAATTTGTATTATATGGCGTAATCCCGTATTTCTTTCATGATAGCTGCTTTAGAATGTTCTGCAAAAGAGTTTGGTAGTGATTTATTACAGACCAAAGAATTTATTACAATAATGAGCACATGGTGGAAAATTGTAAATGTAAAATATCCAACTAAGGGAAAATATCTACGAGACAGTAGCTGTGATCCAGTACACAACATACTTGACAACAATATTACATTTCTAAAGAAGTTCAGTTCATGGCTACAAGCTTGGATCAATATATATAGATGTAAAAATACATCCACTTTATTAGGTTTTGCTGTGCCTGAAAAAGGTGGTTGTTTAATCCAAAGAAACACAGTTTGCACTTCAACATACTACAGATTGTCTTGTTCATTTAACAAATTATATGTTCGAAACTTTAAAACCATCATACATTTTGTTTGGGAAATTTCAAACAGATTGCTTAGAAGCTCGTTTTGGACAGTACAGGCAGTTGAGTGGGGGGAATTATAATATATCTGTAATACAAGTTCTTGAGTCAGAAAGAAAATTAAAAGTCATGAGTTTGGTTCAAATGCAATCATACAAATGTGGTGAAATTAAACTGAAACAGTTGTCTTTTCCCCAAGAAGAAGTAAATGATGAGCAGCATTGCTTCTCTCACACATTTGACAATATTTTGCACTTGTGTGATAGTGTAGATATATCTGAATCAGTTATGTCTGTTTTAGTATATATAGCTGGTTACATAGCAAATAAAGTTAAAAAAATACAGTGCCCACATTGTAAAAAAACTTTGGCCTGTGATAGGAAATTGGATTACGAATGCTCTGATGAAGAAGTTGCCAAATATTTACAGCTTATAGATAGGGGGGGGTCTCATATGGCCAGAGGAGTTCACAGTGAAGGTTGTATTAAAAACGTTTCAGGTGTTTCAAGCAATTCTTCAGGAAGAGCGCGAGCAGGCCTTCATTGAATGTGGTAAGCAGAAACAACTTGTTTGTCAACTTACTGTAGAAAATCTTGAAACTTCTGATACCATATCAAAATTTAACTGCAGTTGTAGCAATAGTTCACTAAAGTTGGCCAAAATGTGCATAAACCATATGGTCAATATTTTGCTAAATAATTATTGCAAAGCACAAAACGATCAACTGAACAAATCAAAATCGAAGAGAAAATTGTCTACTCTTAAACCTGCCACTGCACATAACACAAGAGGTCAAGTGCAAGAGAAAGTCCCTAAGAGGAGGAATATAACTGCGAACAAAGAGCAAAAAAGCAAGTAACACGTAAAGCAGCCTATGATAAGAATGTGGCTTTACACAGAAAATAACAAAAGAAATTCAAAAAAGAGAAATAAAACAACAGATTAAGAATGCAAGTAGATATGCCTCCAAAAACTTGAAAATTATGTTGTCCTGGATTAGTAAGTTAAGCCGCATCTCCAGATTTATGTATGAGTATATGTTACTATTACCCACCCTGAACAAGGAGCTCCCAAGCAACTGTGGATGTGTTTTGATTAAATTGGCACCCATCTTCCTGTAACATCTTATTTAACAAATTAAAAATTCAAATGGCTGCTCTTACAGTTTGCTTGTGTAGCGGAATACTACATAAGTCACTGCACTTTACTACTTGATACTGTTGCAAATAATTTTTTAGAGAGTGATCATGGTAAAGCGTGCATGGTGAGCTTTCCGAAATATCCTATCAAAGCACCCCTCCCCCCACCACCACAAGAACGGTCCCACTAAATCATTTAAATAATTGTAATGAGTGGCTTTCAAAAAGTCAAATGGAACACAGCTTTTTTTTTCTTTAATATTTTACATAAAGTGCTGGCAACATTTTACAATCATGACATCTAGTTACTAACTTAATTCCATCTGTTTTTTCATATCCATGTGACAGACTTTTATATGGATGTGTGTGTATGTACTGTAGCCGCTTAACAGACCTTCACATGGACATGTGTATGTTTTATGCATCAGTGATGCTCCACATGATTTTTGTTAAGTGGGGGATTATAAGAATGAAATAATTTTTGACTGAAAACCCAAATCTTGTGTGAAGGCTGTGAAGTTGTACTTAAAGGGATATGTATACATATAACATAACACCCAGTTTCAAACTTAATTCCATGTGTATTTGTCATATCCATGTGACAGACTTTTATATGGATGTGTGTGTATGTATTGTTGTATTCGCTTAACAGACCTTTATATGGACGTGTGTATGTTTTATGTATCATTAACACTCCACATGGTTTTTGTTAAGTGGGGGATCATAAGAATGAAATAAGTTTCCCAGATGTCATCTGAAAAGGTGGCGGGACACCCAAATCTTGTGTGAAGCCTGTGAAGTTGTGCTTAAAGGGATATGTATACATATAACATAACACCCAGTTTCAAACTTAATTCCATGTATATATATTTGTCGTATCCACTGCACATGAATTTTATTAAGTGGGTGAATATAAGAATGGGGCAGTTTTCCTCACATGCCCTGTGTAAAGGTGACGAGGAAAATCCAAGTGATTTTCTTCATCAATACACAGTCATACCTGAATTTTTATACACAGTATCATCTGGATTTTCCTCGTCAAAAACAGTCATTCAAATATCTTTTCTGTGGCTTTGTTTTGAGACTACTAGAAAGAAACTCTGAAGTCCAAACATTTAGTAAGTGCTTCAAAATATATAGACCTTTGCAGGTAAAGTAAAATAGTAAATCATTTTGTTTCTGAAAGTGTCATGGCAAGGAATTGTGTGTGTGGTCACAAAGTTATATAGAAAATTTTCCTGCATTCTTATTGTCCTGGTATGCTAAATGAAGTATTCCTAACAATCAGTGTAATACTGATTTTTTTTCCCTGTTTCTGAAATTTGAGTTCATTACCCCATCTTTTATTTCGGAACTGAAATAGTCAGAAATGACGGAATGAAAAGTCGAGTGCGATAACTTTGGTATCTTCATTCCTGATATTAAAATTGCGTACTGAAAATCAATAGCTCAGGCAGCTGTTATGTTTTTGATTAAAAAAGAGTAAAGCAATGCATGATTATGTACATCATTTCATCTGTTTAGTTATATTTTCCAGATTTGTTTTCTTTGTGTGTGGGTACACAAATTAGGTTAACATTCGTACCTATATAAACGATGTAAAAATTACTGCCGTTGTTTATGCTGACATATTCAAATTGTAATAGGTAAAGAAATAAGTCGACTGTATCCCGTTATTTGGAAAAGAAATCGTAAGAATCGGAGAAAATTTTAACTAAGCGACGACACAAAACAAGCTTATAGCGGCGAAAATACCGCTGTGATCTTTGGCGATCGGACTCCTTTCGGCAGTGGGGGCGTGGCAGGCTCAGGCCCGTAGACTCTAGCCGGCCCTGTACGAATCCTCAGGTTCCCTAGAGCAACAATATCAAGGGTGGGCCGCGAGCATATCATCGACGGACGTACGAACACCCAGAGAGCAAAAGGTGGCCGACCAGATGCCACTGATGACCGGGGTCGACACAGACTATCCTGTCTGGCACAGACAGACCGATTGACAACGGCGGCGCAAATCACATCCTGGTTAAATGTTGGAGACTCAAGCAGCGTCCGCGAGCAAACAGTACGGCACACGCTGCATACCCTGAACTACGGCAGCCGATGCCCTACCCGTGTTCTACTGTTGACGGCTCGTCATTGGACATCACGCCTCACTTGGTGCTGGAAACATCAAAATTGGACCTCTGAAGAGTAGCGCCGCGTCGTGTGGTCATATAAATCCCGTTTCTAGCTGTACTAAGCTGACGGTAGGGTGCGGGTGGTGCGTCGATAGCATGAGGCCATAGCTCCGTCGTACCAGGTCGGCTTAGTTCAAGATGGTGGTGGCTCTATGATGGTTTGGGGAGCCTCCTCATGGGACATATTAGATCCCTTAGTGCGTCTGGAGAGGTACTTCACCGCTGAGCACTACCAGCATGTGCTGTTTGATCTCCTAAATGCGTTCATGAGCTTCGCTCATCCTGCGGCCGATGGTCTGTTTCAGAAGGACAATGTGTCTCCCCACCGGGCCGCAACCATCCAGACAAGGCTCGATTAACACTCAACTGAGTTTGGAACCTTCCAGTGGTTTCCAAGATCCCCGGATTTAAACCCTGTTGAAGCTCTCTGAGTGGCGCTGGAGCGGAACATTAGATCCATGGATCCTGGACCGACGTCTCGGGCTGAGTTGTCGGCATTGCGGCAATATGCATGGCTGGCTAGCATTACCTCCGAAAAAAACCCGGCATCTGGTGGAGTCGATGCCTCGTTGTGTACAGGCTGTTATTTGCGCCAGAGAAGGGCCAACGAGCTATTCTGTAGGTATCTTCGAAATATTGTCCAATGACTTAATTTTGGGAATGATTCTCGAGGGTCTAAAACAGACGCTTTTCCAAAAAGAACATTAAATCCTCAGTTTTAGTGCAAACATTATTTTTCTTATTCCTATTTGAGGTAAATATCTTCTTTTCTTTTTTTTTTAATTCTCTTCACTGACTCTTTATCAACGCTTGAATGGTACTAGGCTTAAGTTTTTATCCTGTGAATAATGCAAGTTTGAAACCATTCGAGCTTCAAGTAACATACCTAGAAAAAAAAAGGTTCATGATCATTTTCAGAATGGTTTTTCATCATTTTTTTATAGTGTTTTTTTTTCTGAGAATATTTTACGCAACAACGAATGCATCCTTGTCAATTTTTACAAATGGTAAATAATACAGGAACAAAACAACTCAGTGAGTCATTTCAAGAATTCAAGGATTACTTATCAAAGCGGGTTACTCTGTCAAATGTTTTGATGAATGAATCTATAATAGGGATGGCACATTCGAATCCTCGAATCCCGCGAATCTTGAAAAAGATTCGAGATTTGAAAACTGGAATCTTTGCGCTTTTTTCGTCATTCGAATCTTCCGAATCTTAACGTAAAAAACTTGGCGTTTGGTGCTTGTTTTAGAGCGATACTTGTTCAAGTTTTTGTCACCATGAAGAGTTCTGACATTAGAAAACAATCGAAGAAGATCGTCTACAGTATGTACACAGCTATTTGAAATATCTCGTTACTTCCAAACCGGATGAAACAGTGAAGGAATTGTTCAGCCAAACACAGAGAGCAACGGCCGAAGCGACTGGAATCTCACATCGGGCAATGCCTAAGCCACCATACCTGAAGTATAGTGGGGAAAGTGACTTAGCCATATTTTATCTCTTTCTCGGAAGCCGTTACCGTGATAACGAGCGTGAAAACGGAGGGGAGAGTGTGACCTTGAGCCGCGTCGCGCACATAACTCAAGTTACTCTCTCTACAGCTCAACGTTTCTAGTTCTACTCAATTCTCCGCAGCGTCTCACTTGCACACGCTATCAGTATACGCTCGGCGTTATCCGGTTTTTATTTTATGTCTCACTCAGTGTTTCTCACGCTTTATTGTTTTTATTCCTACGTAGTTTCTATAGCTAACCACAGCATTTACGCATACTTAGGAGCGATTTATCTTGTGCGTGTCACACAACCATCGCATCTCCTATAACCTGCAACGAATGTCAACCCATGAGATGACATCATCTCAAGCATCTTCTAATATCTGGAAGTCCTATAACTAGCAACGCATATCAACCCATGAGATCACATCATCTCAAGCATCTTCTAATATCTGGAACTATTTCCAAATTTTGGATATATGAAAATTATGCGAATTGCAGTCTGTGTTCTGCAAAAATATCCGGAGGAAAAGGGTCACATACTACTTCAGCAATGTGGAAATATTTGAAAGCCAAACATTCATCCAAATTTCAAGAACTTAAGGATAGAAGTTCACCATCCTGATTACTGAACCCAGTTTCACCCTTAAGCCCTTTGACTGTCAGAGGTGAGTCCCGAATGGAAGACAACAATGGCCCAGATGATCCGGCTGTCATTGGAAGTCTTGCATCAGTTAGTTCAACTTCTAGTCTAGGTTCAGCAGCTTATTCTTATTGAGAAAAAAGCCCTTTCGAAGCACCCCCAGTAAAACGTAAAGCAGTATCTTCATCCAACCGACTCTGAAAGCATTTATTGATAAAATGCAAAGTTTTAAGCCTGGAGACAAAAGAACTAAAACAGTTACCAGATTAGTCGCCGAAATGTTCTGCAAAGATAATCAGCCATTGTCCACAGTAGAAGATAAAGGCTTTAAAAAGTTGATAAACTACCTTGAGCCATGATATATCATCCCAAGCAAGAAACACTTTGCTCAAAAGGTAATTCCAGAGATGTGTGAAGAAGAAAAAATAAAAGTTGGGAATCTTTTAGATAAAACCGAGTTTATTGCAGTCACAACAAACATGTGGGCATCAACATCTTCTGACTATTATCTCAGTATCACACTTCACTTCATAGATGAAAACTTTGATTTTCATCACTTGTGCTTAGAATGAAACCCTTTGCAGAAGTTTCACATACAATAGTGTTGGTATGAAGTTTCCTGCAATAGAAACCCTTTGCAGAAGTTTCACATACAATAGTGTTGGTATGAAGTTTCCTGCAATAGAAACTTTCATTACCAACACTATGAAAGAAGGGAATCTCTTAGAAAAAGCTATGTGTTTTATGAGAGACAATGGGCCTAATATGGTTGCATCTTTAGAACGCAGTGCATTTGACCACTTGTCATGCCTTGCTCATACATTTCAATTAGTTCTCAAAGATGGTTTACTAAACAAGAGTGAAATTAAGGAAATAATGTCAACCTGCCGGAACAATGTGGGACATTTAAAGCACTCTTCTCAAGCCATGAAGGTCTTACAAGCTTCTCAAGCTCAGCTAAATCTTAAACCCCATCCTTTGATACAAGACGAACCGACTAGATGAAATCTCAGCTTCACATGCTCATTCGTCTCATGGAACAAAAGCAAACTGTTTTATCATCTGCTTCAGAGCTAAATTTTCAGGTAGATCTTAGTGCTCGACAGTGGACGACTATAGAAGAAGTGATACAATTCCTAGACGTGCTCGATAGAGCTACATTTGTAGCCAGTTCCAACGAAGTAACAATCTCAGAAATAATTCCTTTTGTGAATAGCACCATTAGTATTCTACAAAACTTCAAATAAACTTTAGGTTCCGTACAGGGTTTTCGAAATTACTTGTTTACATCTGTAAAAAGGTGCTATTACGTCTGATGAAACCACAATATTGTATGCTCTTGAAACGATACAGGATCCCCGATTCAGAGGAAGGGTATGTTTGAGCAAAGAAACCTTTGAGCACGTTAAATCAACACTGGCTATTAAAATTCCTGATATTAGTGTTTTGCTAGCAGATGACAGTGATCTGAAGTCATCAGAACAAAGTCAAAGAGATACCACTCCAAAATCGTTAACTCAACAACAAGAAGTTCATAGCATGTGGAGGTACTTTTCTCAATTGATGACACCATCTACCAGCAGTGAGCAGAGTTACAGTTTGTTTCTTGAAGAAGAAATAGATGCCTACTTAGCAGAAACACTGCTTCCAACATCTGCGGATATCTTTAAATACTGGAAGGACAACAAAAATATCCAAAATGTGAGGAAACGCTCTAAAACGTTCTTAATCACACCACCATCGGTAGTAATGCCAGAAAGAATATTCAGCACATCAGGTGTCATAGCTGATAAAAATGAAGTAAGCCAGACCCAGAGCTAGTTCGAATGCTAGTGTTTTTAAATAAAAATCTCCATTAAAGGTTTCTGATTATTTTACACGTTGCCCTGAAAAAGTTCAGTGTTTAGTGTTTTTATTAATTCTTAAAACAAACATGTTTTTGAGTTTTCTTAATTTTCTGGAAAGAATTTACTCAATTTAGTGTTCCATGTTTAGTGTATAACGAAGTAAATTTCTCCGTCATTTTTATCTGCGCCAGGATTCGAACCCGGGTCCTCTCATTCCGGAATAAGTTGCTCTACTAATTGAGCTACGCGGACGTTTTATTCTGATTCCTATCTGCCTTTATGTCGTGGGCGTCCTTCTGGCAGGTACGTCACATCTCCTGGTACGTTACATCATCTCCGCCTGATTTTTTTTTTTTTCGAAGTGCTGGAGAAAGGATTCTCTTATTTTTCCTATCTAGCGGTGTGGAAATAACATCACTCCAATGCGAGATTTTGAACGGTCGGGTCATCCGGATGTTCGGGCGCCATTATAACGAAGTAAATTTCTCCGTCATTTTTATTTCAGCCAGGATTCGAACCCGGGTCCCCTCATTCCGGAATAAGTTGCTCTACCAATTGAGCTACGCGGACGTTTTATTCTGATTCCTATCTGCCTTTATGTCGTGGGCGTCCTTCTGGCAGGTACGTCACATCTCATGGTACGTTACAAGTGTTTATCTACATTTAACTCTTGAAAAAATCCTCCCCACCTCTATACTTGCTTTGATTTTAAAAGGTTTTGGAAATTTGGTTATTAAAGAAAAATGTCAAAAATGTGAATTCTTACTCAAATATTGTTTTGTCAAATTATGTTCAGAAAATGGAAATGAACCTCAAGAATCAAGAGTTATGTTCTTTATTTAGTAAATGTAAATTATAAATTTCATTTGTATCTTCTTAATAAGCATGGGTATATTTTTTGAAAACTGTATTCTTTAATTTGTTTTTCATTAAACACAGATTTCAAATTTTGCTTCAATCAAAAAGTTTTAATTTTAAGTAGAAGTCTTTTCTTTCCCTTTTTTCTTATATATATTCTTATATGAAGGATTCAAGAGATTCGAGAACATTTTAGATTTCGGATTCGGATTCAAGAATAATCAGGATTCGTCCCACCTCTAATCTATAACTATATTTCTGTAGTTCGTATGAAGTTTTTACATAACAATTCTACTATTTTGAGGAAACTTTTCGAAAACAAAATGCTTTTATCATGAGGCTCTTAACTCCAATTAGCACTTTTTCAGAAACCGTTATGTTTAATTTAACCAATTGAAATCCCTGAAACGTCAGTTTCTATAACGACCAACTCGTGCGGTCAGTCGCAAACGGGTCTATCTGGTTTTCACTTTCAAGTCTTTCTTTTTTTGTTTTTTGTGTTTTTTTTATATTGTACACCACTGACTACTAATAGCTTTTAAATGACTCACAGCTCTTTTTTCAATCAGTGTCGCTCAGGTCATACCTTCGCGCAGGCTCAGGGCATACCTTCGCGCAGGCTCAGGTCATCGAGGTTGGGCCGTAGATGATTGAAAGAAAGTGGCCTGGTCTGACGAATCAAGATTTCTGGTGTATCACATAGACGGCCGAGCGCGGATACCCCGATTACCAACGGAGGCTATAGCACCTGGATGCACTGTTTGGCGGAAACAGGCAGGCGGCGGCAGTGTTATGATGTGGGCGATGTTTTCTTGGGACACTATAAGCCCCATTATCCCAACAACACAATCCCTGACAGCTGGTAGGTATCTAAACAGCGTTGCGGACCAAGTTCACCCATTCATGGCAACTGTGTTCCCTGCTGGTGATGGCCATTACCAGCAGGATAATGCGTCATGCCACTCTACCAGAATCGTCAGAGAGTGGTTCAAGGAACATGCTGGTAACTTTATGTTAATTCCCTGGCCTCCAAATTCAGGTGAAGGAACCCAGTCAAACATTTGTGGTTCGACTTGGAAATGCGGGTTCGCGCTAAATGCCCACCACTCAGAAATGTACGGGAACTGGAGGACCTGCTGTTGACATTATGGTACCAGATACTCCAAGATACCTATTGCCACCTCATCGAATCGATTCCTTGTGTAGTGGCTGCTGTTTTGCGGGCTACACAGTGTCCTAGAGCTTATTAGGTGGATGGTCATAATGTAATGGCTCATCTGTGTGTATGCATTAAAAAGGCGACTATTTCAATAAAACAATACTTCAGAAAAGAAAGAAGCATTTTTAGAGATCAAGTTTCTGTTTCCAATATGAACAATAGCACACAAAGGTAAATTCTCAAACAGCAAAGTTAGTGGTCTTTAATTTCTATTTTTAATCCAATAAGACTAAAACTGAAAGTAAAAGACCAGTAACTTTATTATTTGAAAACTGTCGTGTTTTAAGTTTGGGTTAAAAATTCAAAACAACTGAGAGAAGAATTGAACAATTTTATAAGGATGCATTTCCGTCTCACGGCACGTTGTAATGTACACTACCCGATAAATATCATTCGAACAGGCAGAACAACGACGAGATTTTACTTACGCGAAACTAGTTTTAATACGCTAAAAACTACAAATGCTCTACATGTTTTTACATCTCTGAAACTATGTCTTCTTCAGGAACAAGGTACACATTAACTTAGAAAATGCCACACCAGGAAGTATTTGTCGGAGCTCCCTGCAAATTGGTAGGTATACGTGTCGACAGTCGCATAATGTTACTGATTGCAGTTGCGAACCAACAGCGTGATAGGCGACGCAGGTAAAAAGACAAAACTGTTCGGTCTGGCATGGCTATGTTTGGTCTACCTCACCGCTGTAGCGGTGTAATGTCTGTGGCGAAAGCACATGTAAAGAGTAAGAATTCCCAGACGACCACATGGGGAATTCTGCCATCACACGGACACCTTCCTGCTTCATCATAGGGCCAGGTACAGCTGGTTAGAACCTGCATCGCAACGCGGCGGAAATGCATCGCGATCTACTATATATCGAATGTGGCTGGCGACAGAGTTTGCAAAAAGGTACCGATAGGTAACGCGCATCGCTGTAGTGTGTCTAGTGCAATTAGGTGGACGTACGAACGCCTCGATTGCCGCATTCGACAGCAAGCTGTAGCAGCCCCACCATCCATAGTGGACTATATTCGTCGAGGTGTACAGGCTGCTATGGACATCCCGGTATCAATACAGAATGTAAATCGCAGATTGGATGAGGCAGGTTTGCCCTCTCGTCAGCCATTGTGACGACTGCCACTCACCGCAGCACATAGTCGCACAGGTTTGCAATGGTGCCATAACAGACATGCGTGACGGGCCGAATGAAACCATATCATATTCAGGGACGAGTCTCACTTCAGTCTATATGTGATTGAAAGTCGCATATAGACTGATAACAATTGAAATTCTGGAAAGGACGGTCTATATGCGATTGAAAGTCTCATCCCACTATATGCCGATTGGAAGTCTGGAGAGGTCGTGGTGACCTGGTTGAATTTATTGCCATCTGTCAGCATCATACGGCTCCTCAGGCTTGTATCATGTTTAGGGGGCACGACCAGTTTAAGCAGTCTTTTACCGCTCGTACGCATAGTGGGTACAATGATAACACGACGATACGTCGCATAGATGCTGCTGCCCGTTTTGTTGTTGTATCTCTGTGGTATCCCCCCTGATGTCCAGTTACAACAAGATAACGCCCACCCGCACACTGCCAAAATTATTAGGCAGTGACTACGAGGTGTCCATGTGCTGCGCCTACCAAGGCGATCTCCAGACTTCTCCCCAATAGAGAACATGGAAGAAGTCATTCGGCAGGCGACTTAAAGCCACTGAACGATTGGCTCGCCATGCCGAATAATTGTGTGCTGGTTACCTCAGGACATGATACGGGGAATTTTCCACTTGATACCAAGCCGTGATGCGAAATTCATAGCCCAGCATAGCGTCATACTACTGCCTCACTCAGGTTACATTATACTGTATGCTCGCCAATCACATTCGTGTTATCCCTCGGATAATAAATCACTTCTTTCTTACTGATTTTTCTACATGTTTGGTAAGTTTCGTTTCAGTTTGTGAATTCCTTCGGGCATTTTCTATTTCGAGCAGTACACATACACCAATGAACAAACATAAAATTAAAAATCGTTTACATTGCCAAGCAAAATTGTAAAATGTTCGCCTGAAAGTTATGCATGACAAATTTCGGTACGTTGATCTTTCAAATGTATCTAAATGAGGTTTCCCAGAACTTCCAAATGTTAGCAGCAGAGACCAAATCTCTGTTAAGACATAATACAGCCTATGGACCAGCTTGGCAAATTCAAGTAATCGGTATAATTTGAGGGATATTAATTTTCCTTCCTAACACAGTGATATTGGTGTATAAGGATTGCAAAAAACCATGATTGACATCTCAAAGTGGTATCCAATAAAAATGGCGGCCCATCCAAGATGGCGGATGTTGACTTTTGAAAAACGGCTATATCTCTGGAAGTAATGGTCCAATTTCAACATTCCTTTCTTAAATGAAAGCTGGAAAATGGCCTATATTCACGGTTATTTTTTGTTTCGATATATGCAACCGTTAATTGGTAAATAATGGATTAGTAAACATTTTGTAATCTTCAAAAAAATTTCTTTTTTTATGAGAAATTTACAAAAAACCTAGACATCTGAAAAGAAAATGTTAGAACAAATACTTTAGCGTAAACTTTTATCTTTAATTTGATATATTTATACTTTTATGTTTTGGCCTTGAAATGTTGAAATGGCTTGAAAACGAATCAACTACATAGAATGTACAGCATATGTTTCTTTCCTAATTTCAGCAATCTGTGTTCACCATGTTCCTGTTTGTTATGATTATTATTATTACTATTAATTGCTACTACGATAAATATTGACTATGAAAACATTGTTTATTGTTAGTTACAGGTTAACATTATTAATTACTACTTTATTAGTATTAATCATTAAAACATTGTTTATTGTTTGTTAGAGTTTTGCATAATAAGAATACTGTGGCACATTTACTAGATCCAAAAAGTTTGCTGTGAAAGAAGTGAAATGTAAAAACACAGAACATGAATCAGACACTTAAGTGTATTACTTGTTAAAGTCAGCATCACCTAATAAAGTGCATCCACCAACAGATAGACGTTATTGGACAGTTTCATACAATGCTGCCGTGATTAGAAATTTTCAACAAATAAAAAATAAAAATTGTACGATTTGCGAATTTATCCGGAATGTCGAGCCAATTTTATAAATATCAAGGCTTTGAGAAAATTACAGGCAAAACACTGGCGTAACTGGAAATGTCACATTGGGGGGCTTAGGGGGAAGCTTAAAGAAAAGAAAACTCGCATCAATAGTTGCTCACGGTTCGTACTCTTATTTTCAAGAAATGAATAAAAATTTAAACACCTTATCTTTTATTGTAATAAAATATATCATTATTATACACTGGCTAACTTCAAGAAAATAAATAAAATATATTAAAATATATCAAAATATTAACTGAAAAAAATATTACATGCGCGAAAGAATAACTAAGCACTTTTAATGATCCAAGGCAAAAATCGAGCACTATTAAGCGCCGTAAAAAATCAAAATGAAGTACTTTTAAATTTTCCTTATACATGTTGATGTTTCAAAGTACGGTGTGGCAACTGTAACCTCCACTCTAGTTTCGAAGCAAATGCACAGAAAACAAAGTCTAAGCAGGTTTTCCTACAGTCGTCACTTTGAATTGAGAGAAGTTCCAATCCTGAAAGCTGTTCTTGTCCCATTGTTGAACGAAGGTATGACCTGACCTGCGCAAGCAGCTGAACGACCTCTCGCAACAGTTGAAGTAAAAGGAATTGTAACTGTTGTTTTCACCAATTTGTGTCAAGTTGGAAACATATCACAAAGCAGTAATTCCAGCATCTCTAGCAATCAATGTGGAAGAAATATTATTCTCATGATACGCGGCCAATACGTCATGATATAATCAACTCAGCAATCAGACATCGCCGAATTGACGGTAATTAGTGTTCCACGCGTAATATATTTATTAATATCACTGTCAGTATAAATATCACTGTCAGTATAGATATCACTGTCATTATAGATATCACTGTCAGTATAGATATCACTGTCAGTATAGATATTACGTGTGGAACAGTAATTACCGTCAATTCGACGATGTCTGATTGCTGGGTTGATTATATCATCTCCAGCAATGTCTCTGGTTTCTTTTCTTTGTTAGAAAGAATATTTTGACTACTGCAACTTCTGCTTCAGGAAGGTCCATATCATTAAATTTGCAAAACTTTTCCATGTTACTGAAGTTGAGAAAATGCTCACTTCCTATTGTACCAGGTGACAGACAGTGAATTCCATTCAAAATATGTTCAGAGTCTCCTTGAAAGTTCAGAGATAATTTTATCAATTACAGAAAAAATATTTTTTCTAAACTCTTCTATCTTGTCTCAGTCTTCTTCTGCACCAGAAATTTTCCTTATGGGTTCAATCACTAGAAAGTTGTCCATTGGTTTGGGCAGTTTCCTCTTCCTGTGGACAGTTTCCTCCTCAAGAGGTAAATCAGATGAAAATTCAGTTGCTTCATTGTAAATTTCAGTGAAACTTTCTATGTTTATCATGTTTTTCAGGCTTTGTGTAACAGCTTTTACACCTCCTGATGCTTTTGAAATATCTAAATTTGGATTCTGAAGATAATTATTTAACATTTTAGTCAAAGAAAATTATTTTATATAGAACAAGTTGGACAACTATGGTCCTGAAAGAATTTTGAAAACAAAAAAATCCTCTAATATCACTACCACTGGGATTTTTAAAAAACCACTGAAAGAGTTGAATCGACTTTTTTCACAGATTTTAATGCGGTACTTTAACAAGCCCATCTTGTAGGACTTAATTCCTGCATCTCAGTTTTGCCCAAACCTAAATCAGCCTGAATTTCTATGAAGTTGTGATGAACTTTACCAGATTGGGAAAAATATGAATGTAACTGCAAAATTCCAAATAAATGTTTTACTTCAGGAATGTCAGAGCAAGTATTCACCAATACCAAATTTAATCAATGTACATAGCAGTAAATACAGACTGCTTGCTGGTGTTCTTTTTGAAACAGTGTTTTCAAACCCTTCTCATTACCACTCATGATAGGTGATCCATCATACCCGTGCCCAACACAACGAACTTTGTTTAATCCAAATTCATTAATTTTTTCACATAACACATTTCTTAGTCCCATTGCACTCAAGAACATTTTCATATAGATTTCCACCATAAACATACCTTATGCAAATACTCATTTGTTCGTTATTATTGATATCTGTGGTATTATCACCCAAAATTGAGTAAAACCCAGAACGTTTGGCCTCCGATAATGATTTATTCAATAACAACTGACTGCAGACTTGTGACAACTCATTTTCACACTTTGACGAGGTATAACGAACTTTTTTTGGCATTGCTGTGATATCACTGTCAGAATCATATTTTCATGTTAGCTATAAAATTTCCAGAACGTTTCCTTTGTTCTTGCTTCCGTAGACTCATCATGTCCTCTGTAGGCCAAGCCTTGCCTTACTGTAATTAAAGGAACTTCAATAACTGTCTTCTAGAAATTCCGCCTCTTTTTTATTTCATCTACTGAAGCCCATTCAAGTCGTTGTTCCACATTTCCTACACCCGAACTTATAACAGTGTTCATCCAGAGGTCCGTGGCTTTAAAATAACAGTCAGGGTTTTCATGTAGTTTTAGTTTTTTTAAACATTTCTTCCAACTTTAAACTCCAATTTTCGTAAAAGCGGTTTCCAGCTTTGATGCAGTATTAGTAAAGAAAACGAGGCACGGAAAACAAGAAGCACTGTTTAATGAAACTCTGTACTCAAGCCATGGAAAATTTTTGTACCAACGAGCATCGAATTCCTTTTTCTGGGCACCAAGTTGTGTCAGTGAAAAAATAATTCGGCCGCCCCGGTGGAGCAGTGGTCTAAGCGATGGCCTCTGATCATTCGTTCGACAGGGGTCCGGGTTCGAATCCGGTGAGGCATGGATGCTGGGTTTGTCTTACGGCACTGGATCTCTCCCTTTCCTGGAACCAGTGACCCTAAATTAGGGACGGGCGACTGCTTATAGCCCATTGAGTTGCTCACGGTGGTCGTTAAACCTCAAATAAAAAAAAACAATTCGGTGCTGAAGTGGTCCCTCTTCTTTCGAACCAAGATCACTCGCCTGTTTTTGCATATTTTGCACAGACACTGAAAAAGTGCTAGTACTAGACATAGACCTACTTTCACTTGTTCTATTGGACTTTTCGAGAGTATTTTCTTTCTTTTTGTATTGAAATTAAAATACGATTTTACATCCATTTTGGATGTAAGACTTTACGAAAAGCAAAACCACCACGGAGAACAATATACACTCAAATTCAAGGGATATGTACTGTTACAAAAACTACAGACAGAGAGGTTTTTACCGATCACAAATACACGTTTACAAACTTCTCCAATAAAAAACAAAACAAAAAACCAACAAACCTAAACGTACGCTATAACTTTCCAAAACATAAACAGTTAAACACCTACACTAAAACGTAGCTCAGTTATCGATGGAAACGTTCCAACTCATTCAAAACTGCATAACACTCCCATATTTATATCATCAAAGAACATTCTAGTAATACCGCGAACATCCGGTTTTTTCACTTGTCCCAGGCCGCCAGGAGCCGCTCCAGTCACCTGGCAAGGCAAACAGTAAAAATCCTTGAGACTAGAGGAAGTCTGACTCGAGCTCCTGTTAGATGAGCTGAGGTGTGGAGGGGTGGTGGTGGTCCGGGGCGCGCCAAGGGCATTTGCTGTCCGGGTGTAAGCCCAGATTTGTCGCCCCCTTGTGCGAGAATGCTTTTCAATTTTTATTCATTTTTTCACGAAATAAATATCTGTAACAACATTATTTTCTATTTCCGGTAAATTAAGATTTTTCATAAAACACAATTGTCTCATAAAACTGAGGGGAAAAAAATCTGTAAAACTCTAGTTCAGATGACGCTACGAATAATCCAAGAAGTCAGCTCCCTGTCTCTGTCACTTCACACAATAGTCCTACCGGTAAAAAAACGTTTCGTCATGTACGATGATAAACATATTAAAGCTTCCCGATGGCGGGGGAGGGCACACACACGTATAGCCAAGCAAGATAAGAAGAGGAACTCGTGGATAAGGAAAATTACAACAGTTGAAGACATCATGATCAGAGTAAGATCCCTAAAAGGCAATGGGCTGGACATATTGCCAGGAGAACGGACCACCGATGGACAATCGAAATTTCAGACATGATTCCAAGGAACAGTAAAAGACCCAAAAGAAGACCGCGTGGGAGATGGGTGGATGAAATTCGAAAGCATGCGTTAGTGATATGAAGGAGACTGGCTCAAGACAGAGCGTTGTGGAAGAAACTTGGAAGAAACACTGAACAGCTCAATATATGGGGAATTGCTAATAATAAATTTATTATATAGGTTAGCTAACACCAAACTGATGGGTTCATACATCATAAATGATTAATTCTAGCTCCCTCCTTACTCTTGTTTCTATTGGTGTATACTGTAGTTTAAGATTTATAGTATTCAGATTTAAGGATTGATTTTTGGTTTGATTGGGGTTGGAAATTAATATGTTGAGATTTTTGAGTTTGGGCTATCATTACGATGACTCAGGCGAAGCAGAAAGTTTATTTAAGTATTTTTTTTATTCAAAGAGTAGGGTCGGGGGAGTTTTTAGCGATAATGTATGGGGGTGGTGATGTGATAGTAGCTATGATGTACATCTCTCTAACTATTCTAACCAAAAAATCTAGGACAATTTATCGTGGATTTCACCGAAATTGTAGCCCAGTCCTTGTCACCCTTATTGCATCCATCCTATTTTTAGCACGTCTTTTGTAAAAAAAGATCGTGCTTCTGTTATCGGTTTGTCTGTCCGTCCGTCCGTCTGTACCCACGGTATCTCTGCAACTATTAGTCCGATTTGAAAAATTCTTTTTGCATTCGGAAGCTTGAAATATGCGAATGATGATCCTTCATTTCGTTTTTTTTTTACGATGCACAATTTTGCCACTAGGGGGCCTAAATGCAGATGATGTCGAATTCAAAATTACGTTTTAATCCACATATTTAGTTCTAAACATCCGATTGAAAAAACTCTTTATCTTTTGATTCCATTTATGTCGAAGAGTGTTTTACATATAGTTTCATTTTCAAATTACGCATAGATTTTCCACTAGGGAGCGTAAAAGTAAATTACATTTTTCCGATAACTCTTCTCCTAAAACTCCGATTCGAAAAATCTTTTTTCAGCGGATACATCTCTTAATGGAAAATAATTTGCATATAATTTCGAATTTTTGGTTAAGAATACTTTGGCCACCAGGGGGCGTAAGTGTTAATTTTTGCTTCTGATGTATTTGCCATAAAATCTGAGCTTCTAAAATATCGATTGAAAATTTCTTTCGTGGATTGATGCCACTCACATTGATAAACCTTTTCAAAATATTTTCGTCCCAAAATATCCCACAGTTTCTCCGCCAGGAGGCGTAGATGTATATCTTATTTTTGTCAATGTCTCTACTTCTAGGAGTCCGATTTGAAAAATTCCTTCTTTGTTGGATAGTGTTTTCCGTGTGACATGATTTTCATATAATTTCAAAATTTTCAAGTAAAACATAGACTTCCCGCTAGGGGGCGTAAAGCTGAATTGCGTTTAGCCCTATATCTATGCTTCTAAATCTCCTATTTGAAAAATTCTTTCTGCACAGGATACAGCTCCTGATGGGAAATCGTTTGCACATAATTTCTATTTTTTGTAAAAAAAAAAATGGTTTGGCCACCCGGGGGCGTAAACCTTAATTTCCACTTCTGATGTATTTGCCGCAAAATATGAGCTTCTAAAATCTCGATCGAAAAAAAGTCTTTTGTTGACCGATGCTACTCATTTCGACAAACCTTTTAGGAACACTTTCTTCTTGAAATAATGCATGGTTTCTACGCCAGGGGGGCGTAGATGTATATCTTATTTTTGTCAATATCTCTACTTCTAAAAGTCCAATTTGAAAAATTCCTTCGTTGTTGGATAGTGTTTCCGATGCGAAATGTTTTCCCTACAAATTCAAACATTTCACGTAAATCATTTAAGACTTTCCGCTAGGGCGCATAAAGGTAAATTGCGTTTTCTGGTCCTAAAACTCCGATTTGAAAAATTCTTCCTGTATCTCATACAAGACCTGATGGAAAATATTTTTCACATAATTTCTAATGTTTTGTAAAGAATGGTTTGGCCACCAGGGGTCATAAGTGTTAAGTTCTGCTTCTGATGTATTTGTAGCAAAATCTGGGCTCCTGAAAACTCGACTAAATTTTTTTCTTGAACCGATACCGCTCATATGGATAAACCTTTTGAAAATGCTTTCTTCCTAAAATAATGCATGGTTTTCCCACCAGAGGACGTAAAGTTACATCTTATTTTTGTCGATAACTCAGTTTCTAAGAGTTCGTAAGCTCAAGATTCCGTTTACACCAATATCTGAGGGATTAAAGACCCAATTGAAAAACTTCTTTCTTCCGTCAGATAGTATTGTTTTCCATACCGGTTACATTGACTTTGAATAGCTTTGATAAATTTAATTTTCGTCAAAACAGATTCAAAAGACGTGCTTATTACACCCGAAAATTCGGTGTCCTCTTTCTTGTTTCATTTTGTTTCAGATCACAGTTTTACGGTCAATGCTGGAAGATCTTTCTTTAAAATTTGCCAACTATAAGGTATTTCAGAAAAGAAAACATATATTTCTTGAACAACGCTGAAAATATTCACAATCTGTCGGGAAATATATTTGTCGTTATTTACGACCAGATTTGAAATATGAGCCGCTCCAAGTACATAAAATGCAAAAGTGTCTTAAGTGGAAAATTATGCTTTTTGAAGTCCATCGTGTTTTTTACGCTTTCCAACCGTAGGTTGAAGAAGCGTATATGCTCCAGCTTTGTCCGTCCGTCTGTCCGCACGATAACTGGCATAGAAATGGTTCGATTTCGATGAAATTTTAGTATGTAGTATTGAAATGGACGAAACCTGGGGACGAATGGAACAAATGGGGTCAAAGGTCACGACGTAGGAGTGAGATCCATTCCATTGCTCTTATGCGTCATAACTTGCGTAAATATGGATCGATTTCAATGAAATTTTATTATGTGGTAGGGGACTACTGGGGACGAACCCTATTCAAATTGTGTGAAGTGGGGTCAAAGGTAGGACATAAGAGCGGGATGCATTGCATTGCCCTTGTGCGTCATAACGTGCGTAAAAATGGTTCGATTTCGATGAAATTTCAGTATGTTGTAGGGGACCTCCTGGGGACGAACCCTATTGAAAATGGACGAAATGGGGTCAAAGGTCAGGACATAGGATTGCGATCCATTCCATCGCCCTTATCCCATATTATTAAGGTGGACGTCAAGTAATTTTGCTTTCTATACTTCCAATGGAAAGATTTTGTTCACATTTCCTTCACAATTAATGTGTTCCCAAGGATGGAAATTTGATCATCGATTAAAATAACTTCATATTATAACTTGGAATACTTAATATTTTCTAAAACATAACCATAATTATATTAAAAATCAATAACTTTTCCTTTGGTGGTGTTGAAACCACAAAAAGGATGGCGCGACCTGTACTTTGATGACGTCAGTAGACAAACAAATGTTGGATTGCATAATTATGGTTATGTTTTAGAAAATATTAAGTATTCCAAGTTATAAAATGAAGCTATTTTAATCGATGTTCAAATTTTCATCCTTGTGAACGCATTCATTGTCCAGAAAGAAGATGGCATAACCAGGTACATTTCGCCAGCCCCCCCACCCCGGCAAATTCAAAATTCAACAGTGCCATTCGTTTGTGCTACGTTTGTGCTGGTTTGTGCCGCAAACCGTGTCGTTTGTGCTAGCATAGTTTTTGAGATATTCAAAATATAAGTTGAGGGGTGGGTGGGGGGAAATGGTCAGCCCTCCACCCCGGCAAATTCAAAATTCAACAGTGCCATTAGTTTGTGCTACGTTTGTGCTGGTTTGTGCCGCAAACCGTGTCGTTTGTGCTAGCATAGTTTTTGAGATATTCAAAATATAAATTGGGGGTTTGGGGAAAATGGTCAACCCCCCACCCCGGCAAATTCAAAATTCAACAGTGCCATTCATTTGTGCTACGTTTGTGCTGGTTTGTGCCGCAAACCATGTCGTTTGTGCTAGCATAGTTTTTGAGATATTCAAAACATAAATTGGGGGGCTGGGGAAATGGTCAGCCCCCCACCCCGGCAAATTGAAAATTCAACAATGAAATTCGTTTGTGCTACGTTTGTGCTGGTTTGTGCCGCAAACCGTGTCGCTTGTGCTAGCATAGTTTTTGAGATATTCAAAATATAAATTGGGGGGGCTGGGGAAATGGTCAGCCCCCACCCCGGCAAATTCAAAATTCAACAGTACCATTCGTTTGTGCTACGTTTGTGCTGGTTTGTGCCGCAAACCGTGTCATTTGTGCTAGCATAGTTTTTGAGATATTCAAAATATAAGTTGGAGGGTGGAGGGGTGGGGAAATGGTCAGCCCCCCACCCCGGCAAATTCAAAATCCAACAATGTCATTCGTTTGTGCTACGTTTGTGCTGGTTTGTGCCTCAAACCGTGTCTATTGTGCTAGCTTAGTTTTTGAGATATTAAAAATGCAAGTTGGGGGGGGGATGCTCAGCCCCACACGCCGGCAAATTCAAAATTCAACAGTGCCATTCGTTTGTCTTACGTTTGTGCTGGTTTGTGCCACAAACTGTGTCGTTTGTGCTAGCTTAGTTTTCGAGATATTAAGTACCTAAATTTTGTTGTCAACCATTTCCTCAGCCCCGCCCTCCCCCCACCCCACTCGCAAATTCAAAATTTAGCATAGCCATTCGTTTGTGCTGGTTTGTGCCGGAAACCCTGTCGTTTGTGCTAGCTTAGCTTCCGAGTTTTTAAATACCCAAATTTCGGTGTGGACCATTTCCCCAGCCTGTTTTGAATATAACATAAATTTGGCGGGTTGGGGGAATGCCCCCCCCCCCTCATCTTTCAAGTTCAAAATTTAACACAGCCATTCGTTTGTGCTGGTTTGTGCCACAAAACGTGTCGTTTGTGGTAGCTTAGTCTTCGAGATATTTCTGCGAACAAGCCTGTCTTTAATAATAAACAGATCATGATTCTACAGTGAGCACGAGGTCATAAATGATGCACTGTGGATGAATGGCTTTAGATCATCTGGCGTGACGAAAGAATTTGATTCATAACAAAAGGAGGACATTTGTACGTACGACGCTGACAACATGATCCGAACGCTACTGTACCTACATTCAAACAGTGAAGCATGCTACTGCCGTTATGATGTTGGGTTGCATCTCAGCTCATGGAGTAGGTAGACTGCGCAACATTGAAGGTAACATGAATGCTGCCCATTATATACAAGTACTGGAGAGGGACAATGCTTCCTTCATCTGTTAACACGTTTCCAAATAGTGATATCATCTTTCAGGACGACAATGTGCCCTGCCATCGGACACGAGTAGTGGACAGGTGGTTGGTTTCTAAAACGGGAGGTTGCAATGTCCTACACAATAGCCGAATCTTAATCCGATCGAATACTTTGGATGAAACTGAAACAGGTGAGTGCGAGAAATCCTACAAATTAAGTAAAGTTACTTGAAGCTATGATTTCATGTTGGTATCATCTAACATCAAAGATGAACTTGAACACCTTTTGAGTAGTATGCCCAGGAGATGTGTCTTAGCAATTAAAAACAAAGGCAACCCCAATAATTATTAGACAATTTTATGTATGTGTACATACAAACAATTGACTATAATAATTATGCATAAAAATTATGGATACATTATGTATGTGTACATACAGAGTAGTATGTATTGAAACATATTTGACATTCATTGACTAAATGAACAAGTTTAACGAGTTCTATTTTTTTTATTTCTCGTAACTTAAAAAGTTTGTACTTAACCAGAAAAAAAAGAAGTTTATGTTAGCTTTACAATTTCTTTATGTCTTCTCATCCACTTCATGTACAACAATGCAGATATGTTAAATCTGTAAAACGTTTTGAATTCCTTACGAAATTATTTTTAAAATGATGTACAGCCGTCGGTACCGCAGTGGTCTAAGCGATGGCTTCTGATCAGCGATGGCTTCTCTCTTCCTTTCCTGGAACCAGTGACCTTAAATTAGGGACGAACGACTGCTTTACAGCCCATTGAGTTGCTCACGGTGGTCGTTAAACCTCCAATAAAAAAAACAATGTTGGTTATTTAGTCTGCAATTTTATTATCGTTATATGTTTTACGAGTCGTTGAGCTTACGCAGCTGCAAATATAATGGGCCGCCCCGGTGGCGCAGTGGTCTAAGCGATGGCCTATGTTCATTCGTCCGAAAGGGGTCAGGGTTTGAATCCCGTCAGGAATGGATGTTGTGTTTGTCTTACGGCACTGGCTCTCTCCCTTCCCTGGAAACAGTGGCCTTAAATTAGGGACGGGCGACTACTTATAGCCCATTGAGTTGCTCACGGTGGTCGTTAAACCTTCAATCCAAAAAAAAAAAATCAGAAATATATGCAAACGATGTTCCATCATACCCGCTGCAGAAATAATTTTTCAAATCCGAATTTCAGGAGCAAAGATATCGGAAAAAATGCAATTTACCTTCACGCCTTCCTTTGTAAATCTATAAAAAACTTGAAAAAATGACTATACCTAAAATAGTACTAGACATAAATGGAATCGAAAGATAAAAGAAATTTTTCAATCGGATGTTTAGAAGCAAATATATTGAATAAAATGTATTTCGAATTCGGCATCATCTGCGTTTACGCCCTCTAGCGGCTAAATTGTGTATCATATGAGAAAACGAAATGAAGAATCATCATTCGCACATTTCAGGCTTCCCAATGCAAAAATAATTTTTGAAATTTGATTAGTAGTTGAAGAGATATGGTGTCAACAGACGGACGGACGGACAAACCGATTACGTAAGCACGATCTGTTTGACAAAAGACTCGCTAAAAATTAAAAAAATATCTCGTACAAGGGGCGGCAAATCTGGGCTTGCACTCGGACGGCAAATGCCCTTTGCGCGGCCCTGACTGCATGATACATTACTTTGCTATCATTGATCAAACAGAAAAATTCGCATGAAGACGGTTATGGCAATTTTTTTTAATTTACTAAACAAACTATCAGTATGGAATCCAGTTGCTAGAAGCCTTACTATTCTGCGCACAGTAACAAAAAAACATTAGCATAAGTAGAAACAACTTCACCGCCCCAGTGGTGCAGTGGTCTATGCATTGGCTTGGGATCTTTTGCCTAAGACATGCGGTGGTTCGAATCATGGTGAAGCGTGAAAGCTGTGTTTGTCTTACAACAGTGGTTCTCTCTCTTACCTGGAAAAAGTTGTCCTAAATTAGGAACACACAACTGCTCCATTGGGTTACTCACGGTGGTCGACGAAAAAAAATACTGTTTGTGACAACTGTAAAACAGCCGCCACGGTAGCGCAGTGGTCTAAGCGTTGGCTTATAATCATTCGTCCCTGATGGGTCCGGGTTCAAATCCCGTGAGGCATGGATGTTGTGTTTGTCTTACGGCGCTGGCTGTCTCTCTTCCCTGGAACCATTGGCCCTAAATTAGGGAAGGGCGACTGATTATAACCAAATTAACTACTCACGGTGATCGCTAAACCATCAATAAAGAAAAAACATCTAAAATATCTGTGGTCAATTTCTTTTTTGATTGAAGGTTTAACGACCACTGTTAGCAACTCGATAGGCTGTAAGTAGTCACCCCCCCCCGACTTTACGGCTACTCGTTCGAGAAAGGGAGAGAGCCATTGCAGTGAGACAAGCACACCCAATCCATGGCCCAGCCGGGATTCGAACCCAGCCCCATGTGGAAGTAATGGTTAGAAGCGAGCGCATCGCATAGATCAATAATCCACTGGAGCGGGCATAGGTATCCATTGTCTAGAGATCGGTCCGAAATGACGTCACTGTTACTTTGTCACCGTTACTGAAAACATACTGTCACCATTATGACGAACAGTGACAAAAAAGTAATACTTCCAAATTCACTGATAAGAATGCCCCTGTTAGATGTGACCCAGCAATGCTTGGAGTCGAAAATCACTGTTACGTCATAGTTTCGGATACCATGTCACTTTATCTAAAGAAGTTGACATATTTTCTGTTGAAATATGATAGAGGTCGCTAGTGATGCCCGCTTTCTTTCAGCCTTCCCTTGCCTCCGCTTAAGGTATTTGTTTTGGATTTCGTTGTGCGTTTGCTCCTAAACAAAGAATTCGAAGCGATCGGATTGTAACAGCGATTTTGTCAGTATTATAAATTAGACAGTGATCCGCAGTTCCATGCTTCTTTCCAATTCCGTTACAGCTGTTAATCGGTGATTTTGACACCGTCTGAAGTGACTGTTACTTTCATGCAACTGTCACCGTTGACACTATGAAAGGAAAATCACTGTTAAGCCCACCTCTACAACTGACTATGATTACTACTATCAATGATCGATAATCCTGAACTTTACCTGTACATTTGGCCCTCATTCATCAAACGATATGCTGCTTCACTAATTCACCAACCGTTGTTCTTCGAATATTTGATCATTATAAACCACCGTTACTATCCTATTCGTTTTTTGCGGGTGATGGGGGTTAAGGACCACCTTCAGCAACTCGATGGCAATAAACAGTTCGTCGCCCAACTCTAATTTAACACCACTTGTTCCAGGGAAGCGAGAGAGTTTGTCCCGTGGGAGATAAACACAACATCCATGCCTCACCGGAATTCGAATCCAGACTCTTCTCGGACAAATGGTCATAAGCAGCAACCGCAAATCAATTAATTTATTCCACATAACTGAAAACAACATGACTGACCTCTCAGTGACGTACTAAAGAAATTAATAATTACTATATAGATATACGGTCGAGTCACATAATTGTGACCACCAGCTAATATCAAAAGTTACCGCCGTGTGCAGCGCGGACAACAGCTAGCCGGGCTGGGAGTGACTCAATAAGGTGTTGGAAAGTGTTCACAGGTATGTTGAGCCTTGCTGACTGCAGTGCATCTGACAGCTGCTGGAGGGTGCGTGGTGGAGGATCCATAGAGTGAACAACACGATCGAGGTGGTCCCACAGATGCTCAATTGGGTTTAAGTCTGGTGAATTAGGGGACCAGGGAAGTAATTTGAAGTCTTCATTGTGTTCTCTCAATCCGCCCCAGGGAAGACAATTAGCATGTATTGGTGTACGTGGTCTGCAAGGATGGATTCATAAATATTTCGATGCACAGTGCCTACCACAGGCATGAGTGAACCCAGGGAATGCCACGAAAACATTCCCCAGACCATAACACTGCCCCACCAGCTTAAGTTCTTCCAGCAGTGGGTGCATAGTGTTTGCTCTCCGATGTTTCTCGTCTTATACGCCAACGTCCATCTGTTCAATGAAGCAGAAAACGTGACTCATCGGAGAAGGCAATCCTTTGCCAATCAGCAGAGGTCCAATTCCGATACTCCCGTGCAAATATAAGCCTTTTCTGCCAAGGAACCTTCGTTAGCATAGGTGCAGTGACCATCTGTCTACATCGGAGCCCCAAACGCAGCAGGGGTCACTGAACTGTAGTTTTAGGCGCACTTCCGGTAGCCCCCTTGGTTCATTCACCTAGTGAGTTGCTCCATTCTAGGGTGTCGATCGGCCCTCACTCAACTTCGAAGCCGACGTTCACCTCTCACATCAATGGCACGTGGTGCTTCGCAGTTTCCACGTCGTTTATTCTTAATGGTGCCGTTTCTCCAAACACGATACACTTTAACCACTGCAGCACGCGAACAGTTCACAAACTGCGCTGTTTCAGAAATACTGCCACCCTTGGCCCAAAAGCCGATAATCATCCCTTTTTGCAAATCTGATAAATCGCTCCTTTTATCCATGACAGCAACGAGTGATATGTTTTCAGAATGCCTACCCACACCTTCAATACCCTTCAAGCCACCTCAGGACACGTCACTTCTTTCATTGGCTACGCGCTGTTGACCTCAAAAGTAGTAGGTGGTCACAATTATGTGACTCGACTGTGTGTGTGTGTATATACGTATGCACCCTACGGACAATGAAATTTGCGCACCAAGAAGGAAGCATCGGATTAAACTAAAATTTTACAGACGTAATGATACCTATGAATGATACACATGATAGCAAAAACAGACCGCAGGATAGTTACAGAGATCTTTGGCACGCAGTCCGGTGATCTTCAATAGCGCGCCGCACTGCCTCATGCGGCCATACATGCTGGTTGGTTGGTTGGTTGGTTGATTTTTATGGCGCAAGGGCCATGTTTGGCCAAATAGCACCAGACACAGAACTATCAGTGTGAGATTTTTACGATACATGCTGCAATACGGTCCCGCTTGGAGGTGAACGTACGCCTGATTTTGTCCTGCGGCAGACTGGCCCACACGTGTTGGGTGGCTCTCTCCCTTTCTCGAACGAGTAGCCGTAAAGTCGGGGGGGGGGGTGACTACTTACAGCCTATCGAGTTGCTAACAGTGGTCGTTAAACCTTCAATAAAAAAATTGACCACAGATATTTTAGATGTTTTTTTTTTATTGATGGTTTAGCGATCACCGTGAGTTGTTAATTTGGTTATAATCAGTTGCCCTTCCCTAATTTAGGGCCACTGGTTCCAGGGAAGGGAGACAGCCAGCGCCGTTAGGCAAACACAACATCCATGCTTCACGGGATTTGAACCCGGACCAATCAGGGACGAATGATTATAAGCCAGCGCTTAGAGCACTGCGCTACCGTAGCGGCTGTTTTACAGTTGTCACAAACAGACTGGCCCACTCATGCTCGATAAGGGGCTTGTCGGGGGAGCGGGAAGGCCATGGAATTGTCTTGACATGACGTAGGCAGTCCTAGGCAGCCCTAGCCGTGTGAGGGCGGGCATTATCCTGCTGGTATAGCGCACTTGGAATCCCTGCCAGGAACGGGAACACATGGAGCTGTAAGATGTCATCCACATGCCGCTGGCCCGTCAATGATCCACGCACTACTACTAGAACTGATCGGCTATCGTAGGCTATGGCTCCCCAGACAATAATACCTGCAGTAGGGGAGGTGTGGGGCTCGATAGCGAGGTTGGGATTGGGCCGTTGACCAGGGGACCTCTACACCCGGACACGATGATCATGTGTCCCTAAAACGGAGCGGCACTCATCGCTAAACACCACACGTTGTCAGTCTGTGGCATTCCACGTCGCTCTGGTCTGGCACCACTGCAAACGGAGCGGACGATGTTCCGGTGTTAGTGGCAGCACACGCAAGGCACGCTGGGATCGCAGATTCACTTCTGCGCGGCTTTTGAAAATGGTTCGTGGGCACACAGGAGCCGCTACATGTGCCTGTATAGTGGACCTGGTCCCCGTGGGATACGTTCGTGCCTGGCGCACGACCCGTCGACCCTCTCTATCGGTCGTCCTGCTGGTCCGTCAAGAGCCACTCCGCCGTGTGGCAGTGCCGTCACGTGTCCGCTGCTCCTAAAATAAGTGGGATGGTAAGGTCAGAACGATCAACGTGGCGAGCTACATGGCACGCCAACCACTCTGCGGTTTTCAGCCCGATGATCAGGCCTCTCTCCAAGTCCGTACGCTGCGTAAATCGACGTATCTGGAGTCTACCCGGCATTCTTGTCACTCTGCACTCTTGCTTACGTCGGCCGGTGTTTTTCGTTTAAATGGGGCATTGACTACACGCCGGTTGCCGATTCGTTTTTGCAGCGCCACCACAGGCTGTGTGGTCATGCTCAATCGCACCAAACGTGGACCGTTTGCATACCAGCACGTACTCTAGCTATTTGCAAAGTTTCACGGTTGTATCATGTTTTCTTCTAGGTGTGCAAATTTCATTGTCTCTGATAGTATATATTGCTCAGCATGTAATGATATGATCAGCTACAAATTACTTTTATTTGCAAACACGATAATATCGCCATAGCATGTAAGCGTAATAAATCAACAGGTATGTTTTCAGCTCGTCTTTTGTAAAAATGATCCTGCTTATGTTTCCGGTTTGCCCGTCCGTCTGTGGACACCCTATCCCTGCAACTATTAGTCCGATTTTAATTTTTTTTTTTATTTTTTTTTTTTTTGCATTGGAAAGCTTGAAATGTGTGAATTTTTTCTTTACGATGCACAATTTCGCAGTGTGAGATTTTTACGATTTTTATGTAAATGCAGATGATATCGAATTCTAAATATCTTTTACTTCATATATTTGCTTCTAAACTTTCGATTGAAAATAAGGTTTTACCTTTCGATTCCATTTATGTTAAAAACTATTTTAAGTATAGCCACTTTTTACATGTTACGTATAGATTTTACGCTACGGGCGTAAAACTAAACTTCGTTTTTCCGATATCTCTGCTTCTAAAACTCACATTCGAAAAATTATTTCTACAATGATATAGCTCCTGATGAGAAATCTTTTGTATGTCATTTCTGATTTTTGGTAAGAATAGTTTGGACACCAGAGGGCGGTAGCGCTAATTTCTACTTCTGACGAATTTACAGCAAATCTGAGCTTCTAATATCTCGATTGAAAAAGTCGTTCGTGAACCGATACTACTCACGTAGATAAACATTTTAGGGATATTTTCTTCATAGAATAATGCATTGTTTCTCCGCCAGGGTATGTAGATATATATCTTATTTTTGTCAACATACCTGCTTTTAGGAGTCCCATTTAAAAAGTTTTCTTTGTTTCATATCGTTTCTAGGTCAAAATGTTTTTCATACATTTCAAAATTTTCACGAAATTCATAGACTTTCCGTTAGGGGTCGTTCAGGTAAACTACGTTTTCCCCTACATCTCTGTTTCAAAAACTCCGATTTCAAAAATTCTTCCTGTATCGCATACAGCTCCTCATCGGGAATTTTTTTAAAATAATATCTAATATTTGGCAAAGAATGTTCTGGCCACTAGGGGGCGTAAGGGCTAATTTCTGCTTCTGATGTATTTGCAGCAAAATCTGAGCTCCTGAAAACCTGACTGAAAAAATTATTTCGTGAACCGATACCTCTCACATCAAAACACTTTTTGAGAATACTTTCTTTTTAAAATAATGCATGGTTTTCCCGGGGAGGGGGGGGGGCGTAATTTCGTATCTTATATTGGTCAATGTCTGTGCTTCTAAAAGTCCGATTTTAAATATTCTTTCTTTGTTGGAGAGCGCTTCTGCTGCTAACTGTTTCTCATATAATTTTTCCTAACGCACCAGTTAGCCACCAGAGGGAGTAATTTCACGTTTCCGTTTACAGCAATATCTGCGGGATTAAATATCCCATTGAAAAACTTCTTTCTTCGGTCAGATACTACTATTTTTCATACCGGTGCCATTGACTTAAATACCGTTTCCATTGAATAGCTTTGATAAATTTAATTCGTGTCAGAATGGTTTCAAAAGACGCGCTCATTAAAACCAAAACTTGTGTCATCTTTTTTGTTTTAATCTCAATGTAAAAGGATGTAAATTTGAGCATGAATTTTCTCAATAACGCATCTCAGGGGCTTCTAAAGAAATGTTAGACCAAACAGTAAGTTTTCATCAGTTATATGTCATTAGATGAAAAATTCAATGGAAATTTCAAAAATGTCCTAGTTTTCCCTGTAGCTACTTCTGTTCTTAAGATATGACATAAAATATGGGGTCTGCAAAATACATTGAAATTCATGTTAGCTGCGCATCAGTTGTTACTGCCAATCATAGACATTATTTTACCTGTTTGACTGCTTCCTAATGCTCTCCTAATCCCACTCCAGCCTTTATAAGGGTTGACCCAGAGTTACTAGATCATTTCCCGGGTACTGGCTCCCCGGTAATAAATAAGAGCGTCTTTATCCCCCTTTCTTCCTCACTTCCGTGTCACTTTCCTACCGGGCACTCTAGCCCAAATCTCCAAGCTTCTTGTTTCTAAGGGTTGTATAAGACCTGGGATCAGACACTCCCTTCCTAAAATACTCTACATAGGATCTGATCTGATCTACTAGATCATTGACAGCTTCCACACGAAAAGGGTTGACGCAGAACTACTAGATCATTTCCAGCTACCACACGAATGAAGCTAGACAATGCCTTAAGCAGCTAGCTCCACTACTCCACCGGAGAAGCTTCCTTATATCACGGCACAAAGCACTGCTCTACAAGACGGTCGTCAGGTCGGTGCTTACCTTTGCCTCCCCCATCTGGTTAGGTATTAGTATTAATCAGCGAGAGAGAATCGAGAGGGTGAAGAGCCGAGCACTTCGTGTGATCACTGGGGCTCCCCTTTGGACCCCACTTCGGAACCTGAGGAACACACTTAGAATTGAGAAGGTACATGAGTTTTCCACCAGACTCTCCAAGAAGTTCTTCAAGAAAGCGGAAACCCACCCTAATGAACTTATTAGCGACGCGGTTGATTACAATCCCAGCGAATTCCTTAGGTATCCCAGAACTAAGGCGATGGTTTTTGACCCCTTTGACAGAGAGAGTAAGTATGTGATCAATGGTGAGTGTTAAACAACTTCCCCACCCTTCTTTTTCAGATTGTCATGGAGATGATGAGAATTCATTGCTGCCCGGCACATGGATTTGGCCTCGGTAAGTTTCACTCACTCCCTGGTGCGCCGGCGACCGGTTGGAGTTGTGGTTCTCTGTGAGGTTGTACGGAGCTTGGTTCTCCTTCCACTTCCCCTTGCCCCCTTCCCCCGGACTGATGTCACGGTTCACTATTTGAAAGATATGTCACCCTGTACTTTTTACTCAATTTTCTGTTTATTTTTCCTATTGAGTTCACTTACTCAGATCTCCTGGCTTTCTATTTCTAAGGGTAGTTTTAGACCTGGGGTGAGACACTCCCTTCCCAAAACTTCTTGAAATATCGTATCGTAGCGTACTAGCGTACTACATCATTTTCAGGGCCGCGGATGGCCTGGTATTCAACTTTCGTGTCTGCCACGGAGGAACCTCAGGTTCGATCCTGGGCAGGTACGAACGCTCGAACTACTAAATATCCGCCGTGCGTATGATGGGCATGTTAAGTCGTCGGACCCCGAGGGATACTAGTCCCCCGGCAATAAATAAGAGCATCTCTCTCCCCCTTTCTAACTCGCTTTTATGTCACTTTCCCATCGGGCACTCCAGCCCAAATCTCCTAGCTTCCTATTTCTAAGGGTTGTTTAAGACCTGGAGTCAGATTTCCCCTTCCGAAAATTCTCGACACATAATGATGATCTACGCGAGTTTTATAATAGTCGCTTCTTGTTGTTATTAGGGTAGAATTTGTGTACATTCTCAATAACGGTTAAAACTGCGAAATTGTCATCAGCGGACAGAGTAAAAGTAGTTGTTCTGCATGCAGAGGAGTATTCTTCGAGACAAATCGCTCAAAGAGTGGGCTGTAATTAATCTACAGTTATTAGGCTACTGAAGAAAGTAAAATACACTGCTGATATTAAAAATATGCGTCGCAGTGGAAGTCCCAGATTCACTACTATAACCAGGCAGGACAGTGTGCTCAGAAAGCTAAGTTTGCCAGACAGGAAGCTCAATTCACCTGAATTACTTTAAAGATGGTCCGAGCCGCCCCGGTGGCGTAGTGGTCTAAGCGATGGCCTCTGATCAGTCGTCCGGGTTGGAATCCCGGTGAGGCATGGATGTTGTGTTTGTCTTACGGCACTGGATCTCTCCCTTCCCTGGAACCAGTGACCCTAAATTAGGGACGGGCGACTGCTTATAGCCCATTGAGTTGCTCACGGTGGTCGTTAAACCTCCAATCAAAAGAAAAAAAAGATGGTATGAAGGGACTGATGTTACTGTTAGTACATCTACTGGTAGGTGGAGTCTGCTTCATTATCGCTTACATGGCTGTGAAGGCAGGCGTAAACCACTGTTAACTGCAAATCAAAGACAACATAGACTTCAGTGAGCAAAATAGCATGTATCATGAACAACTAAGCCATATGAAAATGTCCTTTTCAATGATGAATCAGAATTTTGCCTTAATGGGAATCCGAGTAGTGCCTGTGTAAGGAGATTCAAGCTGGAAGAATTCCATCCAAGTTGCTTAGTGAGGCCAGTGTTAAGCATCCGGTGAAGGTCATGGTTTGGAGCTGCATGTGAGAACATTGCGATGCGAACCTCCATATTGTCGATGGTACACCAAATGCCCAGAAATACATCTGGATATTTGAAAAGAAGATGCTGTCATCGCCTAGAAGATAGTAATTTTATTTTTCAAGATAGTAATTTTATTTTTCAAGAGGACAATGCACCCTGTCATCGTGCAAAACTAGTGAAAAACTGGTTTCAGGAAAAAAATGCTCAGCATCTTGATTGGCCACCACACTAACCGGACTTAAACCCGATCGAAAATGTTTGGTTCAAAGTGCGGTATGAACTATCAAAAACGAAGTCAACAACCAAAATTCATTGAATATGTAATTCAAATATGGAATCGTATTGTTCAACCCAATCTTTTACAAAACCTTGTTCACAGTATGCAATCAAGATGCAAACCTGTGATTAAAGCTAAAGTTTGGGCAACAAAATATTAGGTACACTTTATCATTTTGCTGCATTATATGTATTTCTGTATTTAAATGTCATTTCCTTCCTTATGAATTACAAAAACAATATTTTGCTGTATACCTAAGTATTGGATAAACGATTCAATTTTTTAAATAATTTCGACTCGGTCATGTTTTTTGAAATGTATCTTAAAAACAGAAGTAGCTACAGGAAAAGCAAAAACATTTTTTTGGAAATCTCCGCTAAATTTCCTACCTAATGACATATAAATGATGAAATTGTAATAAAAGTTAGATAGTTAAAAAAAAAGTCAAACTTAAAAATTCACTGCCTTTGCAGGTGATGCAATACTTTTCACACCACTGAAAAAGGATTAAATTAACATTTCTGAGCTTACCCAAATTAAAAGATTTAAAACGGCCATTCAGCAGTAGTTGAAGGTTTTTCCAGGGGCAGGACGAAAGTTTAGCTGCTTAAAGAAGTATCTGTACATTTACATATTTACGAAAACATACTTGCAACTTTTCAAAATAATCTCCATGAACATCTATACAATTTTGTGTTCCATTTTACCGAATTCGCAAAATAGTCCCTAGCCCTTCAAATTATATTTTGAATATCTCAAAAACTAAGCCATAACAAACGACACGGTTTGCCTCACAAAACAACACAAACGTAGCAAAAACTAATGGCGCTGTTGATTTTAAATTTGCGGGGGTGGGGGCTGGGCGTTTCCCCAACTTCCCAAAATTATATTTTGAATATCTCAAAAACTATGCTAGCACAAACGACACGGTTTGCGGCACAAAACAGCACAAACGTAGCACAAACGAACGGCACTGTTGAATTTTGAATTTACGGGGGGGGGTGCTAGGCAAATGGTTCACCCCCAAATTTGGGTGTTTAATATCTCGAAAACTAAGCTAGCATAAACGTTACGGTTTGTGGCACAAACGTAGCACAAACGAATGACACTGTTGAATTTTGAATTTGCGGGAGTGGGGGCTGAGCATTTCCCCATCCATACAAAATTAAATTTTAAGTATCTCCAAAGCTATGCTAGCACAAACCTGGCACAAGCGAATGGCACTGTTGAATTTTGAGTGTGCAGGGGCGGGGGGCTGGGCAAATGGTCCACCCCGAAATTTGGATATTTAATATCTCGAAAAATAAACTAGCACAAACGACACGGTTTGCGACACAAACCAGCATAAACGAAGCGCAAACGAATGGCAATGTTGAATTTTGAATTTGCCGGCGTGGGGGGCTGACCATTTCCACAGCTCCACCAATTTATATTTTTAATATCTCAAAAACTAAGCTAGCACAAACGACACAGTTTGTGGCACAAACGAATGGCACTGTTGAATTTTGAATTTGCCAGCGCGGGGGGCTGACCATTTCCCTAGCCCCCCCAATTTATATTTTGAATATCTCAAAAACTAAGCTAGCACAAACGACACGGTTTGCGGCACAAACCAGCACAAACGTAAGACAAACGAATGGCACTGTTGAATTTTGAATTTGCTGGCGTGTGGGGCTGAGCATTCCCCACAAATTTATATTTTTAATATCTCAAAAGCTAAGCTTGCACAAACCAGCACAAACGTAGCACAAACGAAGCACAAACGAATGGCATTGTTGAATTTTGAATTTGTCGGGGTGGGGGCCTGACCATCCCCCACCCCCAATTTATGTTTTGAATATCTCAAAAACTATACTAGCACAAACGACACGGTTTGCGGTACAAACCAGCACAAACGTAGCACAAACGAATGGCACTGTTGGATTTTGAATTTGCTGGGGTGGGGGCCTCACAAATCCCAACCCCATTTATATTTTGAATATCTCAAAAACTATGCTAGCAAAAACGACACGGTTTGCGGCACAAACCAGCACAAACGCAGCACAAACAAATGGCATTTTGGAATTTTGAATTTGTTGGGGTGGGGGGCTGACCATTTCCCCAGCCCGACCAGTTTATATTTTGAATATCTCAAAAACTAAGCTAGCACAAACGACACGGTTTGCGGCACAAATCAGCACAAACGTAAGACAAACGAATGGCTTTGTTGAATTTTGAATTTACCGGCGTGGGGGGCTGAGCATCCCCCAATTTATATTTTGAATATCTCAAAAACTAAGCTAGCACAAACGACACGGTTTGCTGCACAAACCAGCTCAAACGTAGCACAAACGAATGGCATTGTTGAATTTTGAATTTTCCGGGGTGGGGGCCTGACCATTTCCCCAGCCCCCCCAATTTATATTTTGAATATCTCAAAAACTATACTTACACAAACCAGCACAAACGTAGCACAAACGAATGGCACTGTTGAACTTTGAATTTGCCGGGGTGGGGGCTGACCTTTTCCTCAGCCCCCCAATTTATATTTTGAATATCTCAAAAACTATGCTAGCACAAACGACACGGTTTGCGGCACAAACCAGCACAAACGTAGCACAAACGAATGGCATTGTTGAATTTTGAATTTGCCGGGGTGGGGGACTGACCATTTCCCCAGCCCCCCAATTGATATTTTGAATATCTTAAAAACTATGCTAGCACAAACGACGCGGTTTGCGGCACAAACCGGCACAAACGTAGCACAAACGAATGGCACTGTTGAATTTTGAATTTGCCGGGGTGGGGGGCTGGCGAAATGTACCTGCATAACCTGTATTTTCATGACGTCAGTAGACAAACAAATATTGGATTGCATAATTATGGTTATGATTTAGAAAACATTAAGTATTCCAAGTTATAAAATGAAAATATTTTAATCGATGTTCAAATTTTCATCCTTGGGAAAGCATTTATTGGGAAGAAAATATGTACACAAATTTTTCCATTCTGAGCACAGGAAGCAAAATTACTTGACATTCAACTTAAAGGAGCAATTTTTGTATGTATGTAAATTTTATTTTGAAAACGGCTCTAAGGATTTTGATGATAGTCGTTAACCTACCGTTTTCTGGTACTAGAAACCAATTTAGCTTGATCTCGACTTTAGGAAAATTCGTTTAGTGGGTTAAATAACCACCCCGAATTACCACGTTTTTAGTGTAGTGTCATGGCGTCGTCCCATTAGATGTTGGCGCGCGGGCACGCCATCTGTCTCATTACGTCACGCGTTGTGTGTGTATCCTATTAAAGTTTAATGACGTCACACTCTTGCGAGCAGATGGGCGCGATTCCCATCTGCCTCATTACGTCACGCGTTGTGTGTAAAAATCATTGTGTGTAAAACTCGCGTAAAAATTGTTCGATTTCAATGAAATTTTAGTATGTGGTGGGGGAACACCTGGGCAGGAACCCTATTGAAAGTAAACGAAATTGGGTTAAAGGTCAGGACATAGGAGCGGGATCCATTCCACTGCTCTTATGCGTCATAACTAACGTAAAAATGGTTCGATTTTGATGAAATGTTAGTATGTTGTAGGGACATGCTTGGGGACGTATCCTATTGTAAATGGGCGAAATTGGGTCAAAGGTTAGGACACTGAAGCAGGATCTATTCCATAGCCCTTATGCATCATAACGTACGTAAAATTGCTCCGATTGCGACAAAACTTTATCATATTATTTTGGAGGTATACTGAACCAGTTCTGTTAAATATCATCGGAACGGGATCAAAGGTCAGGGCACATTAGTGAGATTTATTCCGCAGCCATTTTCCTCATAACTTGAGTAATAACTTGAGTAATGATTTCTAGTATGTTGGAAAGCTCATCATAATCAATGCATTGTATGATTTTACTAACTTGTTCCTTCGTATTGGCTCCATTGTCATAGAGCTCGCTACGCATATCAAGAATGCTGAAATCTTCAAGATTTAAAAAAATTAGAAAACGTATTATTAATCCTTTGCCCGCGGTATCTGTTACTGAACAAAACAGTAAAAATTATTCTCTGATTTCAAGACGTTTTCTATTGAATTATATAACGAATTATTTTTACCAAAAAACAAACAGGTCACGTAGCATTACACAGTGAAACGTTTTCTCAATATCTCCCACGTCACTATATTAATTTATCAATCGAAAAATTTGATTCAGGCATCCTGCTGTCCCATGAATATGGCGCACGGGTGCTCGGCACCCGCTGAGCTCCCCGCTCAACACGTCCGTGGTGGTGGTGGTGGTGGTGGAGAAATTGATAGAGATAAAGGCTATACAACCCAAAGAAGAGCACCGAGGCAGGAATAGAAGGAGGCAACGTAGCACAAGTACTCCTAGTCACTGCGGTACTACATCGTATCCCTTCCACCCCATCTCCGTGCCAATGAGGTGGGGTCGTAGGTGGTGAGTGGTACACGAATCACGAAAAAGGAAAAATAAAGAATTCAATATTAGTTGTTGCACTGCAGTTCTCTTACAAATAGGAAAAGAAATGAACCGTTCTCTAACATCATACAACAGCGCGAATTACAATATAACAAATGTTTTTTTTATTACTTTTTTTTATTTATTTCACATTACGATTTTTTAAAATCTCATTTGTAATGATTTATTTCCAGCGAATTGCATTGGGAGGCTTGACCCTGCCCAAAGGCTCTAGTTATGCCCCTGCGCAGAAACCTTTTTCTTCCATGACTTACAGGAGTCATCTGATAGCCCTTACTCATCAGGTCAGATTGAGAAACTCTTGAAACGGACTATCACGAGCAAACATATTATTCACTGACGGAAAAAAATCCCAACACCAAGAAGGGGTTGTTTTAGATAAGCGACAGTTGGTAGGCGGTGAGAGTACATCTGTAAGATGACGTCTATGCAAATTTCGCGTTCGGTGCATACGTGTGGCGCTAGTAGCGCCCCTCGGAACATGCAAAGCAGGTTTGCTGTAAATACGTGCTGTAACGTTTGTGAGCGTTAGTTATCGTTGAGATTCGACGTAGTGTGTTGGTGTTAGTCAAGAATGCCTTTAAGAAGACGAAGAAGCCATTATTAACAGCTCACGGAGTTTGAACGAGGTCGTGTAATAGGGCTACGAGAAGGTGGATTTTCGTTCCGCAATATTGCAGCACGACTTGGCAGGAATGTAGCCACTGTGCATGATTGTTGACAGCGGTGGTCAAGGGAACGTACTGCCTCAAGAAGACCGGGTTCCGGCCGGCCACGTGGCACTACTGAACGGGAAGACCTCCGTGTTCGACGTATGGCCGTGGCGCATCGTACTGCGTCTGCGGCAGCAATTCGAGCTGCAGTTGCCACCACAGTGACACAACGAACTGTTACAAATCGATTACTTCAAGAACAGCTCGAAGCCAGACGCCCTGTAGCGTGCATTCAACTTACTCCAAACCACTGCCGTTTGCGACGTCAGTGGTGTCAAGCTAGAGCTCATTGGAGGACGGAGTGGAGATCTGTTGTGTTTTCTGATGAATGCCGGTTCTGCCTGGGTGCCAGTGATGGCCATGTGTTATTTAGAAGGATGCCAGGTCAGCGCCTGTAACCAACCTGTCTGCGGCCGAGACACACTGGATCTACACCTGGAGTTATGGTCTGGGGAGCAATTTCCTATGACAGCAGGAGCACTCTCGTGGTTATCCCACGCATCCTGACGGCTCAGTTGTACGTCGGTCTGGTGATTCAACCTGTTGTGCTGCCATTCATGAACAGCATTCCAGGGGGTGTTTTCCAACAGGATAACGCTCGCCCACATACCGCTGTTGTAACCCAACATGCTCTACAGAGTGTCGACATGTTGTCGTGGCCTGCTAGATCACCAGATCTTTCACCAATCGAGCACGTATGGGACATCATTGGACGACAACTCCAGCGTCACCCCCAACCAGCATTAACCGTCCCTGTATTGACCGACCAAGTGCAACAGGCGTGGAACTCCATCCCACAAACTGACATCCAGCACCCGTACGACACAATGCATGAACGTTTGCGTGTTTGCATTCAACATTCTGGCGGTTACACCGGTTATTAATGTACCAGTATTTCACATTTAAAATGACTCTTCTCACGCTCACATTAAGCTGTGATCTTGAAACCTTAATCGATTAAATATGTTACCTATACAAATGTATTGCCGCCATTTCATTCCTCTACAACTATTTTTTCGTGGTGTTGGGATTTTCTTTCCGTGAGTGTATATAGCAAAATTGTTATTTTTTTTGTGTGGGTGGAAAAGAGAGCAGAACGAAGGAAACACTTACTCAAGTTGTAGAGTTGAGACCTGACAAGAAATTGCATGAAATTAATATTGAGGGGCAATCAAAAGACTCATAGTAATCACATCAAGATATATCGTAGCTGCAGAGGCTTATTAACGTAAATCTTGTTATCTTAGCTGTTATACAAGACTGAGACCTGATAAATTTCAGAATGTCGATTAATGTATTGAAGCGGAAAAAGTGGCATATCAAAAATTATATGATTTCATATGAGAGGATATTTTCTCGAACCCAAGGGTTGAATCTCAAAGTTAGCTCTATTCAAAATTAACTGCGTGATGTTGACGAAATAACAGAGTCTACCAAGAAGATTTTGCTAATGTTGATGGTAGGGTATTTATTTCACCAGATAATCTGACTTACGAGTTACTAATTTATAACGAGGAACAATACACCAATTAAGTAGTAAATAGTAACGCTATACTAGTGATCCGATTTATTGGCGTAGAAAATAAACAGATAAGCGTTTCCAAGCCTTCGCACATCAACCAGATGGCTTTTTCAAGGAAGTTAGACAGAAACTGCAAACTGAAAAATAGAACGCTTAACAATTTGAACGCGGGAACTTGACAATAAATAGATGCGACGTTATATTCATTTAAAGATACGAGGCATCACGTTGGTTGCACGGGGGATCCTGGTAGAGAAAAGGTGTTACTTGAAGAATTGGTTCCAAATTCGTGGCAACTCGAGCGAGACACAATCATTGCAAGCATCGCTGTTGGTAATGATCTCCAAGGTTTCCCGAATGACTGTACATTTAGGGGTAGAGTAGCTAGCTAATTTCTTTATATCACCCCACATGGGAGTAGCTGACTTGAATTTTACTTCTCTGGATAGTGCCGTGGCTACTTTACCGTATTTTGTGTCCCTTTTATGTTCGTTGACTCTGATTCCAAACGAACGCTTGGTCATTCCAATGTAGTATCGTTTAGCGCCGTTCGGATACTGTAGGGGGATCGCATAAACGCCTGCTTCGCAGGAGAGAGGTGGTTTTTCACTATTTCTCTTTAGTATAGTATGTAAAGATGCAGGGGACCTTATGCCGACGCCGTAGTTCATCTTCTAAGGCGTCAGCAAAAGGTCCCCTGCATCTTTACATACTATACTAAAGAGAAATAGTGAAAAACCACCTCTCTTGCGAAGCAGGCGTTTATGCGATCCCCCTACAGTATCCGAACGGCTCTAAACGATACTACATTGGAATGGCCAAGCGTTCGTTTGGAATCAGAGTCAACGAACATAAAAGGGACACAAAATACGGTAAAGTAGCCACGGCACTATCCAGAGAAGTAAAATTCAAGTCAGCTACTCCCATGTGGGATGATATAAAGAAATTAGCTAGCTACTCTACCCCTAAATGTACAGCCATTCGGGAAACCTTGGAGATCATTACCAACAGCGATGCTTGCAATGATTGTGTCTCGCTCGAGTTGCCACGAATTTGGAACCAATTCTTCAAGTAACACCTTTTCTCTACCAGGATCCCGCGTGCAACCAACGTGATGCCTCGTATCTTTAAATGAATATAACGTTGCATCTATTTATTGTCAAGTCCCCGCGTTCAAATTGTTAAGCGTTCTTTTTTCAGTTTGCAGTTTCTGTCTAACTTCCTTGAAAAAGCCATCTGGTTGATGTGCGAAGGCTTGGAAACGCTTATGTGTTTATTTTCTACTCCAATAAATCGGATCACTAGTACAGCGTTACTATTTACTACGAGTTACTACTTGCAAACTATGTGAAGTCTAAAATCAAATTAGAAGAGCATCTTTTGTTAATGGAAGAGAAAAATCATATTCCTTAAGCAGCTGAACAGATAAAGCAGACGTAAAAGGTATGAAGAAAATCCATGTCTGACCTCCATCACACATGAATTATGTGGACATACGTTTGCGTTGATATGATTTTTGCAGAACCTTATTGCAGATCCATCACCTCGAGTGGCTAGGCTGGCGTGTCCATTTCGCAAGATATAATATATGCTATTTCCAAAAGTACCTTTTTTACTCCAAAAACAGCCCTTTAGCAAGGTTGTCTGTTCTGGTACTAGTTTAAGTTCAAACTGTGACTTAGTCTGTACACAATGCTTCAGAATTTCTTGAACAGTCTATATTTCTGTAGCAGGTTTGTTTATACACGGCAAGTACGCAACAGTGTAGGGTTGAACCTAATCATTATGTTGAATCTGGTCCATGAACTAACACCTTGATTTTCAGGATTGTATTGTCTGCTAAGTGTACAAAATAAGTTCTTTCTTTGGGATAGTTTAAAATATTCTATATATTCATGGGGAAGCTGAGCAGTAGTAATTGCAGGTGGGGTTTCATTTTCCCAAATGTAATTTTGTGAACATGGAGCTTTTGCCTTTTTCCGATATCCGTTCGAAACACAAAAACACGACCCGAAGGTTCAAACATTGGGGAAACCCCAATCATTCAGAACCTATCGTACGGTTGACGCATCTTGCCCCTAACCACTTTTTCCGCTTCAATACATTAATCGACATTCTGAAATTTATCAGGTCTCAGTCTTGTAAAGCTAAGATAACAAGATTTATGTTACCGAGCCTCTGCAGTTACGCTATCTCTTGATGTGATCCCCATGAGTCTTTTTATTGCTCCTTAATAGAAATTACACGTAATTTCTTGAGAGTTCTCAACTTTAGAACTTGAGTAAATGTTTCCCTGGTTCTGCTCTCTTTCTTGTATTTGCTCCCTTTGTCACAAAAAACACAATTTTTGCTTTATATGTATAGTATGTTTGCCCGTGACAGCCGGTTTGAAGAGTTTCTCAGTCTGACCTAATGAGCAAGGGCTGTCAGATGACTCTGTGACGTATATTCCAAATTAACTTTCCATTTTAGTTTCTTTCGCTATGTAAATCTTGAGTTTATTCTGTTATACTTCACTCTTAACGTGATATCTTTTCTCTCAAATGAATACTGTTGGCAACACAATTGAGGTTGAATGAACGTGACGTATACCTGTTTTGATAAGAACGAGAGATAAAAGCGACGACTAAACTGTTGTAGGAGAGCGATTATTGAGAGCGTTGAAAGAGTGCCTTGTGATAAGAGCTGTGGAGCTGTGTGGTGTGCTGTGTGGTGTGTTTAAATATTGATATCGTTCTGTTATGGACGTGCTACAACCTTGAATAAAGCATCTTTTCCGTAAGTTTGACTTCTGTTGTTTACATGTTGCGTCTGGCAGTTAAGGTTTCTTTCATTTAGGAACTATTTCTTAGTATGTTGATGTTTTAAATTAACGTAGAAGTACGAAAAGACTTCTACGTCATAGTGGCGCCCGATGTTCACTCGAACAGATTCATAGTAGAAGTCACGGAAAATGGCTAACCTAACGGATCCTATCGGTCTCTTCTATGACTGTTATAGACAGGATCATGAGGCTCATAATTCTACAACAGACGATCTACGTACTCAATGTTATAGAGTTCCACATAATTCACCCAGTGCTCTGTACGAGGACTGCGGTTCTGACTTACCAGACAGCGAATACGAAAGGTATGAAGCTTATGTACCGCGTACGTCGACTGCAGTGCCTCAACAGAAATTTACCCCACCACCCCCGTGAGAAGGAGCAAAATTCTTGCTCATTACGTACCCAATGCGGGTTCTATTGTATTCAGCGGAAACGGCGGATCGTTTAGGTTTCTGGAGGATCTTGATGATCATTTTGACCTCTATAATGTTCCTGAAGATTGTCAGATACCTATTGCTGGCACATGTCTGCAAGATACGGCAAATGTTAGGTACAGCCAGTGGCGTCGAATGAACCCAGAGGGCTCCTATCAGGAATTTCAAACTGACATTTTGGATGTCTTTCCTTTTGGCACCAATAAGACCGGCCTTGCACAATAACTGTTTTCCAGGCGACAGCAAGCGTCAGATAGTCCAGTCTCGTTCGCGATGGAAACAGTTCGACTTTACAAATTTATGGGATCCCGCTGCAGTCGAGTCTGACATTTGCGATACTTTGCTACAGCAGCTGGATTCCTTCCTGCAGGATTTTTTGGAAGTTCGATGTCCTGTCTCCATTCACGAGTGCCTAAAACTCATTCGAGTCTATGAAAAACGCCACAGCAAAGGACAATCTTCACAGGTCCAAGAGTACCGACAACCTACGCTGTACCATGAACCTCATATTCAGACTAATAGTAATCTGCAGCCAAAACAGAACATTCGTCAAGGACAATTTTTCAATCACCCTAGGCATGCTGCTTATTAATCCAGGGTGGAGAACGCCTATCAGGAATCTAGATACGTGCCGCCGCAATCGTCGGGCACCAGAGGTGCGACATCCTGACCATTATGGAAACCAGGATAATAACCAAGTCTCTCGTCCCCGGGATAATTACTACCCGGTTAACAAGACCTATCCAAAACACCGTGCTGGGGGTCAAGGCAAGCCTAATGATATTAATGCTGCCTCACCTGCACGTTACTACAATTCAGCACGTTCTGGTGCTTCGCCACATTTCCAAAATCAATCAAGATATTCTCATCAGTTTCACGACAATTTAAACTTCAGCAGGAGGTAGATGGGTCAAGTCTATCTCCTCGTTTTTCTGAAGACCTCAAATCTCTTTTTTTAACTATTCAAGCTCCGCTTTTGCCTGATATTCTTGTGACCTTGGGTAAAGTAGTGGTGTCGACTAAAATTGATTCTGGATCTGAGATTTCTGCATTAAACTTTGATTTCTGTGCTGCTACCTTTCCAAATGCTTGTGTCGAGCCCTCCCACCAATGTCTGCGAGGTGCCGACAATAATGTTTTTTTCAATTTCTTGATCAGTTTATTTACCTGTCAAGATTGGCAAAGTTCAAGTTTCTTATACTTTTTTTTGGATCCAAGAATTACCCGTGGATTGCCTTCTGAGGGTGGATTTCATTAAAATGTTTAAGCTCACACTTGATTTCGAGCATGGCCTTATCTTAGTGCCTGAGATTAGTCCTCCCACCCCAGAAGAGCCAATATATTTTTCCACAGTTCTTGGGAGTGACAGATTATTGCCTGAACACAAGAGACAACTTGGTCTGGTTTTACACAGCAGACCAGGGTTATTTTCTGATAATCTAGGGTTTACACAGGTGGTGTATCATACCATTGAAACGGAAGGGGCTAATCCCATTGCATCTAAACCTTATCTATGTCCGAACCAGAAAAAAGCTGATTTTCAAAAACAAATTCAGGACATGCTCCATTCGGGAATAATTAAAGAATCACTTAGTCCCTGGGCAGCACCTGCTTTTCTTGTTCCAAAAAAAAAAACAATCTGGAGAGTATCGCTTTGTGATAGATTATCGTAAACTCAATGCGGTGACTAAAGCAATCAATTATCCATTGCATATTCTCCAGACTTATCGTTAACAAACTGGCTGTCAACTTTGGATTTAGTTAGTGGCTATCGGCAGGTTGCTGTTCACCCAGATTCTGTAGAAGAAACTGGATTTATTACCCATGCCCTTTGGTTTGGCATATGATCCTGCAACGTTTCAGCGCTTAGTGGACTCAGTACTACGTCCTGTGTGCGGACCTAATGTTCATGTTTAACTGGACGATATAATTGTCTCTTCTGAGATTTTTGAGGAGCATCTGTCTCTGTTGGACCGAGTTTTCGAATTATTACATAATGCGGGTTTGACTTTAATGCCTGCCAACTGTCAAAGTGGAAGGGAAGAACTAGTATATCTCGGATTGGAAATTACCCCTGAGGGTCTTCTAACTGACGACTCAAAGGTCAAGCCAATTTCGGACTTCCCGAGGCTTAAGTCGGCAAAAGAATTGTCTAGATTCCTAGGCATGACCGGGTGGTACCAACAGTTCGTTCCGGGGTACGCTACTCTATGCGAACCTTTGTTTGCCTTGAAACGAAAATATAGACACTTTGTTTGGTCGACAGAGGCAGAAACTGCCTTTAATGCTCTTAAACATGCCTTGGTTTCGCCACCTGTGTTAGCCTTTCCTAACCATGCAGAAATGTTTCATATCTTTACCGATGCATCAGGTGTTGGTTTAGGAGTTGTTCTATCTCAACGAGGGCATCCTATTGCATATGCATCTCGAATTCTTAACAAAGCAGAACGTAATTACTCTGCTACTGAGCGAGAATGCTTAGCTAATTTACTTGCCGTCACCAAATTTAAATTCTATCTCAATCATTTAACTGTCAATATCATTACGGCTCATTCGGCACTACAATATTTAACCACTGCAAAGAAACTGTCTCCAAGATTGTTAAAATGGACACTTCGACTTCAGGAATATAATGTTAAAATTCAGTATCGCCCTGGTAAATCAAACTAACTGCTGACGCACTGTCTCGCTGTCCAGTCAGTTCTGGTGCCCAGGCGGATACTGAACCTCCCTCTCTATTTCTTATTTCGGAAATAACTTCAAGGGAGCAAATAATTTATGAACTGCCGAATGATCCAGATTTTGGGGAAATTTATAATTTCTTACTCGTTGGGTTTTCTGCTATTAATGAACCTTTTTTAGTGGGTCGTAATCAAAATTATGAGATCATAGATGGTATTTTGTACTATAAAAAAATTGTGAATTCAAGAGCTGAGTACCGCCCTGCGATACCTCAGTCTCTCCGCATGGCCTTACTCCACGAGTTCCATGATATTCCTCTTGCCGGCTATTTAGGCATACGAAAAACTAGTACTAAATTTCGAGACGTAGCCTACTGGCCGAGCATGTACAATAGTATACTCGCATACATTCGCTCATGTGAGTACTGTCAAAAGTACAATTATGATAATAAACGACCGGCCGGTCACCTTATTTGTAGTTCAAATAATTATGTATTTGAAACCATCTCTATAGATGTATTGGGCCCTTATCCATTATCAACTAAAACTAAGTCTCGTTATATTTTAGTTGTTACAGATAATTTTTCTAAATGGGTGGAAACATTCCCCATTAAAGCAGCTACGGCTGATGTCATATATGATACTTTAATACATAATGTTTTTATTCGATTTGGCTGTCCCCGTACCGTAGTCTCGGATCACGGGGTTCAGTTCATTTCAGAGTTATTTGAGCGAATGTGTGCGAGGCTTCAAATAAAACACAAATTTATCAGTCCATATCACCCTCAAGCCAATCCGGCTGAGTGTGTTAATAGAACCTTACTAAAGATGATCTCAACCTTCATTGGCAATAATCATGAGCGTTGGGACGAACACGTTGAAATGTTTTGTTTCGCCCTTCGTTCATCAATTCATGAATCAACACGGCTTACGCCCGCTGAACTTTTTCTACGGCGCAAAATCCCCACCCCCTTTGAGAATTTAATTGGCATTATCGATGAAATCAACCAAAGACCAACACCTGAATCTGTAAAAATACTTGCGCAAAAGGCACGGACTGCTATCAGTCGATCTCAATTAAGCCAAGCTAGGCACTATAATGCGAAACGGAGGGAACCAGATCTCGCAGTTCGAGATCTGGTCTTATTAGAAACTCATTTTCAATCCTCCGTTGCACACACGTTCGTTAAAAAATGTGCACCTTTATATGAAGGCCCCTTTGAATTGGTAGAATTGTGCAATAATAATGTCATATTAAAGAAGCCAGATTTCTCTCTATATTCTGCCCATGTGCAGCAATGTAGGAAATGGTTATTAGAAGCAATGATGCAATTAATATCCCTAAATCTAGTAGGAATCCTCAGGCAGAGGGTGGGACTTCACAAGTACGTATAGTCGATGATGAAATTATTGACCCCCCCCCCCCCCCCGTCTTGTCCGATTCTCCACCTTCGTCTGAGTGGGTCTTTGCTTCCACTTTTAACGATTCTCATTCTGACATTATTCCATTCACTCGGGGTTCTGTTGTTATTTCAATTCCTCCGTCTCCTGTCTTCGCAAAAGACGAGAGTTCTTCAACTACTTCCAGTTCCTCTGGATATTCTTGTCGTGTGCAACGAGGTTCGTTTTCATCTGCTTCTCATACTCCAATCACTCCATTTACTTCTTCACGCATAGTGCCTCCCTTTGGTTTTAAATCAGAAAAGTTAAAAGATCAAGAACTGACATTTCATCTTCAGGTAGTTCCATCTCTCCTGTGCCTAAAAGAGTCTTACCTCTATCTGAATCATCCGACAATATTGGTGAGGTTCTTCAATCTCCGAGAAAAAAATCCCTCCTTCTGTTTCTACTGAGGAGCTGCCTACTTTAGGAACATTTAATCAATCTGCAGTAGGGCAAAAACGTTCTCTTCCGCCATCTGTGCCATCTAAACCTACCAAGCGTCCGCCGCCTGAATTTTCTCCTCCTGTTCCACATTATTCTAGTGCAACTTCTAGTGTTGGGCTACAATCCAGACATAGAGTCCAGTATTTGCATCCTCCAGGTTTTCGTCCTTGGAATCTTTGCTCGGGACGGACGGAGCCTATACCTTCCACCACCGTTCCTCGTCGTTCACGGAAGCGCCCTTCTAGTTTTATACCGCTTCTTCGACCACCAAAGAAACGACCGGATCTTCATCCTTCTCAGATTCCGGGTTCGTCTCCAAGCCAGCCTGGGACCTCTTTGCTCCAGCCTGGGACTTCCTTGCTCCAGCCTGGGACTTCCTTGATCCAGACTGGGACTTCCTTGCGACAGCCTAATGACCCTGATTCTTCTGGTCAACTTGCTTTGTCCACGAGAAATCCTGACACATCCCGGCGATCCAGTGACCTGCAACCTCAGCCTGTGAAGCGGGAAGCTTCGAGAGTGCCATTGTCGCCTCGACAGCAAAGTAGGAATGTCCGCACATGGGTATTCTTTGCAAGAAAAAGGTGCTGTTAAAACTTTTTTTTTGTTATTACAATTTACCTTCAAGCTCAAAGGAACTTTTCTACTATATAGAGCTTTGCTCTGTGAAGATTATTTGAATCTTCCTTATACTCAAAATGTATCACAGAACTTTGATATCAAAAGACTATTTATTTGAACTTTCCTGTCCACAAAAACTATCGCAAACATTTTGTGACTGACTATGAGGACAAACAAATATCACAGAACTTTGCTTTATGAAGGCTATTTATTTGTACTTTTCTCTGTACTCAAACAAAACATCCGAGCTTTTTGACAGACTTTGAGAACAAAATATCGAATACATTGTCTCCTTGTCAGTATGAAATGCACGATGGTCGTTAAACATCCAATCAAAAAAAAAAAAGTATATAATGTTTTTTTTGGTGTGGGCGGCCACATTAATTTTTTTTAGTACTAAAATGCTTGTCAACTCATTTTGTGCATGTTGTATTTTCGGCATAACATAAATATCAGCCTATTGCCTTTGTTGATATCTATTATGATTCACTCCCAGGATAGGGTTTTCCAGGGTTTCCCCTATCCTATCTAAAAATCCGATGTGCGAATGCATGGGAGTAGTTCGAAGTCGGCCCTGGCCGCCAAGTGTTCACTTAAAGGTTTATGTGTTGTTGTGCTATGACTTACCTTTTTGTGTGCTTGACACTTGTTGTGTTTGGTATTGAATTTTTTTCTGCATGTGCAGTTTTTTTTTCAACTAACTAAATTTACACCATATTACAATGTTCGACTATTCAATTAACTTAATTTGAATGTTTTGTCTTCCCTGAAAAGTTATCAGGAGTAGACGAATGTGTAAATTAACTTCGTTACAAATGTTGTAGTTTTTTTTCCGGCCATACGCAGTTTTTTTTCACTACTATGCTACTTATATGTATATTGATGACTGTTCTCCCCACATATTGTGACAAAATATTTATCACGACTTACGATAAAGATTTGATGAACAGAAAATTGAGCTATTGATATCTAGAGACTATATGTACTGATATAAAGTCAGCTACAGCAATTGATCAACAAATCTCTTCATCCATTTTGTAAGTTCTTATCTGAAAGAGTTGAATGAATGATCAGATTGTTTGAAAGGATACCTCTACAAAATTGATAGATTCTTGGCGCAAAAAAAAAAAAAAAATTACGAGGGAGATGATGTGACGTATATTCTGAATTAACTTTCCTTTTTAGTTTATTTCCCTATGTAAATCTTGAGTTTATTCTGTTATACTTCACTCTTAACGTGATATCTTTTCTCTCAAACGAATACTGTTGGCAACACAATTGAGGTTGAATGAACGGGACGTATGCCTGGTTTTGATAAGAATATGAGATAAAGGCGATGAAAAAACTGTTGTAGGAGAGCGATTATTGAGAGCGTTGAAAGAGTGCGTTGTAAAGCGAGCGTTGTGTTAAGAGCTGTGAAGCTGTGTGGTGTGTTTAAATATTGATATCGTTATGTTATGGACGTGCTACAACCTTGAATAAAGCATCTTTTCCGTAAGTTTGACTTCTGTTGTTTACATGTTTTGTCTGGCCGTTCAGGTTTCTTTCATTTAGGAACTATTTCTTAGTGTGTTGATGTTTTAAATTAAGGTAAAAGTACAAAAAGACTTCTACGTCATAACTCATATAAATCATGGAACAATAAAGCTTCTGCCTCTAATTTTCTCAAATCCTTGATATTTGTTACATTGGCTCGACATTCTTGATGAAATCGTGCAGCTACTAACATTTTAACCGATATTTGACAGATTATTTTTCGGTTCAAAATTTCTAATCACAGCAGCATTGTACAAAACTGTCCAAGAGCGTCTATCTTTCAGTGGATACACTTCACTAAGTGATGCTGCCCTTCAACAAATAATACACTTAAGTATCTGATTCGTGTTCTGAGTTTTTACATTTCACATCCTTCACAGCAGACATTTTGGATCTGATAAGTGTGCCACAGTATCCTTCTTATCATGCACACCTCTAACAAACAATAAAAAAATGTTTTAATTGTTAATACTAATAATAGTAGCAATTAATAGTAACCTGTAACTAACAGTAAACGATGTTTTCATAACTTAGTTATTAGTTATAATAGTAGCAATTAATAGTAATAATAATGACAAACAGGAACACGGTAAACACGAATTGCTGGAATTAGGAAACAAACATACGCTGTACAGTCTACGTATTATAGTTGATTCGTTTTTAAGCCATTTTAACATTTCAAAGCCAAAACACAAAAATATAAATATATCAAATTAAAGATAATTTAATTGATATATATTATATTTTGTGTTCTGAGTTTTTACATTTCACATCCTTCACAGCAGACATTTTGGATCTGATAAGTGTGCCACAGTATTCTTCTTATCATGCACACCTCTAACAAACAATAAAAAATGTTTTAATTGTTATACTAATAATAGTAGCAATTAATAGTAACCTGTAACTAACAGTAAACGATGTTTTCATAACTTAGTTATTAGTTATAATTGTAGCAATTAATAATAATAATAATGACAAACAGGAACACGGTAAACACGAATTGCTGGAATTAGGAAACAAACATACGCTGTACAGTCTACGTATTATAGTTGATTCGTTTTTAAGCCATTTTAACATTTCAAAGCCAAAACACAAAAATATAAATATATCAAATTAAAGATAAGAGTTTACGCTAAATGTTTATTCCAAACATTTCCTTTTCAGATATCTAGCTTTCTGGTAAATTCATGATAAACAAAATAATTGTTTTTAAAAATTACAAAATCTTTACTAATCCATTATTTAACAATTAACGGTTGCACATATCGAAAAAACAAAATAACCATGAATATAGGCCACATTTCAAGCTTTCATTAATAAAAAAGGAATGTTGAAATCGGTCATTTACTTCCAGAGATATAGCCGTTTTTCAGAAGTCAGCATCGGGCATATTGGATTGACCGCCATTTTTATTGGCTATCACTTTGAGATGGCAATCATGGTTTTTTGTAATCTCGATACACCCATGTAACTGTGGTATAAAGGAAAACTAGTGCCTCCAAATTATAGCAAAATGTTGGCTGGCTTGTTTAAAATTCTCTCAAGATTATCTGATGTTCAAAGGAGGAAGAAAGCAAAGCACGTTTGCATGTGACCCCGTTACATGACCAGGTCAGACGAATGTTTCGCTATTGCAGATCTCATTGTGCTTCAAAACCGTTCAGCTCCTTTGTGTTCCTGGATTACCGCTGTTTTTCTGAAGGAACAAAAACGAGCTGAACGTGAAGGAAATGCAATGAGATTTGCACTAGCGGAACATTCGTCAGACCAGGGTTATGTAATGAGGGAAGATACGAAGTTAGTTTATGTGTTTCACTGTCTATTTCATTTGAACATCTAAGCTTTAGAGAACTTCAAACAAGATAATTAAGTTTTAAACAGAGATTTGGACCCTGCTGCTAACATTTTGAAGTTCTGGGAATTTCTTTTAGATACATCTGAATCATGAACGCACCCACATTGAGCATGCACAATTATCAGACGAATCGTTCGCATTTTTGCTTGGCAAAGTAGACGATTTTTAATTTTATGTTTGTTCGTTGATGTAACATATGTAACTTTGTTCTTGAAGAAGACACAGCTTTAGAGATATCCAAACACATGTCGAGCGTTTGTAGATTTATAACATACTAAAACCATTATTTGTACAAATAAGAAATTATAATCATTATGTCTGTTCTAATGAAACTGACGTTACACACGTGTCCGTAAAAAATACTGATCATAAAAAACGGCAAATTGGCTTAATGAAAGGGTGTAGAGCTACTAACACATGTGGGTCACATTTGCAGCAAGTTTAGTGAGGAAGACACATGGAGTTTTGATACTATAAATGAGAGACGTAGCCATTTCTTGGGGGCAAATTTGAACTAACGCGGTACGGAAGCCTGTCAAAAAGATCTAGCATGATGCTCTGATGTTTTGTGGTTCTTCGGAGGTTTTGGACATACACCACAAGATTCGTCATGGTATGCACTGTAGTCATGACGTCCAAGATGCGCTTAGTAAGCGATAGATCCATTGAACTGACTGATCATAGTGCACGAGATCGATTAGTGCAAAAGAATGAGCAATACATGTGGTATGTGGCCTGGCATCATCGTGTTGGAATATTGTGTTTTGCATCCTCTGAAGGAGAGAAATGACCACAAGGAAGGGAATGGTGTCCACATACCACATGTGTTTGAATGACCCTCAGTGACTGCGCGAAATGACTAACAATAGTTTGAGATGGTCCCAAACACCTAGATCCTAGCAGTACGGATACATGGTGTTTAACCGTACACGACGTGGAAGATCTTTAGTCAATTTTGTCGCCACACAGGGATTGTTCGGAACCAGATCGATGCTCATCTCCTTACTGAAGACGATATTTCGCATACCGTCAAGCCACTCAGCTTGCTCAATGCTCCACTGCAATCTGCTATGCCTATGGCTTCGAGCAAGCGGCATGCAGATGAGAGGTTAACTACCTAGCATACCAGTTTTGTGCAGGTAGCAGCTGGGAAAAATCAGGTAGAGAAAATTAAATTAATTGGACTTCACCTATATATCTAGTAATCATTGCAGGGTATTGTCCTTTGCACGTCTTACACTAATATTATTCAACACAGCGTATCAGTGAGTAGGTATCATAAGTCTATGTGAAACAGATAGCTTAAGGAGAGCAAGGAACGAAATACAGCGCATTTGAGCGATGATGTGTCAACAGTTTGCCACTTCTGGCAGCAGTAGGCTCCGGCAGGTGCTTCATTTCGTAGTTCAGGATCCAGTCGTTCTCGAGTTATTACCGATCAGTATGATCGGCAGATTTATCAAACGGCTGTAGGTATCATAAGAGCGGCTGCCTTACAGATATCCAATGTTAGAACGACTGCTTGGTCAAAACCGGCGCTTATCAATATAATTAATTAACGCTTGTAAGAAGATTGTATGGAAGGAAACGTCTTCTCTTCTGCATGCAGCTTGCTCGAAGCCATAGTAATACCAGATTACACTGGTGCATCAAACGAAATGAGTGGTCTGAAAAATAGCGAAATATCCCTTCAGATATGAGACTTTCATCTGCCTGGGATATAATGATGAATGCAATTGTGTGTGGCGACGAACTGACGTGAGAGCGCCCACGTCCTGTATCGTTGAGCACCATAAACACACATTGCTGGAATTCTGGTGTGGGGAATTATTTCTTAAAGCAGTTCATCATATCTCATAGTCGTAAAAGGTAATTTAACTGCCCAGAGTAATGCTGACACGATTCTCTGCTATGTGGTCGTACGATTTCTTCGTAATACTCCAAACGCCACGTAGAAACACGAGAGTGTTAGCACATGAGGTATGTCATGAAACGACGTCTAAGGTCGGAACTGCTATTGCAGTGATCGTCATAATATTGCCGCGATCGTCGTGAAATTACGCCTAAGAACAACTTTCCCGTTGATATTGCCGCGATAGGCAGTGACACATGTTACTAATGTTACCCTAATATCCATAATTTGACCTCACAAAAGAGGCTGTAAATGGAATCCACAATTTCTACATTACTACATTTTTACTTTGTATCACACGCAAGACTTTCCATCTGAAAGGAGCAAGGCTTTTGATGATTGCATATGACAATCATTTCAAAGTTTGGTTGATGAATTAATTATCTGAGTGCACGCAACTGCAGTGGGAAAACGCCAAGTTGCAAATGATTGCGAAGGAAATAAAGCTCAAAGTATTGCGAATGCGGATAAAACTCAAAGGAAGAAAATTATTGAATAAGGCAAAGTTCGCCAGATGAAAACTTAAGCAGATAAACCCAGTAAAGGCAAACCAGTGTTATTCAGAAATATGGTTGAAGTCTCTGGTACTTTCAAAAACACGTGTTACATCTCATGAATTTCGTTCTGAGATACATCATTAAGAAATGTAAGCCGCGATGGGCAAGTGGTCTAAGCGATGGCTTCTGATCGTTCGTCCGAGATGGGTCCGGGTTCGAATCACGGTGAGGCATGGATGTTGTGTTTGTCTTACGGCGCTGGCTTTCTTCCTTCCCTGGAACCAGTGGCCCTAAATTGGGACGAGCGACTGCTTATAGCCCATAGCTCACGATGGTCGTTAAACCTCCAAGCAAAACAAAACAAAAAGAAATGTAATATTTAGTTCTGAAGGGGTCAACTCTAGACGCTTTTTGAAATGAACCTTCAATGGCACCTAATACATTGTTCGCTGTCTTTGGTTCTCGAAATACAGTGCGTTGTCAGTCTTCTAATATTGTTTTGTTCTCTATCAAATCCCATTTTTTTCATTATGAACTACTAGGATAACTCCTCTACCCTCACACGTCTTGTTTTTATTTGCAGACAGGTGATGAAATTAGCTCCATTTCGCCAGCACCCCCCCACCCCCCACCTCGGAATTTTGAAATTTCAGATATGGCATTCGTTTGTACTCCGTTTGTACCAGATTGTACGGCAAAAATTTTCGTTTGTACCACTTCCGGTAACGAGTTATTCCCATTTAAAAGCGGGAAGGGGGGGGGGGCTGGGGAAACGCCAGCCCCCCTCCACCACGCAATATTGAAATTTCGACTATTCCATTCGTTTCTACTCCATCTGTACCGGATTGTACCGCAAACATTTTCGTTTGTACCACTTCCGGTAACGAGTTATTCCCATTTCAAAGGGGGGGGCTGGGGAAACGGCAGCCCCCACCACGCAATATTGAAATTTCGACTATTCCATTCGTTTGCACTCCGTTTGTACCGGATTGTACCGCAAAAAATTTCGTTTGTACCACTTCCGGTAACGAGTTATTCCCATTTCAAAGTGGGGCCCGGTGAAACTGTAGCCCCCACCACGCAATTTTGAAATTTCGACAATGCCATTCGTTTGTACTCCGTTTGTACCAGGTTGTACCGCAAAATTTTTCTTTTGTGTCACTTCCGGGTACGAGTTCTTTTCATTTCAAAGTGGGGGCCTGCGGAAGCGGCAGTACCACCACCATGGAACTATCGAACTTCAACAACGCCATTCGTTTGTAGTACGTTTCTACCGGATTGTACCGCAAAAATTTCCGTTTGTACCACTTCCGGTAACGAGTTATTCAAATTTCAAAGTGCGGAGATGAGGAAACGCAACCCCCTCCACTACGCAAATTTGAAATTTCGACTATGTCATTCATTTGTACACCGTTTGTACCGGATTGTACCCTAGAACATTTCGTTTGTACCACTTCCGGTAACGAGTTATTCCCATTTCAAAGGGAGGGGGGGGCTGGGGAAACGGCAGCCCCCACCACGCAATATTGAAATTTCGACTATTCCATTTGTTTGTACCCCGTTTGTGCCGGATTGTACCGCCAAAAATTTCGTTTGTACCACTTCCGGTAATGAGTTATTCCCATTTCAAAGTGGGGGCTGAAGAAACGGCAGCCTCCCCACCACGCAATATTGAAATTTTGACTATACCATTCGTTTGTACTCCGTTTGTACCGCATTGTACCGCAAAAAATTTCGTTTGTACCACTTCCGTTATCGAGCTGTTCCCATTTCAAAGTGGGGGATATTGGGGAAACGGCAGCCCCCAATTTCGACTATTCCATTCGTTTGTACTCCATTGGTACCGGACTGTACCGCAAAATGTTTCGTTTGTACCACTTCTGGTAACGAGCTATTCCCATTTCAAGGTGGGGGGATTGGGGAAACGGTAGCCCGCACCAAGCAATATTGAAATTTCGACTATGCCCTTCGTTTGTACTCCGTTTGTACCGGATTGCACCGCAAAAAATTTCGTTTGTACCACTTCCGGTAACGAGTTATTCCCATTTCAAAGTGGGGGCGGGTGAAACGGCAGAATCCCACCACGGAATATTGAAATTTCGACCATGCCCTTCGTTTGTACTCCGTTTGTACCGGATTGCACCGCAAAAAAATTCGTTTGTACCACTTCCGGTAACGAGTTACTCCCATTTCAAAGTGGGGGCGGGTGAAACAGCAGACCCCCACCACGCAATTTTGAAATTTCAACTACGCCTTTCGTTTGTACTGCGTTTGTACCGGATTGTACCACAAAATTTTTCGTTTGTACCACTTCCGGTAAAGAGTTATTTCCATTTCAAAGTGGGGGCTGGGGAAACGTAAGCCCGTCCCCCCACGTAATATTGAAATTTCGACTATGCCATTCGTTTGTACTGCGTTTGTACCGCAAAAATTTTCGTTTGTACCACTTCCGGTAAAGAGTTATTCCCATTTCAAAGTGGGGGTCTGGAGAAACGACAGCCCCCCACCACGCAATTTTGAAATTTTAACTATGCCTTTCATTTGTACTCCGTTTGTACCGGATTGTACCGCAAAAATTTTCGTTTGTACCACTTCCGGTAACAAGTTATTCCCATTTCAAAGTGAGGGTCTCGGGGAAAATGACAGCCCCCAACACGCAATTTTAAAATTTCGACTATGCTATTCTGTTGTACTCCGTGTGTAACGGATTGTACCGCAAAAATTTTCGCATGTACCACTTCCGGTAACGTGTTTTTCCCATTTCAAAGTAGGGTGCTGGTAAAACGGCAACCCCACCCCTTACCACGCAATTTTGAAATTTCGACAATGCCATTCGTTTGTACCGCATTGTACTAGAAACATTTTTGTTTGTACCACTTCCGGTGACGAGTTATTCCCTTTTCAAAGTTGGGAGATTGGAGAACGTCAGCCCCCACTGCGCAAATTTGAAATTTCGGCAAGGGCATTGGTTTGTACTGCGTTTGAATCGGGTTGTACCGCAAACATTTTCGTTTGTGCCACTTCCGGTAAACAGTAATTCCAATTTCAAAGTAGGGGATCTGGGAAAAGGCAGCCCCACCTCGCAATTTTGAAATTTGGACTATGCCATTCGTTTGTACTCCGTTTGTACCGGATTGTAGCGCAAAATTTTTCTTTTGTATCACTTCCGGGTACGAGTTATTTCCATTTTCAAAGTGGGGGGCTGCGGAAACGGCAGCACCGTTTCCGCACCTCCCCCCGACTTTCAAACTTCAACTACGCCATTCGCTTGTACTCCGTTTTTGCCGGATTGTACCACAAAAAATTTCCGTTTGTACCACTTCCGGTAACGAGTTATTCAAATTTCAAAGTGCGGAGATGAGGAAATGCAACCCCCTCCACTACGCAAATTTGAAATTTCGACTATGTCATTCATTTGTACACCGTTTGTACCGGATTGTACCCTAGAACATTTCGTTTGTACCACTTCCGGTAACGAGTTATTCCCATTTCAAAGTGGGGAGGTTGGGTTGGGGAAACGGGAGCCCCCTTACCATTGAATATTGAAATTTCGACTATTCCATTCGTTTGTACTCCGTTTGTATCGGATTGTACCGCAAAAAATTCGTTTGTACCACTTCCAGTAACGAGTTACTCCCATTTCAAAGTGGGGGCTGAAAAAACGGCAGCCTCCCCACAACGAAATATTAAAATTTCGACTATTCCATTCGTTTGTACTCCGTTTGTACCGGATTGTACCGCAAAAATTTTCGTTTGTACCATTTCCGGTAACGAGTTATTACCATTTCAAAGTGAGGGCGGGTGAAACGGCAGTTCCCACCATGCAATTTTAAAGTTTCAACTACGCCTTTCGTTTGTACTCCGTTTGTACCGGATTGTACCGCAAAAATTTTCGTTTGTACCACTCCCGGTAAAGAGTTATTTACATTTGAAAGTGGGGGCTTGGGAAACGTAACACCACCACCCCCCCCGTAATATTGAAATTTCGACTATGCCATTCGTTTGTACTCCGTTTGTACCGGTTTGTACCGCAAAATATTTCGTTTGTACCACTTCCGGTAACGAGTTATTCCCATTTCAAAGTGGGGGTCTGGAGAAACGGGAAACCCTCACCTCGCAATTTTGAAATTACGACTATGCCATTCGTCTGTACTACGTTTGTACCGGATTGTACTTCAAAAATTTTTGTTTGTACCACTTCCGGTTACGAGTTATTCCCATTTTCCAAGTTGGGAGATACGGAAACGGCAGCACCACCACCATGCAATTTTGGAATTTCAACTATGCCTTTCGTTTGTACTCCGTTTATACCTAATTGTACCGCAAAACATTTCGTTTGTACCACTTCCGGTAAAGCGTTATTCCCATTTCAAAGTGGTGGGGCTGGGGAAAAGACAGCCCCCCACCACGCAAAATTGAAATTTCGAATATGCCATTCGTTTGTACCGCAAAAATGTTCGTTTGTACCACTTCCGGTTACGAATTATTCCCATTTCAAAGTGTGGGTCTGGAGAAATGGCACCCCCCACCACCACGCAATATTGAAATTTCGACTATGCAATTCGTTTGTACTCCGGTTTGTACCGCAAATATTTTCGTTTGTACCATTACCGGTAACGAGTTATTCCCATTTCAAAGTGGGGGTCTGTAGAAACGGGAACCCCTCACCACGCAATTTGGAAATTTCGACTATGCCATTCGTTTGTACTCCGTTTGTACCGGATTGTACCGCGGCGATTTTCGTTTGTACCACTTCCGGTAACGAGTTATTCTCATTTCAAAGTTGAGAGATGGGGAATTGTCAGCCCCCCCCCATAAGCAAATTTGAAATTTTGTCAAGGGCATTCGTTTGCACTCCGTTTGAATCGGATTGTACCGCAAAGATTTTCGTTTGTACCACTTCCGCTAAAAAATAATTCCAATTTCAAAGTGGGAGCTCGGGGAAAACAGCAGCCTCCGCCTCGCAATTTTGAAATTACGACTACGCCATTCGTTTGTACTCCGTTTGTACCGGATTGTACCGCAAAATTTTTCGTTTGTACCACTTCCGGTAAAGAGTTATTCCCATTTCAAAGTGGGGGGAGCTGGGGAAACGGCAGCCCCCACCCCACCACGCAATATTGAAATTTCGACTATGACATTCGTTTGTACTCCGTTTGTAACGGTTCGCACCGCAAAAATTTTCGTTTGTACCACTTCCGGTAAAAAGTTATTCCCATTTCAAAGTGGGGGCTGGGGAAACGGCAGCCCCCTACCACGCAATATTGAAATTTTGACTATGTCATTTGTTTGTACTCCGTTTGTACCGCAAAATGTTTCGTTTGTACCACTTCCGGTAAAATGAAATGGGTTTACCATTTCAAAGTGGGGTCTGGAGAAACGGGAACCCCTTCACCACGCAATTTTGAAAATTCGACTATGCCATTTGTCTGTACTCCGTTTGTACCGGATTGTACGGCGGAAATTTTCGTTTGTACCACTTCCGGTAACGAGTTAATCCCATTTCAAAGCTGGGAGAAGGGGAAACGTCAGCCCACCACCCCCTACGCAATTTTGAAATTTCGGCAAGGGCATTTGTTTGTACTCTGTTTGAATCGGCATGTACCGCAAAGATTTTCGTTTGTACCACTTCCGGTAACCAATAAAAACAATTTCAAAGTGGAGAGCACGGAGAAAACGGCAGCCCCCACCTCGCAATTTTGAAATTACGACTATTCCATTCGTTTGTACTCCGTTTGTACCGGATTGTACTTCAAAATTTTTCGTTTGCACCACTTCCGGTTACGAGTTATTCCCATTTCAAGGTTGGGAGATTAGGAAATGTCAGCACCCCCACCACGTAACTTTGAAATGTAAACTATGCCATTCGTTTATACCCCATTTGTACCGGATTGTACCGCAAAATTTTTCGTTTGTACCACTTCCGTGTAAGAGTTATTCCAATTTTAAATTGGGAGCTGCGGAAACGGCAGCACCACCACCACGGAACTTTCAAATTTCAACTATGCCAATCGTTTGTACTCCGTTTGTACAGGATTGTACCGAAAAAATTTCCGTTTATACCTCTGTAACGTATACTCTCGATTCACTTTCCTTTTGATTTTTACTATCTCTGGTTATTTTATTTTTCTATGTAAATTATCTTCTTACTGAACGAGATGTTATTTCTCCTGCTAAATGAGATCTGGCAATGAGTGTAAGTCATGACGTGGTGGTAGCCAGTATAAATAGGCGCGTTCAACGATACTTAGAGAGAGCGTTTTGTTGATGTGTGTAGGGAGAGCTTTTTGTTGATGTGTGTAGGGAGAGCGTTTGTTTGTTGTATAGGGAGAGCGGTTGTTGTATACGGAGAGCGTTGGTTTATGTGAAGGAGAGCGTTGGTTGTTGATAGAGAGCGCGTTTGGTGCTGTATAAAGAGAGTTCGTTTATGTGAGAGCGAGAAGTCAATAATAAAGAATTTGCTGTAAGTACGTTTTTCTCAGTTCATAGTACTGTCAGACCTCTGTCTGGCTGTTAGGTTTATTTCATTTAGTGTTATTAGTAACAACCAGCATAAGACTTTATTCATCTTAATTACTACTACAACATTACTACCAGTTATAAGTTTGTTCATTACTATTACTACGCTACTAGCAGGAGACTTTATTCATGATCTTAATTAACTAGTAACAACAACCATTTGAATTCACTATTAGAAGCTTAGTACAGGCATTGAATTCATTATAATATTAGTGAAAGCTATATTTACAATAATTAGCTTAGCTGTAGGGGTAGCAAAAGCGTTATTCATTATACCACTACCGGTAACGAGTTATTACGAGTTATTCCCATTTCAAAGTGGGTGACGGGGAAACGTCACCATTCCCCCTACGCAAGTTTGAAATTTTGACTACGTCATTCGTTTGTACCCCGTTGGAATCGGATTGGGTTGTACCGTGAAAAAATTTCGTTTGTACCACTTCCGGGAACGAGGTATTCCCATTTCAAAGTCCCCGGGGGCCGGAGGAAACGGCGACCCCTCACCACGCAATTTTGAAATTTTGACTATGCCATTCGCTTGTACTCCATTTGTACCGGATTGTACCTCCAACATTTTCGTTTTTACCACTTCCGGTAACCAGCTATTCCCATTTCAAAGTTGGGAGATGGGGAAACGTCACTTACCTCACTGCGCAAATTTGAAATTTCGACCATGTCATTCGTTTGTATTCACTTTGAATCGGATTGCACCGCAAAAGTTTTCGTTTGTATCACTTTCGGTAACCAGTAATTCCAATTTCAGAGTGGGGGGCTCGGGGAAAACTGCTTCCCACTTCGCAATTTTGAAATTTCGACTATGCTATTCTGTTGTACTCCGCTTCTACTGGATGGTACCGCAAATTTTTTCTTTTGTACCATTTCCGGTTACGAGTTATTCCCATTTGAAGGGGGATTGGAGGTTTAACGACCACCGTGAGCAACTCAATGGGCTATAAGCAGTCGCCCGTCCCTAATTTAGGGTCACTGGTTCCAGGGAAGGGAGAGAGCCAGTGCCGTAAGACAAACACAACATCCATGCCTCACCGGGATTCGAACCCGGACCCCTTCGGACGAATGATCAGAGGCCAACGCCTTAGACCACTGCGCCACCGGGGCGGCCCCATTTTAAGGTGGGGAGCTGGAAAAAATGGCATCCCCTCTACTACGCAATTTTGAAAATTCCACTATGTAACATTCGCTTCTGCTGCGTTTTGAATCGGATTGTACCACAAACAAATTTCGTTTGTACCACTTCCGGTAACCAGTGATTCCAATTTCAAGTGGGGCTGGGGGAAAAGGGCAGCCCCCACCTCGCAATTCTGAAATTTCAACTACGCTATACTGTTGTACTCCGTTTGTACCGGATTGTACCGCAAAACTTTCGTTTGTACCATTTCCGGTAACCAGTTATTCCTATTTCAAAGTGGGGGCTGGGGAAACAGCAGCAATATTGAAATTTCGACTATGCCATTGTAACACAATCGATTTAAATTTATCCGGTTGTAACACAATCGATTTAAATTTATCCGGTTGCAGTTTGAAATCCGTGAATGGTTTCTGTGTTCTTTGAGTTTGAGGAAAGCACCATTTTCTTTGTATGAATGGGCTAATGTAGAGCATTTTCTATCTGCAAAGTACTGTAGTAGTAGATATAGGCGACTTAGATCTGTGTTTCGCATAATTTTATACTTATTACGTATTATTACAGTCCCTCTCTCCTTCGTATCCTATACGTACATGACATGCGTACCTGTGCACTGATGTAGTCTAGGTTCAGTCTATAATAATGTTTTCACAAATCTCCTCCAGAAGTACTCTGGAATTTGACACTATTGTCTTAGGAGATCTCTCGGTCATTTGTACTTAATTCTTTGCTTCAACTTTGGGGTCTAATGCTGTTTAACTGTACTGTTTTTATACAAACAATTTGCTGTAGCACCCGGTGCTATATTGTGCAGAAGATACAACAGGTTTGTCTTATTTGCCATTTTTAAGACGTCATGATACTTATTTGCCATTTTTAAGACGTCATAGTACTGTATTAAAATGGGAAGAAGAAAGCAAAAAATTATTTTGGAGTCCTCTTATGGCGGTACTTGTGACGATGATACATTTGTTTCATTGTTGTCTGTTTTAAAAAAGGGGCGTTGCCTGACTAGGCTTTGGGGACTGAGGCTGGAGGGTTCTTTTTTTGGATTGATTGGAGGTTTAACGACAACCGTGAGCAACTCAATGGGCTATAAGCAGTCTCCCATCTCAAATTTTTGGTCACTAGTTCCAGGGAAGGGAGAGAGCCAGTGCCGTAAGACAAACACAGCATCCATGCCTCACCGGGATTCGAACCCGGACGCCTTTTGGACGAATGATCAGAGGCCATCGCTTAGACCACTGGGCCACCGGGGCGGCGGAGGGTTCCTGAACAGCGCATAATTTTGTTTTCACATCCTCGTACTCAACGTTTCCCCCTCATTCGTTATGAAAATTAAACATCAGTTTTTTAAAATTTATAATTGACATTTTTTGTTTAATAACTTTTTTAATTTAAAATAATTAATGTAATTTTACTTAAAACAATTGTAACCCCGAAATACTCGTTTTAGAACAATATGTTTAGCCTAGCGTTAATATTATTTAAATATTCATCTACTCCACATCATGGGTGCGCTTTTCAAAATATTTGGTTGTCACACAGGTTGGTTTTCTGCATTCCTGCATTGGGCTCGCCTTCTATATGCATTGCCATGGAGTGCCAGGCTCATAGAACATCGTGAGTTAAGAGCTTTTTAAACAAGGGAATAGTGGAATAGTGGATGCTGTGTGTTCTCTGAAACTTTGCTGGGAAATCTGGTTTATATCTGCTTCTGCAGGGTAAATAACAGGCAAGGGAAAACATTTGAAGGAACTACCGTTTGATCTGTTTCCATTTTATATAACGCAGTGTTTCTGCTCAGAACTTCTGCCACATGTGCAAAAGGAACACTTCACGTAGGCATTGGTTATTTTCAATTCAGCCCTTTCAATAACAAGAAAAAAACAAAAAAACTGTATGTGCAATGTTCCGAAATATTAATAGTTTAGCACTTCCCTGCAATATCGTAGTTCCACTACAGTAAATAGCACACAGGGTAACAAAATCCAAAGGGTCAGTTTTTAATCAGTTTTGTTTTACTTAAAGCAACATTTAGGCTCAAAACATTTGCTGCATATAGAAAATCAACGTAGCGAACGCGAATTAGATCCTTTATCAGCAGCTTTATTTTAAAAACGAAAGAAAATATGTACATTAACAGGTTGGCACTTCGCTAATGCAGAGTAAACAACACACGGGTAACTAATTGTAAAATACCCTTTTTAAGGTATTTCCCCTTGTATTAAAAGCAACATTTTTGATCATATTCATTATTTCATATTAAAGATTGATGTTCCAATCCCCTACTGTATCTTTTAAAGAAAGACACACACGAAAAATAAAACATTTCGATATTATTACATCTGAAAACCATTGCTTTAGCAGGATGAGCAAAATGCAGGTAGAAATTGTAGGAGATGCTTTTAAAAAAGTTTCCATTGTATTTATAAAGAAATGTTTTTGCTGATTACCCTTGTTTTGTGTGAAAAATGTATGTTTGTGGTTTGAACTTTTTTTTCTCAGAAATATAATACCACATATTAAATTTTTTCTTTTAAATGTATATGAAGTATAATACCATCATAATAATTTACCACATATTATTTTTTGGTAAAACATTAGTTTATTAAATGCACTGAACTGCAAACTATTACTTTAACAGAATAAATAACAGACAGGGAGGAAAATTCAAACAACTTCCTTTTAATAGATTGTCATTCTATTTAAAGCAGCATTTCTGCTCATAACGTTTGCCATTAATGGAAATTGAATGCTTCCCGTTCGCATTTTTTATTTTCAATGCAGTCCTTTCATCAACAAAAACATCAATATAACAACACACAGATATATTGAAAATTCTGAAACATTAATTGTTTGGCATTTCACTTTTCTACCATTTCTTGAACAGAGTAGATAACACATAGGTAAACGAAATTCAAAAATATACCTTTTAATCTGTTTTCGTCATATTTTAAGCAACATTTGTGCTCAGAACATTTGCTGCATATGAAAGAACAACGTTTCAGGCACCTATTACATTATTTGTACACGGTCTTGTAAAAATAAAAGAAATTATGTATATTAACAGGTTGGCTTTTCAGTGCTGCACCAATGCTTTGGCAGAGTAAACAACACACAGGAACAAATTATCACACAAACTTTTAAATATGTTTACATTGTATTTAAAGCAATAATTTTGTTCATAATTATTGCTGCATATGAAAAACGAATGTTTATGGTATCTATTAGATCATTTCTACACGGTTTCTCGGAAAAGCAACTTTAACGTATTAGCGTTCAAATGTTCTTTATTTTTCTAATTCAAATAGTGTGGATGCTAACATATTACACCATGGAAAATATATACAAAAAAAAAAAAAAAAGATAAAATATTTACGACAAGGAAATACAATTTCAGCCACATAATGACTGAATATTCAAGAACTGAAAACAAGACAGACGTCAGTTTAAGACTACATTTAGTATTCCGGAGGTTAAATTCAAACAGACGTCAGCTTAACATCATAAATAAATACTATGCGAAACCTAATTAACAATAGTAAATAGAAAATGCAAAAATAAAACCAATGAAAGATGCAACAAGATAATATGCTATATGTCATCGAACATGTGCACTTGGTAACAAAATCAATAATGGGAATGTCTTACTCATAACACAAAAGATGAAATATTAAAAATGCTTATACTATGATTTGATCAGAACACCAGCTCACCGATCAACCAATTGACTAAAGTTTTAATAAGGAACAACAATTCCAATGCCATTTTATACAAAATATAGAATTAATGATAAATCGCAGCGTGACCCCCTCTCCAATAAACCCATTTTCCTCATGAATTATATTATTAATTCTATCAGTACAATTGTGTACCAAAATACGCTTTGAGAACAACTAAGAATGAAAGAATAATTCGAAAATGACCACTGCAGTACTGTTGCTTTGGCAGAATTAATAGACAGGTTGAGGGCTAATTAAAAAATACCTTTTGATATGGTTCTATCATAATAACGGCAACATTTCTGCTTAGAACATCTGTTACATATGGAAAATCTATGTTTCAGATGTCAATTGGATCATTTCGAAACAATCGTGTTTTAAAAACCAAATGGAAGGAATGCATTAACAAATTGGCACTTCATTGCTCAGGGATGATTCGGCAGAGTAAACAACACACATGAGCAAATTGTAAAAGACACTTTTTAATATGTTTCCATTGTATTTAAAGCATTATGTTTGCTCATAACCATTGTTGCATAAAAGGATCAATGTTTTTATAACCATTGTTGCATTTAAGGATCAATGTTTTAGGCACCTACTGAATCATTTACACAAGCCCTTCTCTTTCTAAAGAAAAGCCACACACACACACATGCAAGTTTGTAAAACATAAACATTTATATATTAGCACTTCGATGCTAATATGAAGTGCTATATTTAATGTTTTGCTACAGCAGGGTAAACACCTAGGAAGAAATTGTGAAAAAAACAACTTAATACATTTCCATTGTCTTTTATGCAAAGCGTCTTTCTCATAGTACGTGTCCATTGCATTTCATGAAAGAATTTTACTCATAACCATTGTTGCATATGGAAATATATTTCTCGTGCCTATGGATCATTTTTACACAGTCTTGTGCATAAAAACGTATATACATATATATATTCCCTTAAAATATAATATAAACAGATTTGCGTTTCAGTGCAGTACGATTGCTTCGGCAGAATAAATGGCTGACAAGGGTAGTACTCCGGAAACACATGGAAAAAAGCATAATTCCGTGTCGTTATACATAACGTTTCAAGGGAGAAAGCAAATGTAATGCTGTCATATTAGTTCAATACACAATTGTAAATACTGGCGTAAATCTTGTATCTTGGCATAAATCATTAACCCAGGTGAGTCTGCTCCAGTAATACAAGAACAATTTGAAAAGGAAAAATCACATTCACGCTGGCTCCTTTTTTTTTCAATATTAACAGAAATGTTTAAAAAAATTATCAGCCGGGAGTTCATGCATCATGAATTATCGAATGCGATTAATTTATGTATAGTTATAGGAAAATCATTTTTTGAAGATTATTTTAACCGAACAGTCTCATAGGTCTCCGAGTTGTGTTAATTCTTGGGACCATAAACTACATACAATTAAGTTCATAAATTTTTAATAATACTTAATAATTATTTTAACGAGGGAAACCACTTTTTAGAATTACTGATACTACATTTTTGCTTGAAATCAAGGTTTTACAATAATCAAGTTGGAAAGCAGTAAAAAAAGAAAATTTACAGAAGCACACACAATGTTCAAGGAATAGTGGTCAGAGAAATATTTCCATAACACTGTAACAAAATGTTATGACTTTTGTGTCAGGAATTTATGTTTACGAAAATAATTTTCTATTCGAAGTCATTACAAGAGTAAATATCTGAAGTCCTCCAGAAATACGAGTATGAGCGCTATTGAGTCTAAGGTTTTCTCAATACAACAAAACGCATAACAAAAAGTAAGTTTCCATGTACTACAAGAAATACCTTACTTCCGTCTCATATTCGTCCACGCTGATTTTGTTCGTTAATGAATTGGTTAGAAATGTGTTCGTCCGAGATGCGTCTGGGTTCAAATCCCGGTGAGGCATGGATGGATGTTGTGTTTGTCATATGGCACTGGTTTCTCTCTCTGGAACCTGTGGCCCTAAATTAGAGACGGGACGACTGAGTTGCTCAGGGTGGTCGATAAAGCAAACAAACCAATTGTATATGTATTTCCGGGGGGGGGGCGCAGTGATTGTGAAATTATACAAAAATCGTGCATTTATGCGTTTCTTACACGCAAATATTACTGGGCAATACCTTGCAAAGAAGTAACTCATATTTTGCTGGCTTTAAATCTAACAGAAGAAAAAATTCGAGACGGAGTGCTACCGTTTCTGCAGGCTACCATTTTGCTTTGCGAAGAAAAATGTTGTGCCACACGTGGAATCCGAGTGCGTCTTATCCGGGATCAAATATAGTACAAGAAAATGGCATTTTGATGTTATGAATTTTCCAAGGAAAAGAAAGGTGACTGGTGAAATGGGTCTTGCAGCAGTAGTAATTGAAACACGTAATATATTGAAGAAATGAAACCCGGTGTAGCCCGTAAACCAATGAAGCCCAAACTTAATATTCATTATTACTTAATTAAAGGAAACAATGGCATTTGTTTTTCCTGTGCTAATTCTGGATATCACATTATTTCACACAGTATATATTAGCATTTGACACGAAACATTCTTTTCTCTAGAACAAGGCCTTTTCCTATCTTCCAAGTCATTGTACACTTCCCAGTGGTTATTCTTCCGCAGACAAAGAGCAATGCAATGTCCAATCCTGTTCAGCCGAGTTCCTCCTGAATCAGAAAAAACTATTGCTCCACGTAGTTTATAGATATGCTCAAAAACTTTAAGCTCACGTGGAATGTCAGATAAGCGTACGTTAATGTCTGTTCCTACATCTGACGTGTACTTCCGATCGGTAGATGTGCTGTTTAGTTCATTTAATAAGTGTTTGCCATAAACGGAGAATGTAGTAGTTTTAATTCCTTCGCATGTTTCACCACATGATATCAGCATTGGACATTTAGTGTTCTTTGGGGATAAATATTCAACAATGTGTTGTTGGATATTTTCTAATCTATATTTCTCGATCTCAACCACAAGTACAACACGCTGAATTGACTTGTTTGATATGCAGTCCTCCGACCGACTGCATGAACAGCACTCAGTGATAGATGGCATCTGAAAGAGCATGTGTTTTGCCATTTCTGTTATGCTTGTTTCCGCCGAAATTTGACGGACACCGTGAGGTAGGTCAGTAACTGGGAATGACTCCCTTAAAATTGCAGCTCGCTTTCGGTAACTGCTAGAAGTCACACCAGAGTTCACCATTTCGCAAATGAGTTCAAATATAGCACAACCGGTTAGACCTTTCCCATACGCTTCGTATTCGGGACTGTCACAGATAGCACTTGCCAATATTTGTGCTAGAGAGTCAAATGCACAGGTGTTATTTATGACGAATTGTGAATCTTTTATTTTAATAGATTTCAGAGATATACTTCTGTTACCGTTTTTCAACAATCCAATAGCCTTTGCAAAAACTTTTTTTTCGGAAATCAGTGTGCATTATTTCCCTTTGTGGTTCTAAATAAGACTGCCTGTGCCGTTTTTTGGAGGAAGCCGTGCGTATCCTCTCCAATTTTCCACGGCAATATATTCATCATCGTGGTTAGCGTTTTTCTTTGCACATATTTGGCAAATCCTTTTCTCACCGTAGCCTTCTTCTTGAAAGGAGCTTCCAGCAACAGGAAATGAACATCCAATAAGGATATGTACTGGCGTTTTACAGTAAATGCATCGATGTGCACCACTGGGTTTGTGCCCGCGCTGACAAGCTGAACAATCTGATTTTACACCACCTTCACTTAGCAAAGGCACTGTTGTGTCCAAAGGCAAAGTCGTTTCCGAAGGCTCAGGGCTCCTCGACGGCATGGTATCTGTAACGTATACTCTATATTCACTTTCCTTTTGATTTTACTATCTCTGGTTACTTTATTTTACTATGTAAATTATCTTCCTACTGAACGAAATATTATTTCACCCGCTGAATGAGTTCTGGCAATGAGTGTAAGTCATGACGTGGTGGTAGCTAGTATATAGGCGCGTTCATCGAGACTAGTTGGAGTTGTGTTGGAGTTGTGTTGTTGAGTTGGTTGTGTTGGTTGTAGCGTTGGCGAGAGTGTTGTGTGTACTATAAGAGGAAAGTTTATTCATTATTATGTACAAGATATATGAGTGCCTTAGTTGACCAAGAGTCTTGCCAATAAACAAGTTTGTCAGTAAGTTCAGTCTTTCTCAATTCTTAGTTTTGTCAGACCTCTGTCTGGCTGTTAGGTTTATGACTTTGATTACTTAATATAAATAACCAGCGTTGAGACTTTGTTTGAGTTCATAATTAACGAGTAACAACACCCTTTTGGGAATTCATTATTTTGAAGCTTAGAGCATTATTCATTCATAATAATTAGCTTAGCAAAAAGATAAACAAAGCTAATTCATTATAATTGGCGCCCGAACTTTTCTCGAACACGAGATCCTGACTATTATCCATGGCTTCCTTACCTGAGACAACTGCAAATTTCCACCTTCCGGCAAGTCTCGAGGGTAATGGTGTTTGTTTGGACAATTTGTACGAAGCCTGTGGCTCTGACTTGGATATGAATGATCTACACATACCCAAGCATTCTTCACCATCTCGTAATGCACCAGCTTCTTATCACTCTGAGTCGCGGGTCGTACCTGAGGGAATTCAATCCTCTCAGCGAAGCAGAATGCTTGCTCATTTCGTGCCGCATGCTGGAACAATTCATTTCAATGGTTTGGAGGGGTCTTTAAAGTTCCTCGAAGATCTGGAAGATCATTTTGATCTCTATAATATTCCGGAAGACTGCAAGGTCCAAATTGCCGGCACTTGCTTGAGGGATACCGCCAAGACCTGGTATCGGCAGTGGCGAGGGTCGAACCCGGATTCTCATTATGAGAATTTCCGTGCAGAATTCTTGGAGGTCTTTCCTTTCGGCCTCAGTCGAGCTAGCCTTGCTCAACAGCTGTTTTCACGTCAACAAGGTCCCAATGATAGCCCTGTTGCATTTGCGTTGGAAACTGCACGCCTATATAATCTATGGGATCCACATGCCAGTCATGTTGACATGTTGGATACCCTCGTACAGCAGCTCGACCCATTCTTACAAGATTTTCTTGAGGTTCGACACCCTACCACTATTCATGAATGCCTTCGCCTCATACGCACGTATGAAGAGCGACATGGCAAACATGCTTCAACTCACCATGCTCGGGCACCCCGCGAGGCTTATTCCGAAAACCCTCAGCGGCATAATAGACAAAACCTTCAGCGCGAGCATACACAAGTGCCCACCCAAGCTTCATACGTTCCACCACACAGAAGAGTGGCGAACCAACAGCGAGTTTCTGAGCAAGCTTCGGGATATCGTCATAATGCACAGTATGCTCGACCCCGCTTCACTCAGCAGCATTCGGAACGTTCTCATGCCCAGGGCAATAATAATTTTTCTGCCCGTGCTGAGGGCAGACGTAACGAATATGAAAATGTCAACAGACACGCGAAGTTCCCGACGCAGGGTTCACGCAATTTTTCTTATCGTGAAAATTTTCCCGATACCCGGCAGGGTCGAGGTTTCCGACCACATGATAACACCACCAGAATTCCTTTAAACTCCCACAGGAAGTAGACGAAGGGTCGGTCCTGCTTCCTGATACCAAACATTCTGACCCTAAAACAGTATTAGTGACTGTTCAAACTCCTCAGTTGCCTGATGTATTCTTGACACTTGAAGACGTTATTGTCGAGACAAAGTTCGACACTGGGTCTGAGATATCAGCCCTAAATATAAAGTTTTGCAATGACGTTTTTTTCTGCAATACACGTTCAGCCTGCAACGCAGTATTTGCGAGGTGCCAATAATGAAATCTTCAGTATCGCAGGAACTGTCACATTATCTTTAGGGCTGGGAAAAGCTCGTTTTACACATTCTTTCCTGCTTATAGACGAGCTACCCGTGAAATGTCTCATTGGTATGGACTTTATTAACAAGTTTCAAATAACTTTGAATTTTGTACAACATGTGATTTCCTTTCCGGAACCTGTCGAAATGATTCCGACGGTTCCTGTAGATATTACGAGTTTATTGTTGAGTGACCAATTGAATGAGGGGCAACGAGACCAGCTTTCTCTCCTTTTACAGGAAAGCCCTGGTTTATTTTCGGATCAACCTGGTTTCACACAGGTGGTTTATCATGTTATTGACACTGATGGTTCGAAACCCATTGCGACGAAACCTTACCCTTGCGCTCCACATAAAAAACAGGAAATGCAACGTCAAATTGCGGAAATGATTAAGCAGGGCATAATCAGGGAATCAACAAGCGCCTGGGCTGCTCCTGCCTTCTTGGTTCCAAAGAAACAACCAAATGAATTTCGTTTCGTGACAGATTTTCGCAAACTCAACCAAGTCACAAAAACAATCAATTATCCCCTACCTGTCATGTCACATATTCTAAATGACTTGTCGTCAACCAAATGGATGTCAACTTTGGATTTGGCGAGTGGATATTGGCAGGTGGCAGTACATCCGGACTCTGTCGATAAAACAGGCTTTGTGACTCCTTTTGGGGCCTATGAATATTTACGTATGCCTTTTGGACTGGCTTCTGCACCTGCTACTTTCCAAAAGCTTATGGACACGGTTCTCAGACCTGTCCTGGGTCCCCATGTGCATGTCTATTTGGATGATATTATTATAACATCAGAGACTTTTGACGAGCACCTTTTTCTGCTCAAACAGGTGTTCCAACTTATATACAATGCTGGCTTGACGTTAAAACCTAGTAAATGCCAGATAGCGCGGGACGAGATTGTATATCTGGGGTTGAAAATTACTCCCCATGGTTTATTCACTGATAATGAAAAAATTAGGCCTATTGTCGACTTTCCTCGGCCTAAAACAGCAAAAGAACTATCCCGCTTTCTGGGAATGACCGGTTGGTATCAGCAGTTCGTCCCCGCTTATGCTACAATATGTGAGCCGTTGTATGCTTTAAAGCGTAAATACAAGAAGTTTATTTGGACACCTGAAGCTAACGCTGCATTCGAAACACTGAAGTCTGCATTGACTCAGCCTCCGGTGTTGGCTTTCCCGGATCATACTAAAGAATTTGATATTTATACTGATGCATCCGGAGTTGGTCTTGGTTGCGTTTTGTCACAAGCTGGGCATCCAATAGCTTTTGCGTCTCGCACCTTAGCCAAAGCTGAACGCAATTATTCAGCTACGGAACGTGAATGTCTTGCTGTTGTGTATGCACTGAATAAATTTCAATGTTATCTTAATGAATTGACAGTTAACATAATTACGGATCATTCTGCCCTTCAGTATTTAAATTCTGCTAAGCACCTATCTCAAAGACTTATGAAGTGGGCTCTGAAGTTACAAGAGAGCAATATCAAAATTTCGTATCAGCCAGGTAATAAGAATCAATTACCGGACGCATTATCTCGCGTTCCGATTAGTGGGGTCCCCACCGAAACTACTCCTGGATGTCAGCCTTTACTTCTGATAGCTGATATCACATCCAGACAGCAGATAATGGCAGAACTAATAAATGATCCAGATTTTGGGGATATTTACAATTTTTTGCTTGCGGGTTCGCCCCTACCAAGTGATCCTTCTCTGGCTGGAAGGTCACAACATTTTGAAGTAATAGAGGGTCTTCTTTATTATACAAAGTCTCGGCCTACTAGGGCAGAGTTTCGCCCATGTATTCCGCGAACCCTTAGAATGGCTCTTTTAAATGAATTTCATGACAAACCTCTTGCAGGCCATTTAGGTATTCGCAAGACCCGTTGTAAATTGCGGGATGTTGCCTATTGGCCTGGCATGTACCAAAGTGTGCTCGCATACGTTCAATCATGTCACTTGTGTCAGATTAATAATTATCGTAATGTAAGACCGGCCGGTCACTTGAAATCTAGTTCAAGTTCTCATGTGTTTGATATTATTTCCATAGATTTATTAGGACCTTATCCATTATCTGTTAAAAATAAAGCTCGTTATGTTTTAGTACTAACTGATAATTTTTCTAAATGGGTTGAAGTTTTTCCCATTAAAGCCGCTACGGCTGAGATTATTTGTAATGTCTTAGTTAATGAAGTATTTTCTAGATATGGTGCACCTAATAAAGTAGTTTCGGATAATGGTCCTCAATTTATTTCTGACATTTTTTGAAAGAATGTGTGCGAGATTACACATTAAACACAAATTCATTTCCCCATATCATCCCCAGAGTAATCCTGCGGAACGTGTTAACCGAACGCTAGTGAAAATGATTGCGACTTTTGTAATGGATCACCATGAAAGATGGGATGACCATTTAGAACTTTTTGCGTTCGCCCTCCGCTCGTCTGTCCACGAGTCTACTAAAATTACTCCTGCAGAACTTTTTCTGGGTCGCAAAATTAAAACCCTTTTTGAAAATTTAACGGGGATTATCGACGAACTAAATCAGCGACCAACTCCGCAATCAGTACACATTATGGCAGAAAAAGCTCGTGTTGCAATGCTAGGAGCACAAGCGGCTCAAGCACAATATTATAATTCTAGGCGTAGGGAACCAGATCTTGTCGTTGGAGATCTCACTCTCGTGGAAACGCACTTCCAGTCTTCTGTTTCGCATACTTTAGTGAAGAAATTTGCACCCAGCTACGAAGGTCCATATCGGGTGGCAAATGTCTTTGACAATAATATTGTTCTGGAGAAACCGAACAACCATTTTCAATATGTACATGTTGATCAATGTCGCAAGTATCACGAACGGAATATCGATTTCATTATCAATCCTACTCAACCTTCTGTTCCACAGACTCAAAAATCTATATCTCATGTTCAACCGCCAGAAATTGTGGACGAACCACCGAACATTTTTGACGAATCACCAGTGATTTTTCCTTCACCCTCCCCCCTCCGGACGAGTTTCTACACCCGCAACCTGATTCTCCCGTGAGACCAAGGCTCGAATCGAGTTCGTCGAATACTAGTATCGTTCCTTTCCCTCCAACCATTGCCAAGACTATTGCTGCGCCGTTTCCGGCTAACTCTGCACCAACGCGGGATACTTCTTCTTTGAATACCTCATCGGAAAGTATTCCTATAGGCAAATCTAAACATCGCCCTGCACGACCGCTGAATTACAGCAGCGACTCAGAGGCGTCGGACATTTCTGATTTGTCAGTTATGAATCCTACTTTTAATATTCCACACCGTCCAGCACCACCAAAAGCTGGGCGCAAACGTGACTTGTCTCCCCAATCTGCTTCGCCGCAACAGCGACGAAGGCAGAAATCTTTGCATCCATCCGGGTTTCGCCCCTGGAACCTCCGTTCAGGGCAAACAGGGCCGATGCCTGCTACTACTATCATGCCCCGTGGGCGTAAACGAAAGCAAGCGATGTGGCCGGAGACACGTCCGTCCAAAAAGATACTGGAAGGACACAACGGGCCCCAGCACCAAGGGACTTCATATCCAAAGCCTGGGGGAGCCCGTTCCTATCAGCCGCAGCAGGGATTTCCAGACCGCCAGACTTCTGACGTTCCTGACCGTTCTTCTCAGCAGCAGGGATTTCCAGACCGCCAGACTTCTGACCGTTCTTCTCAGCCGCAGGGATTTCCAGACCGCCAGACTCCTGACCGACAGCAGACCGATGTTCCAGTTCCATTACCGTCTCGGAAGAGATCCAAGCCACCTGATTTCACCAGTCCCATTCGGCCGGGAAAACGTTATCGCACTAGAATTTTTTATGCGTCCTCGAGATAAGTAAGTTCTCGTGGACAGGTTCTTTTCTCAGTTTGTTGTTTTTCCTGCACGACCAGTTGGCGTGTCAGAATTTCTTTTTTTCGTGTGGGCCTATGCATTCTTTTTTTGTGTATACATGTGTGGTTTTTTTTATATATTTCTTCTATGTCCATCAACTAATCCACTTTTTTTTTTTTTTATATATCTATGTGCTTAGGGGTAAAATAATAAAATTGTTACTGTTAGGCAGCTCCAGGTAAATTTCGCTGCTGATACAGTTGTTCTGTATTTCAACGAATGAGGTGAACGTAATTTGAAATGAAAATAGTAAAATTGTTACTGTTAGGCAGCTCCAGGCAATCTTCGCTGCTGATACAGTTGTTCTGTATTTCAACGAATGAGGCGAACGTAATTTGAAATGAAAATAGTAAAATTGTTACTGTTAGGCAGCTCCAGGCAATCTTCGCTGCTGATACAGTTGTTCTGTATTTCAACGAATGAGGCGAACGTAATTTGAAATGAAAATAGTAAAATTGTTACTGTTCAGCAGCTTCAGGCAATCTTCGCTGATGATACAGTTGTTATGTATTTCAACGAATGAGGCGAACGTAATGTGAAATGAAAATAATAAAATTGTTACTGTTAGGCAGCTTCAGGCAATCTTCGCTGCTGATACAGTTGTTATGTATTTCAACGAATGAGGCGCACGTAATTTGAAATTAAAAAAGTGATTCCTGCTAGGCAGAATAAAAGGAAAGTATGCCGATGCAGGTTTGGTTTGTTCTACACTACAAATTTCACAGTCGAATACAGATTCGTAAATTGTCATGCCAAGTTGATAATGTAAATACGGCTACCACCAAACAACAAATCAAAAAAAGATCGAGAAACGTCAATCATCGAAATGTAAGACTTACACTCCAAAATTGATAGGTTTTTCGGAAACAAAAAAAGAAAGAAAAAAAAAAATTAAGGGGGAGATGATGTAACGTATACTCTATATTCACTTTCCTTTTGATTTTACTATCTCTGGTTATTTTATTTTACTATGTAAATTATCTTCCTACTGAACGAAATATTATTTCACCCGCTGAATGAGATCTGGCAATGAGTGTAAGTCATGACGTGGTGGTAGCTAGTATATAGGCGCGTTCATCGAGACTAGTTGGAGTTGTGTTGGAGTTGTGTTGTTGAGTTGGTTGTGTTGGTTGTAGCGTTGGCGAGAGTGTTGTGTGTACTATAAGAGGAAAGTTTATTCATTATTATGTACAAGATATATGAGTGCCTTAGTTGACCAAGAGTCTTGCCAATAAACAAGTTTGTCAGTAAGTTCAGTCTTTCTCAATTCTTAGTTTTGTCAGACCTCTGTCTGGCTGTTAGGTTTATGACTTTGATTACTTAATATAAATAACCAGCGTTGAGACTTTGTTTGAGTTCATAATTAACGAGTAACAACACCCTTTTGGGAATTCATTATTTTGAAGCTTAGAGCATTATTCATTCATAATAATTAGCTTAGCAAAAAGATAAACAAAGCTAATTCATTATATATCTTTTTGCATCTGTGTTTTATACTTCGGTTCTGTTGCTACAAGTTTCATTTGTCCCTCTAGAGACTTTATGTGCAGACTCAAAAACATGTCCGGGTGTAAAGGTTGTTTAACATTTCCCAGGACTCTATTTTTTAAATCGTTGAAGCTACTCTCCACAGATGAACTACTGCTAGTTTGGGAACCGAAACCTAAAACTGGTACCATCACAGCTGACCATAAGGGCAACCGTTTTACCAAATCTATGCAACATTTAACTATTTCTGGAAGGAACTGCAAGTTATCATGGTCACCATCTTCCTGTTGAACTTTCAACAGACACTCATTACTGAGTCTCTTTGCCCATAAGCCAAAATCGGAATCTTCTTCCGTCCTAGGCATTGTGTCGCTGTTGTCCATGTCGAATAAACTGTAGCTTGAATCTTCGAGAAAATTTGTAAAATCAGAGTCTCCAGTGGCAATACGTCTTTTTAGAATATGTTTAGAAATTTCACAAGAAAGTTACTCTTTGAGTTTTGTTGTCGAATCCTTCAGTTTCGCTCTGTGACACCGTAAATATATCTTTAAGAAGATCTTTAATGTCTTGGATATTAGGCGATAGTAATACTTGCGCTATGGAGCGAATGTAACAATTTCGCGTTCGGTTGCCTTTGTTACACAAAGACTTCCACGTGGCCACAAATTTTATGGTGTGAGCTACATCACACCGGATAAAAGTTCGAGGTTTATCAACTTGCTTTGTGTGAAATATTAAATGAAAGCAAGCATTTAAATAGTACTTTAATCCACTATATTGGGTAAAGGCCTGAACAGCAGCTGCAAGTACGGCTGTGGAGTGGTCGCAGGATATCTCCTTTGGTAGCACACTGGCTTCTTTCAGTCAGACGGCCAGCCAATGATATTTGGTGATTTTGTCGTGCTTTTCTGATATCATATTACTGACAGAAAATTGTTTCGGACTATCGTTAACAGTAGCCTCGTACAGAAATATATGTGAAAATTTATTTCCACATGGTCTTTTGAGTCGTTTAATTATACTGCCCGTAGCATCAATACTGATTTTTGGTACAGGCTCCTTCTTACAGTACGCCCGATAGACTTGAATTTGTGAGGGCATCCAATACAAGGCATAAAATGGATCGTAACTAATCCATCGAATGGATCCTTGGTACTGGCTGTCATACATCATATTGTTTATCCGTATTATAGGATCTTCATGGGTAAAGTCTTTTTTTAGTTCTTTAGATTTCGGAACACGCAAAGTACTAGCTGTAGGCAACTGACTAGGCAAAGAATTGCCAAACTGCATCATTTTCCTCGCTTGGAGCCTCCGATATACTACCGCAGATTGCACTTCTTCAACCATAGCCGTTAGCAGCAAGACGTTTAGGTGATCCTACTAGTCGACGTTTCAGAGAGGACTCACAATTAGAAAAATTTCTTGAGTACTCGCAGTATATGAGAACTCTTGATCCGTCGGCCGGCTCTTTCTCTATATGTCCATGCAGTTGAGATTGACACGTTGAACACTGGGCCGATATTTGGACAAAATGTTCTCCTGTTGGATGAACTTTAGCCCGCTTGAATGCTAAACAGCATCTAAGTGATGTATGCTCCCAGAAATGGTCATTTATTATGGATGCCCAAGCGTTGGGAGGCAAAACCTGGTAGTCACGTGACAATCTTCCAGGCTTACCCTTCTCCAAACATTTATACATAGCTTTTTGCGGCCTCACATTTATCCATTCTGCAGGGGACAGAGTTACGTAAATGTTACACACCGGGATGATGGTGCATTATCCGAGGAATAATCATCAGTTGAGGTCTCATTTGATCGTGTAGCGTCTGGTAATGTTTCCTTTTCACTATTAGTTACACCCAATAAATTCCAAAGATTATACCGATTGAGTTTGACAATTACATACAAGTACTTACTTGAGTAGGCCTACTTAAATTCAAGGCTTTCGCTTATCTGAAACCAAATATCTGACGATGGGGGTTTAATATTTCTATTAGGTAACACAATATCTTCCTTAGCCCTGACTATCATATCAACCAAATGCTGTCTATCCACAGCAGGTCTTTTAGGCATTTGGGGGCTGCTTGATTCCACTTTGTTATCACCACTATCCCCCTAACTATCTGATACATATTACATGAAAACGAACACAAACATTTTCTGCGACTCAACCGATCTATCTAAATTCCAAAAATATTTTGAAGGTTTGTTCTCCTTTTTTGAGTGACTTAGTTCCTGCAGGGTGGCGTCTTCTAATATCAAAGTTAAGTTTAAGTTTTAAAATCTGAGTAATTAAAACAGATGCTATTTTTGAGTTTGCTGTTTTATATTTGTTCAATCTTGCTTTTTCGGTTTCACAGAGCATTCCCCTGACGAATGCTCTGTGAAACCGAAAAAAAAAAAAAAACTAGCTCGTGAGAACCAAAACTATAAACACACCTTAGTTATGTCTTCAACGAGTTTATAAGTACATAAAAGAAAACAAATCTTATATAAACAAAATTAATTCAGGACCACTGTAATCCGTTTTTGATGCAATTTGTTTATAAAAATAACGGCATTTACTCATCAGATATGCAGCAATAAAGAAGCTACTTAAGATTCTGACTTCAGCTAAGGAATTCTTTCATTTCTCCATACGTGGTATTTCGTAGTTAGAGATTTCTCCCAGAATTCAATACTTCTGTTCACTACTGAATGAAAACCTTTATACAAGTTGGATAGGCTGTGGAGTGGATTTACAAATTTCCTTACGAACTGGGAAGTATTTGTAAACAACCTTTAAAGCTTCCGTGCAGTTCACACAAAGCGTGTTGCTGTTGAAAAAAAGGAAGAGCAATAAAATTATTCTTGCGTACCCTAGCGGATGTACTTAATAATTGGGAGACGTGAGACTGTAACGGAAAGCTCAAACACGCTAGTTAATAGTATAATTGCTAGTTAATTAATGTTGTACAGTTACGTGCGTTAGCAATAAATAACATTAATGAACTAATTCAGAGCCAGGCAGAAAAGATTTTTCCCTTTTAGCAAACACATACATATTCACAACAATAAAGAATAAATAACGGAAATGGCTCAGCTTCTGAGATCGACTTCAGTTCAAATAAGTTCTAGTTGGATGCCGCGGCAAGATAGGAATAAAATAGGAAGTTTTACTCATCGTCTGGGTGTGTAATTTATATCCTGGAAGTTTTCACTATTTGAGTTGAGCCTCTAACACGTTTTACAAACACACTAGTACACGACTTGTTATCTCCACACTAATTACTTGCTAAAATGATAATCTCTTTATGACATAGGGGGCTTTCCTTACCGCCCCCGCAAAACTCACACTTCGATATAGCACGCAAAAGGGCGGACCAGATGGGGATGTCCGAGGCGATTTACTCTCTCCGTGCCGATTTCGAAGTTCGTTGACCAGGGTGGGATGAATTACCGTCACTACTCATTCGTGGAATTCCGGGGGAAGGGTTCCACACACACACACTAATAAATGTTATCGTCCAAATCTTTTGAGTGAGTTCTGGTCGTTTTTCCGATAGCTTTTCGTCCCGAATCACCGTTTCTCGGTGTGGGGAATTGCTGTTTACATACGTTTAACAGTAGTAAAGCTGTTATACTACTGTAGGCTTATCATGCGTTACATACTACATTTACTATTAACAGGCTCTTGATAGCTACTTCTTTCGGTACGTTTCCCCTCTGGTTAAACTTTCCTCGGACTACGAACGCCGATCTACACTGTTAAAAATTTCACAGTTAGATTACGGGCAATGGCCGGCAACTGGGGGCCCGGCCGTTGCCCATAAAACTACGGCTTGGCCCATTTTTGTGAAAGCCCATGAAATTACGGTCTGAACCCTAAATACTAAGCCCATAATCTGAAGAGCAACGCCCATAAAAAAATAAGTTTGACCGTATTGAGCTACGCCATAATTTGAAGGGCATTGCCCATAAAAAAATAAGTTTGACCGTATTGAGCTACGCCATAATTTGAAGGGCATTGCCCATAAAAAAATAAGTTTGACCGTATTGAGCTACGCCATAATTTGAAGGGCTATACCCGAAAAAATAAGTTTGACCGTATTAACTTAAGCTGTAATTTGAAAGGCAATCCCTGTAAATATGAAGTTTGGCCATATTCGGTTAAGCCTCACGGCAAGTAGTCACTGACTTTTACATAAATGCATTTTTTGTTGAAGAGTGTGCAAGTAAATGCATGTTTTTTGTGGAAGAGTGTGAGTGTGAAATTGTTGGATACTTACATTATAACTGAATCAATTCAGTTCTAAATGTGAGTAATGATATTTTCATATCTTAAAATCAGGTTTATTACAATATGATAAATAATGACATCAGTTACACACAGATTTGTTTAACATTAGGCTTTACGAACTCTGTATACACAGTTGGTTGAACAATACTTACGTTTCTTTTAGACATGTTTTAATTGGAGAATTATTTCTAAAGCACAGTTGGTTGAACAATACTTAGTTTCTTTTAGACATTTTAATTTGCACATACGTACTTATGTAGTATTTGCATGAATGAATACAAAGGGCAGTTATGTAGTAAAGATATGTACAGGCATATTCTTGTATTTATATGCTATATCAATGACAAACAGAACTACGAACTGGCACCCGAGTACATTGCGTCTATAAGGGTATTCAATCCACAATGGTGTCAAAGTTGGTTTTTCAAGTAGGTTTTGGCTAGTATTACATTCGACATAGGGTTGAATCATGCTTTTTGTTTTCACATTCACTGCCTTGTGTGCTGGTTCATTTTACATTCTACTGAGCACTGTGTTGTCAGTGTTTCCAGAACTTTTACTGTCTTGTTTCCTATCTCTAATTTTTGGATATTTACCTACTTTTCACATGTTTAGTAAAATTATGTCAAAAACTGGAAGTACTGCTTTTGAAAGATCACATTGCTTCCCCATAATTAAGGTATCAGAAAGAAAAGAAAAAAATACTTGAATGGAAATGAGAGCTTTTGAACTTGATAGGGCATAATTTCAAATCTCAGACCCCCACCCAAAGAAGAAACACTTGTTTAGACCCTGATTCTAACTGAGTCATTGTAGAACATTAATGCATATCAATATTTCTAAAATATTAAATTTTCCTGTTTGGAATGTTTTAGAAATGACTTCAGTGATTAAACCTGTTCTTTCATTGTTGTGTTGCCACAAGGAAACCATTTTGGAGCACAAATTTTTTTTTGGAAAGCTATTAAATAGTTGTATTTATAATATCTTGGCAATACCTGAAGATACTGAAACAATTTTTATTGATGTACAAATCAGGTGTTTAGTGACAAAGGAAAAGAACACGGCAGAATCTTTAAATTTCTCAAAAAACAATTTCATCGCATCATTTTGTACCAATTTCAGCACTATCATCTTAAAACATGAAATACATGCTTTGCATATTGAACATTTTGAATAGACCTTTAAAATAGGAATTACAAAACGTGTAAAAAAATTTTTCATATTTTTTAACTTAAAAAAAAAGTGGCTTCTGATTTATCTTAAAATATAAATTTTCCTGGGCATCCAGGTTTTACTACCTGGGTAGGTAAATAATTTATGTATATACCCAGCTGCGCATGTAACATTTCAGATATTTTCCAAGCCCTGCTTAAAGTGACACAGGTGAAAGATTTCACTCGCAGAAATTTAGAATGAAATCAATTCTTTTTTACATTTAACTTTAATTACTACATTTGCAAAGCAAAGAAACTGTTCATGATATATTTTCACTATCATTTTCTTGGCCAGCATTTACCAGATTCAGTAAAAAAAGAATAACAGTCGAAACTCGTTATAATGAAATTCAAGGGGGACAAAAAAAAATTTGTAGCAACGTATTGTTCTTAAAACATTACAAATTTTTCATTAAAAAGTTAGTATGTACTACAGAAATTTTCATTACGCATAAGATTGCAATGCTGTAAAAGTGAAATAGTGCCCACAGAGACAAGCAAAGGTAATTTTTTTGTAATGGGAAGTTTTTGCTAAAGTAGTAATAATGAAATATATAAGCTTTAATTAATATGTATGTATGAAATTATGTACTGTATATATTTTTACTTATACATATCAGGGTTTGAAAAATACCATGCCTGAGTCGTGTGAATCATTGACCTGGGCAGGTAAATAAATAATCCAGTTGCCCTAGGTGCCAGACTGGGCAATTAAATCTAAAAATGAAGTTCAGAATATAATTTTCTACTACAAGAAAAAAGACAGTCATCGCATGTCATGTTGCTTTTCACTGCTAATCACTGGAAGTTGTATTATTGTTACGCAGTGCCAAGGACAGAAGAATATCACTTCTTTAATTATATTATGCTTTAGGTCCATAAATTGGAAGCATATGTAATTTTGCTCAAAATGTTTAAAGTCAGCGACTGAATGCATGCCTCTGATGGAACTAGCCTCCTGTGTTTATTGACAAAGGGTTAAAACTTCATATTTTTCATATTTTAATGTATTTCATATTTTTTCAGATATTTCATATTTTAAACGTGTTTTAAAGATTTTTATTGTAATATGAACCTGTGAGTCTGACACTGTGAAGAGAAGCTGCGATAGGAATAATGCATCGCTCCAGTGAAGATGTGAAGCTTTGGTCCGTTAAAAGGAAGGTTTGTTGCTGTGTGGAAATGACGGGTACAAGAGAAAGAGGACTTACGTTATTGGCAGAAGAGCAATAAATGTTGTAGTGATACGCTACAGAAAATAGGTCCACAGCAGCCACCCTTTCTTTTGTTGTATCCTGTACGTTGTTGGCAGGAAAAACCGGATAAAACCTCTTCGATTTGCAAAAGATACATATGAGTAAGATAGAAACTCGCGTGCGAACAATCTATTAACAGAAGAACCAAAAGTGCAGAGACACAGCAAATCTGTTCAAACCAAAACCGAAATTTATAGTTCCCCAGTTTTCTGTACAACATAGAAAAGCATATTAGTACTTTCGGTAAATGTGTACTTCAGCGTCCTAAACTTTTTCGTTGGAAAAATTTAACTGTGGGTGAAAAGTTCGATGCACACATTTTTTTAAGCATGCAAAATAATAGGGAAAGGTGAAAAATTATATTTTTAGATAAAAAGGAAATAATTTTTCCGAAGTATTAACCTGCGAGTACGATGGTTTGTAGCAGGTGGTGCGGGAGGCTGAAGCGATGCTAACGGCCACTACGTGAAGGTGCTGTGCGACGGAGCGAAGTACGAGTTGGTAGCAAATGCGTGGAAGAATACGACAGCAGTAGGGTATATTTTTCGGAAGAGTGTCGTGTAATCGTGCGCAGAAGTAGTTCAAACCTGTTTTATTCATTTTTGAGAAAGATGTGTGCAGAATGTCGTTATTAGTGGTTTCACAGTGTCTCCGAATGGAAAGAAATTAAGGAATGTAAAATAATTTATGTACGACAGAAGTTTTGAGGAAGACGTTTTGGTTCCGGTTGAACCCAAAGTTTTAGTTTTGGTTTGGAAGATGTGCACAGGTAGGTGATTTCTTCAAGCACTTCATTTGCAGTTCTGCTGTTATTCAGTACATCGTAGCTCACATTTGTTTCCTCGTGACATGGATATTTTTCAAAATAAGCAATTTTCTTCAATTCATATATCGCACTATGGCAGGGAGACAGCTTCTTGTATTGTGGCGGATAATGAAATTTTAAGCCCTGACGAAATCCGAAATGACTGACGATTTTGTACTTCCGCTTTCTCAAAATTATCCTTCAAAAAAACAAAAACTTACAATGCTGCACAAATTCAACCTCTTTCTTTCTGCGTATGCCTACAAGACTTTTCGATGACTACGTACTGCTAAACAGCTTCCTTCTTAATTCTTCCGCCCGTTACTTGCCCTTCTCAACGAAGCTTCCATTCAACGGACTCCACTTTGATGCCGTTGCCGCTCTCTCGTCCTATGCCTATACCGCACGTACTCTTCCAAACCATCGCACTCTCAGGTAAATACTTCGGAAAACTTATTTCTTTTTATCTAAAAATACTATATTTTTGCACCTTTTCCCATTATTTTGCATGCTTAAAATATTGTATGTCACACTTTTCCCACACAGTTACATTTTTCCGACGAAATAATTTAGACGCTAAAGTACACATTTACCAAACTTTCTATTTCGGATCAGGGAATCATATGCGAAAGAATGAAAAATTTCACGTCTGCTTTAAAAACAATTACAAAACATGAACAAACTATATTGTGTAGCATATGAGTATAAAATGGTTCGCTCTCCTGGCAAGAAGGTACTTGCTTGGACTTGTAGTCATCCGCACGTGAATTGCACGGCGAAGCGAATCATCCTTTCAACAAAGCAAATCTTCACATCGTTGCCGTAGTGATGTGTTAGGCCTACCACAGCGTCGCACTCACAAGTCAATATTACAAGTTTCCGACAAAATAATTTAGGACGCTAATCTACACATTTACCGAATAATCTGCCAATGATGAAGATTGGAGTGCCATTTCAGGTGGATTCAGTAGTTTTAAAGAGTTTGTAGAAATCAATGAAAATGCATTATTGGGGAATTGAGGGATATTCAAGAAATAGCCAATGAAATTCAGGATGATGATGAAGAGACATAACGAAGAATTAACAAAAGATCCCCAGACTGTCACGAAAGCAGTGTAGAAGCTTTGGAAACACTGTCACTACATACAACTCACCGATACATCTAATTGCCACACATTCCTGTTTAAACAAACTTGAAAAAGCTGTTTTCAATGAGAGGCAACAGCAGAAACAGTCTTCAATTTTACATAACTTTAAAAAGCCATAAATATAAACAAGGTATGTAATTAAAATTTTGAGATCAAGTAATTTACATTTTTGAGTAATCTAAGCTTTTAAGTGTTAAATTTAACTAAGTAAATTCAATCATTGATATTTTTCTTATTTTGCATGTTATTCTCATGTTAATTACATTTTAAACTTAATTTTGGCTGGAATTACACTAACTTTTACTTATGCTGCGCTCTTATTTATGCGTGCTTTGGTTTGCGCTGACATATATGTGAAATATTACTGTATACATGTGATAATGAGGTGATTATAGATATAATTAAAAAATATATATTTTTTGGCTCTTCTGGTTTCCAATTAAATTTATGTAATTTATGTGTTGAGTGGTAAAAAGCTGTTTTCAATGAGAGGCATATGGGGTTAATATATATGCAGATTTCCATTGTTTGCTTCTTCCTGCTGAAAACTAAGCTAGGGGTGCCTATGAGTTAACTGAATATACCATAGTCACAAAATGATTGATAATTATATACTAAGGAATGTGAGTGAAATGGTATTCCTAAAAGAAATCAAAACCATGTAGCAGTCAGGGAGAATCACAAATGTGTTTCCTGAACGAAAATGTGACATTTCATCACATGAAACTTTTTTCCACCTCTAAATTGAGGCCATTGGTTCTAGGGAAGGAGAAAGCCAAAGCTGTTATGTTATGTAAAAAACAGGTTTCTTTTTTAAAGGTTTTAACGGCTAATGTGAGGAACTAAATGGGATATAAGCAGTCCCCGTCCCTAATTTAAGAGTCACTGGTTCCAGGGAAGAGAGAACGCCAGTGCTGTAAGACAAACACAACATCCATGCCATACCGGGATTCAAACCCGGACCCACTTGGACAAACAATAATAAGATGGAGCTTAGACCACTGCACCACCAGGGTGGCAAAACTAATGCCTCATATGGGATTCAAACCATATGTTAAATTGTGACTGCTAGCTAAAAACCTTGATGTACAACCAACTCTGATACCAGAACGGCTTGAACATCCTCTAGACCAATAGTTCTCAAAGTGGGTTTCACTAAAATAATAGGGGGGGGGGGCATATGCTGATTTGTTAGCAACCATACCGAGTCACATAGTGAACCAATTTTCAAAACAAAATTAATCTGAATTTATGGCTAGTGCTGGTAGGATGTGTGGTGAAGTTTAGCATATTTAGCTGAAATTTCTGAAAAATGAACTAGTGGAACTTCTCATTACAGGGTGAAAACAATCTGTTCAATGTTGAAAAAACAAAACACAAGCAATGACCAAAAAACTTTATGAGAAAACCAAATTACAGGGAACAGCTCTGACCAATTTTCATAACTGAATTCATTATCATCAGAAAATGAGCAAACAATTGGAAACTTGATGTTAAACAGCCAATAATCGTCCATCTCTGCACTCTCCAAACATTTACAAGGCAGTATTTCCCATTCCCACTGAATGAACTAGTTACTCATTCACATACAATGCAGAAATGTGTAATCTTCTATTGCCAAATAAAAAACTTATGAGCCATCTTTTAACTCTGGTTGGTTTGAAAAGCATTTGTTCTTTGAAATCACCGACTAGTTTTTTTTTTGTTTTTTTTTTATTGGAGGTTTAACGACCACCGTGAGCAACTCAATGAGCTATAAGCAGTCGCCCGTCCCTAATTTAGGGTCACTGGTTCCAGGGAAGGGAGAGAGCCAGTGCAGTAAGACAAACACAACATCCATGCCGGACCGGGATTCGAACCCGGACCCCTTACGAACGAATGATCAGAGGCCAGCGCCTTAGACCACTGCGCCACCGGGGCGGCGACTAGTTTTTGGATTCCAATGGAAAAAGAATTTCCAACATTGTCGAGCACTGCCTTAAGTATTTGTTGCCTTTTACAACTAAATATTTATGTGAAACTAGTGTTTTATCCTTAACCACCATAAAAACTAAATATTGAAATAAGCTGGATGTTGAAGATAACTTGTTTGTACATAAGCAAGAAAACTCAAAATATTGATGAACTTTGCAAGAGTAAATGAGCTCATACATCTTACTGATACTAAACAAATGACTTGACCAGTTTTATTTGATTTTTTTTTAGCCATTTGTGCAATTTCTGTGACATCAGTGTATGTAATTTTAGCAAATATACGTGTGTATTTGTATTTTTTATATATTTTATACCCACATAAACACACTGGAATAAACTTTTCATTAAAGAATATGCCTGTACATATCTGTACTCCATAGCTAATCTTTGTATTCATTGGTGCAAATATAATACTTCACAAGTTCTTAAGTACATGAGCAAATGAAAAGGAGTCTTAAAAAAAAAACAAAGTATTGTTCAGCCAGTTTGTGCTTTAGAAATAATTCTGTCTAAATTCAGGAGTTGAACACTATGCCGTAAAAAAAGCATAAAACGATAAGACAATATTTATGCGTGTTATATTGCAAAATGGAATTCATTTCAGACTACAAACATACGAAAAGAATGCTTCCCTACGTAATTCCCAAATCAGCATGTACAGATCGAATTTATTCGACATCCTAGTCAACGCTAGGTATATACCTGGCGATAAAGACTTGCACAGAAAGTAAGCAATGTTTCATGTTTCATATTGATAGTAAAACATATATGGATGTGAGAGTTATGCCCCTACCCCAGTCAAATGAAATCTTAGCTACTACATAGATTTTCCTGTGTGACAATGCTTCAGCCACCCTCGTTTGGTGGTGAAACTTTTAAAATTATATATATATATGTACACAGTTCGTGAGCTTAATATCAAACAAAAATGTGTGTAATTGATTTTGTTACTTTTACATATCATAATAAACTTAATTTTAAAAAGTGTCTACTCACACGTTTTCTTTCTTTAACATGCTGGCGTCTAACCTGTACATGTTCGTGACTTCGTGTTCGTCAGTTAGGGATGGGCGATATTTATCAATATCTCGAAATATCGATATTTTTGTCCGATATTTCGATATATAGTATTGATATCCAAGTTACGATATATCAGAAAATCACTATATCGGTGCGATATTCAATATATCAGCCTACGGCTGATGTGATTTAACTTGTGGAATGAAATCTGTGTTCTTTCCTCTGGCATGTCACGAAAATTATTTTGCTTGAGGACTATCAAACTGCGATCTCATTATCGAGATTCACATGATATTATGTCACCTTCCGATTTCTAGAACTTTACAAGGAAAAATATCTGCTGTGTTGAAAACCTCGATGGTTGAAAATTTTAACTATTAGTTGACAGTAGGCACCCAGAAAACAAATTTAACGAACGGTTGATAGCAGATTGTTCTTTTGCCTATGAGTATTATGTTTGAAGTAAACTGGCACTTTGACCAAAATTAAATACATACCAATGACACACAATTTGAAGTTAAGCATTTTTTTTTTCGTTAGTGATAAAGTATGTAGATCTTAACAGCTGGGTAAGGAAATGCAAAACAGCTTTTCGAGAGTTTTCTTGATGTCTTACAAGTTATGTAGTATAAAGTTTGTTGTAATTCAGGCTATGTATATATCAGACGTAATTTTTTTTATCATCCTTTGATAATTATCTTGTAAATACATAGTGAAACTTCCTGAAGTAATTATATAATCTGGTAAAAATATGAGCATAACAACTTTCGTCTTGATCTGCTGATTTTTCTACACTTGCAGCATGTTATTTCCTCTGATTGTCCATTCGTTTTTTTGTTATCTAGGAGAGACAGGCTTTCATACATTAATTAGTAAATATATACTTGACGAATTTGGATTATGATATTTTTTTATGTTTTTCATACATTAATTAGTATGGCTTTCATTAATTAATTAGTAAATATATATACTTGATTAATTTGGATTACGATATTTTTTATGTTTTTATTTTTATAATCATATTTTAATGGAGGACTAATAATCATTAGCATTTTTTAAAATATCTTTCTGGAAAAATAATTGCTTTCTATGAAAAGGCCATCACAAATTATTCGTACTCTAACTACTGTTTTTAACAAAAATGTCACTTGTAAACATATTATAAGCACTTTAATTTTTTTGCTTATGCCATGGGAACTATTTTTGCTTACACCATAGAAGTAATTATATCTGTATACTCCATTAACATTGTGTTCTGTCTTAAACGATATAAAAAATAGCAAACATTGTTCACACCTTCTGAAAAATATAAATGTAAACAAAATGCTCTAAAAATTACAATAACAAAGTTTTTTTAAAGATTTTTTTCCATAACACTTTCCTTGCAAGCTGATATAATGTTGTTAACTTTGACATTTGCATCCCAATAAAAATAGTTATTCTTTCTATAATTCAGTTATTCCCATGTTAATTGATGGTTAAGATTCCAGTCTGCTGGGATTAATAAGTACTTTTGTTCTTTTGTCATTTATGCCATACTGAAGCTTCAACTTACCTTTTCTCGAAATGTTGGAAATACATATTTCTCATAATCTCACATTGATGAAAAACTCATGAAAACATTCCTTTGCAACTGGGATTTTTGGAAACTTCTTGGCAGAAACCATATTCCTGCTCGTCGAGCAATGCCCACACATGAAACAACAAAATCACCTTTTGGGTTTTGGAAAGTATATTCAGCATTTCTGCAGATTACAAGCTCATTTCTGTTGCATGATTTTTTTATTTATTTTTGCATCAAAACTTTCTGCTATATATTTTTTTTTATTTTAGGATCTGAAAAACAATATTTTATGTGTTTTTCATATCACTAAAAAATACAGCTTGAGAGCTGCAATCTTGCATAAAGATAGTTTTAAGCTATAAAATGTAATAATAAAGGACAAATAAAATTGCTCCTTTTTAGTAGGAGAAAGCAGCTCTTGAAAAAAAAAATTTCAGCTGATGTTTCTAAGAAATTATCTGAGAAAACTGGTAGGATATTTATTCCCCACATTCACTGCCAAGCTTGTGTATTATAATTAGTTATTACTTATTACCAAAACAATTTTTTAAGGTAAAGAATATTTTTATGTCTTAAGAGACACATATGGTTGAGTCGTCATTAGACTATGTAAATGCTATCTGTGGAGAGTAGTTACTCAATTATGTTTGCTCATACTGATGAAACAATCCTGTTGGCAGAGAGCAAAAGTGAGTTGCAGCGTATGTTGTCCCACATGTATGAAGTTTGTATGAATTTCAAACTTAGTATATGAAAGGAAAAACCCAAAGTTATGTTTTTGACAGATGAATTGTTAGTATTAAATCAAACAGATCAGTCTAAATGGCAAAGAGATTGACCAGGTAAATCAATTTACATATTTAGGAAGCATGTTTGACAGAGAAAACAAATTAGGTGGTGAAATTAGTAATCTAGTAAATTCATCTTTGAAAGTCACAGCTGCTTCAGGAAGATTTTGAATAAATGATGAATGATAGGTTCTCAAAAAAGGTCCCTAATAGTTGTGTGTGAAAAAGTACAGTAATTGTTCCTACTCTGATGTGCAGCAGTGAAGGTGGAGAACTGCAGATGAAACATAGGAGTGATTTGTGAGCTGTAGAGATGTGTTACTTATGGGGGTGGGGGCAAGGTATGTTTTCATCATGTGAGGAATGAAGATGTTTTGTAGATGAGTAGTGTGAAGCAAAATATTGTTTGTAAGGTGGGGACAAATATTCTTGGGTGGTTTGGAGAATGAGTGGTGAGATGTTTACTAGGAGAATTTATTCTGCACAAGTGACAGGAAGAAAATGTAGAAGATCAAGGGAGGACCAGATTCAGGAATTCCTGCAGGAGAAAAAGAGAATAAATGTGAAGTACAAATGGTCTTGTGCGTGATGGATGTCAGTGAAGCTCAAGTTGTGAGCTGAGACCACTGTAAATGCAGATGTTTGATACATCAAGAGTAAATAAAATGTATTTCCATCAGTTTTGAACTTTAATCCAGCAGATAAGCTCTCATCAAGAAACTAACCTATGATCTTAGAGAACAGCTTAGTGATATATATGCATGTAAAGAGAAAATCCCTCATCTACAGCAAGTTGAATATAACTAGGTGAGAAATCAGTACTTATTTTTGTGTTGTTTTGGTGTTAATAAGTGAAACATTAAATGCTATATCCCATTTGAGTTCAAAACTGTAAATTTTTTTTTTAAATCTGCTGACTTCCTTAATTTTAAGGATAGACTCCACCAATGAGCATTTAAAATGTAAAAAAAAAAAAATGATATGATATCGAAGATAGCTCCTCAGGTGTTTTAGACTTGATAAATAATACTTCAGATATTTATTGTGTACAAGTTTTTAATGGAGATGAGAAATCCAAAGAAATGGACTGAGAACTGGAAATAAATGCTTGAAGTGAAGTGGAGTGTGTGTGTGTGTGTGTGTTGATCTCCATGAGCATCTAAAGTTGTTCCCGAATGTGTAGAAGCTTGATTCACCATAAGCAGACACATGTCCCTAATTTAGGGCGAGTGGTTCCAGGAAAGACAAGACAGGAACAACTTCTTTATGTATTTTACCACTTGGTAGGCACATTTTCCATGATTATTTAGATACTGAATAGTTTCCATGACATTTAATGAACATTTCATGGCTGAATAGATTTTAGTCATGACATTTAATGAACATTTCATGGCTGAATAGATTTTATTCATGACATTTAATAAATAGATTTCTTGACTGAATAGATTTTATTCATGACATTTAATAAATAGATTTCTTGACTGAATAGATTTCATGACATTTAATTGCTAAAACCTGGAAAGAGCGACATCTTTGTTTATTCACTGACGCCACATATTTGGAGGATTTTCACATTTAATGAACAGTGCTTCTTATTTTGAAAATTTGACTGTTTTCTAGCAGTTTCTGAGGAAGAAGTAATCTTTTTGTATGAGAATTTTCCTGATATTGATGCTGAATCAGTTGTAGCAGGTATAAAATCACATACAATTTTTGCAAACTTGATGATTCTCTGTACTTAACATGAATAAAACCGATGGGCGCAATGCAAGGTATTCATATAATCTGAGCATTGTTTCAGCTAATATATTAATATAGTCTTTAATGGTAGTCTAAGAACTTCCTTCCTACAGCTAGTGTCAAACATTTGGCACAATGTATTGCCTTTTAATCAAACCAAAAACCCATATTTATGAGTACAAATGCAATTTTTCCATTGCACATTTATTAGATTTTAGCAGGAAAAGAATTTTGAAAAAAGTAACCTTGTATACTGTAAAGAAACACTAGAGAAATCAAATGAGGAAGAGCACTGCACATTAAAACTTTTCTGGGCAACAGAATTTTGTTAATGCCATTCCGTTTAAGAATAACAGTTTTCACAAAAAAAAAAAAAATATGTTCACAGTTTTTATCAAGAGAGAAATAGACACAATGACAAAATGGATAACACTGGGCAAATTAGGCCGAAACCTGTTAACAAGGTTTGTTGTATTTTCAGTTTTTTTTTGTTATTTTTTTACAAAAGAAATAAATTATATATGTATCTACAGTGTATATGCACACTAACTTTGAAATAATATATTTTCATGTATGTGTGCAAACTACTTCAAAATTACATTAAAAAGCTCTAGCCATTTACCTCTCAACAATATTATGACTTTGCAGAACATTCTGCATTAGAAATTGCAATAATATGCTGTGATTACAGGCTAAGGGGGTAATGTTTCAGACAGAAGTAACCCAGTGATTTTGTTTTAGGCATTTTACTCTGCTTTTGTACTTAAATAAACATTTCGAATAATGGAAAAACCTTAATATGTGTAGAATAATCAAATCAATGAGACTTATTTACCCAATTGCCTGTGGTTTACTGGTCTTCTATGTAGCAAAATATTTCTGCCACAAATTCCATTTCAAGTGTGTTTTTTTATTCATATATATTCTTTAAAAAGATGTTGAGTGTGCTTAACAGGAAAGTTGACATCTAATTTGTTTACTTTCAAATGATAACCAAAACCTTCAAATATCGTTGGTGACAGTTGATACTATCCACAGCCACAGCCCCCCCTCCAATTAGTGGAAGGGGAGTACAGATGTTATATAAACACAAAAGTGCACAACACTTTTATGATTGCTTTTTTGACTAATTTTGTCTCGCTGTATCAACAAACTTGCATAGGTAGCAATGTTAAGTACAGAGAATCATGATAACATGTTTTGTTAAAAAAACAGTTTCCGCATTTATGTTCTGTAAATTTATGTGACAACTTCCTGCCCTTTGGCCACTTTCATCCCATCTGTGCTCTGCCCCTTCATTAAGAAATACAACAAGGGGCATATATAGATTTTTTCTGAGGGCGTGCCAATGAAATGAAAAAAATTAAATCCACCAGGACAAAATAAAAGAATGAGAATAGAAAAAAAGAAAAAAAAATTGCAACGTAAATTAATGAATTTTTTTATTAAATTAAGCATTTTTGTTTCCAATGTAAGGCACATTTTAACAATAAATAAAACACATTTAAACACTTTCGGGGGGGGGGGTGGGCATAAACATATGCCACCTTACATTACATAAATGTATAAAATATATAATATAAATACACCCTTACATTACCTTGGCTACGATGTAAACAACCCTGATGTTGGCTTTCCAGCTCAGCATACAAGATATATTTTTAACGAATTTTTATGAATTATAAAAACGTAAAATGTTAATTCCGCTGTCGAAAATATTTATTTACGTAACAAAACAACGTAAAAGGGCAAAATAAAAGCACTAACCCATGGCGTCGGTCTTGTAAAAAAACGTTAAATATCAATTCCGCTATCGGAAATAATTATTTACACAACAAAACGACTGAAATGGCAAAATAAACGCACTACGTTTATTTCCAAGTACAGCGACCGTCTTGTAAAAGGTACGAAGTTAGTAATATACAGTACTTTTCTGAGATATCACTATTTTAATGGTATTAACAAAACTTGATTGCAGCTATATTTTCAAGCTGCAGGATAATTTAGTACTGGCTGAGATTTGTGCGAACAAGCCAACAGCCAATTAGTCCCAAGTTCCCAATAGCTAATACTTAGCACAACATTGGATCGGATTCAGTGATAACCCAGATGCAGTATGCAGTGAATAAACCGAAATATCAGTCTTATTAAGATCAGAAGTATTGAAAAATATCGAAAAATCAATCTGATATATTGATCTTTAAATACAGATATTTTCGATTCAATATATCGGTCTCAGAAATATTAAAAGATATCATACTTTTGAAAATATAGCCCATCCCTTCGTCTTGGTAAAAAAACGAGCAATCCCCGTAAAATCACGTGACGACTCGCTGACCAATAGCAGAAAGCGACGCATGCCGCATTCCTTTTCTGTCATTATCGTTCATTGGCTAACCCGTGCCTCTTAGCAACGCCCTTAAAATTACGGTTAGGAACAGTTGTCCTACATATCCATGCCCGTTAAAATACGGGCATCGCCTTGAAACTGCAGAAACGAGCCTTGATCGTAAAAATACACGGGCAACAAGACTTTTTTTACGGGAATTTTTAACAGTGTAGCTAATTTTCAGAACTTTTTCTTTCCGTGCGGGCGGCGGCCTCGCAAAAATTGACAAATCCTCTCAAAATAAGATAGATTATCACCTGCTAGAGATCTTCACATTTTCGGGATTAAAATACTAATTTTCCTCAAATTGACAGCCTCGGGAGGATCCGCAGTTATTCCTCATCGTTCGGAATTTTGAATACGACCAGAACTCTTGCTTTGTGTTGACTTGATGTCAACTAGCTGAGTGGATTCTCATTCAGCACAGATTCGACGCTAAAACTGTTTTTCTCGGGTGACCTCTTCACCCCCATTATCGTAAGTTATCCTTCTAAAAGTCAGATTCTGAAGCCTAGGTCTCATGGTATACGACAGATTATGGGGTTGTTTATCTCTTGCTAAGAATTCCTTGCTGTTCGTCTGGTCTTCCATCGTCGTCAACCCTCTCACGGGACCTCTGTGGTACACATAGAGCGTTTGGCGTTTGAGAGCAAGGGAGGGGAATGTACGACTTCTGATCCCTTCTAACCTTATCTCTTCTCTTTCCTTTTCGTATTTCCACTCACTAACCCATTTTGCAATAATTATTCTCTGAATTAACCTGGACAATTTTTGTAATTTATCCAAACTTTTTTCTCAATTATCTCTGTTTTGCCCTCTAAGCTAATTTAATTAAGTAGGGGCCCAATTTTTCAAACTGTTATGACATGATGTGGTCATGAATTGAATTTGTCAATGGTTATCTCAACAGGCTGCATTGTAGGAGCGAGAAAGAACATAAAGCTGCGGAAAATACATTAACTGGGTCTGGACACTTTTTTACTTGCCAGTGGGGTTAGCACCACTCAACGTCTTCGAAAAAACAAACGCTGCATCAAAGGAAGGGAGGGGATAGTATGACCCCAAGCCTTTCCTAAATTGTCGAGAAAGAAAAAGAAGCACCTAAAAAGAAAAAATGCGATCCTGTCTAACTTCATTTCAAAAAATGTATCCACGACTACGAAATCATTTCCGTACAGCAAAAGTTTACTATCGAATTTCTCTTCACCTTCTCAAATAGGTTTTAAAATTACTCACACTCTTTAAGCAAAGAAAATGAATGATGTTCTATCTTATTAGTAAAATGTGAGACCGCTTACAATTTACAGCGCAACTATTAGGTTTTTGCACATGGAATGGCGGAATATTGATGGGAACTTGAAAAACCCAAATTCCGTTGTAAAATAAGCATCATCGATCTAAATAATCACATCTAGCAGCAAGTGTTTTACCATCGAGGAACAAGATTTCGTAGCCGTCGTAGAAAATGTCGATCTATGAGATGAGACAGACCAACGAAATTGGCGTTTAATTGATGTTCACGAAACGATTGACTGTGTAGAAATGTGCCCAGGTACTTGAAGTGGAAATCCGTAGAGGGCATATCAGATGAAAGACGGATCAGGTAATGTTTTGCAACACAGCTGGTGCAGCTTCTGGATCGCCTTACGTGCAGCATGGGGTCTCGCGTTATGATGGAGAACTATCGGCTCAGGGCGATTGATTAAAGCCGGCTGTTAAATGGAAATTTTATGGCTGTTAGGTGGACAATACATATACACCAAAGTCCCAAACGTTATACATAACAAAGCAAATGCAAGTAAACGATGACGCGTGTGAAGGCCATGAAACGCTATATCGCCTGACATTCGCCTACGTTACTCAGGTTATTCTTGTTCTTCGGATGGGAAAAACAGCGAACTTTAGCAAGTTTGACAAAGGGCAAATTGTAATGACCACATGATTCCGTCTGAGCATTTCTCAGAGAGCAAGGTTTGTGGGGTGCCCACGATCATCTGTGGTTTGTAAATTCAAATGGGGGTATTAAACCAGGAACCAACGGCACGGTGTACGCCGAACACGGCTCATCGATACTAAAAGGTGAGCGAAGGCTATCTCGAATGGTACAAGCCAACAAAAGAGATTTGAGTGCTATTGACGGGAGTATTATGCCTTAACACATAATTAATCGAACCGTACTGAAAACAAACGTGCGTAGCCATAGGCTGAATCCACAGTATACGTATATTAGAGGTCTGCACGGGCCTTAATTTGGAAAGCCCAGCCCAGCCCGGCTCGTAAAATTTCAACAATTACCAAAATACGAATTTCACATTTGGTACATTCGGTCATTCGAATCCTGAAGAGTTTTCGTTTTCTTAATTGCTGCACGTATTCTATTACAATAAACGTTAATTTAGAATATTTCTGAGACTCTGTATAAGACACGTGACGTCCGAGGAGGGGGGGGAGTTGTATACTCAAAAATATTGCATGAAAAGGACAATTTCCATGCCTTTCAAATTTTCTGGGTTTTCATATTATCATTTCCTACCACCGGACACGGAAATATCCTTGGGGGATAAGGAGGGGGGGGGGTAATCCGAAAAGTACGAAACATCCAGAATTATGAGTACGATCGTTCTACTGGGAGAACATTTTATGGCTTTATAAACTGCACCTATCTCTACTGGCATGTCATATCGCTGGAACCCAATATGTCTCTCGTGTGTGTGTGTGGGGGGGGGGGGGGATACATTTGTGCCGCTTAGGATGCGATGATCCAGATTTTGTGCTATCGTAACTTAGAACGCTTCTGCATTTAGCGCACTGCTCAACGTTTCCCGGCCGACTAGTTTCAGAAGCGACAGTAATTTAAAATATTTCCAAATATCGCTTTTCCCCTTTACATTGGCAAGCACATATTCTCCGAAAGTGATTTTTTCGCGAAAATCGTTCGCTTTCTTAAACTCCATAATAAGTATTGAAGAGTATTTATCAGCAACACTGAACTCAGCATGTGCTAAGGGAAAACAAAGACAGACTGCCCAGCTATTTAGTGACACAGAAGTTTTGAAAACGGCTGCCTGAGAGTACAAATGGGGAAAATACGGCTCAGATTTATACACAGAAATAAGTTTCTCCCAGCTCATTTTTCCCGTGCCATTTAAGACAACCTAAAAGCTTTTTCACGCATCTAGAGAACAAAGTTCGCCGACCAGAACAATAAAAGAGATCGTCTGCGAGCGGGTGGCTCGGTTTAGAAATGCTGCAGTTAATAACCTGCCCTGAAGCATGAGAGGAGGATGAAAGTTAGAGAGAGAGAGAGACAGAGAGGGAGAGACAGAGAGAGAGAGACAGAGAGGGAGAGACAGAGAGAGAGAGACAGGGAGACACAGAGGGAGTGAGAAAGGACCACATTCACATTGAAAAACTAAGGGAGCTGCCCCACTCCAATTGTTTTGTAGGAGGGGAGGATGTCGTAAAACTTTTATTTTTTCCATCAGCGGAAATTATTTAGTCTTATCCTGCTGCTGTATGTTGCGAATTTTCCAAACGAGAAAGGCACAGTACATCGATTGGTTTGCTCATAAAAAAAAAAAAATACTATTCGGCCCGTGTTTGTTTTGCATTAAATATTGAAGGCCCGACCCGTTTTCCCAACTTAGAAATGAGCAAAGGCCCGGGCCCGTGCAGACCTCTAACGTATATACGTTTTCAAACAGAAGACTGAAAAAAAATGATCCATAAACATATGAAATAGATCTTTCAAATGCAATAATTATGAGTGAAGGGATTGCATAAAATGTTAGGGAAAGGAATAAGCAAAATGTTTTGTATAAAGTAAACGGAATGTATTAAAATGTGTTATATAATTTCTCCCTATGTGTTGTTCATTCTGCTAAAGCAATGATATTTAGCAAAGTGCTAATATGTAAGTGTTTTATGAAACTGTGCGTTTGTGGGTGCGGCATTCCTTTAAAAGAGAAGGAGTTGTGTGAAACATCCAGTAGGTGCCTGGACAATTGGTCTTCAATATGAAATAATGGATATTATCAAAACTATTGCTTTTAATACAAGGGGAAACATCTTAAAAAGCGTCTTTTACAATTAGTTACCTGTGTGTTGTTTACTCTGCATCAGGACAGTGCAAACCTGTTAATGTACATATTTTCTTTCGTTTTTTAAAATAAAGCTGTTGATAAATGATCTAATTCGCGTTCGCTACGTTGATTTTCTATATGCAGCAAATGTTCTGAGCCTAAATGTTGCTGTAAGTAAAACAAGTTTGTAAAATCATGCAATGCATTGATTATAATACGCTTTCCAACATACCAGAAATCATTACTCAAGTTATTACTCAAGTTATGAGAATAATGGCTGTGGAATAAATCTCGGTCCTGTGCCCTGAACCTTGATCCCATATCGATGATATTCAACAGAACCGGTTCGGTATACCTCCGAAATAACATGATAAAGTTTTGTCGCAATCGAAGCATTTTTACGTAAGTTATGACGCACAATGGCGATGGAAGTGATTCCGCTCCTATGTCCTGACCTTTGACCCCATTTCGCCCATTTTCAATAGGGTTCCTCTGCAGTTGGTCCTCTACCACATACTAAAATTTCATCAAAATCGAACCTTTTTTACGTTAGTTATGACGCATAGCAGCAGTGGAATGGATCCCGCTCCTATGTACTGACCTTTCACCCCATTTCGTTCACTTTAAAAAAGGTTCCTTCCCAGGTGATACCCTACCAGATACTAAAATTTCATCGAAATCGAACGATTGTTACGCGAGTTATCGTGCGGACGGACATACGCACACAACGCGTGACGTAATGAGGCAGATGGGAATCGCGACCATCTGCGCGCAAGAGTATGACGGCATAAAACTTTAACAGGATCCACACACAACGCGTGACGTAATGAGACAGATGGCGTGACCGCGCGCCAACATTCTCAAACGCGAGATTGTGACGTCTTAAGATTTCTAAGCATTGGAAACATTAATGGAACGACGCCATGACACTAAAAACGTTATAATTCGGTTTCATCAAAATTCTTAGAGCCGTTTTCAAAATAAAATGTACATACATGCATACAAGAATTGCTACTTTAAGGTGGACGTCAAGTAATTTTGCTTCCTATACTTCCAATGGAAAAACTTCTGTACACATTTTCTTCACAATTATTGCGTTCCCAAGAATGAAAATTTGAACATCGATTAAAATAGCTTCATTTCATAACTGGAATACTTAATATTTTCTAAACCATAACCGTAATAATATTTTCTAAACCATTAGCGTAATTATGCAATACAGCATTTATTTGTCCACTGACGTCATCAAAGTACAGGTCGCGCCATCTTTTTTCTGGTTTCAACACCACCAAAGGAAACGTTATTGTTTTTTTATATAATTATGCTTATGTTTTAGAAAATGTTAAGTATTCCAAGTCATAGTATGAAGTTATTTTAATCGCTGTTCAAATTTCCAACCTTGGGAACACACTAAATGTAAAGGAAATGTGTACAAAAGGTTTTCCATTGGACATATAGGAAGCAAAATTACTTGACGTCCACCGTAATAGTGTGGGATAAGGGCGATGGAATATATCCCGATCCTATGTCCTGAACTTAGACTTAATTTGTCCCATTTTCAATAGGGTTCCTCTCCAGGTGGTCCCCTACCACATACTAAAATTTCATCGAAATCGAACCATTTTTACGCACCTTATGACGCATAAGGGCAATGGAATGCATCCCGCTCCTATGTCCTGACCTTTGAGTCCACTTCACCCATTTGAATAGGATTCGTTCCTAGGTGGTCCCCTACCACATACTAAAATTTCATTGAAATCGAACCATATTTACGCAAGTTATGACGCATAAGGGCAATTGAATGGATCCCGCTCTTATGGCGTGACCTTTGACCCCACTTCACCCATTTTAAATAGGGTTCGTCCCCTGGTGGTTCCCTACCACATACTAAAATTTCATCGAAATCGAACCATTTTTACGTGAGTTATCGTGCCGACAGACCGACGGAAAAAGCTGGAGCATATACGCTGCTTCAACCTACGGTTGGAAAGCGTAAACAAAACTGATTAAAAAGATACCCTTTGGATTTTGTTACCCTGTGTGCTATTTACTGTAGTGGAACTACGATATTGCAGGGAAGTGCTAAACTATTAATGTTTCGGAACATTGCACATACAGGTTTTTTGTTTTTTTCTTGTTACTGAAAGGGCTGAATTGAAAATAACCAATGCCTACGTGAAGTGTTCCTTTTGCACATGTGGCAGAAGTTCTGAGGAAACAGATCAAACGGTAGTTCCTTTAAATGTTTTCCCTTGCCTGTTATTTACCCTGCAGAAGCAGAAATAAACCAGATTTCCCAGCAAAGTTTCAGAGAACACACAGCATCCACTATTCCCTTGTTTAAAAAGCTCTTAACTCACGATGTTCTACAAGCCTGGCACTCCATGGCATTGCATATAGAAGGCGAGCCCAATGCAGGAATGCAGAAAACCAACCTGGATGACAACCAAATATTTTGAAAAACGCACCCATGATGTGGAGTAGATGAATATTTAAATAATATTAACGCTAGGCTAAACATATTGTGCTAAAACGAGTATTTCGGAGTTACAATTGTTTTAAGTAAAATTACATTAATTATTTTAAATTAAAAATGTTTGTAGGGGTGAGACATAGACTTTCGTGCTAAGTCCCGCCTTCTTTCCGATAGGCGTCCGTGAGTTAATTTAACAACTTCCCCTACAGCAAATAATCTGAGGTTCTCACTCTCGCAATTTATTAATAATAAATATATCATCCACGCCCCTCTTCCTCCGCCTTTCTGTGTAATTATCCGCGAATCAAGGAAGGGAGAGAATGGCCACTGTAAGGCACTTCATCAACTTCAATAAATACTTCGTGAACAAGAAAGATAATAAATTTAATGAATCAAAGTACTAGTGAGAGTCTGGTTCCGGTGCCAATGTCCGCGTCGACGAATTTGTGGCATGCGTCGTCCGTCACGAATTGTTCAATCTCCAATCCGTTGCCATAACGCCACTCTAATATCCGAGTCGTTCCCACTCCACTCTGTAATTCGAAACACTCTGTTTCACGCTTAAAACCAGGAACTGCGTTCCTGGGAGCATAAAATCTCCACCGTCTATCCGTCTTCCAGACACTCGTTGCAAATCCTTTTCACTTTCTCCCGAAGCCTCCAGCTTCACGCAAATAACAGGAACTGCGCTCCTTGGAGCATAGACGCCGCACGTCTACCCGCCTTCCATAGCGCGACTTCGCAATATCTTTTCCTTCTCTCTCCGAAGCTATCTCTTATCCCCCTCGCTCCAGAAGACCCCTTCCTTCTTTTTTCGGCCCCCTCTACCACGAGGCGCTGACCTACTACAAGGCGCTGACCTTGTCAGGTCCTGGAGCGAACCTGACCTTTGTCCGCAGGCACCCTTTCTTCGAATCCGCACCCCAGCCACTCCTGCTTCTGTGGAAATCGCTCTCCCTCGCTTATTGTCTCCGTGCCCGACGACATACCACACATTCCATCTAACGGACTTCTGTGCGTGGAAACCAGACTCTATACAAACAGAACAAAACATACAACAATACTGGCATTCTTTTACACAAAGGACGTATTCAGTCTTCCCAGACAGGCTGGCGCCCTTCTAACCTTGGGCATTGTATATGCACACAGTTAATGAAATAAAGTTATTTCCTTGTTTTTATGTACATAAATTAGCACTAGATCATATCTTAATTGATATGCATCTCATTATTACTCTTCGCCCTTACAGGCCTCGGCCCCTGAGACGAAACATGCGGGGTCCTTACTTTGCATGGTGAGTCCTGTTCACTTGAGTTTCTTTATATATATTGTTTTTCAGTTTATCACCTCACATACAGACACAAACAGGCGAAAATAATAATATCACTTCCCCCGTTCCTTTCTCTTTTTTTTTCTTTTTTGTCGTACAACAGTACTACCTTCGAGCCTCACTGAGTCTCTACCTGTGTAGTGATACTCTTGTGTTCATCAGGACGCTGTTCACCTGCCTCAAAAGATAACCGAGATAAAGCATCAGCGTGAGGGATTAGCTTGCCTGCTATGTGCGTTATTTTAAGGTTGAATTGTCAGATGGCCAAACTCCATCTCTGTAGTTTAGAGCTCTGGGATGCTGCGGTAGTCAAATAAACTAGCGGATTGTGATCGGACATTACTTCCACTGGATGCCCGAAAATCCATCCTTCGAACTTCTGGAGTGCCCATACTATAGCGTAGGCCTCCTTGTGACTGGCGGCCCATCTAGCCTGCGCGCCGTTTAACTTCCGGCTGGCGTAAGCTACCGGTCGGATTTCTCCCCCGTTACTTCTCTGCGCTAAACAGCAGGCTACGGCAAATGAACTCGCATCCGTGTACAATAAGAACGGACGGTCAAAGCTTGGCGTCGCCAGTACTGGTGCGGAACATAAACATTCCTCTAGCCTTTTGAATGCGATGTCCATCTCTGTCGTCCAACTCACTTTCTCCGCGGCTTTCTTTCCCGTTAAATCGGTTAGCGGTTTCGCGATCTCGGCGAACCCCGGTACGTATTCCCGATAATAACTGCAGAGTCCCAAGAAACTACGTACTTCTTTCTTCGTCTTCGGCAGTAACAGGTCCCTGACCGCCTGTAACTTCTCCGGGTCCGGCTGGTGACTCCCAGAACCGACCACGTGCCCTAAGTAATGCACTTTTTCCTTAGCTAAGCAGCACTTCTCTAGGTTCCCCGTAAACCCCGCTTCCACCAAGCTACCGATTACCTTCTCTAAATGTTGCAAGTGCTCCTCCCAATTCTTGGAGAACACTGCAACGTCATCGAGGTAAGCTACTGCATAATCCAAATGAGGGTTTAACACTTTGTTCATTATCCTCTGGAATGTTGCAGCGGCCCCCGGCAATCCAAAAGGCATTACGTTCCACTGGAACAATCCTCGGTGGGTAGCAAACGTGTTGTATTTCTTGCTTCCGGGGTCCATCGGTATTTGATAATACCCCTTCAGCATATCCAAAGTTGTGATGTATTTTGCTGCCCCCACCTTGGCTAAAAGATCCGGGATGTGTGACATGGGAAATGCGTCTGCGACGGTGTGCGCGTTGAGCATTCTAAAGTCACAACACAATCTGCCTTCCCCTGTACGTTTAGCAATACAAACAATTGGATGACCATACTCTTCCCCCGACTCTTCTATCATCCCTCTGTCACATAACTCATGAATCTGATCATCCACCGCCCGCTGCATAGATTGGGGCACTTTGTATCTGTGCTGAGTACGTAGCACACTCCCCGGTTTAACCGTTATCCAGTGGTTACCTAACGTGGTTCTTCCTACTTCCCCGAAAAAATACGTTCGAGCGATCTACCAACTCCTGTAGCTCCCAAAGTTGTTGCTGCGTGATCTCTGGATTTTCTACGTTCAGCTGATTGGGATCCTTCCTCTCTCCATCTTTCGGCTCCATGGGCACCTCCCGAATCTCCCCGAACTCTCCATCTGATTCAAAAATTACCCCCACCACATTCATCTGGGGTTTAAACTCCCTCAATTTGCCTACGTGAACGTGGCGCCTCTACCCGTTGCCTACCTCAATCACGTAGCTGCTTGCCCCCTCTTCTCTACAATATGTACGGGGCCCGTCCATCTGGCATAAAGCTTGTTCCGGGAATCTGGAATGAGAGCTATAGCCTGATCCCCAACCTCGAAGGACTTCTGCCGCAATCGTCGGTTGTAGTAGGAAGTGTACCGACGCTGCTGCTCCTCCGCCACCTCCTCTACTTGGAGCGCCACCTTTTCCATCCTTTCTTTCATTTCTTGGAGGTACTGCCCTGCCGACACTGAAATACCAATGGGTAGCCTGCACTCTCCGGCCCAGTTCTTTTTCAAGATTGCTAGCGGTCCCGTTGGTTCCCGACCGTACAATAATTGGAACGGCGCTACGCCCGTGGTCACGTTGGGCACCTCCTGATACGCCCATAAAAGATAAGGTAGTGCCTTATGCCACTGTCTTGGCTCCTCCCTTATTATGTGGTGTAACATCCCCTTGAGGGTCCTGTTGAAACGCTCGATCAACCCATTGGAGGAGGGATTTCCTGGCACCAAGAATCTGGGAGTCGAACCCAACCTCTTCAAGATCTGTTGTGTCAGTCCCGACACAAAATTAGTGCCCCTGTCCATCGCCACCACCTCCGGAATGCCCGTGCGCTCGAAGATCTCCAAAAGCGCATCACAAGTGTTCTTCGCATTTAAGGAAGTCAGACATACGGCCTCCGGCCAACGTGTATGTTGATCCATCATCACCAAAATCCATCTGCGCCCCTTGCTAGAAGGCGGTTCGATTGGGCCGATCAGATCCGCGTTAACGACCTGAAAAGGTAGAGCGGGCCTTCTAACTGCAGTTATAGGTACTCTATCTCCTCTTGAGACAGGACGTCGTAATTGACATCCCTCGCATACGTCACAGTACTGACGCACGTCTCTTTTCACGGTTGGCCAATAGAACGAATATCGAATCCTCTCTAGCGTCTTTTTGTGTCCCAAGTGCGCCGAAAATACCGAATCGTGGGCCAGGCTTAGCACTTGTTTTCTCCTAATCTCCGGGACTACAAGTTGATTTGTCAATTGCCCTAACACCTTTTCTCTATGGTAGAGCATCCCTTCTATGTAAACATAACCTCCTTTTTCCTCTTTAGCACATCTACGAGCTTCCGATAAGGTCCTATCTTCCTAATGTTGGCCTGCGAATACCGCGTGATCGGATCTGCTTACTTGCCGAGAATCTCCAATATCCTCTCCGGAGCCCGAACGAGCTATCTCCGTCTGCTTACTTTCTCCCCGTGAGCCTGCCTCTTCGTCTCCTGATTGGCTGTCCGATTTCGCCTCCTCTTCGAACTCGCTCTCCTTTATCGGCGGCGGCTCGCTCTTTGCCTTAGGCGCTTCCGATTCCTCCTCGACCCCTACCTGATTCACCGCGATATTCGCTCGGTGGGTACGGCCTTACGTACTCTTATTCTCCGCTATCGAATCCTCCCTTTCTTCGTACTTTCGCTCTTCCCTCTGCTGTTTAGGTTCTAGCGCTTTCTGTAAATTAATCGCCCACTCGGGACTACAGTCTCTAACCGTTGACATTTTTACGTAATCTTCTGGAGTAATAATAAACTCATTACTCAAATTAGGTACTATGGCACAAACAATTTCACTGATTCCTATCGTTTTAATCCCCGCCTTTTCTAGACCTGCTTCCATAATCCTAATTCCAACCATTTTTATGGGAAAAACGGCTGTTCTTCCATCAAACCCTGTCAGTTTTACCTTCCCAATTTCCTCCAATTTTTCTTGTCCCAATAATCCTCTCTTTAAACAATTGAATTCTGCCCCACTATCTACCAGTATATTGGCTTGGAGCCCTGCCTCTGTAGTTACCATCATTTGTTCTCCTTCAGGTATTTCTATCTTTTTAATCTCTGCTTGGTTAGATCCGAAAACTCTTCCCACCATTGCGCTCATCTTTCTCACCTCCTGTTCTACTTTACTCCGGTCTCCTCTCTAGGTTTCTCTAGTTCCTGATTATTCTCCACAGCTACCCTTCCTACTTTTCCCCCCGTCGTTCCGCCAATAATAGGAATTACTCCTGCCCTTTGGTCTTACGCTACCCTTCTGGGGACATATTGATTGCCGATGACCCGGCTTCCTACAATAAAAACAGATTATGCCTCGATCTAAACTAGGGTTATCCTGACCTCTCATAGGTCGTTCTCCTTCTACCTTACTCCCGAACTTCCTATCAGGCGCTTGTAACTTTTCCTTCTGAAACTGCCCACTACTATTCTCGCTCTCCCTCTTCACGAATCCGCTTCCCGTAGAAATATACTGACTCCCTTTGGCATTGTAATTCGACGAAAAATTATCCTTTACCTTTCCTATCTCTAGTGCTTCCACATGACTCTCATATGAATCACATAACTCCCCCAATTCTTTAGCCAAGACTAGTTTACCCACCGCACCTCTCTGCTAGTACCTATCCTTCTCTGTCCGCTATTTTCTTTCTTCACATAAAAAGAATATACTTTCTCAATTTATTATCTCAAATTCTTCTTACTATATCCTCGCTAATCTTAAGTTAAATTTATCTTAGAAAGGTTACCTTTTGTACTCCTAGTGTCCTGATGAAACTTATTCAGCTATTTCTAACTTATACACAGGTACCGACACAGGTAATCAAATTGCGGCTTCGAAAGTAGTACTTACCGGGCTCCTCGGGCTCCCTCAGCTTCTCTGTTGCAGCTAAACTGCGGCCCGCGATGGGACTCCCTAAACAGGGAAAGTCCGGTCTCACTGGTGACGCGAGACTTGAGTTCCCGAAATTCGGCCTTGCACACTGGGTCCGAGCCACGTCGGCTCTCTCTGTCGTGTAGTGTTAACTCGCCTTGCCGGCTCTTCTCGTCCTGAATCCGGTTGCAATCTTCGTAGTTGTCGTCTGTCGATCTCGTCCTTGGATCCTGGTTACGGATCTCCCTGTCACTGCGTCTGTCGGTCACGTCCGTTGATCCTGGTTATGGATCTCCCTGTCACTGCCGTCGATGAAATCACCAATTTTCTTTGTGCACAGAGTCCTAGTAGCAGAGGTTGACTTCCGTTGCTCCTCACAACAAGAATTACTTATTCACTCATTTCGTAGCATCGCTTTCTCCTCCTCGGGTTTACCTGGTATCAAACATTGATCCTGTCGACTGTGCCATTTATTACTTTGCTGTAGGGGTGAGACATAGACTTTCGTGCTAAGTTCCCCCTTCTTTCCGATAGGCGTCCGTGAGTTAATTTAACAACTTCCTTCTACAGCAAATAATCTAAGGTTCTCACTCTCGTAATTTATTAATAATAAATTTATCATCCAGGCCCCCCTTCCTCCGCCTTTTTGGGTAATTATCCGCGAATCAAGGAAGGGAGAGAATGGTTACTGTAAGGCACTTCATCAACTTCAATAAATACTTCGTGAATAAGAAAGATAATAAATTTAATGAATCAAAGTACTAGTGAGAGTCTGGTTCCGGTGCTAATGTCCGCGTCGACGAATTTGTGGCATGCGTCGTCCGTCACGAATTGTTCAATCTCCAATCCGTTGCCATAACGCCACTCTAGTATCCGAGTCGTTCCGACTCCACTCTGTAATTCGAAACACTCTGTTTCACGCTAAAAACCAGGAACTGCGTTCCTCGGAACATAAAATCTTCACCGTCTATCCGTCTTCCAGACACTCGTTGCAAATCCTTTTCACTTTCTCCCGAAGCCTCCAGCTTCACGCAAATAACAGGAACTGCGTTCCTTGGAGCATAGACGCCGCACGTCTACCCGCCGTCCAAGCGCACCTCGCAATCCTCCTCCTCTCTCCGAAGCTATCTCTTATCCCCCTCGCTCCAAAAGACCCCTTTCTACTTTTTTCTGCCCCCTCTACCACGAGGCGCTGACCTACTACAAGGCGCTGACCTTGTCAGGTCCTGGAGCGAACCTGACCTTTGTCCGCAGGCACCCTTTCTTCGAATCCGCACCCCAGCCACTCCTGCTTCTGTGGAAATCGCTCTCCCTCGCTTATTGTCTCCGTGCCCGACGACATACCACACATTCCATCTAACGGACTTCTGTGCGTGGAAATCCAGACTCTATACAAACAGAACAAAACATACAACAATACTGACATTCTTTTACACAAAGGACGTATTCAGTCTTCCCAGACAGGCTGGCGCCCTTCTAACCTTGGACATTGTATATGCACACAGTTAATGAAATAAAGTTATTTCCTTGTTTTTATGTACATAAATTAGCACTAGATCATATCTTAATTGATATGCATCTCATTATTACTCTTCGCCCTTACAATGTTATTAAACAAAAAATGTCAATTATAAATTTTAAAAAACTGATGTTTAATTTTCATAACGAATGAGGGGGGAAACGTTGAGTACGAGAATGTGAAAACAAAATTATGCGCTGTTCAGGAACCCTCCGCCGCCCCCGGTGGCGCAGTCGTCTAAGCGATGGCCTCTGATCATTCGTTCAAAAGGGGTCAGGGTTTGAATCCCGGTGAGGCATGGATGATGTGTTTGTCTTACGGCACTGGCTCTCTCCCTTCCCTGGAACCAGTGACCCAAGATTTGAGATGGGCGACTGCTTATAGCCCATTGAGTTGCTCACGGTTGTCGTTAAACCTCCAATCAATCCAAAAATGAACCCTCCAGCCTCACTTCCCAAAGTCTAGTCGGGCGACGCCCCTTTTTCTAACACACACAACAATGAAACAAATGTATCCTCGTCACAAGTACCGCCATAAGAGGACTCCAAAATAATTTTTTGCGTTCTTCTTCCCATTTTAATACAGTACTACAAAAATTACGATCCCGTTTATTTTAAGACACATCATGACGTCTTAAAAATGGCAAATAAGACAAACCTGTTGTATCTTCTGCACAATATAGCACCGGGTGCTACAGCAAATTGTTTGTATAAAAACAGTACAGTTAAACAGCATTAGACCCCAAAGTTGAAGCAAAGAATTAAGTACAAATGACCAAGAGATCTCCTAAGACAATAGTGTCAAATTCCAGAGTATTTCTGGAGGAGATTTGTGAAAACATTATTATAAACTGAACCTAGACTCCATCAGTGCACAAGTACGCATGTCATGTACGTATAGGATACGAAGGAGAGAGGGACTGTAATAATACGTAATAAGTATAAAATTATGCGAAACACAGATCTACGTTGCCTATATCTACTACTACAGTACTTTGCAGATAGCAAATGCTCTACATTTGCCCATTCATACAAAGAACTGGTGCTTTCCTCAAACTCAAAGAACACAGAAACCATTCACGGATTTCAAACTGCAACCGGATAAATTTAAATCGATTGTGTTACAACCGGATAAATTTAAATCGATTGTGTTACAATGGCATAGTCGAAATTTCAATATTGCTGCTGTTTCCCCAGCCCCCACTTTGAAATAGGACGAACTGGTTACCGGAAATGGTACAAACGAAAGTTTTTGCGGTACAATCCGGTACAAACGGAGTACAACAGTATAGCGTAGTCGAAATTTCAGAATTGCGAGTTGGGGTTCCCTTTTCCCCCAGCCCCACTTGAAATTGGAATCACTGGTTACCGGAAGTGGTACAAACGAATTTTTTGTATTACAATCCGATTCAAACGCAGCACAAGAGAATGTTACATAGTCGAATTTTCAAAATTGCGTAGTAGAGGGGATGCCATTTTTTCCAGCTCTCCACCTTCAAATGGAAATAACTCGTAACCGGAAGTGGTACAAAAGAAAAAATTTGCGGTACAATCCAGTACAAGCGGAATACAACAGAATAGCATAGTCGAAATTTCAAAAGTGCGAGGTGGGAAGCAGTTTTCCCCGAGCCCCCACTCTGAAATTGGAATTACTGGTTACCGGAAGTGATACAAACGAAAACTTTTGCGGTGCAATCCGATTCAAAGTGAGTACAAACGAATGACATGGTCGAAATTTCAAATTTGCGCAGTGGGGAAGGTGACGTTTCCCCATCTCCCAACTTTGAAATGGGAATAGCTGGTTACCGAAAGTGGTAAAAACGAAAATGTTTGCAATACAATCCGGTACAAACGGAGTACAAACGAATGGCATAGTCAAAATTACAAAATTGCGTAGTGAGGGGTCACCGATTCCTACGGCCCCCGGGGACTTTGAAATGGGAATAACTTGTTACCGGAAGTGGTACAAACGAAATTTTTCACGGTACAATCCGATTCCAACGGAGTGCAAACGAATGACGTAGTCGAAATTTCAAACTTGCGTAGTGAGGGGATGGTGACGTTTCCCCGTCACCCAATTTGAAATGGGAATAACTCGTAATAACTCGTTACCGGTAGTGGTACAAACGGAAATTTTTTCGGTACAATCCTGTACAAACGGAGTACAAACGATTGGCATAGTTGAAATTTGATAGTTCCGTGGTGGTGCTGCTGCCGTTTCCGCAGCTCCCAATTTAAAATTGGAATAACTCGTACACGGAAGTGGTACAAACGAAAAATTTTGCGGTACAATCCGGTACAAACGGGTTACAAATGAATGGCATAGTTTACATTTCAAAGTTACGTGGTGGGGGTGCTGACATTTCCCAATCTCCCTACCTTGAAATGGGAATAACTCGTAACCGGAAGCGGTGCAAACGAAAAATTTTGAAGCACAATCCGGTACAAACGGAGTACAAACGAATGGCATAGTCGTAATTTCAAAATTGCGAGGTGGGGGCTGCCGTTTTCTCCGAGCTCTCCACTTTGAAATTGGAATTATTGGTTAACCGGAAGTGGTACAAACGAAAATCTTTGCGGTACAGGCCGATTCAAACGGAGTACAAACGAATGCCCTTGCCGAAATTTCAAATTTGCGTAGGGGGTGGGGGGCTGACGTTTCCCCATCTCCCAACTTTGAAATGGGATTAACTCGTTACCGGAAGTGGTACAAACGAAAATGCCCGCGGTACAATCCGGTACAAACGGAGTACAAACAAATGGCATAGTTGAATTTTCAAAATTGCGTGGTGAAGGGATTCCGGTTTCTCCAGACCCCCACTTTGAAATGGTATTCCCATTTCATTTTACCGGAAGTGGTACAACCGAAAAAAATTTGCGGTACAAACGGAGTACAAACGAATGGCATATTCGAAATTTCAATATTCAGTGGTGGGGGCGGCCTTTTCCCCAGCCCCCCAGTTTAAAATGGGAATAACTTTTTACCAGAAGTGGTACAAACGAAAATTTTTGCAATACGAACCGTTACATACGGAGTACAAACGAATGGCATAGTCGAAATTTCAATATTGCGTGGGGGGGGAGGGGGCTGCCGTTTCCCTAGCTCCCCGCACTTTGAAATGGGAAGTGGTACAAACGAAAACTTTTGCGGTACAATCCGGTACAAACGGAGTACAAACGAATGGCGTAGTGGTAATTTCAAAATTGCGTGGTTAGGGGGCTGCCGTTTCCCCAGCCTCCTCACTTTGAAATGGGAATTACTCTTTACCGGAAGTGGTACAAACGAAATGTTTTAGGGTACAATCCGGTACAAACGGTGTACAAACGAATGACATAGTCGAAATTTCAAATTTGCGTAGTGGAGGGGGTGGCGTTTCCTCATCTTCCAAATTTGAAATTTATATAAGTTGTTACCCGAAGTGGTACAAACGGAAATTTTTGCGGTACAATCCGGTAAAAACGGAGTACAAACGAATGACGTAGTTGAAGTTTGAAAGTTCCGTGGTAATGGTGCTGCCATTTCCGCAGCCCCCACTTTGAAATAGAAATAACTCGTACCCGGAAGTGATACAAAAGAAAATTTTTGCGGTACAATCCGGTACAAACGGAGTACAAACGAATGACATAGTCGAAATTTCAAAATTGCGAGGTGGGGGCTGCCTTTTCCCAGATCTCCACACTTTAAAATTGGAATTACTGTTTACCGGAAGTGGCACAAACGAAAATGTTTGCGGTACAACCCGATTCAAACAAAGTACAAACGAATGCCCATGCCGAAATTTCAAATTTGCGTAGTGGGGGCTGACGTTTCCCCATCTCCCAACTTTGAAATGGGAATAACTCGTTACCTGAAGCGGTACAAACGAAAATGTTTCCGGTACAATCCGGTACAAACGGAGTACAAACGATGACTAAGTGGAAATTTCAAAATTGCGTGCGAGGGGTTGCCCTTTCTCCAGACACCCTCCTTGAAATGGAAATGACTCGTTACCGGAAAAGGTTCAAACGAAATTTTTTGCGGTACAAACGGAGTACAAACGAAAGGCATTGTCCAAATTTCAAAATTGCGTGGTAAGGGGTGGGGTTGCCGTTTCCCCAGCACCCTACTTTGAGATGGGAAAAACACGTTACCGGAAGTGGTACAAACGAAACATTTTGCGGTACAAACGGAGTACAACAGAATAGCATTGTCGAAATTTCAAAATTGCGTTAGGGGCTTTCGTTTTCCCCGGGCCCCTCACTTTGAAATAGGAATAACTTGTTATCGGAAGTGGTACAAACGAAAATGTTTTCGGTACAATCCAGTACAAACGGAGTACAAATGACAGGCATAGTTAAAATTTCAAAATTGCGTGGTGAGGCTCTTCCGTTTCACCCGCGCCCACTTTGAAATGGGAATAACTCGTTACCGGAAGTGGTACAAACGAAAATTTTTGCGGTACAAACCGGTACAAACGCAGTACAAACGAATGGCATAGTCGAAATTTCAATATTACGTGGGTGGGGAGGGGCTTACGTTTCCCCAGCCCCCCACTTTGAAATGGAAATAACTCTTTACCGGAAGTGGTAAAAACGAAATATTTTGCGGTACAATCCGGTAAAAACGCAGTATAAACGAAAGGCATAGTTGGAATTTCAAAATTGCGTGGTGGGGTCTTCCGTTTCACCCACGCCCACTTTGAAATGGGAATAACTCGTTACCGGAAATGGTACAAACGAAATTTTTTGCGGTACAATCCGGTACAAAGTGAGTACAAACGAATGGCATTGTCAAAATTTCAATATTGCGTGGTGGGGGCTGCCGTTTCCCCAATCCCCCCACTTTGAAATGGGAATACCTCGTTACCGGAAGTGGTACAAACAAAATTTTTTGCTGTACAATCCGGTACGAACGGAGTACAAGCGAATGGCATAGTCAAAATTTCAATATTGCGTGGGAGGGATTCTGCCGTTTCTTCATCCCACCCAATTTGAAATGGGGAATAACTCGTTACCGGAAGTGGTACAAACGAAATTTTCGCGGTTCAATCCGGTACAAACAGAGTACAAACGAATAGAATAGTCGAAATTTCAATATTGCGTGGTGGGGGGCTGAAGTTTCCCCAGCCCCACCACCCACCCCCAATTTAAAATGGGAATAACTCGTTACCGGAAGTGGTACAAACGAAACTTTTTGCGGTACAATCCGGTTCAAACGGACTACAAACGAATGGAATGGTCGACATTTCAATATTGCCTGGAGGGGGGGAGCTGCCGTTTACCCAGCCCCCACTTTGAAATGGGAATAACTCATTACTGGAAGTAGTACAAACGAAAATGTTTGCGGTACAATCCGGTACAAACGGAGTACAAACGAATAGAATAGTCAAAATTTCAATATTGCGTGGTGGGGAGGCTGCCGTTTTACCAATCCCCCACTTTTAAATGGGAACAGCTCGTTACCGGAAGTGGTACAAACGAAAATTTTTGCGGTACAATCCGGTTCAAACGGACTACAAACGAATGGAATGGTCGACATTTCAATATTGCCTGGAGGGGGGGGCTGCCGTTTACCCAGCCCCCCACTTTGAAATGGGAATAACTCATTACTGGAAGTAGTACAAACGAAAATGTTTGCGGTACAATCCGGTACAAACGGAGTACAAACGAATAGAATAGTCAAAATTTCAATATTGCGTGGTGGGGAGGCTGCCGTTTTACCAATCCCCCCACTTTTAAATGGGAACAGCTCGTTACCGGAAGTGGTACAAACGAAAATTTTTGCGGTACAATCCGGTTCAAACGGAGTACAAGCGAATGGAATAGTCGAAATTTCAAAATTGCGTGGTAAGGGGTTGGGTTGCCGTTTCCCCAGCACCATATTTTGCATAGGGAAAAACACGTTACTGGAAGTGGTACAAACGAAAAATTTTGCGGTACAATCCGGTACAAACGGAGTGCAACAGAATAGCATAGTCGAAATTTCAAAATTGCGAGTAGGGGCTGTCGTTTTCCTAGAGCCCCTCACTTTGAAATGGGAATAACTTGTTGCCAGAAGTGGTACAAACGAAAATTTTTGCGGTACAAAGCGGTACAAACGGAGTACAAATGAAAGGCATAGTTAACATTTCAAAATTGCGTGGTGGGGGCTGTCGTTTCTCCAGACCCCCACTTTGAAATGGGAATAACTCTTTACCGGAAGTGGTACAAACGAAAAATTTTGCGGTACAGTTCGGTGCAAACGCGGTATAAACGAAGGGCATGGTTGGAATTTCAAAATTGCGTGGTGGGGGTCTTACGTTTCACCCGCGCCCACTTTGAAATTGGAATAACTCGTTACCGGAAGTGGTACAAACGAAAATTTTTGCGGTACAATCCGGTTCAAACGGAGTACAAGCGAATGGAATAGTCGAAATTTCAAAATTGCGTGGTAAGGGGTTGGGTTGCCGTTTCCCCAGCACCATATTTTGCAATGGGAAAAACACGTTACTGGAAGTGGTACAAACGAAAAATTTTGCGGTACAATCCGGTACAAACGGAGTGCAACAGAATAGCATAGTCGAAATTTCAAAATTGCGAGTAGGGGCTGTCGTTTTCCTAGAGCCCCTCACTTTGAAATGGGAATAACTTGTTACCAGAAGTGGTACAAACGAAAATTTTTGCGGTACAAAGCGGTACAAACGGAGTACAAATGAAAGGCATAGTTAACATTTCAAAATTGCGTGGTGGGGGCTGTCGTTTCTCCAGACCCCCACTTTGAAATGGGAATAACTCTTTACCGGAAGTGGTACAAACGAAAAATTTTGCGGTACAGTTCGGTGCAAACGCGGTATAAACGAAGGGCATGGTTGGAATTTCAAAATTGCGTGGTGGGGGTCTTACGTTTCACCCGCGCCCACTTTGAAATTGGAATAACTCGTTACCGAAAGTGGTACAAACGAAATTTTTGCGGTACAATCCGGTACAAATGGAGTACAAACGAATGGCATAGTCAAAATTTAAATATTGCGTGGGGGGAGGCTGCCGTTTCTTCATCCCCCCCACTTTCAAATAGGAATAACTCGTTACCGAAAGTGGTACAAACGAAAATTTTCGCAGTACAATCCGGTTCAAACGGAGTACAAACGAATGGAATAGTCGAAATTTCAATATTGCGTGGTGGGGGGGGAGGCTGCCATTTCTCCAGCCCCCACTTTGAAATGGGAATAACTCATTACCGGAAGTAGTAGAAACGAAAATGTTTGCGGTACAATCCGGTACAAACGAATAGAATAGTAGATATTTCAATATTGCGTGGTGGGGGAGGGCTGCGGTTTTCCCAATCCCCCACTTTTAAATGGGAACAGCTCGCTACCGGAAGTGGTACAAACGAAAATTTTTGCGGTACAAAAGGAGTACAAACGAATGGCATAGTCAAAATTTTAATATTGCGTGGTGGGGAGGCTGCCGTCTCTTCAGCCCCCGCCCCCCACTTTGAAATGGGAATAACTCATTAGCGGAAGTGGTACAAACAATTTTTTTTGCGGTACAATCCGGTACAAACGAATGGAATAGTCGAAAATTCAGTATTGCGTGGTGGGGGCTGCCGTTTCCCCAGCCCCTCCCCTTGAAATGGGAATAACTCGTTACCGGAAGTGTTACAAACGAAATGTGTTAGGGGTACAATCCGGTACAAACGGTGTACAAACGAAAGACATATTCGACATTTCAAATTTGCGTAATGGAGTCGGGAGATGGCGTTTCCTCATCTCCCCACTTTGAAATTTGAATAACTCGTTACCGGAAGTGGTACAAACGAAAATTTTTGCGGTACAATCCGGTACAAACGAATGGAATAGTCGAAATTTCAATATTGCGTGGTGGGGGGGGGGGCTGCTGTTTCCCCCGCCCCCAGTTTGAAATGGGAATAACTCGTTACCGAAAGTGGTACAAACGAAAATTTTTGCGGTACAGTCCGGTACAAACGGAGTATAAACGAATGGCATAGTCGACATTTCAAAATTGCGAGGTGGGGCTGCCTTTTCTCAGATCCCCCCACTTTGAAATTGGAATTACTCTTTACCGGAAGTGGCGCCAACGAAAATGTTTGCGGTACAACCCGATTCAAGCGCAGTACAAACGAATGCCCTTGCATAAATTTCAAATTTGCGTAGTGGGGGGCAGACGATTCCCCTTCTCCCAACTTTGAAATGGGAATAACTCGTTACCGGAAGTGGTACAAACGAAAATGTTTCCGGTACAATCCGGTAGAAACGGAGTACAAACGAATGACATATTCGAAATTTCAAAATTGCGTGCGGAGGGTTTGCCATTTCTCCAGACACCCTCCTTGAAATGGGAATGACTCGTTACCGGAAAAGGTTCAAACGAAATTTTTTGCGGTACAATGTGGTACAAACGGAGTACAAATGAAAGGCATAGTTAACATTTCAAAATTGCGTGGTGGGGGCTGTCGTTTCTCCAGACCCCCACTTTGAAATGGGAATAACTCTTTACCGGAAGTGGTACAAACGAAAAATTTTGCGGTACAGTTCGGTGCAAACGCGGTATAAACGAAGGGCATGGTTGGAATTTCAAAATTGCGTGGTGGGGGTCTTACGTTTCACCCGCGCCCACTTTGAAATTGGAATAACTCGTTACCGAAAGTGGTACAAACGAAATTTTTGCGGTACAATCCGGTACAAATGGAGTACAAACGAATGGCATAGTCAAAATTTAAATATTGCGTGGGGGGAGGCTGCCGTTTCTTCATCCCCCCCCACTTTCAAATAGGAATAACTCGTTACCGAAAGTGGTACAAACGAAAGATTTCGCAGTACAATCCGGTTCAAACGGAGTACAAACGAATGGAATAGTCGAAATTTCAATATTGCGTGGTGGGGGGGGGAGGCTGCCATTTCTCCAGCCCCCCACTTTGAAATGGGAATAACTCATTACCGGAAGTAGTAGAAACGAAAATGTTTGCGGTACAATCCGGTACAAACGAATAGAATAGTAGATATTTCAATATTGCGTGGTGGGGGAGGGCTGCGGTTTTCCCAATCCCCCACTTTTAAATGGGAACAGCTCGCTACCGGAAGTGGTACAAACGAAAATTTTTGCGGTACAAAAGGAGTACAAACGAATGGCATAGTCAAAATTTTAATATTGCGTGGTGGGGAGGCTGCCGTCTCTTCAGCCCCCCGCCCCCCACTTTGAAATGGGAATAACTCATTAGCGGAAGTGGTACAAACAATTTTTTTTGCGGTACAATCCGGTACAAACGAATGGAATAGTCGAAAATTCAGTATTGCGTGGTGGGGGGCTGCCGTTTCCCAGCCCCCTCCCCTTGAAATGGGAATAACTCGTTACCGGAAGTGTTACAAACGAAATGTGTTAGGGTACAATCCGGTACAAACGGTGTACAAACGAAAGACATATTCGACATTTCAAATTTGCGTAATGGAGTCGGGAGATGGCGTTTCCTCATCTCCCCACTTTGAAATTTGAATAACTCGTTACCGGAAGTGGTACAAACGAAAATTTTTTGCGGTACAATCCGGTACAAACGAATGGAATAGTCGAAATTTCAATATTGCGTGGTGGGGGCTGCTGTTTCCCCCGCCCCCAGTTTGAAATGGGAATAACTCGTTACCGAAAGTGGTACAAACGAAAATTTTTGCGGTACAGTCCGGTACAAACGGAGTATAAACGAATGGCATAGTCGACATTTCAAAATTGCGAGGTGGGGGCTGCCTTTTCTCAGATCCCCCCACTTTGAAATTGGAATTACTCTTTACCGGAAGTGGCGCCAACGAAAATGTTTGCGGTACAACCCGATTCAAGCGCAGTACAAACGAATGCCCTTGCATAAATTTCAAATTTGCGTAGTGGGGGCAGACGATTCCCCTTCTCCCAACTTTGAAATGGGAATAACTCGTTACCGGAAGTGGTACAAACGAAAATGTTTCCGGTACAATCCGGTAGAAACGGAGTACAAACGAATGACATATTCGAAATTTCAAAATTGCGTGCGGAGGGTTTGCCATTTCTCCAGACACCCTCCTTGAAATGGGAATGACTCGTTACCGGAAAAGGTTCAAACGAAATTTTTTGCGGTACAATGTGGTACAAACGGAGTACAAATGAAAGGCATAGTTAACATTTCAAAATTGCGTGGTGGGGGGCTGTCGTTTCTCCAGACCCCCACTTTGAAATGGGAATAACTCTTTACCGGAAGTGGTACAAACGAAAAATTTTGCGGTACAGTTCGGTGCAAACGCGGTATAAACGAAGGGCATGGTTGGAATTTCAAAATTGCGTGGTGGGGGTCTTACGTTTCACCCGCGCCCACTTTGAAATTGGAATAACTCGTTACCGAAAGTGGTACAAACGAAATTTTTGCGGTACAATCCGGTACAAATGGAGTACAAACGAATGGCATAGTCAAAATTTAAATATTGCGTGGGGGAGGCTGCCGTTTCTTCATCCCCCCCACTTTCAAATAGGAATAACTCGTTACCGAAAGTGGTACAAACGAAAATTTTCGCAGTACAATCCGGTTCAAACGGAGTACAAACGAATGGAATAGTCGAAATTTCAATATTGCGTGGTGGGGGGGGGGAGGCTGCCATTTCTCCAGCCCCCACTTTGAAATGGGAATAACTCATTACCGGAAGTAGTAGAAACGAAAATGTTTGCGGTACAATCCGGTACAAACGAATAGAATAGTAGATATTTCAATATTGCGTGGTGGGGGAGGGCTGCGGTTTTCCCAATCCCCCCACTTTTAAATGGGAACAGCTCGCTACCGGAAGTGGTACAAACGAAAATTTTTGCGGTACAAAAGGAGTACAAACGAATGGCATAGTCAAAATTTTAATATTGCGTGGTGGGGAGGCTGCCGTCTCTTCAGCCCCCGCCCCCCACTTTGAAATGGGAATAACTCATTAGCGGAAGTGGTACAAACAATTTTTTTTGCGGTACAATCCGGTACAAACGAATGGAATAGTCGAAAATTCAGTATTGCGTGGTGGGGGCTGCCGTTTCCCCAGCCCCTCCCCTTGAAATGGGAATAACTCGTTACCGGAAGTGTTACAAACGAAATGTGTTAGGGTACAATCCGGTACAAACGGTGTACAAACGAAAGACATATTCGACATTTCAAATTTGCGTAATGGAGTCGGGAGATGGCGTTTCCTCATCTCCCCACTTTGAAATTTGAATAACTCGTTACCGGAAGTGGTACAAACGAAAATTTTTGCGGTACAATCCGGTACAAACGAATGGAATAGTCGAAATTTCAATATTGCGTGGTGGGGGGGGGGCTGCTGTTTCCCCGCCCCCAGTTTGAAATGGGAATAACTCGTTACCGAAAGTGGTACAAACGAAAATTTTTGCGGTACAGTCCGGTACAAACGGAGTATAAACGAATGGCATAGTCGACATTTCAAAATTGCGAGGTGGGGGCTGCCTTTTCTCAGATCCCCCCACTTTGAAATTGGAATTACTCTTTACCGGAAGTGGCGCCAACGAAAATGTTTGCGGTACAACCCGATTCAAGCGCAGTACAAACGAATGCCCTTGCATAAATTTCAAATTTGCGTAGTGGGGGGCAGACGATTCCCCTTCTCCCAACTTTGAAATGGGAATAACTCGTTACCGGAAGTGGTACAAACGAAAATGTTTCCGGTACAATCCGGTAGAAACGGAGTACAAACGAATGACATATTCGAAATTTCAAAATTGCGTGCGGAGGGTTTGCCATTTCTCCAGACACCCTCCTTGAAATGGGAATGACTCGTTACCGGAAAAGGTTCAAACGAAATTTTTTGCGGTACAATGTGGTACAAACGAAGTACAAACGAATGGAATAATCGAAATTTCAATATTGCGTGGTGGGGGGTGGGCTGCCGTTTCCCCAGCCCCCACTTTGAAATGGGAATAACTCATTAGCGGAAGTTGTACAAACTAATTTTTTTGCGGTACAAACGGAGTACAAACGAATGGAATAGTCGAAATTTCAATATTGCGTGGTGGGGGGCTGCCGTTTCCCCAGCCCCCTCCCCGCCCCATCTTGAAATGGGAATAACTCGCTACCGGAAGTGTTACAAACGAAATGTGTTAGGGTACAATCCGGTAGAAACAGTGTACAAACGAAAGACATAGTCGAAATTTCAAATTTGCGTTGTGGAGTCGGGAGATAGCGTTTCCTCATCTCCCCACTTTGAAATTTGAATAACTCGTTACCGGAAGTGGTTCAAAAGAAAATTTTTGCGGTACAACCTGGTACAATAGGAGTACAAACGAATGACATAGTCGATTATTCAAAATTGCGAGGTGGGGGCTGCCTTTTCCCAGATCCCCCCACTTTGAAATTGGAATTACTCTTTACCGGAAGTGGCACAAACGAAAATGTTTGCGGTACAACCCGATTCAAGCGCAGTACAGACGAATGCCCGTGCCGAAATTTCAAATTTGCGTAGTGGGGGGCTGACGTTTCCCCTTCTCCCAACTTTGAAATGGGAATAACTCGTTACCGGAAGTGGTACAAACGAAAATGTTTCCGGTACAATCCGGTACAAACGAAGTACAAACGAATGACATATTCGAAATTTCAAAATTGCGTGCGAAGGGTTTGCCATTTCTCAAGACACCCTCCTTGAAATGGGAATGACTCGTTACCGGGAAAGGTTCAAACGAAATTTTTTGCGGTACAAACGGAGTACAGACGAATGGCATGGTCGAAATTTCAAAATTGCGTGGTAAGGGGTTGGGTTGCCGTTTCCCCAGCACTCTATTTTGCAATGGGAAAAACACGTTACCGAAAGTGGTACAAACGAAAATTTTTGCGGTACAACCTGGTACAATAGGAGTACAAACGAATGACATAGTCGATATTTCAAAATTGCGAGGTGGGGGCTGCCTTTTCCCAGATCCCCCCACTTTGAAATTGGAATTACTCTTTACCGGAAGTGGCACAAACGAAAATGTTTGCGGTACAAAGCGGTACAAACGGAGTACAAATGAAAGGCATAGTTAAAATTTCAAAATTGCGTGGTGGGGGGCTGTCGTTTCTCCAGACCCCCCTTTGAAATGGGAATAAGTATTTACCGGAAGTGGTACAAACGAAAATTTTTGCGGTACAAACGCCGTACAAACGAATGGCATAGTCGAAATTTCAATATTACGTGGGGGGGGGGCGCTTACGTTCCTCCAGCCCCCACTTTGAAATGGGAATAACTCTTTACCGGAAGTGGTACAAACGTAGTACAAACGAAAGGCATAGTTGAAATTTCAAAACTGCGTGGTGGGAGCTACCGTTTCACCGACCCCTACTTTGAAATGGGAATAACTCGTTACCGGAAGTGGTACAAACGAAAATTTTTTGCGGTACAATCCGGTACAAACGGAGTATAAACGAATGGCATAGTCGAAATTTCAATATTGCGTGGTGGAGGGGGCTGCCGTTTTCCCAATCTCCCCAGTTTGAAATGGGAATAGCTAGTTACCGGAAGCGGTACAAACGAAAATTTTTGCGGTACAATCCGGTACAAACGGAGTACAAACGAATGGCATAGTCAAAATTTCAATATTGCGTGGTGGGGAGGCTGCCGTTTCTTCAGCCTGCCCCCACTTTGAAATGGGAATAACTCGTTACCGGAAGTGGTTCAAACGAAAATTTTTGCGGTACAATCCGGTACAAACGGAGTACAAACGAATGGAATAGTCGAAATTTCAATATTTCGTGGTGGGTGGGGGCTGCTGTTTCCCCTGCCCCCACTTTGAAATGGGAATAACTCGTTACCGAAAGTGGTATAAACGAAAATTTTTGCGGTACAGTCCAGTACAAACGGAGTACAAACGAATGCCATATTTGAAATTTTAAAATTCCGAGTTAGGGGGCTGGTGAAATGGAGCTGATGAAATTGCCCAGGCAGAACGATGACATTTTTCCTAAATCAGAATCATTTCTTGAAAATTTCTGTTGTTATCTATGTGAGTGAGTGTTTCTCATGTACCTGAACGATCTTAAGATGATATCGAGATTTTATTATAAGCAGAAACATTATTTGAAAATGAATTATTTTCAACATTATGAACTAATCCTGAGCAGATCGTGCACATCGTTATATTGATTCCACGTAACTCCATATAAAACAGATGTCCACTAGATCTGTAGAGTTACTTTGTTTATAATCACATACAGTTATTAAAATTGATTTTTCATTTCAGCATGAAATCATTCGCATAGCTGCACAGCCAACTGCTTGCACTTGTGTTTATAAAACACTTTCTCATCGACTAAATTGTAAGAGGACTTACCATGTCCGAATTTTCTTTGTTAGAACAATCGAACTTATACGCCGAACAATCTATGGTAGTGTTAGATCTGCATGTCCTAATTCTTTCTTTCGATTTCTGAAAAAAAAATCGGGATAGTGATTCAGTCAATTCAAAACGCAGTGAAATTAACAGTCATGCGGCAATATCATATTACGGTTAACTTTGTGAATTTTGCAAAAAATATTTTCTCATTTCATTCATTGCCGTAAACAGGGAATAATATTTTGTGATTAGAAAATTTTGCACTTAATTATTTGTCCTGTTTCACGAGCGTTTCGTGAAGTTGTCTAAACTAGCATACAAAATACATTGCTGCTATACCGAAATTTTCATTCTGAACTTCTATTATAATTTATGAAATCATGTGCTCACATATTTTTCCAAGAAATGTTACTTATCTCTGTTCTTCTCTCTTGAGTCAGTAGTTAAACGCTTCCTGCATTCGATATTATTTTAGCAGAAATCTTTTTTGAAGCAATTTCAAAAACTGAGAACGTGAAAATTTTAATATACTTGTTTTTTCCACTTCTTTCACAATCGCATTAATTTAATAACTTTTTCACTTCGGTGCGCCCACTCCCCCATCACAGAAATCATTGGAATCAGGTTGAAAAAATGTTCCTTTTTCACAGATACCCTTGTGGTAGAGACGAATGTTCACTTTTTGATATTATTTATGTTATGCTATAGTGACACTGGCACGCTTTTCAGGATCCATGCATAGGGAATCTGTCAGTTTGTCATTAATTTCGAAGAAGTGAAACACCAAAAGATGAGGTTGATGATCTTCTTTGAAATCCACATGGTCGAAGGGAAATAACATAAAAGAAATACTTTTGCTTGACATAAGAGTGTGCGATGTGTGAATACGAAGATGCTGTACGAGTCTCAGTGGCGCCTCATGCCCTTGGTGAAGGAATTGGAATGTAAACGAAACTCGATCAAGAAAGTTTGTCTTGACCGATTTGGCCTCCAAATTCTCCATGCGGAAAATAAATCTAGGAAACGAAATTTTATGAAGACGCAATTCTTTTCAAAAGACTACTCATAGAATACGATCCATATTTTTTTATTCTGATAGGATTTCTGTACTCTTCTAGTGATGTAAATTAATACTAAAGTTTGAAAACGATGTCCAGAAATCGTAAACATCTGGTACATGCGCATTGTACAAGAGTGGGTAAACGGGGTGTATTTTGTAATACTTATGCGGCAAATTAAATGCGAATTAAAATGAGTTAATATGAAACACAAATTACTGTAGTATGAGTTATATCAAGAATATACTTAGAACAATATTGAATGACATTCTTTTATTAATTTATAGGAAATATAAAAAATTGTGGCAAACGCAATAGCTGGAAAACATTTGCTTTTCCTTTTATTTACTGAAATTCTGCTAACTATTCAAAGTTTGTAATTTTAGAATATGAAGGTTGCTATTGAATGGCGAATTAAATTTTTCTTTTCATAGCAACTTTGAGTGCACAGCATACAGAAGACCATACCTTGTGTTTTACATCAGTATATTTAAATATCACAAATGTACTTAACGTAAAATTCAAGCTGTATATTCTAGATGTACTTAACATGAAATTGACGTTATTGAATATTCGGAACAGTAGCAAATTTTCTGAAAAAAAAAAAGCACATTTCTGAATACTGGAATCCGATGAGATTTGTGATTGCTCTTGCTACGGAATTTGGCACCTGCATCTTAAAAATTAGCTATTTATCAACCAAAAGTAGCGTTACCAAATTGAGTGGAACCGCATCTTAATATTGTTCTGTTCCTCGTGGCCAACAGGCGAAGGAATTTATTTTATCACGCCAAACACAAGGTGAGTACCGAGCGTCCGAGGACGTACACTGGATAAGAAGCAGTTAAAAAGAGAATAATTCTAGAGTTACTACGAGATAGGAATGTTTTTCCACTTAATTCCAAAATTTAGCCCTTCAAGCGGCCGATGTTACTTAACCAAATGTTGCCAAACTATTTGTGCGAACCCTAAACAGAAATATACATATAGCGGCCGGGTTTTACAAAAGCTACGGAAAAACAATTCCTTCCCTGTCTCATCTCAGCAGTCCCGAACATAAACCAGTCTCTGGTGATAAGCGCTCTCTTTTAGTTCTTTACGAGCTTTTACTTAATATTTATACACTGAGTGGCCACTTTATTATGACCACCCTATCATGAGGCCACAATTTGCCTTTAATATTGCATCGATTCTTCGTGGCATGGACTCCACGAGATGTTGATAGGTGGTTTGTGGAATCTGAAACCATGCTTGATAAACAGCACTTTCCGAGAGTGTGAGATTGCACGGTTGTGGATCCAGCTGTCTGATGGCTCGTTCAGCTTCATCCCACATATTCTCAATAGGGCTGAGATCTGGAGATTGTGGGGGCCACCTAAGCAAAGTAAACTCAACGGCATGTTCCTGAAACCAATACTGTACAATACGAGCGCTATGGCAGGACGCATCATCTTGTTGAAAGTAGCTATCGCCATTGGGATAAACCATCCACATGACAGGTCCGCAACGATGTTTAGATATGATGTGCCAGTCAGACGTTGATCATCACGAATTAAAAGGCCCAAAGCATGCCAGGAAAACATTCCCCAAACCATAGCGTTGCCTCCACCAGCTTGAAGGGTTGTAGCATTGCATTTCGGGACCATGCTTTCGTGCCGTTTCCGCCAAATTCTCACTCGACCATCGGCATGGTGCAACTGAAAACGTGATTTATCGGACTACATAATTTGTTTCCAATTATCGACTGCCCAATCTTTTTGCTCCTGTGCGAACTGGAGACGTTTTCTCTTGTGTGTCACAGCAAAGGTGTTCGAACAGACCTTCGACTGCCATATCCCATCCGATGCAGTGTACAGCGAACAGTGCGTACAGAGGTCATTTGAGGGGATCCTTGATTAAGATGGTCTGTAATTTGCTGCACTGTTGCCCTTCTGTTGTCTGTTACCAGTCTGAACACTCTCCGTTCCGCCCGAGCAGTCACTAGTCGATGACGACCACACGTTGCACGTACAGACCCAGTTTTTTTGGCTGACAGTCCAGTCTTTAAACACTTTAACAACAGGTGCTCTGTAACATTTCACGAATGCGGCGGTTTCGGTGATACTCGCTTCATGGCTCCGAGCTCCTACAATCATCCCACGTTGAAAGTCCGTCAAATCGCATTTTTTACTTATCTCGTCAACTGCTACTACTGTCGCAAGCACTAAGCTTTCCCTTTTTATACTAGTCGCGCCCTCTGGTGGCAAAAGCGTGCAGCCCTAGCTCATTTGCTTAAAACTGTCAGGTGGTCATAATAAAGTGGCCACTCAGTGTGTATTAATCGCTCTAAAAGTTATTTCTTTTAGCGTAATTAAGGCATGATGGGAAAGGGCTACTACTTCTGACACGGATATTATGCCACTGGGTGGAAAACACTTCTTTCCTTTCTTAGGTTCACAGCTATTGTTATAGTCCTTTCCGAAGTAAGTCAGCCAGAAAGGATTGGTCGCAATCATTCTCCAAAATGATCACTTTGAATGGCAAAGCTAAAGAGAAAGCAACGTTTTCTGATGCGCAAGTTCATTTGTTCCAGCCGCGTTCGCTTCAATTCTTAGATAAAGATAACGAACATATGTCCGTTTAAACTGATTTCAGCCCACTTTAGTAACCCCGAGTTAATTCGTTCCATCCCACTTTAGTAACCCCGAGTTCATTCGTTCCAGCCGGTTAAGCGGTTAATCACTATATTGTAGGATTATGCGAACCAACCGCGAATTAATAACACTTAACATGGAGAACATACACGGTCGACACATCGATAACTAATTACACTTAAAAATACACCAGCTAATATTAAGAGTAACCGCCGTGTGCAGCGCGGACGGCAGCTAGACGGGCTGGGAGTGACTCAATAAGATGCTGGAAGGTGTTCACAGGTATGTGGAGCCATGCTGACTGCAGTACATCTGACAGCTGCTGGAGGGTACGTGGTGGAGGATCCACAGAGCAAACAGCACGATCGAGGTGGTCCCACAGGTGATCAATTGGGTTGGGGGGGGGGGTTAGGGGGTCAGGGAAGTACTTTAAAATTTTCATCGTGCTCTTCCAACCACTCTCGGACATTTCTAGCTGTGTGCCACGTCGCATTGTCATTTTGGAAGCTCCCTCCCGCCCCAGGGAAGACAATCAACATGTATGGGTGTGCGTGATCTGCGAGGATGGACTCCTAATGATTTCGGTCTATAGTGCCTTCCACATGAATAAGTGAACCCAGGGAATGCCACGAAAACATTCCCCAGACAATAACACTGCCCCCCTAGCTTGCGTTCTTCCAGCAATGGTTGAAGAGTGTTTGTTCTCCGATGTTTCTCGCCTTATACGCCAACGTCCATCCGTTCGATAAAGCAGAAAACATGAATCATTGGAGATTTCAATTCTTTGACAATCAGTGGAGGTCCAATTCTGATACTGCCTTTTCTGCCGATGCACCTTCGTTAGCATAGGTGCAGTGACCATCCGTCTGCGTTGGAGCCCCATACGCAGCACGGTTTGCTGAACTATCGTTTTAGACACACTTCCGGTAGCTCCGTGGTTCATTTGGTCAGTGAGTTGTTACACTGTAGCGTGTCAATCTACCCTCACGCGTCTTCGCAGCCGACGTTCACCTCTCACATCAATGGTACGTGGTGCTCCGCAGTGTACACGTCGCATATTCGCAATGGTGCCATTTATCAAATAAAGATACACTTTAACCACCGCAGCACGCGAACAGTTCACAAACAGCGCTGTTTCAGAAATACTTCCAACTTTGACCGGAAAGCCGATAATCACCCTTTTTTGCAAATCTGATAAATCGCTCCTTTTATCCATGACAGCAATGAGTGATATGCTTTCAGAATGCCTACAGCACACTTTATATGCCCTCCAAGCCAGCTCACGACACGTGCTTTTTTTCATTGACGTCCAAAGTAGCAGTTGGTCACAATAATGTGGCTCGACTGTGTATATAAAGTATACTGATAACATAACGTTACACACTCAAAATACACTACTGGCCACCCAAAATGCAACACCAAGAAGGAAGCTTCCGATTGGCCTGGAATTCCCAGGATGCTTCGCCCGCGGGAGGACATGCAAACGATTAGCATTGCAGGGCATATGCAAATCATGTGCGCCCGGCAAGCCACCGAGAAACACAATAAGATGGGTGCACAGAAGGCGGGGTGTAAGTAGTGGAAGTGTGTTGTGCTGCCAGACCTCTGCGTGCGAAGCTTCTTGATGCCTCGTCGCAGAATACGGTAGTCATTCCAGCACGTTTCGGAGTTCGACAGAGGACGAATTGTGGTTTATCGCGACAGTGGTTTATCGTACCTAGACATCGGTGCCCGTGTGGGACGACATCCAGCCACAGTGAGGCGAGTATGGATTAGGTGGGTGCAGGAGGGATGGACGGACTGACGTTAGCAATTGCTGCAGCCGCGGCACACCACCCAACGAGGGGACCGGCATGTTGTGCGGCGGGCATTGGCGGCTCGCACCGCCACATCACGAATGTTAGCGCAGGAATTAGGGTGTGTTGCGCAATAACCTGTGTCACGACGTACCGTTCGACGTCCTCTGAAGGAGCGGGGACTTGTCACACGGCACCCATTGCTCCGATTACCGTTGACGTTATACCACCGGCTAGTGCGGCGGCAGTTGGCCGTTGAACGCCACATCTGTACTACGGAATGGAACGACATTGTCTTCACCGATGAATCCCGCTTCTGCCTGCAACACCACGGTGGTCGGATCTGCGTATGGCAGCACCGCGGCGAGAGACTGTATGACGCCTGCATTATGCATCGCCATACCTGTCTGTCACCTGGCGTTATGTTTTGCCACGTAATTGGATATGACACCCGCACCGCTCTGGTACGCATCGCCGGTACACTCAACAGACACCGCTTCATCTCCGACGTTTTGGAGCCTGTAGTCCTCCCTTACCTGCAGGACCGGCCAGCGGCCACGTTTCAACAGGACAATGCGCGCCTGCACGTGGCACGTATCGTGCAACAATACTTCACGGCCCACCAGCTGTCACTGCTGCCGTGGCCTGCCTGTTCTCCCGATATGTCGCCCATCGAACACGTCTGGTCGCTGATTGGCCACCGAGTGGCCCGGCAAGCACCACCCGCGGCTACGCCTGATGAACTGGGGCAGCGTGTGGAAGCAGCCCGGACCGACATACACCAACTCCACATCCAAAGCCTCTTTCGTTCGATGCCGCGGCGTGCAGCGGCCGTTATTGCCAGCCGTAGGGGCCACACTAACTATTGACGTCTGCGTGTTCCGAAAGTAGCACGGGCCTGTAAGGTCAATCGTTTCATCTTTGTATCTGTTGTATGTGTCCAGTACATCTGGCTTTGCTATCTTGTGTCCTACTTGGTGTTGCATTTTGGGTGGCCAGTAGTGTAGATTAAAAATGAATACATCCGTTGACTAGCTATGCAGGAATAGGTCTTTATATGCAGTCTTTTAAGTGTTAAAAATATTACGGGTGGCTGACTGTAGGACGATCTTAAGATATGGATGCGAGCTGCAAAATAGTGCAAAAAAAAACTTACGAATAAATAGTTGCAGACAAACAGGTACAGTGCTGTCATTGCGGGGGAAAAGAATTCTTCTTGTCTCCAAAATAACACATTGCCCCAGCACAGCACTATGACATAGCGAGTCAGTGCCGCCCGCCATCTAACAAGCACTTACGCTAGGGCTTTAGCACCTGACTCTTCTGGAGCTGTCTCCTCTGATAACAATAGTATATTGGACTGCCACAGTGCGCGTTCCCTGGTCTCAGACGAACACCCTCACCATCCAGTCATGGAACACGAAGAGTACCGTTTTACATCATACTGAATTGATCGTCTCTCAGGACAATCTGTGTACATCGTGTTCTTGATTTAGACAGTGGGGCAGGTCTGAAAAACAAGCTACAGTTTTCACGGAGCAACCTTCGCAAAGCCCTAACCATCATCCAGCGTAATCGGTATTTTTGGCAGAAAAAGCAGAGTAAACCAAATTGATCTGACAACTATTTGTATAAAACCAAATTAAGAGCAAATATGAACTTGAAAATCAAAGAAGTTTCTATCGTTATTGCTGCTCAGGTGTTCCGGATGGAGGAAGACTAATTATTCTGACCAAAAACCTTTCCTTCGAGGAATTAATTAATAAGGAGAAAGATACGCTCGGATGTGGAAATGACAAAACAACTTAAGAATTTCAGACATGTTATGCATGCCCTGACTTTCTTGCTTGAAATCAAGGAGAAGTTTTATGAAGTGTGCTGAAGGTATCATTCAACCACCAGACAGGGTACGTGTAAACCAATGGACAACCGAACTTGGCAGTTTGGTGGAGTGAATGAAGCCAGCGGAGGACATCTCTCCTGGACACCAATATGAATGGACTGTGTGAAGAACTCTTAATAGGCTGGGGACTGGCGTGGGCAGATCAAGAGACACTTTGGTCAAATGGGGTTTGCTTCGTTATGAACACTATTTCTGTGATGGTGGGGATATACAAACAATGTCCCATTTATTAGACTGTTGCCTGAGCCCAGTGCGGTCTGATATGTAGGATTCAGTGTTTGCTTCAGAAAAAGCAATACAGTTGTCACGTAATTACAGTTTGATGGTTTAAATTGTTCTTAGCTGTGTATTATAGCAGTATTTGAATTGAGATGTCAAAGGGTTTGCATTGTGTTGTGTAGGTTTTTATCATTTTGATTTTATGATTATTCTTATTGATGTGTTTTGTGATTTTACGGATGTAGTGCACACGCTTCTGACATGAAATAAATAAATAATAATTATCTAGCACGGCGAGCACATAATTACAAGCTTTAAAAATCTATTGTCTTAATGATCAGGTCATCAGTGTAGTTAATATCTACCAACCTCCATAGGAGAATACCTGGTTCCTGGATCCTGTGACATACTACTGAGGTGACGCATGAGACAAAACTGCAACTGCAGCGATATATTCTCCTGACTGATCTACGCCTTGCCGGCGTAGATCAGTAAGGAGAATATCACACCACGTAGGACGAAGACGTGGTTTCGAATCCACCATCAGAAAAGGCATTGTTTGCTATATTGGCGCCCGAACGTAAAACGAATCTCTTGGCCGTGAGATTAAAAAAAATGTGTGATGATTCTTCCACATATCGTCTGAAATTAATAAGAATTCCTTCTTCTACAGTAAATTCCTTCAAGCATGGTTTGTCGGTGCGCCCTAGACCTGAGATTTTATGCGCCCCCTTTCTCAAGGGCGAATATACAGGGTGATTCCTAAAGTCCTAAGTCACCTCAATAACTTGGGAATAAAGACAGCTAGAGCTATGGAAGTAAGGTATGGTATAGTAAAACAACAATGCGCTATCAGATGAGAGTAACTGCAGCTCCCCTAGTGGCAAAATGTGGAAGTTAGCACTCCTATCTCGGAAACCATGAGAGATACGGGAAAAAAATAAATCAGAAACTTGTAGAACATCAACGAATTAGTAGGAAATGACATATGGTAGAAACGGTTGGGGTAAGTAGAAAACTGGAAACGTGAGGGAAACACAAGGTTTATTATACTCAGGCATGAATACAAATGGAGTCCATTGGGCGTATTTAATGCAACAGCGGTACTAACATAACGTTGCGTTTAACGTAAATAGGGCTCAATATGGCCACCATCTGAAACAATACAAATTTGAATGCGAGACAGAACTTCCCGTTGTACGTTCGCCAGCATAACAGGTGTCACGCTCTCACACGCAACGACGATACGCAGTCGTAGATCGTGGAGACTCGTCGGTTTCACCTTGTACACGTGATCTTTTAGGTAACCACAGAGGAAAAATCCATGGGAGTCAGATCCGGGGATCGTGGAGGCCATGCTACGGGACCACCATAACAGATGATCTGTTGCCCGAAAGTGTCGGACAGGAAGTGCTGTACCGCTGTTGGTTGACGTGCCGGGGCGCAGTCATGCTGAATCCATAATGAGCGTACATTTGGCAGAGACAGATCATCTAACCACTCAGGTAATATACTTTATAACAGCTGCAGGTATCTTCGTCCATTTAATGCGCCCTCATAGAACACAGGCCCAACAATTCGGTCCTTTCAGATGCCACACCAGACATTGATCGACCAGCGCACCTGATGTCTCATTTCCCGTGCAAAAATATGGATTCTGAACTGCCCAGTAATGGGTGTTTTGTTTGTTCAGCACCCCGGCTTGTGTGAACTGCGCCTCGTCAGTCCAAAGGATGTTTGATAGAAAGGCCGCATTTTCTTCTACGGTGTTCATTACAAAATTGCACCAATCTAGACGTCGTTGGTTATCCCCTGGCATCAGTACGTGCAGCAGTACTGTACGGTACGAGTGGACACCATGCTGATGCAAAATGTTCCCCACAAGGGATTGTAATAAGCCACATGCCATACTGACTCTTCTCGTACTGGTGTGTGGGTTGGCCAAAACGTATGCCAGAACATCGACTGGTTGCACATCCCTACCCATTCCGGTGGGTCGGCCCTAACGGGGACGCGCTGCAATGCTGTCTGTCTCTTGTAGCCGTCGAACCGCGTGACTGATGGTCCACGCTGTCGGCAATGGATGAGTCGAAAATCGTCAGCTATACTGGCGAGACGCTTCCCTCGCGTTGCGTCCGAATTCTCCATATGGCAGTACCATCTGACAATACTGTTCATTCGAATAGCCTGCCATGCTCGTTCTTTACCCGATACTCACGTTATGAATGACATAGCTCCTGACCGACGATCCTTTATGCATTGCCACGCCGCTCCTGATACGGCAGGTGAGGCGTTATGTCACACCAGAATTTGCATCCGACACTTACAGGCGTGCGGTCGCATACGTCATACATTTCTCTCTGCTAGACTGTTACCGCGACAACGACACGAACCAGCTTCGCACAAGTTCGCGTTTCCAGCCTTCTACTTACCCCAGCCGTCTCTACCATATGTCGTTTCCTGCTAATTCGTTGATGTTCTACATGTTTCTAATTGATCTCTTTCCCGTATCTCTCATGATTTCCGAGATAGGAGTGCTAACTTCCACATTTTGCCACTAGGGGCGCTGCAGTTACTCTCATCCGATAGCGCATGGTTGTTTTACTATACCATACCTTACTTCCATATCTCTAGCTGTCTTTTTTCCCAAGTTATTGAGGTGACGTAGGACTTTAGGAATTACCCTGTATATGATGTACCACTGAGGTGATGCATGAGTCGAAGCGGCAATTTGCAGTGTAAGCTTTGCCGGTGTAGATGAGACGGAAAAATATCTCGCTCCGGAATAGGAAGACGTGAGTTAGAAACTTTCCCCGGAAGAAAGGGCTCGTTCGCTATAATCCAATCACTCACTTAACCGCAAGATAAATGCATCTCAGTAGGCGATTTTAACAGCAAACATCAAGCATAGGGCTGACTAATAACCGATTCCCATGGAGTGACAGTTAAGGAAGTTTTAAACGATAAAATTCTGATGCTGTTTAATGACAAACAGCTTACTTTTCGAGCTCAATTGATTCTACGGATATTTTTGATCTAACCGATACTATTCTAGGCATTACAAACCGATGCATCTGAAAAATCCTTGAAAATATAGGCAGTGACCATTTACTAATAGCGACAACTTTCTCGCCCAAATTTTCAAAGATTAATCCAATTCTGACGCCCTACTAGAATTTCCAAAAGGCGGAGTAGGACACATTCTCGTGAACGCTGGAAAATACCTTCTCTATTGTCTAATCACGACCCCTCCAGCTGGTTTCCTGGTGATTTTTAGTTGATTGGAAATTGCTGAAAGCAAGCTATACTGAAATCACATTATAAAGTTTTCCCTCGTAGATACAGGAAATATTTTACTGCTGACTACATACAATTCTTAGAAGAACTCATAGAGCATATCATCAACAAGGATAAACTCTTCCAAGATCTGACAAACAACAACAATGACAATATGCGCATTCATTATAATGAAGCTGAAGCAGAAATGAAAGTTCCCTTTGAAAGTTTCAAGTGAGATAAATGTTCTCTTTGCTGCTGCAATATCGACAAGAACAAAGCTGATCCAAAAAAACTGGAGTACCCGAAAGAGTTTAGATCAGGACGATTTTTCTAACCTTGACCTCAAGAAGAAATGCATTCAAAGGCAAAAATGGCAAAATTTTACTTAATGGCTGAGAAATTTCAAATCAACTTACGAAGTATTAGGTGTACAAATAAGTTTTAAAGCGTTTTTTGTGTGATGTATTCCACTAATTTACATATCTCACATTCCCCCACGTGGTTGTCACGTGACCGTAACTGGTCTCGAGTATAAAATGTAACACACAAGTTTGTCCAACAGTCAAACGCACTTGCACATCGGTAGCACATCAAAATGCCACGCGATGCTGCATTTATTCGACACTGCATTTATTTTCGACACTGCATGCGTTACGACTTTCATCAAGGAAAATGTGCTGCAAGAGCATGTGCATGGATCTGTTCTGTACTGGGAGAGAATATTGTATCGAAAAGCACGCGTGATGTTTAGTTTAGACGGTTTAAAGCAGGTGACTTTGATGTTAGCGATCGAGAACTTAGCGGTGCCCAGCAGAAGGTTGCCCATGAGGAACTGCAAGCATTGCTGGATGAAGATTCGTCTCAAACGCAAAAAGAAGTAGCTGAACGACGGGGGTAACTTCACGTACCATTTCCAATCGTTTACGCGCAATGGAAAATATTCAGAAGGAAGAAAAATGGGTGTCACATGACATGAGACAGAGGAGCAAGGATGAGCGTCACATGAAGGGTTAGACTCTGTTGAATAAACAACACAGAAAGTCTTTTCTTGGGAAAATCGTTACGGGTGATGAAAAGTGGATACGGTACGACAATCCCAAACCCAAAAAACACTGGGTAGACCCCCGTGAAGCAACGACTTCGACACCGAAATGCAATGTTCACTCCAAGAAACTTACGGTGTGCATCTGGTGGAATATGAAGGGTGTGCTCTGTTATGAACTATTGGAACAGGGTCAAACTGGTACTGCTCATTCTTAAAAGCAACCATTCCTGCGATTGAAACAGGGAATCTGTCGGTAATGTCCATTCACAGGCAAAGGATTGCGTCTGGTGAAATTACCGCATGATACGCTGGGCCGCCTGTCTCGAAATCGGTCAAGGCAACGTTATTGAAGCTTGGTGGGGAAGTTTTGGAGAACCTGGCGTATAGTCCCGACATAGCCCCTTCAGACTATCATTTGTTCCGATCGATGCAATATTTTTTGTCTGCTGTACGGTTCCGGACATATAACGAAGTGCAAAAATGGGTTAACGACTTCATCACGTCACACGACGAAGTATTCATTATGGCTGAAATCCGTCAGCTTCCCGACCGATGGCGGAAGGTGATAGATAATGACGGCGCATATTTTGATTCGTAAAGGTATTGTTGATTTATCTCAAATTACATGCTGTGTTTGTCTTAAAACGCTTTAAAACTTATTTGTACACATAATACTATTGTGCCATCCCAAACCTCACTTTCAACAATGGTGACAAAAAGACGCTCGAAAATACAGAAGTGAAGGCAAGTCTCAGATGGATGACTTTCTGTTTGTTTTTCTTTTTTACAAATCCTTCCTTTCTAACGAAGTAAGAGACGCCTTAGATAACTTGGACCCAAGTAAAACTGCTACTCCAGATGACATGCACTGTCAAACGCTCAAACATCTTTCAGACAAAGCTGAAGCTTTTTCTTTACTTTAAAACTATAACCGCAGCTAAGCTTAGTGCAAATTACCAAGAGTCTGCAAATTGGCTACCATAATCTCACTGATAAAGCCAAACAAAGGAGGGAATGCTTGCTTGGACTAATATCTTATTATTATTACCTTGCAAACTAATGGGGAAAATGGTCCATAACGGATTAAATTTATTTCTCTTTCACAATGATCTACTCTCGGTAGAACAAGCGGCTTTCGAAAGATTCCACGATCCCAGTGACCAAGTCTTCCGCTTTGTACAAAACCTTTTCGAAAAGAAACCAACTAACTGAAATGTTGCAACCCTTATCAACCTGAGTTTTTCACCGAGTATGGAGAAAAAACTCATTACCGTTATGTCTAGTTTGAATATTAGAGGAAATTGAACTGGATGAATTCGCAACTTCCTTAAGAACAGGGCAATTTCAGTGAAGTTCAATAGTCTCTCCTTTAAAATCTACAGGATGCATCAGACCATTTCCCAAGAAACAATTTTTAGCTCTGCAGTTTTTCCGGTTATACATTAATAATCTGCACTTAGGTCTTGGCTCTTTTGTACAAATTGTTCTTTATGAAGGCGATCTCAATGGCTGATCATAGGACAGCTGTCTTGTTACCACGCAAAAAACCTTCTGGCTAGTATTGACCTACTCGCAAAACAAGCCTCTGAGCTAAAGGTGAAAATCAATTCTTAAAATTGCAATGCTGGCATGTTTACAGCCAATAACCATCTGAGAAATTAGTCACCCACTCCCCTTTCTAGTAGTGAACTTATAAAAAGAGCATCTTTTCTAAATACTTTTGGAGTGACTCTCGATCATCCTTGTCCTTCAGCACGCACATCGAGAATACTGTTGTTCGTGCAGGAAATTTTTTGAAGAAAATTGTGGCAGGGACAGGGTAGCAAAGGCAGCAACCCTAAATGTAAATTATTTTGGCACTTCTTAGGCCAATCCTTGAATATGTAGTTCCAGTTCGTTTTGCTGCTTGCAAGACGTCTCCCTCCTAGCTCTACAGAGTGCAATAAAAGTACTAAAATACAGGATATTTCTGCAAATAAAATCTTCTGTGGTTTGGCTAGATTCTGCCTTAATAGCATTGTAGAACTTGAAGTAAACCTTCGCCGCCCCGGTGTTGCAGTGGTCTTAGCACTGGCTTTTAGCCATTCCTCCAAGGTGGATCGTGATTCGTATCCAGAAGAGGCATGGATGTTGTGTTTGTCATCAGATGAGTCTCCTATCCCCCCATGGTGAGTGGTGCCGAGGGTTCGGGCCTGCGGCTCCTCTCGGGTGGGTAGGATTGCTATCGTTATCTTTTCAATTTTAAAGATGTGTACTTACCCTGTTGTGCCTTAAGTTAGGCGGTACAGGAAATTGTCATCAATCTTGAGCACTGGCTCACATCCTTCCATGGAGCCAGTGACCCTAAATTAGAGATGGGAGACTGCGTATATCTCATTGAGTTGCACATGGGGGTCGTTAAACTCCCAAAGAAAAAAGCAGACCTTCGGAAAAGGTTTGTTTCAAATCCTTTATCCAACCGTAGAAATCATAGTTTTGCAATATTTTTCACAAAACGTCTGAGTCCTCCACATCTCCGCAGAATTGGGGACTTCATTAGCATCCACAACGACACCAAGTGTCTTCAAATACTGAACCCAATATTCATTGTCAAAACTGTAGACTTTATTACTGACAGTGCTTGCCCGTACATCTACACTGGCGTGCAAAAATTAAGGACGAGACGGTTTTTCGAATGTAACGTCGTGCAGAAGTGCTCCACATCGACTCAAATCATACCATAAGATCCCCAAGATGTAAGAATATGGGACAAGTGAGCAAAACCGTCCAAACAAGGAATCCAAAGGATACAAAGGCGCTATACTGAAGAGGTACCTTCAAACACAACCGGACAGAAGACAGAAACGTCCATGTGACAGGCAGCTGCCGAGAAAAATCCAGTCTTTAGTAGGGGATATGATCACCCTTGATTGATTTTCAGGATTTACAACGTCTGTCCATGCTGAGGACGAGGTTGTCAAGGAGTTGTTGAGGCATCGCGGCCCATTCCTCTCGTGGCGCAAATCGCAGCTGCGAAATCGTTGCTGGAGGCTGGTGACGTGCGGCCAAGCGTCTCCCGAGAAGGTCCCACACGTGTTCGATTAGAATTAGGTCCGGGGACTGCGTGCCAATTCGTGCGTTGAATATCTTCACTCTCCAACAGCTCTGTGACAGCCACTGTGCGATGAGGTGTAGCGTTGTCGTCCATGAAGAGGAACTCAGGACCCACAGCACCTCTAAACAGACGCACGTGAGGCAGAAGAACCTCGGTACAATAGCGGACACCAGTGACTGAACCTCCTTGGAAGATGTGGAGATTAGTACGGCGACCAAGCATGATACCGCCCCAAAAGAGAACTCCGCCACCTCCGAACCGGTCCCTTTTTATGATGTTGGAGGTGTTATTGCGTGTTCCCTGCTCTCTCCAGATGTGTATACGTCCAGAATTGCTCGTCAGACTAAATCGGCTCTCATCCGTAAAGAGAACTCGACCACATGGCTGATGTGCCAAGTTCTTGTGTTCCTGGCACCACAGAAACCGCCATCTCCGATGAGCAGGCGTTAATGGCACACACCGTATTGGTCTTCGTGCAAATAGACCACTTTTATGCAGCCTCCTGACCACGGTAAAACGCAATAACGGACGTCCAGTTTACTGTTGCATGTGCCTTGCGATTTCTCCCGCTGTCTGCCGTCTGTCTCTTCTCGCCTGTAGGACAATATACCAGTCGTCCGCCACCGTGGTTGTTCGTGGACGACCACTGCTAAACTCTCGGACAGCTGTTCCTGTCGTTTGAAATGCTCTCCAAGCTCGTGAAATGATTTTGTGAGCGATCCCGAACTCCTCGGCCACACTAGTCACACTTCGACCTTCTTCCAATTTTCCAATGACGCGACCTCGGGCAAAGTCATCCAGATTTCGTCTACTGGATTGCCTGTTGGCCATATCACACGGTAGCAGCAACTCGACTTTGTTCAAACCGATGTACACCGTGCAATAGGTTTCACCAAATTGCTGAGCGTACACCGCCCGTGTGTTTCATACCCTTCCGACACTCCTCCACTCCCTACGTCATGCTGCATATATACGCATGCCCTACCGTATCGGACCCTAGTGTATCTCCTGAGTGGTCCGTTCTGCCTGCTCGTTCCGCTGTTATGCTAATTTCTCCTCTTCGTCCTTAATTTTTGCACATCAGTGTACATCCATTTCTTTTCTCAACTGGAAAGAAAGCACCTATGCACACTCACAGATTTTGTTGTAAATAGGAACAAGGCGAATGACCCTCTTCTTGCTCGTGTTCTTGTCTTAGCAAAGTTAGATATTTTAAAAGAGGCAAGTCAAGCTTTGCAACGCAAAAAAAAAAAAAAACCGTCTAACAAATACGTGCAAAGATGTGGTGCCCACAGTTAGACCGTTAAACGAAAGGTAAAAGTGACCCTGAAAGCACGTACAGTTCTGAAAGAGGTGTACTGAAACTACACAGTTTAGAACCGGGGTCGCCCGCTTTAGAGGGAGGGGAGCTGCTTTTGAAATTTGACAGCTGTCGAAGACTAACTTAAAATGCAAATATTAAAATTGTGAAGAACCATATTAATGTTGAGATACAAAGATTACATTCATATTGTATGAAGAAAAAATGAAATTCGTTAAGCGAGACTTTCGTCCAGAATTTTTTAAAAGTTTGGCGTGCAAGTGGTTACTCTCATTCTAATGCAGCTGTCAAGGTCGTCACTATTAGTTTATCTATACATTTGTTTTTCTTTATCATTATCACTAAAAATTATGACTTACATAGATAAATTAAGTAGAACAAGGCCTTCACTCGCAGTGAAAGACAAACGAGGTCTGGATAAGAAGCCAAATTTTGCTTCTGGATGACGTAGCATCTGACGCAACATCTTGCTCTGTAAGGGTATCCTTTATCTGTAAGGATATCATTTCTGAAGATGGGCCATCTTCTTGAAATTGATGTTGGATAGAACTGGGTAAGTTTTCAACTTCTAGGTCCGCAAACGGGAATGAAGCGAAGTGAGGAAATTGCTGAATTTTTGGTAATTTTAGAATAAGGCCACAGCGTGTACCAAAATTTCAATTAGTGTGTGTGTGTGTGTTTTTGCTTATGTACAGCATGTAACCGCAGATTTCCATACTCGCAGTTTAATTCATCTGAGAGGGCTTGAAAGCTTTCTTGGAAGTCCATGGACCTTCACTATATCGGCGATTTCCACGCTGAGCTTCAATAGCCGCATTAAACTTTTAAAAAATGTACAAAGTGCTTGTTGATGAAGAATACAGTGGTACGAAATTAGCGGGGGAAAACCATCATTATTTTGATAGGGTGCAATAAATTCATTTTTATGCCAGCAAACGTCGCTGTTGTAGTTCCTAGAAAGGGTGATGTAGAGCAACGTTTTCAGAAGAAGCTCTGTATAAAATCTCTGATACGTCCTTTTAATGAAAACATTTCTAAAAGTTCTTTCATAAGAGAAAAATCACTGAACATGATCCTAGCAAACATAATTAATTGTGCTTTGCCACTCACATCGGTAGATTCGTCTAGTTTAAGTGAAAAACAAGAATCGAATAATTTTTTTTAGTTGTGAAACAGCGTCACTACACATAAAATCAACTCGAGTCATCACTATGTTAACAGAAAGTTGTTTGACTTTTTATTACTAATAATATATCAGCTTTATATTTTAAATTGTAAATGGTGAATCTGCTGCTTCTAAAACTGCTACTTTAATCAGCTTCAGGGTTTCTTCTATTTATTGATAATCTGGGAGACACTGTAAGATGGGAAAATGGCAAATTTCTTTTCAACAGTAATTTTAATGAACACAGAATGTTGCCTGGTCATCTGACTTTTCAGCCGCTTCAATTTTCTATTTCTGATATCACTATTAACTTCCACTCGATCTGAGGATGTGTTGTTTTGAAATGTCTCTCTACATTGCATGTTTTGCCTAAACCATTGGTCGGGTTGCACGCTAAGCAAATGCAATTTCCTTTTTCTTCGATGAAGAAATAGTCACATTCTAATTCTGCATGCAAGTGACACGTTTTTAATTTTTTTTTTGTTGTACTCATGGTTTCACTGTAAAAATAGCAAAATGTTACACAAAAGCAGAAGGAATACTCGACAGCAACGGCATATAACCAAGACACAACCTGTCATCTGATAATGCGCAAATTAACTGGCTAATTTTCAACGGCTCACTGGGTTGATCCTACTTTCCCTCCTTGTTGCGAGTAAGGAGCCAAGGACTGTGTCAGGATGAGATTTTGGTTTGAATTTCCTTTAAATACGGCAATCCCAAGTCAGTTTCTTTGAGCGACTACAATTGTTGCACATGCGAACCGTAGATCGCGTACTACGGAAAAATTACCCGGAATTGGGGGATTAGAATTCATATTATCCACGCGACGAAGGGGAGGAAGTGAAATGACTAACATTTACAAAATAACGATAATAATACAAATAAAAATAAATAAATTAATTAAAGCCATAAAGCATTTCCCATTAATAAGGTAAACATGGAATTTACTTACTAAATTAAAAAAAGCTGCTTTGAACAAAACAAATTCCAAAAATCAGTTTTAATATAACTGAATACCATATTTGAACTAAATTTTAAGTTCAAATGGAGATACTAACGTAAAGGTAAAATAATACGAATGAAATAAGCTCATAGAAAATTCGGTTATGCAACCAAATTTTCTATGAGCTTATTTTATTCGTTGAGCTTATTTCTTCTCCATGAAAATATTATTGATCCCCACCCTCAGCATGTAGTGCATTGCATTTCCATTACATGATGTATTCAAAGCAATCAAAACATTTATGTGCGTAAAAATCAGGAAAGTCAAAAACAAATGTTATACCTGTTTAATATCATGCAAGGAACTATCAAAGGAAAGTACGTTTGTTACTGTTGCATTAATCACCTCCTCCGTCATTGCGAAATCATTTAAAATTTCAGTTAGGCGAATTTCGGTCTCCTCTTTCGTATCCACAGAACTTCGAAGAAGCGAACGGTGGAAAGTAAATAACTGCAACCAGAAACAATATATTGTTTGAGTTTTCGAAGAGAATTTCATAAACACAAAAGAATAAATAGAAAATAAATTATTGACTAAATTATTGACTTTTGGGAACAGCTATCCTTGCTATGCAAAAACCACAAACCTACATGGTATGAGAAATGCAAATGTTGCATTTCTCATACCGTGGAGGTTTGCCTCTGAAATTGTCGAAATACATTTGTGGAATTAACCAGAATTTTTGTCCAATGCTCTTTTGTTTAACTGATAGGCGAGGAGAAAAATCCTGTAAATTCAAGCGTTGTTCCGAAACAACTGAGAATGTTTTTATAAAAAAATAATATAAATGCTTTAATTGTCAAAGAAATGCCAAACAGAAGTCATCGCTCTTTCCACGTTAATAAATGAGTCCCGGAAAAATACTCATCGTGAATGCTACCACTGTACCGCAGTGGTCTTGAATTCTTCAGACTCGAGGCCACTGTGGTGCAGTGGTAGCATTCCCGGCGCGTAACTTTAAGACCTTGGTTTCGATTCCCGGTGGCAGCCAATGAGAATTTTTCTGGGACTCATTTATTAACGTGGAAAGAGCGATGACTTCTGTTTGGTGTTCCTGATCCACGTCGAGTGTAGGAATTAATTATGAAAGAAATGGTCATCTTTTTCGAAGTACTATCCCTTGCATCGAATACAGGTGCCCCAACGTTTCTCCCACTTTTTGAATGTCTTCTGGAATTCTTCTGAAATGCTGTTGAAGCACCCCTGCGCAGCTGTAATAAGTTGTTAATCAGTTTCAAATTGTCGTTCCCGTAATGTCTTTTTTCAAATGGGGAAAAGCCAGAAGTCACATGGTGACAAGTCTGGACTACATACAGGTTGGGGCATTGACTTAACATTCATTTTCTCCAAATAAAAAACGACAGAGCTGGCCATGTGCGGTCTTGCATTATCGTGGTGTAACATCCAATCCTTTTCCAGGTGTGATCGTTTTGTTGTCTAATGTTTCTGCAGATTCTATTGCACTGTTTTTCAGTAGTCGGACTTTGTCGTAGTGTTTTGAGGAACAATGTGCTGGTAGATCATACCTTAACAATCAAAGATCGCAACCAACATGAGCTTTTCCCCTGATTTTGATTGACCAACTTTTTTCGCTTTAGGTGATGACGGCGATTTCCAAACACAGCTTTCTGCTTTTGGTGTGCGGATCAAAATACTGTAGCCAAATTTCGCAGCCTGTAATAATCCGTTGCATGATTTCTGGATAATCGTCTACCATTTGCTTTAAATGTTGACAAACCTCAACTCGACGATCCATTTGTTCCTTTGTCAAGAAATGGGGATCCGAAGTTGAACAAACTCGTTTCGTGCCCGTATTCTCGGTTAAAATTCTGTCAATTGATGATTTTGAAATGTGAACTATATCTTTGATATCTCTAATTGATAGGTATCTGTCTTCCCGTATAATAACACCTTTTGTATTGATGTTTACATCTGTAACACTCGTTGAAGGTCTTCCTCTATGTGCGATTAAAGTTGCCGAGTCACGACCATCCATAAACTCTTTATGCGATCTGCAAATTGTTGACTTTCTTAGACATTCATCTTTATAAGCCTGAGACGGAAAGCCTTTCCGACAGACTTCTTAAGTCGACAGCCAAACTAAATGGAGCTTCTTTGTTCCTTTTCTCATTAATTTTTTCGAAAACTCACAGCGCAAAAACATTTGTTAAGGGTTTACGAAACAACGCTTATTAAACTGCATGCTACCGACGACGCATGCGTGATAAACAGGTGTGGCCAGTTGCTATGGTTAGTAAAACGACTACCGTTTTTTCGAGACTAAGGTCGAACGCAGTATTGCACATTTTTTATGAAAACGTTCGCAGTTGTTTTGGGACAAGCTATGCAATTGCTGTCCGTCACAATACGAACCAGAATCCTACACCGTTTTATAAACTGCTGATCTGTACAACAATAAGAGCGTTCATTCTCGACTTCAGGATGATTTTCGTGAAAATTACATTTCGGGAAAATGGTTGGGCAATTACTTTCCCGCGAGAAATACAGTAATTTTATTACGAGTGCGTTTGTTTTCAGCGCCGATGTAACTCTGATTCTCGGCCGTAATTTAGCTTCCTGGAAACGTCGAAATTACTTTTCAAAGTATTTCTATATTATCGTTACATAGCGTTTGTTTGGTTGAGGCTAGAAAATCGGTTGATATGATTTGGACACTTGTAAACATAATGGTGGTAATTTTTTTTGGAGCATCAGAATTTCTTGTGTTTGCGGCAACCGAGATATCCATACATACTTTGAGAATTGGTAGATTTTTGTCTTTAGCAGCTTGCAAAATACAAACATTTCAATAGCAGATGTTAGTTTCTTTACAGAAGTGTTGGAAGCAATGAATGCGTTGAACTTTTAATATAAAAATGGATTTCCTTGAGCGCAGAGTACTCGGAATCTTAAATATCATATAGCTTGTTGCGACCTACGGTGATATCAGGTAACACTATTTAAATTTCATCAATTCCGAGGTAATCATTTGAATTGCAAAAGCTGTTAAATGAACTCAAATGCAAGTGAGCAGTATCTTGGAATTGATACTTTGTTTTACTATCTCACAGAGAAAAAATTACACTGGACTTAGCTTTTGATTCTCATCAAACAATATCTTTTTACTAGCCTTTACTTTCGAGTCACAACTTTTTTGCACTTAACTTTTCAATAACTAGAATGCAGCAATCAAATTAAAAGAAAAAATAACGTACCAAATAGATCCACGCTGTAATTTGGAGATTATGTCAGCGTTATATAGTTTTAAAGTTTGACGAGAGTACTTGAAGTGAGACAGCAGTAAAAATACCGACACGAAGAATAATTTAATTTCGGAATTTTTCTGACCCACGAAGTTTGAACCATGTATCAGAAAAACATAACAGCAGACGTACACTGCGTACGACTCAGATTCATCCCGCCAGAATTTTTTTTAATAATTACGCAAGAAAGTCCTGGAATGTAGCTGGTACTTCAAGTTTGCGAGATATGTTCATTTTCCTATTGGTGTCATCTTAAGAAGTTTGCCTTTCCGGGAACATCACGATTATTTGAAAGCACAAAATTTGGACCCGTGATCAGAAATTAAGGAGGGTTAAGGAACTTATTATATATTATTGACCTCAGAATTCGTGCAATGAATTTGATATCACTGAGTTGAACCAGAATTTGGCCACACTGATAAAAAGTCTTTCCTTTTTTGCTTTTTCATCTCGCAAATTAAATATTTGTACTGTTTTTCTCACTTTTTTCTTTATTCTTTAAACTATGCTTGTGAAAATCTCATTGCAATGGAGACTTTAAATTAGATATTTAAACGTTATTTTTGAGTGAATGGAAAGAGATATATTACTCAGTTTTGATTGCACTGTTAAATATTCATTTTCTTGATAAGTTTTATGCATGGTGACTCTATATTTTCAGTCACGATTTTAATACGTCGTAATAAATGGCAGGAGTAAACCTGTGAAAGAACAGAATCGCCACTACAAACTCTCAGGGAAAGAAGTCAATTTGACGCACTTAGTTCTGATAACATTGTCTACATTTGTACGGGGACGTGCTGTTTACTTTGTACACGCATGCGGGTGGACCAAAACCTGAATTCACGGCGCTGTCGAAAGCCTTCTCACGAGGAGCAGCATTGACATCTCTGTGGTGGCTGGAGAAAATACGGAACGCACAAGAGACGTCAAAGAAGAACGAGAGAGAGAGAGAGAGAGTATGGAGCTGAGCGTAAAAAGTTAGGTCTCCCCCGAACCTGAGAGTGATATAACCTATAAAAATTAAACTTGTGAAAATGTATCATAGATATGTTAACTGTTTGTCCAATAAATATTTGTTTGAAAGTCATTGTGTCATCATAAAGAATACGTGTACGTCCGTACGGAAATCCTAAGCAACGAACCGAAAATACTCTGACTGCGTGGCGAGCTATAGTCACCTGAATTAAGCGCCCGTCGTTCAGAGTGGCGCATCCAGCAAAGGGAATAGATTAAGGATGAAAGGTTCAAGCTTGAATAAGCCCTATGACCAAAAAGGTGATATCGCCTTTATGGTCACAGGGCTTTTTTGACAAGACCCTGTGATGACCAAAAAGACGATACGCAGCATATCCAAAAAGGCGATATCGCTGAAAGAGTATGCAGTAGGTCAAGGGACACATTTCTTTTAACTTTTTGATCATCAGATGCCCTCTTTGTGCCAATACTGAGTTGTCATAGCTTCTGAAAAATTAAATTTAAAGCTCAAAGTTAACTGGAATCTATATACCGACGGGCACTAGGAGGTTACTGACAGATAACGCTGTGATGGGATTACATTAGAGCTGTACGGATTAAAGCAAAACGCGAAGATCTGTGCCTGGGAGGAGGAAAGCCTCTGTTTTTTGCCTGTTTGGATGCGATGTTGTATAACAGGAAATTTTCGGAGAGAGAGTGATATCTGCCCGCGGTCCGGATAACACCTCTGCGGCGGGTTTCAAAAAATCTAAAACGATGGCTTATGCGGCTTCGTTGTTTTTTGTCCTAATTTTAAATAGTGGCATTTAGGAATAGTAAGGTGCAACGGGAAACACATATTTAGGACTATTAAAAAAGAGAAGGGATATAAATTGCATACGTACATTACATACATATCATTAAGCTGTTCTCTGAGATTCAGAGGTTAGCTCCAAAGAGAAATACAAACGACCCGATATTTTCAGCACGTCTTTTGTAAAAAAAAGATCGTGCTTATGTTATCGGTTTTTTCGTCTGTCCGTCGGTCCGTCTGTAAACCCGATATCTCTGCAACTATTCGTCCGATTTGAAAAATAATTTTTGCGTTAGGAAGCTAGAAATATGCGAATGATGATCATTTATTTCGTTTTTTGTTTTTTTTACGATGTAAAGTTTTGCCGATAGAGGGCGTACATGCAGATCATGTCGAATTCAAAACTACGTTTTATTCCACATATTTGCTTCTAAACCTCCGATTGACAAAATTATTTTATCTTCCGATTCCATTTATATCGAAGAATATTTTAGATATAGTTACTTTTTTCAAATTACGCATATATTTTCCGCTAGGGGGCGTAAAAATAAATTACACTTTCCCCGATAACTCTTCTTCTAAAACTCTGATTCGAAATTTTTTTTCTTCAGCCGATACAGCTCCTGATGGAAAATCTTTTGCATATAATTTCCAATTTTTGGTAAAGAACACTTTGGCCACCAGAGGGTGTAAGTGTTAACTTTTGCTTCTGATGTATTTACCATAAAATCTGAGCTTCTAAAATCTCGATCCAAAAAAATTCTTTCGTAGACTGATGCCACTCACGTCGATTAACTTTTTCGGGATATTTTCTTCTTAAAATATTCCATGGTTTCTCCTTTAGGGGGTGTAAATGTATATCTTATTTTTGTCAATATCTCTACTTCTAGGAGTCCGACTTGAAAAATTCCTCCTTTGTTGTATAATGTTTTCAGTGTGACATGTTTTTTATGTAATTTCAAAGTTTTCGAGTAATTCATAGACTTTCCGCTAGGGGGCATAAAGGTAAATTGCGTTTCCCCATAGATATCTGCTTCTGAATCTCCGATTTGAAAAATTCTTTCTGAACCGGATACAGCTCCTGATGGAAAATCGTTTGCACATAATTTCCAATTTTTGAAAAAAAAATGGTTTGGCCACCAGGGGGCGTAAGTCTTTATTTTCGCTTCTGATGCATTTGTGGCAAAATATAAGCTTCTAAAATGTCGATTGGAAAAAAAGTCGTTTGTAGACCGATACTACTCATGTCGACAAAACTTTTAGGTACATTTCTTCTTAAACTAATGCATGTTTTCTACGCCAGGGGCGCAGATATATATCTTATTTTTGTCAATATCTCTACTTCTGGGAGTCTGATTTGAAAATTTTCTGCTTTGCTGGATAGTGCTTCTAGTGTGACGTGTTTTTCACATAATTTCAAAACTTTCAAGTAGTTCATAGACTTTCCGCTAGGGGACGTAAAGGCAAATTGCTCAACCCTTCCCCCTATATCTCTGCTTCTAAATTTTTGATTTGAAAAATTCTTTCTGCACCGGATACAGCACCTGATGGGAAATCCTTGGCACATAATTTCTAATATTTGTAAAAATGGTTTGGCCACCAGGTGGCGCAAGTCTTAATTTCCGCTTCTGATGTATTTGCAGCAAAATATAAGCTTCTAAAGTCTCGATTGAAAAAAGTCGTTTGTAGGCCGATACTACTCATGACCACAAACCTTTTAGGAACATTTTCTTCTTAAACTAATGCATGATTTCTACGTCAGGGGCGTAGATGCATATCTTATTTTTGTCAATATCTCTGCTTCTGGGAGTCCGATTGGAAAAATTCCTTCTTTGTTGGATAGTGTTTCCGATGCGAAATGTTTTTCATATAAATTCAAAATTTTCAAGTAAATCATAGACTTTCCGCTAGGGGGCACAAAGGTAAATTGCGTTTTCTGAGATATTTCTGCTTGTAAAACTCCGATTTAAAAAATTCTTCCTATATCGCATACAACACCTGATGGAAAATATTTTTCATATAATTTCTAATCTTTGGTAAAGAATGGTTTGGCCACCAGGGGGCATAAGTGTTAATTTCTGCTTCTGACGTATTTGTAGCAAAATCTGGGCTCCTGAAAACTCGACTAAATTTTTTTTTCTTGGACCGATACCGCTCATATTGAAAAAACTTTTGAGAATACTTTCTTCCTAAAATAATGCATGGTTTTCCCACCAGGGGACGTAAAGTCACATCTTATTTTTGTCGATATCTCTGTTTCTAAGAGTCCGATTTGAAAAATTATTTCTATGTTGCAGAGCGTTCCCTGTGCGAAATGTTTCTCACATAAATCCATATTTTTCTTAACGCACAAGTCTGCAACCAGAGAGCATAAGCTTACCATTCCGTTTACAGCAATATCTGAGGGACTAAAAACCTGATTGAAAAACTTCTTTCTTCCGTCAGATATTATTGTTTTCCATACCGGTTCCATTGACTTTGAATAGCTTTGATAAATTTAATTTGCGCCAGAACGGATTCAAAAGACGTGTTTATTACACCCAAAAATTCGGTGTCATCTTTCTTGTTACTTATTGTTGTCTTATCAAACTTCTCGATTTACAGCGATCTTGACATACAACTTGGGCTTCACTGATATCCATTACACGCCGTACACAAGATCTTATATACTTCATACTCATAATATTTTTCTCATGCAGACACTCCTGAATCTGATCCACCCATGTCTTCCTTGGCCTTCCTCTGTCTTTCCTTCCTGCCACTTAGGCTAAAAAGATTTTCTTACTAAGCATCTCATCACTCGTTCTTTCAGCATGGCCAAACCACAGAAGCATATTAGTCTCCACCTTGCTAACAACATTTTATTTCACATCCCACAACTGCAACACAACTTCATTCCTCACACAATCAGACCATATCTTGCCACAAACTCCCCGTAAATAACGCATTTATCCAGCACACAAACGACTTTTATGTTTCTTCTGTAGTACCCAGGTTTCACTACCATACAAAGGAGTAGGAACAATTACACTTTCATACGCTGCCATGCGGGACTCCCTAGAGAACCTACCATTCCTGTGAAAACCTCCCAGAGCAGCTATGACTTTCAATAAAGAATTCACTCACCTACTAATTTCGTCATCCAATTTGTTCTCTCTGTCAAACATTCTTCCTAAATACACAAACTCACTCACGTGGTTAATTACAGTGCCATTTATACTTACATTACATTCAGTGCTACCAGTTCATCTCTCAAAAACCATTACTTTGGTTTTTCCCTTATTTATACTCAGTTTGAATTTCATGCAAACTTCGTACATCCGGGACAACATACTCTGCAAATTACTTTTGCTCTCTGCCAACAGGACAGTGTCATAAGCATACAGCAATCTGCACACATGGATATCACCAAGACATAAACCACTATTATCTATTTTGGCGTCACGCATGCACGCATCCATAAAAATGTTAAACAGCCATGGTAAGATTACACAACCTTGTATGACTCCTACACCAATAGAAAACCATTTTGATAAGACACCATTCACTCGTACAAGGCTCTACTGCCAGCATACATGACTTTTACACTATTAAGTAGATTCCTAGTAATACCATATTCATTCAATACCTTCCACAAAAGTGTCCTACTTGCTCGATCGCAAGCTTTCTCTAAATCTATGAAGGCAGCAAAAACATTCTTACCAACAGCCAGATAGTTTTCAATCATCATGCGTAATGCAAAAATTTGGTTAGGGCAGCCTTTACCAGGCATAAAACCCTTCTGAACATCCCACACTTTCTCTGATGTAAGACCCCGTACTTTTTCAATAACAGCCTTACCAAACACGTTCCCTGGCACACTTAGTAGGCTAATACCACGATAGTTCTTGCATTCAGTCTGATCACATTTTCCCTTATACAAGGGAATAATAATAGCATCCTTCCAATCCCGAAGGACCATTCCTAACTCCCAGCACAACTGGCAAATTTCAGTTAACCAATCAATTACAGAGTCACCACCAAATTTCAAAATCTGGGCAGTTATACCAATAACTCCTGGAGCCTTACCATTCTGAACATATTTTAGAGCTTTACACACCTCTTCTCTAGAGACCCCTCCCGTGCATCCATCTCTAACAGTGACATCATCTGCGTTTGTCTCAGAATCATCTTTGCTTTCCTGATCTAATAAATCACAGAAGTATTCATCCCATCTTTCACTTAACTCATTGGGTTCCCATATCATTTCCCCGATCTTATTCTTCACACAACATACAACTTTGTTTCCCCTATTTTTACTGAGTCTCATGTACTTTCAAAAAGACTTCCTGTCTTTCCAAAAAGCCAATTCATGCCTTTCCACTTTCTCCTTCCTATCTTTTGCCTTACTCTGGTGAACCAGCTTCACGCTTCTTACAGCGATATTCATCCACAGAAACTCTACCTTGCAACATCCCCAAATAGGCTTCCTTCTTTCTCTTTAATGCCTCTTCAATCTCCTCATTGTACCAAGCATGTTACTCGCTATTTTGGTGCCACAGACCTCTTTAACAGCAGCGACAACACAGTTCTTAAAACATTCCCATTTCTTTTCTACATCCCTCTCACATGACATCGGCTCCTTCAGTCGTTCTCTGAGTAAGTCAGAATAACGCTGATGATTTTCAAGAAGCCTTTCAACCTTTATTCTTTCTATCCTGGGCCTCTTCCTATTCCTTTTTCTCCAACCACCATTACGTTTTACTCGTGACACTACCAAATAATGATCAGAACCAACATCCGCACCTCTCATCACACGGGTGTCAACAACTAAGCGTTTCAGACGCTGATCGTAGACAACAAAATCTATCACACTCTTGTGACCAAGAGTACGATTTTCCCAAGTATATGTGTGGAGCTACTTGTGGTTGAAAAAAGTATTAAATACACACAAACCATTCTCAATGCAGAGTTCAATTAATCTTTCACCAATATCATTCACACAAAGATCATTAAACTTACCCAGAACATTGTCAGAATTTGCATTCTGCACGCCTACTGTAGCATTGAAATCCCCTGCTATTATAACGTTTTCTTTAGCACCAAACTGGCTCAAAACAGCTTTTTTAAGAATTGCAACTTAGAATGAGCATGTGCTAACATCAAAAATGACTAAAATATGCAGTTGCATATTTTAGTCATTTTTGATGTTAGCACATATAAATGAACAAAGTGCACAGCTTACACGTAAAAATGCATATTTCAAGCAAAACGCTTTTACATTTCATTTGATCATTTAACATACACTTACTTAACACGTTTGCTTTAAAAAGAAGACAGGCTTTAACTATCCGAATCCTGAAAAGTCAAGCAACAGCCCAAACTCAGGAAACATCTAAACTCGGCGTCAGATCAAAAGATCGCCAGACTACTAAACCAAGCAAATGAAAATTTTATAAACTATCTACTTCACAAGAGACAGCAAAACATTCTTCATCAGAAATGTCCTCTGCTGATCTATAGTGTAAGAGTAGGCCTTCTGTGATGTTTGACCAAGCTAAAGCGAAATGTATACACAGGTATGCACAAACGCGGGATGCGATATATGTAGTTCTTTCAACTGGATTTCTAACTAAATGATCTCGTCATATAAAATGTTGTCTATGTCAAATCAACATATCAAATCTCTGTGTACGTGAGTTGCATATTATCGGTGAATAACTGAGTGTTTCGGAAAGCGCAGTTGTGATAGTAAGACTTAGCTATTAAAATGCCTAAAATCAGGTGAAGTAATCAAAGCATGTATTTCCTACTGTAGTAAGGACTTAATTACAGATGGAAAAAATTGTACAGTGTGGGATTTGTGGAAAAAATCGTTTGCAAGAAAAAGTGTCCAATAGATTAGCATGTAAAAACCATCCTTCGCACTGCGAAAACACTGAAGTAAAACAACGACCAAACCCAGTACAAGCGTTATTAACAAGAGCATCGTTTTCATCCTACAGAGGCAGAAATCATTTTGCGATAGATTTATGCAATGCTAACGTGAGTAGTATTATCCTGCTTAATCTATTAAACAAAGAAAGCATAAAAGTTTTTTTGCAGAAATGCTGCGTAAATCAAAATATGCTGCATGAATGAACTCTCAGTAAAAACTGCATTGAGATCATTTACAATGAGGTTTTTAATGAAATTCGATAAACATCGGACACAGCTGCATTTGGATATGCGTCGATGGAACAACAGAGAAATGTGGTATTTAATTACATACTTAATTTCATAATTGTAGATACTCGGTACTTACTGTATACTTAATTTTTGGGAAGCAGGATACAGAACCATGACGCCCAGATCTGTTTCCATGTAGAGCTCTCGAAAAAGTTGATCATATGAAAATAGATTTATAAATTAATCCTTATGGTTGTTATGGCAAAAGCGAATTACGAAAACATCTGAAATGTCATCAGTGCTTCTGCTTCTTACATGGTAAAAGCGGCGGCACTTTGAAAGTAATTTTGTTCCAAAATTACCTTCTTGCTTAGTAAACAGAAAACTTTAACTTGCTTAGTAAATGGATTGCATCGAGTTGTAGAACAGATTCGGGAAATTTTCGCTTCAGTTAACAAATTTACCTCGTGTGTGAAAAATATTTTTTAAAAACTACGATGCCAATCAAAATTTATGATCTCCATTTTCCTTTCCCACATCAGTCCGTATTGACTAAATAGGAAACATTGATAAATGAAGGTTTACGTGATACGCAACATTTGGATTGGTAAGATACGTAGTAAACTCTTCAGAGTTTACTCTTTTTTGTTTCTGTTAAGGAGATGTTTTCTGACAACTCGCTTCAAAACATCTACCAATGATGAAAATAAAATTTTCCTGGCTACCAGTGATCATTACAAAGCTGCAATGTCGAGGCTCTTTATTAAGTGATTCAAGAGAAGAACAAATAAATTTGTGACAGCGAGTTCCATCGTTCGCGGGGAAATTGGCGTGAATATTGAGGGCCAACTGAAGACTGTTTGAAATAGAAACTCCAAGTTTCAGGAATTGTCAAAACTTAAAGATTTTATCAACGGTGATGGCAAGAAATTGCTATCACAAGTTCCTGTAATGAAAGCCAAACACTATAAATATGCCCATTAACCTCTGCAGACGCATAGAGAGAATATTTTCTGCAATCAAAATTGTTTCGGATGACAACCTAGCAGTCGAACACTTAAAAAAGCATACAGTGGTCTATTGCAACAAACATTATGGTGCATTAAACTATATTATTTATTGAATCTTTTGTTTATTAGTTATATCAATTATTTATTATTTTTTATTATATTTAAGAGTAATGTATTAATGTTCGTGCGATTCATCAATTCATATTCGAAAAATGGTGTCTCGGTCCCCTGCATTTATATGCAGATAAACAGATAAAAATTGTATTGCGCTAGCGCGAATGAAATGTGCGACGTGAACGAGCAGTGGAAACAGGCCCACACCACAGCGGAATGGAACCATCCACAGGTGTTGCGGGTATTACGTCACACAGTTACTATAAATAGCTAGCACATGTGTGAAGAACAAGCTGTGGTTTGTTTGGACGTAACGTGGCTTGCAAAGGAAACAGGCAGACGCCGGATTTGAGAATCATCTTCCTGTATGAATTTAAATTGGGCCATTATGTAGGAATTGCCACTCGAAACATTAACAAAGCGTTTGGGAAGAATACAGCGAACGAACGAACCATTCGGCGATGGTTTGTGAAGTTTCGAAACGGAGATACGGACCTGCAAAACGAAGCACGTGATCACCGACCTGTTGCTGTTTCTGACGATGTTATGTCACGTGTGGTTAAAGCGGATTCCCGAAAAACGTGTAGTGAGATAACGGCAGAGGTAGGTGTGCACCACACGACAGTTGTTCGGCGTCTGGCTGCGCTAGGTAAGGTCAAAAAGCTGGACATGTGGCTGCCGCATGAGTTGACAACTGCCAACAAGACTAGACGTTTGGAAGTCTGCGCGTCGCTGCTCCCCAGGAATAAACAGGAACCTCTACTGTATCGAATTGTCACATGCGACGAGAAGTGGGTCATTTATGATAATCGGAAACGATCTGCACAATGGTTAAGCAAGACACAGCCAGCTGGACGGCATCCTAAGCCACCCTTACACACCAAGAAGATGATGCTCCTTGTCTGGTGGTCCACAGCCTGGATAATTCATCGGAGTTTCTTGGCAAGAGGCCAAACCATCACTGCAGAACGTTATTGTGCTGAATTACACCAGATGCACTGGAAATTGCTGATGAAACAACCAGCTTTGGTCAACAGACATGGCGTTCTTCTACTCCAGGACAACGGCCACCCTCATGTCGCACAACAAGCAATGCTGACACAAAGTGCCTTGGGCTATGAAGCACTGCCTATTCCTGCCTATTTTCAGGATTTGTCTGCGATAGACTATTATCTGTTTCGTCACCTGGATCACTTCTTCTCCGGGAAAGAGTTCACGACAGACAACGAGGTTCAACGTGCAGTTGATGACTTCTTCGGGTCTCAGGCACAAGACTTTTTTCGTTCCGGGATCATTGCCTTGCCGGACGGATGGCAACTATGTGTCGATGCCGAGTGGATCATTGCCTTGCCGGACGGATGGCAAACTATGTGTCGATGCCGAGGGGATTATTTTGCCTAGGTAAGTTTTCCTACGTTTCCGTTGTCGCCGTCCACGTGTGCTGGTCCTGTGCCAGACATTTCATTCGCACCAGCCCAATAAATGCATATTTTACATTTTAAGTACATATTTGGTTTAATTTAAGTGGATATTTGTATGCATATTATGCTGGTTTTAGAGCAAATAATCCATTCTCTAGTTATCTGATGAATCACTTTGAGCATGCGTATCATACTTTCTGTAAAATGCTTATATAGTATGTGTGACAGTAGATGAATCCACTGTTGCTGTTTTAATTTAAATGACATATAGGCGAGAAATATTTTGTATACATGGTGTAAAAGTGAATGTGAGTAGCCCAAATATTTTAATTGAAAGAAAAGCCAGAGAAGAGAAGTATCTGCAAGGCTTAACAAAGATAAAGGCTACAGAAGTAATAACTGTAATGGGATGTTATTATTTGATGTTATTCGATGCAAATGACATAAGTAATGGTATCTGTAAAATATAAGCTAAAGTGATTGTAAGTTCATTCACTAGCGCTAATGATCGCTAACTCTTATTAGAAGCATTACTTGCTAAGAGAGTGTATAATAATAATACACTGCTCTCCATTAAATGTGCAACAACAGGAAGATGGCATCCCAGGGGCTCGAAAGTTGGCAGTAGAGCAGAACACTGGCGCACATGTAAATAATCTACCGGGCCGCACTTATGAAAATCATGTGGGACAGTAAAGCCCCCATTGAAGTCATATAAGAGGGGTGAACATGAAGCCAGTGCTAAGCGTTCAAAGTGTGTTTTATCGCCGTTCCTTGCTACGGACAGTTGTAGCGTGCCCTGCCGAAGACAGCGGCAGCCCTACCAGCAGGTTTCCGACTTCGATCGCCGAGGAATTGTGGCATATCGGTATTGCGGTTATCACTCTGAGACATCGGTGCTCTTGTGGGATGGCATGCGGCTACGGTGGGGAGAATATGTCGTCAGTGTGCAGCAAAGGAACGAACACACCGACATGCGAGATCCTAACTGCCCCGTCACACCGCCGAACGAGAGGACTGACATCTGGTGCGCATGGCTCTGACGGATCGCACTGCCACGTCGACCACTGTAGCTCAACATTTCGGTGTGTGGTACAACACCCAGTCTCCGCACGGACGGTTCGAAGTCGTCTGCAGCAGCGGAGCATTTTGTACGGTCAAAGATAGCCACCCATTTTTTCGGCTACCTTTGACTGTACAACACCGACGCCTGCTGCTGCAATGGTGCCAAGAACGTCGCGCATTGAAAAGAAAATGGCAAGACATCGTATTTCACGACGAATCCTGCTTCAGTTTGCAGCTCCAAGATGGACAAACCCGTGTCTGGTGATACCGCGGCGACAGGCTGAGTGAACCCCGCATTATTCTGCGCCATACCGGCACGGCACCCGGCGTTATTGTATGGGCTGCAATTGGATTCCAATTCCGCACGCGTCTCGTCCGCATTACCGGTACGTTGAACCGCCATCGTTACATTAATGAGGTATTAGAGCCTGTTGTTGTATAATATCTTCAGAGACTGTCTGATACTATTTACCAACAGAATAATGCGCGACCGCAGGTGGCACGGAACGTCCAAGATTTCTTAAATCGCCACCATGTGCCACGTCTTCCTTGGCCCGCGCGGTTCCCGGATATGTCACCTACTGAATACGTGTGGTCCATGTTCGCCGGACGAATGGCACGTCAGCGACCACCCCCGGCTACAACGGAGGACCTGTGACATCGTATTGAAGCTGCGTGGACGGACACTCCCCAAACACATATCCAACGTCTCTTCCTCTTGATGCCGGGCCGTGTAGCAGCTGTAATTGCCGCCCATGGTGGCTACACCAAATACTGATTGCTATGTGTTCCCCTCGTCTCACCGTGCTACCATTTGTAATCGATTCACCCTTGTATAATATTTATTTCTTTCTGTACATATGGCTTTGATATCTCTTGCCTTTCGTGGTGTTACACTTTTAATGGCCAGCAGCGTATACCGTATCCATACCCCCGAAGACCAGGAAAGCATAAAGTTCAGAGACAAGCGATTACGCATCTGATATCAAAAGTGTACTGAGGAAAACAATAATTTCAGGTAATCCCAAAAGAATGGTTGCACGGGGGAGATAGATGAAAACGATTCAGAGAGGGAAAAAGTTTTGTGAACAAAATCTCACAAGGAAGGAATGGCTATTAAATAAAAGAAACCAGAATTGAAAGCAAAACGAATAAAAATAGATCATGAAATAACGCTGAAATAAATAGAATTATTACTGCAATCGAGTAAGATGCGAATAAGTAATATGTTAAGTAATCCAGAAGTAATTGTTTTGAAAAATAATGTAATTTTTAAGCATGTTAGTCTTCTGAAGGGAGTTTTGTTGAAGCATCCTTCTACAACCAATGAGTGGCCAATTTCCTTCTAACATGAAAAAATAATGCTCAAGTTTTAGTCCCAAGTAAATATCAAGGTAACGTAATACTGCAAAAATTGCAGGGATATGTGGATCATTTTGATTCGACATTGTGGTAAGAAAGGTTAGAGAATTATGTGGATGTCAAACAGACCTTATTTTAGGAATTTAAAATCACTGATCAACAACACAAACAAAACTTGGAAAGATCTGTAAAGGAACCGTAGGAATCTTATGCACAGTACAGAATGAAAGCAAATTCTCCGTTGTAGTTTTTTTTTCTTTTTAGTCAAGGAAAATAAACAGCAGGTGCTTGCAGTGGTGTGCCAAAATATTGCATCACCTGCAAAAACCGTGAATTTTTAAGTTTAATTATTTGTTTTACTAACTAATATTTACAGTAAATTCATAATTTATGTGTCATTAGATGCACACTTTAATGGAGATTTCAAAAATGTCTTAATACTTAGGTTTACAGCCATAATTCGTTTTTGTAATCAACACGGAATGAAATAACAATTAAATACCGAAAATACACCGGCGGGAAGTGAAAAAAGAACACCAAGAAGGAGACGTCTGATACCAACGAAATTTATACAGCATAATAACGGAATACAGAGGATAACGTGATTAAAACATTATGGCAAAATACAGCTGTATTGGCTGGTAAACTGAAAAATAACATTTCCATGTAACATGATTTGTACGAGGTTGAACCGCCATGAACTGCGTCACACTGTGCAATTCTGGCATGAAGTCTGTCGTACAGATGTCGGATGTAAGTTTGGGGTATTGAGGTAGTTCCAAGCAACCTCAACCTGGACCCGTAAATCGGGGATGGTCGTGGCTGGCCGTGGAGACCGGATAAGTCGTTGTCCCATAAAATCCCACACGTGCTCAATGGGGGACAAATCCCGTGAACGTGCAGGCCACGGAAGTTGTCTCACACCCTGAAGTGCATGTTGCGTTACACGTGCCGTGTGTGGGCGTGCGTTATCTTGCTGGAAAACACCACGATGGACTGACCTTACAAATGGCACAACAACAGGCTGAATGATGTTGTTGAGGTAGGAGGTGCTGTTTAATGTACCCGGTACAAACACTAGTTGTGTACGGGATCAATAGCTGATCGCTCCCCACAATAGGAGACCAGGTGTAGGCCCTGTGTGTTGCTGGCGGATGCAAGAAGGGTGGAGACGCTCCCCCGTGCGTCTGCGAACACGCATACTGCCATCGGAGGCTCCCAAGCAGGATCTGCTTTCATCGCTGAACACGACAGATCGCCATTGCGTTCTCCAGTGCAGACGTTGGTGACACCACTGCAGCCGTTCCTGACGGTGGGCTGGAGTCAGAGGTACACATGCCAGAGGAACACGTGCACGTAGTCCTGAGTCCAGTAGACGGTTGCGGATTGTTCGCACAGTCACTTCAGGTGCAACGACAGCTCGGATTTGCGTCGCAGTGGATGTTCTGCTTGACAACGCCGCTCTTCTTATGCGTCGATCGGTCCGCTCATCAGTCCGTCTGTGACACCCGGTTCCACGTCTTCTCATGTGGGAATGTTCCTCGGACCATCTACGCTACCATCGTACCAACACCGATACTTCCCGTCCAATTCGATCCGCAAAACGACGATACGACCACCCGGCCTCGCGGAGTCCGACTAGACGACCTCGCTAAAAGTCCAATAACTGCTGAAATCGTACACGTCTTCCATGTCCAGGCATTGCAGCTTCTTCAGGGTCTTCGCACGTGTCCGTACGCCGACGACTGATTACATTCTTTTCGCCGTACTCCTTAAATACCACCGACGATAATTTGCATATTATGCCGTGCTGTGGCGTAAGCGCTCACCGGTTGGTCCCGAAATTAACATCATACCTACGTAAACTCGACCCCATTAACATAAGTAAATTTCATGATCGTCCGCCAATTCCTTCTTGGTGTTCTTTTTTCACTTTTCGCCAGTGTATAATGAAGCAAAATTATAAAATATACCTAATATTTTGTTGCCCAGCTTTTAGCTTTAATCACAGCTTTGCATTTTGATGTCATACTGTGAACAAGGTTTTGTAAATAACAGGGTTGAACAATATGATTCCAAATTTGAATTACAGCTTTAATGAGTTCAATTTTGGTTGTTGGCTTCTTGTTTTATAGTTCATACGACACTTTGAACCGCAAATGTTTCATCGGGAATAAGTTCAGTGATTGTGCTGGCCAATCAAGATGATGAACATTTTTTCCTGAAACCACTTTTCACTACTTTAGCACAATGACAGGGAGCATTTTCATCTTGAAGTCGTCATAAAGTCTTCTAGATGCTGGCAGCATCTTGTTTTCTAATATCCAGATGTATTTCTGTTCTGGGCATTTACCGTACCATCGACAATATGGAGGTTCCCAACGCCATGTGCACACATGCAGCTCCAAACCAGGACCTTTACAGGATGCTTAATAGTAGTCACAAAGCAACTTAAATAGAATTCTTCATGCTTGAATCTCCTTACATAGGCACTGCGCTGATTTCCATTAAGGCAAAATTCTGATTCATCAATGAAAAGAAAATTTTTCCATTGCTTGGTTGTCCGTGAGACATGCTGTTTTGCCCACGGAAGTCTACGCTGACTTTAATTTGCAGTTAACAATGGTTTACGCCTGTCTTTGCAGCCACGTAAGTGATAATGAAGCAGCCTCCTCGTAACAGTAGGTGTACTAACACTACTATCGGTCACTTCAGACCATCTTTGAAGCAAATCATGTGAACTGAGCTTCATGTCTGCCAAGCTTAGCTTTCTAAACAGTCTGTCCTGCCTGGTTGTAGCGTATCTGTGCCTTCTACTGAGGCTCATGTTTTTAATATCAGCAGTGTCTTTTACTTTCTTCAGTAGCCTATTAACTGTAGATTGATAACAGTCTACTCTTTCAGCGACTTGCCTTGAAGAATATCCCTCTTAATGCAGATCAGCTGTTTTTACTCTCTCCGCGGTGAACAATTCCGCAATTTTAACCATCATTGAGAATGTATACAAATTATACAGTAATAACAACAAGAAAAGGCCACTACAATGATCTAGTAGCTCTACGTCGATCTTTTTGAAGGCTAAAGTAGGATTAGTATAGCACTGGGAAGCAGTCAATCATATAAAGGAATGCCTATGATTGGCTGTAACAACTCATACGCAGCTAAAGTGAATTTCAATGTGTTTGTCAAACCCCATATTTTATATCACATTTTAAGAAAAAACTAGCTATAGGAAAAACTAAGGAATTTTTGAAAACTACATTAAATTTCACATCTAATGACATGTAAAAGATGAGATAACTATTAAAATTAGTTAGTTAGAAAAAGAGTTAAACTTAAAAATTCACGGTTTTTGCAGGTGATGCACTAGTTTTCCACGCCGCTGTTGCTGATTTTTTTTTGTCTGAGGGTTTAACGACGACTGTGAGAAACTCGATGGGTTATTAGCAGCCGTGCGGCCCAAATTTAGGACCACTGGTTCCAGTGAAGGGAGAGATCCAGTGCCATAAGACAACACATCATCTATGCCTCACCGGGAATTAGACCCGGACCCATCTTGGAAAAAAGGTCAGAAGCCAGCGCTCAGACCACTGCGCTACCCGGGAGGCAGGTACTTAATTACGGCGACGGTTGTACTTCTGGCCGGCCTAATATTTCCAGTTTGTTACCTAGCATGTCATTAGGGATCGACACGAAAATCTTCATGAAGTCACTATGACTTTAAGCAGCTACTTATCAGGCAATCTGTTAATATATTTATGATACATAACTCTATGTACAAGTTTAATCGCTTACAGGTTGTATCACTTTCAGGCTCAAGTGACCTATATTTATTCCTCATCTACATTCTTTCAGTTTCTCTGTATATCTCCTGCTCTTCTGTGCCGTCTCTTGCGCGATCCTTCTTTTCTCAAATCACCCACTGCGGGGTCAAAGGTGCTCCCCCTCGAGAGAGTTTTCGACAGCGCCAAGAACTGATACTCTCGTTCCACCCGCATGTTCTCAGAACTGTGAGCCTCAAATTGGCTTCCTTCACCGAGAGTTTAAAACAGCGGTTCTGTTATTTTACAGTTCTACTGCTGTTCACTTACATACAACTTGTTAAAATCGTAACCTAAAAGCTACAGTCATCTTACATGAAACATGTCAAAGAAGTGCGTGTTTAACACTGCAATCGAAACTGAATAACATATCTAATTTAATGCACTCATAAGCAATATTTAGGTATCTAATAAAGTCTCCATTACACTGAGATTCTAACACTGCTCTTCTATAAAAGTTGTGCTGTTAAAGTTGTTCTCTTCTTTCAAAGTTTTATTGCCAAACAGTTCATTTTCAACACATTTACTGAAATAGTAACAGCAAATAAATTAGCATGAAAGGAAATTATTAAAGAATGAAAAACATGAAAACCCACCTTAATTTTATAAGGTGTGTGAGATACATTATTCCCAGCTGTGTTGTTTGCGGAGGCATTCTCATTGTTATCTTCCAAACGTTCCACTCCAAAGAAAGGGTTTCGGTTATGTAAAGTTAAGTTTTCTACTGCATCATCGAAATTCGAATTACTAAATACACTATTATTATTTAAGTTTGGCCAACTTTCTATTCCAAAGTACTCCAGGTATTTTTTAGCAAATGGAACCGCCATTTCTTCTGTAGAACCTATTGATAAAAATAGAATTACTGTAATTTTTATTAATTAACGTACTTCTAAAAGCAAATATCCCAGAATCATCACTCACACATTTCAGGTCAGTTTTCTGTGTATTCAGAAGTGGTAAACTTTAGTGCAAATATTACGGATGTTGCATCAACATTAAAATAAATTGGTTTTTCTATTTGAACAATCTTATTACCTCACAGCTGTCAGAAATTAATTATACATACAATCTCTATGTACACTGAACAGCAAAAAACCTGGGATACCTCTCCAACACCGCGTTGGTCCTCGCGATTGGGTAATTGCAGCAACGCGAAGAACAATGGACTTCACGAGCTCTCTGTACAGTGCAGACAGTGCACACCATGCTTCCTGAAGAGAGTCCCACGATTCCGTAATATTCGCCAGGGGAAATTTCTAGCATAAACGGCACGTAGAACAGCATCCCAAATGTGTTCGATGCCGTTTATAATCCGGCGAACAAGAGGATCAGGATGTCAAACTCCGTGAAATATTCAGCCAGCCATAATCGGGAGACTGTTAGCTTTGCGGTGGCGCATTATTGTGTTGAAAGAGGTCGCCGGAATGATTTCTTTCAACACTGGTCGGAATGATTTCATGATATGAACGGGTGAAAATAATTTCCAAGGACGGTTACGTAGCCTCCACCTGCTAAAGCAGTCTGCAGATGTATGAGGGTTCTAATCCGTGCCAGGTGACTCCCCTCCCCCCATAACTGAGCCACCACCGCTCTGCACTGTCTGTAGGAATGCAGAATCCATTGCCTCGTTGGGTTGTCGCTGAACCCGAAGTCGGCTATCTGTCCGAAGCGGTTGGTACCGCGATTCGTCTAACAAGTCTACACGTTTCCTAACATCTTGCGTCTAATGGCGGTGTTCCCGAGCCCTGACGAGGTGCACAGATTTGTGCCGTTAGATCAGCAATGGGGCTGGGCCGTTGGCTCCAGAACCCCATTGCACGCAGGGAACGTTGCACTTTCCGAAAGATGATGCTACTACTGGCACCAGCGTTGACTTACGCTGTGATTTGCGGCAATGTTATACGCCGTGTGGATGATACGATGCGTTCCCGATGCCGCTGCCCACGATCGTCCAGGTCATTTCTACTGCCACAGCGGACCACTTGTAGGGTTTAACGGTAAAAAAGTAGTTTAAGACAGCTAGTATTTTTTCTTACAGAAGATAGAGTGTTTTGGTTCAGCCAAGTTTGCTGCGCAAGACGCGCGATTTTTTCTAAGCCCACAAATTGGACTTGAATCAGATCTTTTAAGAGCTCTACTTAGCTCTCAACAGCCCAACGTATCTTAGACGCGTCGTCGTGGCGCCGGTCCCTCGCCCTAAGGGAGTGAGCCAAGTTCGGGGAAAAACAACTGAGTTTTGGCGAGGCCGGAGAGCCCCAGGGTGACGACCAAACACTTAGTTTAAAAAAAAACGTTTGGCAGAGATGTCTCCAGACCAGAAGGGGTCTCCCCCAAATCCCTCGGGTGGTCCCGGATGCACAAAGGGCCTTCCCCAAAATGCCAGGTTTGTTTCGGGCGCAGAAGATGTCCTCCCCTAATTAACCCAGGCCTTTCGGGGTACAGAAGGTGCCTTCCCCAGTCCTCCGAAGTCACAGTTGGAGGACAATGGGAAAGTAGACAATACTGTGATAGAAACTCTTACGGAGTTCAACTGACTGATTACAAGATGCATAGCCGAATCGGAGTTGATAATGAGCAACGAGCATAACAAGATCGTCAGGCCAGTTGGTTAAAAATCACGGCTGTGATGCACAAAGTGTAAGACGCCTGCGCAAAACCAAAGTTTTCAATTGGCTATCCTTGACGGCAGACTCAATGAAAGGGATTAGCAGAAATATTCAGTCCCAGATCTAAAGGCATACGCCTCGGCGGCGAGGAAGGTAGCCCAGAATGCACAAGGGCCAGTGCCTGCTCCCATGGAGAAGGTGGGAGACAAGAGGCATGTCACCTTGGTCATCTCAGCTAAAGAAGAAGTATCTTTTGAATAGGTGAAGACACTCCAGTCTGCATTGAATCTAGGCAAGTTGCAGATTGGTGTTAAGTGAGTGCAGAAGATAAGAATGGGTGAGGTAGCGGTGGTGTGCTCCAGAGGGGAGGACATCATCTACCTTGAGTAGGAACTAAAAGTAATCTCAAGACCAGGGGCAGTATCATCCCAAAGGTGCACGAAAAATGATCTCCACGTCTGATAACGTACAAAGTGGGCGGCGATCTCTTGAAAGCAGAGTTCGAGGAAGGGGTTCACGGACAGAATCCCGACCTCCAAAAAGAGTATCTCTCCGAGAGTCACCATAAAGGCAAAAGGAAGTACGGTTCACTCGGTGATAGACGTCGAGTCCTCCGCTTTTAAGTTGTTGTTGAATAAGGGAAAACTGAACCTTGGCTGTTCGGTTCTCCACCTTTGTGAGTACCTAAGAGATATAAGGTGCTTCAAGTGCACTCGATTTGGCCATTTTAAGAGCAGATGCACTGAAGCAGAAGATAGATGTGGTAAGTGCGGTGGGATGGGCCACCAACAGCACAAGTGTGAAGCCACGCCGAAGTTCAGTAACTGCACCTCTGCCAACTCCAAATACCATCTGAAGCTAGAATTCAATCATTCTAACTTCGATAATACCTGTCCCAGTTTTGTCAGGGAGTTAGAACAGTTTAGGAGTCGAGTAAACAATGGCTTACTCGGCTAAAGCAGGTATAGGAGTACTTCAGCTGAACGCCCAACACGTGAGAGCCGCAACAGATCAGATCCTGAAAACAGCTAATGAGGTCGTTGCAAAGATATTTCTCATCCAATAACTCTACCATTCAAACGGTAGGGTTTCGGTTTCCCAAAATCCTGGAAGCAATGCCAGTCTCGTAGTCAGAAGCCTCTGGAGGCCACAGTCGTTTTGGAACTATGATTCACACCCAATGTGGTAGCCTTGGGCATCGAGGTTGGTTGCGAGAAATTTCTGCTAATCAATGCGTACAGCGTGCCTTCGAATGGTCTCTCAGAGGTGTTAGACACGACTCGCAGCTGGAGGGTCACCTTCAACACGAGACCATAGTATTCTAGTTGGAGACTTCAATGCGAAGTACCCCATTTAGGACAGTCAAGAGGAAGATGAGAGGCGGAGACAACTCCCGAAATTCGCCAGCTCCTCAGAGCTGACGGCCAGGAATAATATGGACAGCATCTCAAAATTCCAAGGTATACGGGTGTCGTTCTGGATCGATATCACTCTGACTCGTGCCTCGAAACTAACACATCACCATGACTGGAAAGTTTTGGACGATGTGAGCTGCAGTGATCACCTTGCAATAGTGTTCAAAATGGGGATTGAAAAAGAAAACGTCTAAGATGAGGTTCACGACCGGGAACCTCAGTCGAGTTGATCTCAAGACCCAGCTAGCAAAAGTACTAGGGATAGAAAAGGCGAAGGACTCGATGAAATAGATGACTTGAGTTATCACTTTGGTCATTTCACAGAGCAAATAATCTCCATCTGTGGGAGCTGCAGGAAAGCCGGGAGGGGCTCGCAATCTGCCCTTCCCTGGTGGTCGGAAAACCTGAGTCTCCTGAGAGGCAAAGCCACGCTTCGCAGAAGAAGCATGCAAAGAGCAGTTTGACCTACAAAGGAGGAACCTCCCGAAGAAGGAATTATAACCTTGCTCACTGTGATTATAGAAAAGCTCTCGTCTCATCAAAAAGAGAGTACTGGAGAGAGTTGTGAGAAACGCAGCCAACAGGAAATCCCTTTGGGATATCCTATAAGGTAGCTAACGTCTCGCTCAGCGGCCCCTGTCTCTAGCATCAGTTGGAACAGAGAGTGGTACTACCACCAAAACGATAGAGGAAACGGTGGAAGTTCTCTTATACCACCATTTCCTAGCTGATGAGAAGGGAGACGACTCTCCGAAACAAAGAGCAATCAGAGAGAATTGCAGAGTCCCACCGGACACTGAAGATGACCCACCATTCACAAGGGAGGAGGTCGAGGATGTGCTAAAAAGCCATAACATGGGCAAAAGCCCTCGGAAAGGACAGATTGGGCATGTCATGGCGAAAATTTTAACGTCTGTTGAATTTCAGAAAGACCTGATCAATCTTTCTGTTGGTTTATCAGAGATTAATTAATGCAAAATTTTCTCCCATGACATACGTTAGAAGAAAATTCCTGGTTGAAAGGCAAAGGAATTCGTGCGCAAAATTCGCTTGTCTTAATCACAACCAGGAAAAACAAAATTTCATGTTAAAAAAAAAGAAAAAGAAAAAGAGGATAATATTTGATTTAACTGACTTTGGGGTTTTGGAAATAATTATTTTATCTGTTCTTTTATCGCGATAGGAAAAGGCGAGTAGGTGTGCAGCTCAGAGAATCAAAATTAATTTTACTTTCACATCACGGAATGAAAAAAAAAACGTTTCTGAAAAAAAAAGTTGTGAGAAAAGGGAATCTTCTTTCAGATCGGCCATTTTAAGGATTCGGTTGAAGTCGCTCAGAAAATGTTGCAGTAAGGTTTTCTTGGGTTGGCGCTGTTCTATTTTTGGGACAAGGTCACAGCCGCACATAGGAAGTTACTTGGTCTTTACGTGTGAAGGTCAGGGGTCACTCTTTAGGAGTGGGAGAGAAATTCCGTTGTGGGAGGAACTGCTGTTGCCAAGCAGAGGTCAGCCAATGAGAGGTCAGCAGTCTCAAACATCCCTGAGTACTTTAGTAAAATTGTGACACTCTGGCTCTTGCTGGCCGGCAGAAAGAGGGGACGGCCGAGTTTTCTCCTCGCCTTTTTGGTGGGGAGAGGATCCACAGAAAAAAACAGGCTTTTATTGACTGCCTTTGCTGACCACCACGATGTGACACTCTGGCTCTGGGCTGCATTTTGAAGGGTTGACGATGTAGAACGCCGTTAAAGCGGCATCCCGAGGGCCGGGAACTACGCCCTGGCAAGAAAAGGCTCTCCATTCTGTTGCTACTCCCAAAAGGAGGCCTGCTTCAAAGGCCGGAGGAAAGAAGCCAAAAACAGTTCTATCTCATCCCAAAGTTTCAGAAAATGGTTTTGGGAGGCTCTTCCCTGCAGGCCATCAAGTGGCACATTGCTGCTAATCACCAGGTGGATATTGAAGGTTTTCTCGCTTTCATCAAAAAGGTACCTCGAGTCTGCAGCTGCCAGCGATGCCCTTGTTCAAGAAAAAAAAAAGGAAGACATGGAAGACGAACTACTGAGACTGTGGGTGTGCCAGGACTGTGAACTGTTGTGAGAAAAAGAGAAAAAAAGGACGCCTGCTCAAAGGTAATGCTTTAGTCCATATCTTTTAGTATTGATACATAAAAAGCCCACGGAAGTACCTAAGCTTCGAGCTGAGCATAAGAAAAAAAAAAGCAAGTTTTTTTCCTCTGATTGCGGCTGTGTTGTCGTTCAGTTTTCAAAAATAAGATTTATTAGTTCCTCAGGTATGAGTTCAGAAAACAGGAAAAAAAAGAAAGGGGAGTTGAAAATGCTTTCATTTATGTTTTTTTGTTGTGTTGTCATGTCTGGTATTTTAGCAACTCCCCAGGCCAGTAAATTTTGATGTATCCGAAAAATTTGGTTTAATGTTTGAGCACAGTGAATTTTGGTGCATCGATTGTAGTTTAGTTGGGCATGTGATAATTGAAAAGCAGTGTTATTGTGATGCCGTGTGTGATAAAATAATTGTAAACATTTTTCTATAGCCTTTTACAGCGTTGAGTTATTTTTTTTTTCTGAGTGAAGATAAATTATGGGATGATTAATATTGGGATTTTGGGAGCATATGTATAGTGTGATGAAATTGGAAACCCAAAGTGCTGTTTACATTCTTGGAGTGTTGTGTCGAAATTAGGATTGTTGGTGTGTTATTTGAGGACCAGTATTTTACATGCTCCAGATGAGTGTTAATCTCCCATTGGAAAAATGTGATCTTAGGGCAAGCCGGGGAACTTGTCCTAAGGCAGAGGGCTCTGAGTAGGGAATTTTCACCAGGATGCGATATGTGCAAAATAGAAGTTAAGGTATTTGGGTTCTCAAGTTTAGTATTTCACAAAAAGAATGAACATCATGGGTTGAGAAGACACACTTTTGCTCACCAGTTCCAGTATTAATTGTTCTTTTCTTTGGCCTAAATTTTCTTGTTTTTACAAAAAGAGTCTAAATGTAATTTTAATTTTCAATAAGGTGAAAATATTTAGTAGGTTATGTAAATGGTCAGTGTTATTGTCGGCAGTGCGACCTGCTCATTGCCATGGTACAGAAGAATTTCCTTGCTTAGTGATTTTTCCTGGGATTTGGATGTAGTGTGAGATAAGTGATTTTTCCTGGGATATATGTGGATAGATAAGTGATTTTTCCTGGGATATAGTTGTGTTAGTTCTGGGCCGGATGTGCCTGAAGTATTTTGGGTTGAAGTACGACAGGCTCTTGCAGGTGTGGTTGATCAAGGTGGGATCATGCATTGGTTCGAAAAGGGGGAGCCTTGAGGACGTGGTTTTTTGGGGAAAACTTATCTTCAACCCCCCCCCAGTAGTTTCGCTGCCCACGGAGATATGTACTGCCAGCGAGGGTCGGTCGGGATGTTGCGAGATCATGTTAGAGGAAATTCTGTACCTGATGATGTGTCGCACTTGAGGATTTTTTCCCTTTCCCTTTGCCTAGGCTGAAATTGGATTCACGACCCAATTTCACGCTTTCAGCCTGACTGGTATTTTCTTCCTGTGTTGGTTCTCAAAACCCAGGGTAGTGTCTGAACTGAGAGTATTTGCCTCACCGCTACCTCAGTAATTCACTGCAGGTGTTAAATTTTAGGTTTTGTTTTGTGATTTAAAGTATCTAAATTAATTTGTTTATGATATGCTGTAGTGCTAGGGATGTAAATTCTAAATTTTGGTTGTTGGTGTTAGTGAACATGATATTTAGTTGGAAATTTAGTTAATTGGTATTTTGAGCTTTTGTTTACAGTATAGAGTTATTAAGTATCTTGAGCTATTATTTGAAGTGCAGAGTGAGGTGGTTTTTATGAGCAAGCAAGTGCAAGAAGATTGTTTGAATTTCTGAATTATGTTGATGATGTTATGAAGAGTGATAATTTTTAAGTTAGTTTGTGAGGTTTCTTTATAAGTGAAGTAGGTTCATTCAGGGTAGTTCTATAGGTTAGGTAATGTTAATTAATGCTTGTGCTCAGTGTAAATTTTGTTTTGAGGATAATTTACTTGGTTTGTTTACTTGCAGATAGATTGGTTAATGTATAATTTGTGGCTCTTATTATAACTCTAAATTTAATTGAAGTCTTTGAAGCTGGTTGGGGAGATTGCAGAGTTTGCTAGGGTTGTTAAGGTGCTGTAAATTTAAATCAATAAGTGTAAAATTGTAAATTTGTCATTGAGCTAATTAGGTGAGGGAGAAGAGAGTACGTTTCAAAAGAACAGAACTTGTCCACCTTGTGGAATAAAGAAATAAAAAAGAATTCAGTATTTTTTGTGTAAATTATGTGAGTCGTAGTATAATTTTGGAGGCATAAAGTCAATGCCTGGTGTTCAAACCAACTGCGTTGAAATATGTCAAGTTGTGCTGTTCATAAGGCCAGTGGCCAAATAGAAAAACAAAATTTGTGATTCTGTTTTTATACTGCTGTGTGTAAGCAAACAAGAAAAAAAGAAATACCACAGCTGATTGTCCACTAAATTACCTTGTTAAGTTTTTAAAGAAAAATTAAATATAGGCAGTAGCCTTTCAAAAAAAAATTCCAAAATTAGTGCAGTGTGAAAAATTTTGTGTGCTGTTGTCTTCCATGACTTGGACCCATGTATTCACCTTAGCTTGACTTAGGCTATCGATCCGAACCCTGGTATTATAAGGTATTTCATAACTGCGATTTTTGTTCTGTCCTTCAAAATTGACTTTCACAGCCTCCACAAGTTGTTATTGAACGAGTACATTTTATCCTATGACTTATAGTGACACATTTTCATACACATGCAACAATATTCACTTATTTTTGCACTTTCAGATGATTCAACTCTGCGTGAACACAAACAACGCAAACTTTTCAATAAATTCTTGTGGAATGTAAATTTTTAGATGCATTTTTGTTTAGGATGTTCATGGCCTTCATGTACTTAGAAAATATTTTTGTTTCGAAATGCATCTACCCATCTCTCAAAGTTAAATTTTAGTCTAAATTCCAAATTTCCCTTCACGTTTACTTTTGGCTATCTATTATAATAACTTTTATATATCCTGGCTAAGATAACGCCACAACAGGCTTGAATATTATGAAAGAAGTCTTCACAACTAATCCAAGCTACTTTGTTCAGCTCATGAGCAAGTGCCTAGAAAGATAATATGCTTTCCAACCATCTAATAAGAAACGACGGTGCTAGTTCTTTTCAAAAAACGTTGGCAAGGACAAAGCAGATCCCGTGCTGTATAGGCCGATTTGCCTGCTCTCCGTTTGGAGTAAGGTGCTGCACATATTGATTGTCAATCCAGCTATCCACTTCCTCGTTGGCCGAGGAAAGCTCTCCAGTGGCCAATTCGGATACCTTCAGAAAGGTGTACTACCCAAGTGTTCGTAAGCCTTAAACAACAGGCGAAAGATAACATAGAAAAAGGGCTGCACACTTACCACATCTCTCTCTCTATGTTTGCGGGGCATTCAATAGTATCTGGTGACCGCTGGTCCTGGACTGCCTCAAAAGTCTCGGGTGTCCAAGGAAGCTTTTCCTGTTAGAGAACGATTTTCTCTCGAAGCAAAGGGTTGAGTTTGAACTGGGAAGCAAATGCTATAGTAGGGAGTATGAGAAAGGGTGTCCGCAAGGATCAAACTCAGAACCACTCAAGCGGAACCTAATAGCGGACACACTTGATCTTCCACTCGAGGATCAAGTGAGATTGCTGGCATATGCTGATAACTTCATTCTAATACTGTCAGCTTCGGAAAGACACGTGATAGAGCAAAAGGTACACACTGCTCTAACACAAGTTAGTAAAATCATTTACTGCATTGATTATGATACGCTTTCCAACATACCAGAAATCATACGAAAATGCCTTGGTTTTGAAAGGACTAAACTAGGTATAACATTTGAGGTTCATATATATCAAAATTAAATCTCTTTTTGTCCGTGTTACCTATTTCTATTATCAACAGCTACTACACATAAGCCGTTTTAAAATTAAAAATCCCATCTAAATCGGGCAATTTTCACGGACGTTATCGTGCGAAAGTAATAGCTAACGAGTCTCACGCATGTTCACTGCACGCAATTGCTGACAAAAACATTTTTGACGGAACTGCTTCCAAAGTCGTTACGGAACAACGTATTGTATTTCGTAGCAATCGAAGCATTTGTAGTCAAGTTATGAGGATAATGGCTGTGGAATAAATCTCGCTCCTGTGCTCTGAACTTTGACCACATTTCAATGATATTCAACAGAAACGGTTTAATATACCTACGGAACAACATGGTAAAGTTTTGTGGCAATCAAAGTATTTTTACGTAAGTTATGACGCATAAAGGCAATGGAATGGATCCCGCTCCTATGTCCTGACCTTTGACCCCATTTTGCCCATTTTCAATAGGGTTCATCCCCAGGTTGTCCCCTACCACATTCATCGAAATCGAACCACTTTTACGCGAGGTATCGTGCGGACAGACAGACGGACAAAGGTGGAGCATATACGCTTCTTCAACCTACGGTTGGAAAACGTAAAAAAATACAAGTTAGTAAAATCATGCAATGCATTGATTATGATACGCTTTCCAACATACCAGAAATCATTACTCAAGTTATGAGGATAATGGCTGTGGAATAAATCTCGGTCTTGTGCCCTGAACTTTGATTCCATTTCGATGATATTCTACAGAACCGGTTCAGTATACCTCCAAAATAACATGATAAAGTTTTGTCGGAATAGAAGCATTTTTACGTAAGTTATGTAGCATAAGGGCTATGGAACAGATTCCGCTCCTGTGTCCTAAGCTTTGACCCCATTTCGCCCATTTTCAATAGGATTCGTTAACCCCATTTCGCCCATTTAATAGGCAGGCTCCTACAATATACTAACATTCATCCAGATCGAAGAATTTTTACGTAAGTTATGACGCATAATGCCGATGGAAGTGATTCCGCTACTATGTCCTGACCTTTGACCCCATTTCGCACGTTTTCAATAGGGTTTATTTCCAGGTGGTCCTCTACCATATACTACAATTTAATCGAAATCGAACCTTTTTTACGTTAGTTATGACGCATAACAGCAGCGGAATGGATCCCGCTCCTATGTGCTAACCTTTGACCCCATTTCGTTCCCGTTCAACAGGTTTCCTTCCCAGGTGATCCCCTTCGACATACTAAAAGTTCATCGAAATCGAACGTTTTTTACGCGAGTTATCGTGCAGGCTAACATACGCACACAAAGCGTGGCGTAATGAGGCAGATGGGAATCGCGACCTTCTGCTCGCAAGAGTGTGACGTCATAAAACTTTAATAGGATCCACACACAACGCGTGGCGTAATGAGACAGATGGCGTGACCGCGCGCCAACACATCAAGCGCGAGATTGTGACATCATAAGTTCGTCCCCAGGTGGTCCCCTACCACATAATAAAATTTCATGGAAATCGAACCATTTTTACGCACGTTATGACGTAAAAAGGCATGGAATGCATCTCACTCCTATGTCCTGACCTTTGACCCCACTTCACCCATTTTCAATAGGGTTCATTCCCAGGTGGTCCCCTACAATATACTAAAATTTCATCGACATCGAACCATATTTACGCAAGTTATGACGCATAAGGCAATGGAATGGATCCCGCTCCTATGCCGTGACCTTGGACCTCACTTCACCCATTTTCAATAGAGATCATTCCCAGGTCATCCCCTAAAATATGCTAAAGTTTCACCGACATCGAACCACATTTACGCAAGTTACGACGCATAAGGGCAATGGAATGAATCTTGCTCCTATGCCGTGACCTTTGACCCCATTTCATCCATTTTCAATAAGGTTCGTCCCCAGGTGGTCCCCTACCACATACTAAAATTTCATCGAAATCGAACCATTTTTACGCGAGTCATCGTGCCGACAGACGGACGGACAGGCGGACGGATAAAGCTGGAACATATACGCTTCTTCAACCTACGGTTAGAAAGCGTAAAAAAAGAAGGGTTTGCAGCATATCTTACTAAGACGTCCCAATTTTGCTTCATGCTTTTAAGCTAGTACATCACATTAATTATACTACAAATATAACGCATGATCGAAATATTTCCGGTTCAAGGTGCCGTTTTGGTAGAAGTCTGTTGTCTGTTGCATACATAACTCCAATACAAGGCGCTTCACGTCATTGTCCGAGTGTATTCTACGTCACTTCTGTGTATTTTTCAGTGGACCGAAGAAATGGAAATCGCAAAGTGAGAGATCTAGAGTGAAAGAAGGATGCTCGGGTCTGCCATTTAAGGACTTCCGTTTTGTCCTTTACGACGTTGGCAACATTAGAGTGCGCGTGGTCGTGCAGTAAGATTACCCCTTTACTGAGTTTCTCGTGACGATTATTCTTAACGGCACGATGCAAACGCTCAAGTGTCTCGCAAATACTGTGCTGCATTGATAATGACACCTGGCTCCTTGAACACTGCCAACAATGGGCCTCGGTGGTAGAAGAACACTGTCGCTATCACTTTCTCAGCAGATGTTTGCTCCTTGAATTTTTTCCGATGGGGAGAGGACGGAGGCCGCCATTGCATGCTCGCAGACTTGGATTCTGGTTGGAATTGGAAGCACCAGGTTTCCTTGCCAGCCACAATGAGCTACAAGAATGCGTTGCCCTCCACGTTGAATGAAGCAAAGTGAAGCAGAGACATTGCCATTTGCTGTGTTTCCTGATCACTATTGAGGGTTCGCGGATCCATCAGCAGCAGATTTTACGGGACTCTAGATCCTGTATGCTCCTTTGAACACTTCTGTAGCTCAAGTTTAAATCACTGGCCATTTGACGAATGGTTACATGCCAACCATCGGGAATAGCGGATTTCACATTCTCGATGTTATTGGGCGTGTTTGATGTGGATGGACGCCCAGGTTGCTGCACCTTTACGAAATTTTTGACACCATTCCACAAAAGAGGTCTTTGACAAACACGCGTCACTATACTCCGCCACAATTCAGCGATTTTTTTCTTCAGCGGACAGGAACAGGATAACTGCTCGTTGATCTGCTTTCGACGCGCTGGGTAAAAATGATACAGTCAATATGTGCACGATATGTACAACAAACACAGCCCTACGCCACAGTTTAACTGTTACCCTCACAGATCACTAACAGACTTTGTATAGCCTGACTTTCCTCAACGTTTACGTCATACGCGGTCTTGCAGTGACCTCGGACGGAAACTTTTTGATCATTCCTTGTATATTTGTGGGAAGCGAATTCCCCAACCGACAGTTTACAAAGTCAAAGGATGATGTTGTTTTAGCGTAGGAAATTACGTACTACATACACTGATGAGCCATTACATTATGACCACCTACTAATAAGCTGTAGGACCCACTTCAGCCCGCAAAACAGCAACCACTTGGTGAGACATCGATTCGATGAGGTAGTGATAGGTATCCTGGGGTATCTGGTATCATAATGTCAACAGCAGGTCTTCCAGTTCCCGAGCATTTCGGGGTGGGAGTTATTTAGCGCGAATTCGCTTTTCCAACTCGAACAACAAATGTTCGATTGGGTTCATGTCATGTGAATTTGGAGGCTAAGGCATTAACAGGAAGTCACCAGCATGTTCCACGAACTACTCCTTGACGATACTGACAGTGTGGCATGGCGCATTATCCTGTTGGTAATGGCCATCACCAGCAGGGAACAGAGTTGCCATAAATGGAAGAAACTGGTCTGCAACGATGTTCAGACAGCTGTCAGGGATTTTGCTATCGGGATAATGGGGCCTAAAGTGTCCCAAACAAACACCGCCTTCGCCTGCCAGTTTCCGTCCAACAGTGCATCCTGGTGCCATAGCCTCCGTTGGTAATCGACGTACCCGCGTTCAGCCGTCTACGTGATTCACCAGAAATCTTGATTCGTCAGACCACGTCACATTCTTCCAATCATCCACGGTCCAATCTCGATGATCTTGGACCCATTTCATGCGTTGTTGGCGATGACGTGCAGTGAGGGTGGAGACCCGGCTGGGTCTTCGGCTACGTACGCCCATGCGCAGAAGGCTGCAATGAATTGCGCGCTGCGACACATTACCCTGATTACCACTTTTGTATTTCAAGAGTATTTATTGTTCTAAAAGAATACAACATAACATTTTTCCACACATTATAAAAAAAACTGAAAGCTAATTAAAAAAACAAAAAAACAAAAACCTTAAAGCAAATAAATAACTTTTAAAAACCCCAAGCATAAACAATAAGCAAAGAATCATCTTCGTATGGTTAGAAAGCTAGAGATGCATTATGTAATTCAACCTGGAAGGTACGCTTCCACGTAATACTTCTTGGCCATGAAATCAAATCCATTTACCATGAAACTCTTCACTACTAAGATAATAAGTCCATGAACTCTAATTCTTCATATTATTCGCACTTGTTCCCATGAAACCTCTTCGTCATAAATCGTACCCGTCAATCAATAGTGTTTCACCAAGCTCGCATTATTCAATTCAACCCAACCGAATTCATCATTCATCTTATTTACACAATTACACTAAATACAAGCTATCGTGCAGAAAAGTCCAAAGTTCAATACTGATAAAATGGAAAACACTCTTTCTAATTCATACACATTATTTTTCCTTGCATCATAACATTACTTCTTTGAAGAAAAAACCAGTAATCAAAACCACAACACACATGTACTATATTTAACAGTATAAGCCTAACGTATTTTTAGTATCATTCCTGGTAACACCATTTTTTTACCACTTGGTTCTGTCAGTAATTCTCAGCTTTTAACTCTAATAATTGATAATCATTAATGTGGTCTTTTTCCCTATACAATGTACACGAACCATTACAACACTCTTTCTTCCACTACTACGTGTCATCGTCTTGTAATTCCATTTCACACAATTTTACATTTCAATTACATTTCTTGATTTCTTATTCTATTACCTGCGTGAATCATAAACCGAATGGCGTCCAAAATCAAAAGCTTTTAAGGTTGCAATTCCTTAATACCATACAAAATATACTGATACCATCAGACTACTTACTTACATCCGAAACAAACATGGAATAATATACTAATTACACTCTGTTTAGTATTTTTACTTCACAATGTGACTGAGCAGCAATTCTTTGCTCTAATGAGTCATGCCTTCAACTTTTATTTTACAAATTGCATTATATTTGTAGTGATATCAGTCCATTAGTAATCTCATACCAGTTCTTATTCTGCTTCCACTTATTATGGAATTCTAGATTCTGTCCTCTCCGTTTCATCTTTTCATAGTCATTTTGCATGGTAGCAATTAAGGCTCCTCGAAAAGTTTGACATAGAAAACCCCGCGCAAGTGAATAACGTCTCAATGATCGTTTTTCAATTCCAAACTTATACAGAAGATATATTGTGTATTTTGCCTGTAAAATAATCGTTATACACACTCCCCCATGCCTTCTCTCTGCTTGCTGGTTATTATACAAAATATGATAATTAGTCATTGTATGTGAAAGGGTACATACCTTTTCAAGGAGTGCAAACATCATGGAGAACAATGGTTGTAGCACTATACACATCATATATGAATGGCTAACCTTTCCAACTGTGGCACAATATGAACAATTTGGTGTAGAGCGCAGATTGAACCTGTGTATTTCGTGCGGTGTCAATAGCCGATTATGGAGATGCAGCCAATGTTGGTCTCGTGCTTTGGGTGTGAAGTAAGATTCTAATCCTGTTGTCCAGGTCTGTTTCAGCTTTCCTGACGAAACTCCTTGAATCGGCCTCGGGGTTTCATTAACTGTAACTATGTGCTGATACAGATCTTCCACTCCAATAGTAATCGGGTTAAATGACCGATCATTTAGGTAAATTTGAAACGGTAAAAGTAGTGATGCAGATGATACAACTTTCAACCCCGTTCGTTGTACTAGGTTTGGGTACAGGCGTCGTTGTGAATTTTTGATCAAAGCATGCTGGGCTCGATATTCTAGAGTGATGAGTAGCGTTGGTGTTATTTCTTCAAAAGATTTCCTCGTAAGATCTTGATGCACGAGTTGCCGCACCAAGACAACACCGCGAGTAAACCAGTGCGAGTAGTGAAAATAAGTGCTATTAATAGGATGAATAACTGAGTTGAAGAAAAGAGGCTCTGCGAGTAACTCATTAGTACAGGAGGGAGGGGGTCGGGTTGGTTTAAGGGAAGTCCAGATGGATAGTGAAGTTTTGTAAATTTCAGGGATGTCACGGAGAGTCAATGGGTATAGGTCCATTCGCAGAAATGAAATGGGAGTAAGAAACGGATTTTTTGGGAAGAAAAGAGTGTTAATACTGGTCTGAGAGGCAGTAGAAGCTGTAAATAGTTCTCGTAAGAATGAAACAAAATGTGAAGCAGTGTGTCTGTGGGCAACATTGTGCAGGTTTAACCCGCCATACTCCACCGGTAGTTGAATAATTTTTCCTTGAATCCAATGTATCTTATTCCATATAAATTTGACTATTCCTTGTTGGATCTTTTTTAGGATAAATTGTGGAGGTAAAGCTGCAGACCAGGTATGAAGCAACATCGGTTGTATCATTGAATTCATAATTTTTGCTCTGCTAAAGTAAGACAAGTGAGGTTTCAGACAATTTAAGGAAGCCAACCTATTTTGTACTTTCCTGATGGTAGCAGCCCATGTGGCTTCGGCAACAAAACTTTTCTTTCCAATATGAACTCCTAATAATTTTACAGTGTTAGATGTCCACCTGGCTGACCACGGCGAATCGGTTCTTCCACACCAGCTTCCGGCCCATAGTCCTGTACATTTGTTATGATTGATTTGAGAACCTGAAGCTGTCGCATAAATCTCATATGTCTGTTTAAGGACATAAAAGTCCCTGTCCTTCCTCACAAAAACAGTCAAATCATCAGCATGTGATGACAAGATAACCCTATGATGTCGAGTTTTGGCAACTGTAGGACGTAGTGTTCGCAGAATCCGTTTCCTGAGTAATCGCAAAAAGGTTCAAAAACTATCGCAAACAGTTGACCGGACATGGGACAACCCTGCCTAATTCCATTTGCAAATGGGATTACCGTGGTAATGAAATCTGAAGTACGTATTCTAATACTGGCATCAGTATACAGTGCTACAATCACACCTAGGAATCCCGACGGAAACCCAAAAGCATAAAGTGTTGCAGAAAGATAGGAGTGAGAGATCGAGTCAAAAGCCTGGCGCTGGTCAATGTTGGTGCAAGTGGTTCTAATTGAGCTGCTGCGAGATCATAGAGGTTTCGAATCTTGTTAATATTATTATAAATAGTAGGGTTGGGTACAGTATATGACTGGTCAGAATGGATTATATAGCTGAGTATTGGATTGAGTCTGTTAGAAAGAATATTCGCTAGTATTTTGTAATCAGTGTTTAGTGTCGAAAGGGGTCGCCAGTTCGTTAATAAGCGAAGATCGCCAGATTTCGGTATCGATCTCAGAAAAGCTGTTATAAAGGCAGTAGATGAAGTGGTAGAAAAAAAGATAATTGTAAGCTGCAAGTAACAGAAAAAGGAGCGACTTCTGAAAAAGTTTTTAGAATGGAATAGATAAGCCGTCGGCTCCTGGTGCACTGCGATGGTTTAATCTTGAAATAGAATTTGTAATTACCACTGGTGAAATCGTATCATTTAAAGCAGTCGCTAATCCTTCTGGAATCTGAGGCAGGTCGTGAAACAGTGGGGATTGCAGGTTCGGTGATTGCACTGTCGGTTGAAATCTTTGCCGATAATGATGAGTAACAATTGAACAAATAGTATGAGGGTTTATTGTCACAGTTCCGTCAGATTGCCTCAACTGTGTAATAGTATTGAGTTTTCCCTTTCGTGTTTCCAACTGCCTTAGTGTTCGGATAGGGTCATTTTGAAGATTGCGAATTTGAAACTTCAAGCGTGAAAGTGCTGTTCTTGCATGTACTTGCACTTTCTGATAAAGTTGGGTTTGATAGACTGAGTATGTTACAGATGAAGGTGCAGTGACTTTTAACATTCTACGCAGTTGATCAATTTCCATTTGACTTCGTGTTTTTTCCCGAAACGAGAACCGTTAGCATAAGAAATGATTTTTTCTTTTGTAGTAAGCCACAGTGTAAGCTTATCTGTTTCAGTAATTAATTGCTGTACAGCATTCGCAAGGATATATTTGACAGTTGTTTGAAATTCTGGGTTAGAAAGGCATAATTCATCAATTGTCCATACAGGTGAATGCGGAAGGGTAGCTGGGGCCATACGCAATGTGAAACATACAGGTTTATGATCAGATGCAACACCTGTTGAAATATATGAAGCAGCAAATCGAGAGCGCAGAAAATTTGACACATAAAACTTGTCAATTCGTGCAATTGTATTAAAAGAAGCAACAGCTGAAACGTATGAATAATCCTTTGAGTCAGGATGCATCATTCTGTGAGTATCAACAAGATCAAATTCTGTCATAATTTCATTAACTAGGGCACTGCGTGTAGGATGAATATTTGTTGGTGGATATCGGTCAAGCTGTGGGTTTAATACACAATTAAAGTCACCTGCGAAAATTATATTATCTGAAGATGGAATAGTTTCGAGATATGTCTTGACTTGATATAACCGGGGTATTGCTTCATTATCATTTTTATGGTACATGTATATTAATAAGATGAAAATTTTCTTCATAAAACTGAAAGGAGAGATATTGTAGACAGATTTGCCTACCCTGTGGCTCACGAATACCTTTTAGTAGTGGGAAACTGAATGCTGTAGTCCTATTGCCGTTCCATTTCCGATAGCATTCTCCAATTATGATGAAAAACAAAAGGCCAGATCCTCCACCTTGCATATTGGGCTGTCTCTGCACAATTTGTCTCTTGAAGTAACACAATCTGCGGGGAATGCCGACGAATATCTTCGTATACGAGGGGCTGTAGAGGTAGACATTCCTCTACAGTTATATGTCACTATCTTCAACAAGTAAATCATCCTCTGGCTGTAGATGTTTCGAACTGTGCTTGTACAAAGCATTAACAAATTGTTGAACTCTGCGACGGAAAGGCTTCCTTTCTAAAGGGTTTGGAGCCCTTTCGGATAAATCACTCAATGTATTCATCTGGGCAATCATTTCGGGCAGTTTATTCATATTGTCTTTAATGCACTGCAAATGCAAAATGGAACTATGACTTTTCACAGTAAACCGGTTTTTCAGATTTTCCTGTGTTAAAGGAGCTGTGAGTGTTACACTGTTTCCAAGCAGGCTTTCTAGAGTCTGTATTGGGCTATGCAGTGTTCCCTGCATCATGCTATCATCTGATGTCTGCGATTTACTTTCTTCGATGTCTGCTGAAACATCCTTCCAATCGGAAGGGATTTCAAATTTATTATAAGTCTCTACTGGCGACTCTCTTCTACCAGTTCTTGGTGATGTCTGTCGTGAACCTGAATCTGACTGATTCTTTTCATGATGTCTCTTTTGAATTTTTGGAGGCCTGCCTATCTCGTGTTGCTCACGTTCAGGGTGTGGAGACTCAGGCTGTTCTAACCTCTTTCGTGGTGTTTTATGGGGAGAGACACTTTCGCTGGGGTCCACCTCCCGCCGAGCAGCCATCCCCGGCTGCCCAGAAATATCCATTTCTGTTACCTGTTCGGGCGTTTCTATACCCTTCTGTACAGGTACAACGGGAGAGTCCAGCTGATGCTGTACTCCGACCTCTCTCGGAAGTTCCGACTGCTGCTGTACTCCAGTCCCCCTCGCAGGTTCCAGCTGCACTGTCATTTGCAAAGGCTCCTGTACAATAATTCCTTCTGCTTGATTTGAATCCGAGTTAGAATCAACCCGAGGCTCCGCACCATCATGGATTTGGTTCGTGGTTTTTAAAGCTGTTACTGCAGGCTGGGATATATGTGGGCCCCTTGACGCCACATGACCCTCCGCCTTACAACGAAAACATTGTATTCCCACAAATATGTTAAAAACATACCTTCTTGTTTCTGTGAGAATTTCCATTGTCTCAGGTCTGTTCGCTAAATCCTGTTCAGACGGAAAAATGAGTGTATTGCCTCCTTGGGCCTTTTACATGATGAAAAGCTCATTCTGCTGACGTCGCAGGAAGTTTCCTAGTTTCGCCGCTATGCGCCCTAAAGTCCCTAAGGCTTGAACAAGCAATGCATCGGGAATTGCTGGTGGAACAGGTGTCAGTGTAACTGTAATAGGACGTTGGACCTCGGGTGTAGGTATTAAATGTATTCCCTTAATATCAATACCATTCACACATAGTTTTTTAGCCGCTTCTTAATGAGTAAAATGGACAATTATTCCTCCACGTTGTCTTATCGCGGATTCAATACATGTTTTTGGTACAATTTTGGCTATTGCCTCTAAATAGATTGGAATTGGTGTATCACTAAGTGCTGGAAAATAAATACTAAGATGTAAAGCCGTGTACAATGGCTTACCTTGTGGCGATTCATCTGCAATATTGACACATAGCACTTTATTAATCCCTGTTATCTCCGTCGCACTCGACGTATATGCACTTTGAGCTGTTGCAGTTTTCACTTTATAAATATTCCTTGCAATCTCAGCAAAACTCTTCACATTAGATGGCGGAAGCACTGTGTTACCTTCTTTCGCTGCGCCCGCAATTCCGGCCACTGCTCATGACTCAGTGATCTTGAAATTCCCGAAGTAGAAGCCATGGTATCATATGTTGATGCAAAAACTTGAGAAACCTCACATTCAGGTTTAGACTTTGCAGAGGTTGTTGCCTTTGAAGCTGCTTGCTGAGAAACATCACTGGTATCTGACATGCAGTATATCAGACTTAGGTAACAAAGAATGCAGGTGCGATTAAAAATAACCAACACCCGAAAAAACAAAGTGTGAGTAGTATGAAAAATTACTAAATTAATTTAATATACTCACTAACTCTGTGAGTAAACATAAAACAAAAACCTAGCACGTAGTGCTTTAAAACTCAACGCTAACGCCGAAGTAATCAATATGACCAATCTCACACTCAGGAGCAGTAACCAAACACGACCGACCACTGCTGTAGCTGCGGGTGATTTGTCGCACTGTGGCCCAGCGTTCGCTGTGGACATGCGCAACAGTCTCCAGTCCCTCTGGCATCAGTGAGCTGCGGACGACACACGGCTGCACGACGGTTCATCGTTTGGCCATCTGTGCACTATAATGAATTAGCTTTGTTTATCTTTTTGCTAAGCTAATTATTATGAATGAATAATGCTCTAAGCTTCAAAATAATGAATTCCCAAAAGGGTGTTGTTACTCGTTAATTATGAACTTAAACAAAGTCTCAACGCTGGTTATTTATATTAAGTAATCAAAGTCATAAACCTAACAGCCAGACAGAGGTCTGACAAAACTAAGAATTGAAAAAGACTGAACTTACAGAACAACTTGTTTATTATGATGACTCCTGGTCAACTAAGGCACTCATATATCACTACTACATAACAACACACTGCAACGTAACGCAACACACCACCAACAACACCAACCACCCTCAACTCCAACGCAACCACACAACTCCAACGCCACAACCACTTCTCGATGAACGCGCCTATATACGAGCTACCACCACGTCATGACTTACACTCATTGCCAGATCTCATTCAGCGGGTGAAATAATATTCCGTTCAGTAGGAAGATAATTTACATAGTAAAATAAAATAACCAGAGATAGTAAAATCAAAAGGAAAGTGAATATAGAGTATACGTTACAGCACCACTGCTGATGCGTACTCACTGCAGCGGCACGTGAACAACCCACAAACCGCGCAGTTTCTCAGATCTTAGTTCCGAGGCGCCGTGCCATCACAATTTGTTTTTTATCAAACTACGATAAATCAGCAGCTTTTCCCATTCTGACACCGAACACTCTACAAACCGAAAGCCGGTCCTCGGGTTGCATATATACTTCTCTTTAAACATCGCTTGCGCCTACGTTCGGTCTCCAGGCGCGCTCATTTCACTAGCTTGGGGGTGGTTATAATACGTATAATGGCTGATCGGTATATGTTGCACCTAAACTTTTATTATGTCATACTTATGCGTATTCTTCTGCTTATTGGTAATAGTGGTACTGGATTGCTCTATACCACTAATAAAGTCTGGAGAAAATAGTGTATTGGTATAACGATGCTTCTTTTGGTATGGTATGTGCTGGGTTCTTAGAGAGTCGTGCAGGAAGCAGTTTACTCGGAAGCCTACTGTAATATTTTGGTCGATTTTCTGCACCCATTGATCTAGCCGTTTTTTTTAGTATAGATCTACGTCTTTTTCAACCGCGCAGCTCTTCCTACATCTGTGCACGTACTCTTACGGATTATTTCATCAAAACGAATATGCAAGACTTGTATTTATCTGAGCAGAGAATCGACTTAAAATCTATGAATTAGCTAGAGAACGAATGAGAGCGTTGGGTAAAGCCCTGGCCTGCAAGTTTCACATATATGTGCCCACAGCTCTCCAAGCGGCTTGCAGGATTTCCGCTACAATGAATTGCAGCTGATGAGGCGCAGTCATCTTCGTATGTGGAAAGCTATTGGAGGACGAAGCCACTATAAAGGTTAGCTGCAGCTGTATTAATGCGAAATCGACGACCGTTCGGATATTTTTTTGAACGCTAGCGCATATTTCTAAAAATCCGAACATTTTAAGGGAAGGTGATGCTAAAAATCCAAACACTCTAAGGGAAGATGATTCTTGCAGTAAACGCAGTTTTGCAGTTCACATGTTTGCTCTGGACTATTGGAAATCTTCAGAGACGCATTTCATTTGACTAGTTCGTTAGTTTGTTTACCGAACTATGCAAATGAATTATACAGACACCAGAAGAAGAATATTTTTATTTATTTCAGTGTGATCACTACCTTTGTAGAATCAGCCCAATTTTAACAGGGATTGTGAGCAAATACGATTACTAATTAAAAATTCCCAAGTTGTGAACTGAAAAAAAGCGAAAAGTTATTTCTTTGAAAAATGTTCCCCGCATTACCTCGTTTCTAACAAAAAGCAGATTTTTCGTTTTAGAGCGTGGCTAAAGGGACAGTGATGCAAATATTATGGCCTATCCTGCAATGCACTATGTAGACAAAGGTGATTGGACACCCTCACGCAGATGCAATGGTATGCTCCCGCAGTAGATACGTGGGTCGATAAGGTATAAAAACGACAACTGGACTACCCCCAGATCAATCGAGCCGCGATTGGCTGAGTGGTTAGCAGTTCAGACTACCTATGCAAGGTCCTCAGGTTCGTTCCTGGCCTGATCTTGCGGAGGTAGTGTGATTTGCTAACAATCACTGAATATTCGCCGTGCATCGGACGAGCACGTTAAGTGACGGCCCCCAGTTTGGACCCACTGGTTAAATGGGTATCCGTTCCTATGCCCCCCCCTGAAATTCTCTCACCCCTCTATGGGCAACATCGTACTTGTACTGTGGCGCCATCTATTGTACTCTAATCTCACTACAAACTGTTCTGTCAAAGTTACTAGACTTGCTCTCATTACTGCCTTTTCTGTGTACTGCCCAAAAGGTGAACTCACAGTAGGTGGCTGGGACCTAAAATCTACTCACTGTGGACGGAAATCCTACAAGAGAATGACTCATACCCCCAGATGAATCGCTGATGAAATGACGAGCAGGAGAGAGCTCTCCAAGTTTGAAAAGGGCGTTATAATAGGCTGCTTAATTGGAAGTATGAGCATAAGAAGCATTGCTGATGTCAGACAGGTCGCTAAATCGACTGTGGCCTTTGTAATCAATAATTAGAACAAAACGGTTCGTTTCAGGAATTCGCCTCGTGCTGGAAGACCCACGAAACTGCAATCAAAGGACCAGAGGGTGATGCAGAAGGAGATCCTGAAAACCAGGTCTCGACAAATGCACGCCATAGCACATAAGTTTCAAACGGACTCAGATATTACGGTATCCACCAAGACAATTCTAAGAGAGGCGCATGGACTCGGGTATCAAGGCCGAGCAGCTGCTCATAAACCTCTCATAAAAAATACCAAGAAAGCCACGCGGCTACGATGGTGTCAACAGCCCAAAAATTAGAAACTGGAGAAAGCGGCTACGATGGTGTCAACAGCCCAAAAATTAGAAACTGGAGAAATTGCGACAGATGTTATGGAGCGACGAATCCCCCTTCACATTATTCCGATCGGATAGACGTATCTGGGTTTGGCGGTTACCCGTACAACGTCTGCTTCCGGCGTGTACAGTGCCGAATGTGAAGCACGGAGGCGGTGGAGTTATGTATGGGGCTGTTTCAGGTGGTTTGGTGTGGCACCACTGGTTGTTATTCATGTCAATATGAACTCTGTGTTGTATAGAGATATACAGTGCAACACAATGCTCCTAACGTTGTGACATTTCTACGGACACGACGATTGTTTCTTCCAGGACGAAAATGCCACTTGTCATGTTTCTAAGGCTACAGCGGCGTGGTATGAGGAAAATCAGGTTTGGCGGATGGACTGTCCAGCTCAGAGCCCGGACCTCAATCCCATTGAACACCTATGAGATGAATTTGAACGACGGGTGAGGTCTATACTATACGACCGTCTTCACTGACAGAGTTGGTCGATGTACTCAAGGTGGAATGGAGGAACATCCCGCTCTCCGTACTCCATGGACTTGTGGACAGTTTACCTCGACGGGTGGCTGCTGTAATCTCTGCAAATGGAGGACTTACCCAATACTGATTTGTACAATACTGTTTTTCTATTTACTTACAGTGTGCAGTCACTTTTGTTCACATAGTGTACTTCTGGCACCACCTTCCTTTAGTGCATGCAGTTTGTCCTCAGAAAACATGTTCTGGCGAACTTATTTGCAGCATAATCGGGATATGAGAACAGCTATCCCAGAAATCACTCTATCAGTACTGTACAAGGTAGTCTGTTCGTCTGTTATTATCCAATCCCAAACATGAAAAAAATGAGTGGGTCAACAGTAGGAAGGACATCGAGACGTAGAAACCGGAAAATTATTAATTATTTTGTACGTACCTTATACACACGTGTAGTTGCATATCTCCACCTGTGTAATAAAAAGAACCTTTGGGAAGATTTAGATTGAACGGGAAAATCGCGACTCTATTAGGGGGTAACTCAATGATTTTGGATTCTCAAAAGCTCTTGAAAGAGCGAAAAAAACCGATGATTTGATTGAAACGATTGAGATAAAAATGCTATGTAATGATCAAAACAAGATGAAAAATGTTATGCTGTTAAGAGGTCTTAGAAAAATAGCATTTAATAGAACAAAAGAAGTTCTTGAAAATTGACCATACAAACTGGAACATGTTTTCTTTCTAGGTACAAAACAGTGCATTTCTACAAAGTTACGGAAGAAGTATTGTAAGAAGTCCTGGAAAATGAGTAGTTGCTCATTGGAGGTGGTTTATTAATGAACAAAGATATGTAGACTGTATGGAGAACGAGGATGAAGGGACAGGAATCAGACTATGTTTGGATTTCGAGGTTCAATGACCACCTGGCGCAATTCTCAAGGCAATATGCAGTTACCCGTCCCTAATTTGGAGCCACTGTGTTTCTAGAGAAAGGAGGCGCACACAGCCTCCCTTCTCTAGAACCAGGAATACGAAAGAGGTACCTGGAAGACAGTAAGCGAACTATCATAACACGGAAGCTAAAATAAACTGGTGCAGGATTTTGGATCAGCTGTTGAGCTTATGATTGTCTTAGATATGAGAAAGAAGAAGGCACTGAGGGATGTAGAATTGCGAATAGTGAAAGCTAGAATGGTGTTACTGGGGCAATAACTTTTGGTAAGATTTATGTGCAAGTCAAAATCAAATAAGAAACCTAATTGTGGAACTGAGAAGTTTGGGGAGAATTAAGAAAACATGAAAGCTAAGACAATATATGAAACATAAAATATCTTCAAACATCCAGAAAAAGAATTGCATAATCAGTAACACTTACGAGAGTTTAGCTTCTAGAAGAACTCTCTAAAATGATGGACGTGATAGAGTGAAAGATAGGGATTTTCGAAACTGTAAAAGCAAGAAATTATCCAAGATGTGTAATCACTCATATTGAATAGATGAAAAAGTAACATTACATGATACTGGCAGGATATTTAAACAAAGTCACTGAATGCGGCATAGACAGGAATGGGCTATCAGATGCCGCGAAAGGCATGAAGAAGAGAAAGTACTGTGGACCAGACAGAATGCCTCTGGAGATATGGTGGACCTTGGGTGTAAAGGACATTGTGCTGTTTCGTGGGAAGAAAAACATATCCGTTACTGTCGCAATAACAAGGACATAGAACTAGTTTTTACCTTTAAATTGAGGCAAAGCAAGTTAGATAAGGGGCTGTAGCACTGTTGATAGGTATCAGAAAAATGCTTGTATTTATTACGGAAACAAATAGCACAAAAGCCATATTTATTTAAAATCAACTTACAAAAAACAAAACAACATCAGGACACATTGCATTTTTAGGTCTGCAGAAGATATCTTATAAGATTCACAGCCAATAAATGTAGCACTGTCTCTTTGATAAAATGTTTGCAGAAAAGATGTGCGCAGTTGGTAAATGAAATGAACGGATTCAACTATTCATGCGCCAAAAGTTGCGTATGAAGCCAGATAATTTTAACATGTAAAATGGAATGCACCAAGAATGAAAATTAAGATTAATACTTTTTGGCATTGTTACGAATGTACTAACAAAAGAAATGGCACGTTGCTCAGGATGTGGTATTCTGTGCAAACAGTGAAAAAGAAATAGGAACTTAAAATGAAGCATCTGAAGACAGAGGCCTAAAAATTAATGAAATTCTAACAGAATTAATGTGCAGCCAAGAAAGCAAATCGTATTAATATGCAGGAAAGCAGTAATAAAAATGATAAAACTATCGACATTGGTTGCATCAGCGATGAAGGAAAACAAAATGTGAAAGGAAATATGAGAAGAGAATAAAGGCGGTACCGAATGACTAAAACAAAAATTTGAAGTTCCCTTTGCGATATAAGAGGTCCGATGCGGTTGCAAGGTCTCAAACAAGGGTAGGACTGCTGTACTTTTCTGAAACTCAACAGTTAGCTGCACCAATGAAGAATACATTAGACATTGCAGTAACACACATGTGCCGAGATGGATGTGCGATTCCTTTAAAGCAAATGCAATTAGAAAAGAGAAGTTCAAAGCAACGATTAAAGCGATAAATATTTCGAAATAGATCTGAAAATGGAGATCTTGTATTGCGCACGTGTGTTGAGATGAAACTGATAATAAGTGGAATGTGGAATTATAATATAAATACAAAGCGACCAAAAAACGAAGCACAGGAAGATTTAAGAAACGATTTTATCTATTTATTTGTTTTGGTTTGAAGGTTTAAAGACACCTTTGAGTGTCTCGGATAACAAGGAGTTCTCATCCCTCTAATCCAGAGGCACTCGCCTCAGAGAAGAGACGTCACTGTTGGACGTACACAATACCCATGCCTCATCCAAGATTTCAGAAGAGACTAAGAACGGATGACTATCATTTCCCTCTCGGCTACTTGGTGTATGGCAACACAGTCTCAAGATGTGCGGCATGCAATTCATCTATTTCTCTCCTCCTTTCCCTGTGTCAATGTGTGCCGCCACAGCGTGTGCATTTTGTTCTTTTACCGAATTAAAACCATCCAGAAACTTTGAGCCGTCTGTTAAATGTGCAGCCTGTGCTATCACTTCCCCGCTGCATTCATCTTATTCAGTTTGTATGGGATGTCATTTTTTGTGCTGGCCCTTACGCCCCTTTATGTCAAGGATGAGTATTGGGATTCCTTTTGTGACAATTCCTTTGTTGTGTTGATATTATATTTTTTGTGATATTACATTCTTCATCCTCATTATCTCAATACACTTGGTGCTTGACGCTACTTAGGCCTGTGAGTCAATTGCGCCAATAAAATTCGATAACCAAACCAACCAAAGTATTTTCAATAATTTTCCTCATCGTACAACGGCGCAGTTAACATAATAACAGGGAAACGTACGAGAGTTCAGTGCAGCCTACGGCATCACCGCGGAACGTGTGGCACAAACATGGGGTCCACATATGCAGCATGCTGCCGAGGTAGGCCATATACCTCTGTACTTATCATCGGCATACAAAGTGGATGCAACTAGACCTTCAATAAATTAGATGATGTTGACCTCCACTTTCTAGGGAATCGACTGTGGAGCAATGAATCCACGCTCACATGTGAAGGCCGTCACAACTGGTACAATCATGGTCGCTGGAGGACAGATTATCTATGATCGCTACAAGAACCCATTATCTGGTACGATTCGGAGTTAACGTCTGTTGTGGCATCTGTAATAACACTCTCGTCCGACCAATGTTTTCCAAAGGGTATCATCCGAGACAACGGCTTTAAACTGGACAAACGTTTTTGAAGACGTTCAACTTTATTTAGGGATTAGCATCCTATTTCAGTATGACGGTGCACCTGCACATCTGGCAGTTCTGGGGAGAGACTTCCTCTTTCCGGTGGAATTATCTGAAATCCAAAGTTTATGGCACCCCAACCTCTGCAGCTGTACGGCAGGATTTTGAAAGTGCTGATTTGTCAAACTTTGGGCTCAATTACCAGCGCTATGTTGGCTCATGTTGAGTATCACCAACATCCAGCCAATCATTGTAGTCTACGGTGGACACTTGTAATACGCTGAACCGTGACACGTGTATTTCTTGCTTGAAGGGTACGACATCTATCTCACGTGGTGGTTTGTGTCAGCTGGTTTGCTCGTGAGTGCTAGTAAATGCCAGTAACTCATTCTTGTATTTTCACATCTTGCTTTCATAATACACTTTAAAAACTGCGCTTGGAAAACATTGATCGGACGAGAATTTTATTACAGATGCCGCACCAGACGTTAATGTTTCTTCAGTGTAGTGAAGTTTCATGGATCTTCTATATAGGCACTTCTTTTTATTGATTTCCCCTGGGTACAGCTTAAATTCTCTCGTTGACACTCACGCGTCTTGACCGATTGCGAAAGAAACGAGTGATGCTCTCCAGCTTTGTAATTGATATTTCTTAGTTACTAACGTACCATAGAAACGTAGTTCGGAACGCTAACTTTCTCACTTCGCCGCCAGGGTTTACTAATATCGCGCTAATAGGATCGGTCCTGACACATGTCCTGACGCTGTTAGCTCCAAATCCTTAGCAAACTCGTTCGGTAGGGCTGCCCTGTTTTACGACTTCACTCTACTCCATATATGGGTATATATTTTTACATAAAACATTTTTCGCAGTGAGGAGAAAATAATTTCTATAAAAAGTAGCAAGCTATTTCCTCAGGATTTATTTTCAGTTTCCTGGTGAATTTATTTTGAAAAAGTGAGAAGAAATAAGCTTATAAATTAAAGAAATAATTTACCATACTGAATAAATTAAAAGAACTGCACGAAAACGTTGTCATTTGAGAGAGCTGCTCCAGTTGATAATTTGGATTTTTCCGACGATAAACCTTTACCTTGTGACACAGGGTGGTTATAGAATATTCGTCTGCGCGTAATGTTTTTGTAGCTAACAGATGTCTTTTCTTAATAAGCTTTGCCTTTTTGGTAGCGGTTCAGTGTTTTTATTTTTACTTAGATATATTGCGACTACAAGTTTTGAAAAGTTTGAAAAAATGCAGTATTCAATATATGACCTAATCTTCATAGGTGTCTGACCTAGAGGTTCGCCCACGGTCGTAAAGGGGGTAACTTTTACAGAAAATAATTCGTGCTTTAATGCAAAAGTAATATGTGGACCTACAGGATTCCTGAATCCACCTTCCCTGGGAAAAGCAGGATAGAAATTCCTGAAATAAATTATGCAGTTGTCAAAGATTAACTCAATAGCCAGTCGGATATTGTTTCATAGGCGTTTAGATGTTATGGTCTTTGAATAACGCATAACGGCAACGCGAATCTATTTAGTTTTTGCTGAGGGGTTCCAGGCATGCCCAGGCAGTGTAAACTTCCTGCAAAGCAACTACTTTTACTCTCATCCCTTCTATGAAGTGAACATTCAATAAAACAGCATACTGCTTTTATTATCTGAAATATTAAGTACTCCAGTAATGTGGATACCATCATTATTAAAACCACGGATGTTTAAGAACTGCGAAATTTTGTTTGACCAAGTTTGATAACGAAAACTGTATTCATGGAAGTGAAAGAGGTAGTTCTTTGAGAATTTCAACAATGCCCTTGGCTACTCGATGGATATTCACACCAAGCACGTCAACCATTCGCTATATATATAATCAGACGAACGAAAATTATTTTCGCAGTTTCAGGGCTTGTATTTCCACATTTGGCTGAATCTGATACTTATTTCAGGTGATGCTATTCTGTGAGTGTAAGGAACAAATGGAATAAAATGACGGAACTGGCCGAAGAGTGTTAAAAAGTTCTGAACAAATAAACGTTCGCTGCCTATAGTACTCTACAGAAGCCTGTATATTTGTTCGCTAAACTACCGTTAGCACTGCTTGGAGCCATTGTTTACTCACACCAAAAGAGCAGCCTTGTTTTCCTAATTACCATGGCATCAATGGAAGTACATATTTACTCTCAAAGCACATGCAGAGAATTTACACTGTGACTGCTATGTGCGTGCACGTTTCAAGAGATTAAGAGCAATCTTGTTGGGAGATACTTGGACAACATATAATCTTTGTCTGTAATTACGCTCTAAAATGTGTTATAGAAATGCGTGAGTCTAATTTCCACCGAGTTCAGGAAGAAAAAAGGTGATGATTACTCTAATTTTAAACTGCGTCTATGAACTCATCGAAAGCAAAATTCTATAACACATTTGAAGTCAACATAACTTTACCCACCGTTCCCTCTTCCTTCAAATTAATAGCATTATGGAAATATAAGGTCAGTTGCTTCGTGGAACCTGTTCTTTAACATTTTTGCGGTTCAAGAATGATGATATAAGGAATACGTCAGACCCCAGATTCGTTAATAGTAACATTTGAAAATTTAATTGGAGAGAGGTCTCACGCATATGCGTAAGGTTATTGAATTTTGAATTGTATATTATATTCTGTTGTGAGAGATTTTGAGGATAGGTCTGAAAAATAATGAATACACCCTAATAACGGAAAAGCAAATGAAGCCTCATAAATCCGTAAATGGTTTAGCAACAAAGATATTTCAATTCACAGAGATTTCGACTGTATAACGTAATGTCTTTTTCGTGCAGAGATATTGTCGTTACGTTATGTCTAAACCATTAGATAAGAATACGATGCAATAGCTCCTAATTAAATTTTTACGGCCAGAGGAATCATAAACAGAAGTCAACTTACGGGAATTATTTCTCTATTCCAGTACTAAGTCAAAGAAACATCGCACTCCAAAATATAACGTAATTCACATCCGCCACACCAGCAATTGTAATCTCGTCCTTTATCTATCGTTCTTATACATTCATACGCCCCTTTCTCTCTGACCTCAATTGTTGCCAACCTCATTTTCTTTTGAGGGAAAAAATATAACGTTAAGTTTGGAAGTATAAGAAGAACAAACTCAAATTTACATAGGAAAAGGAACTAAAAATGAAAGTTAATTTAGAATATACGTCACATCATCTCCCTCGTAATGTTTTTTTGAAGTCTTTGTAGTGCCAAGAACCTATTAATTTAGTAGAGGTCTCCATTCAAACATAATTTGATCACTCATTCAATTCTTTCAGATAAGAACTTACACAAAACGGGAAGACATTGACCAATTGTTAGCAGCTGACTTCGAATCAGTACAGAAAGCCTCTAGACATCGAAAATATTGCATGGACTTAATATGACATGAGATATATACTTTCATCTCTTCAATACCTAAAACATGCATTGACATAGGGAGCAGAGAACAAAGATGCCTAACGAAGAAATATTTCAATATCACTAACTTTCATTGCAAAAACATTAAATTTTGCATACCATATTAAATATCGATGTTATAGACACAAATCGTGCAAAATGTTTTTGTCACAACAATACGTGCGAACAACTTAAATCATTACACATGTAAGAAGTGGCATAGTAGTAAAAAAACTGCGTAATGCAGGAAAAAAACTACAACAGATTTAGCGTGGAGTTAATTTACACATTCGTGAACACCTGATAACTTCTCACGGAAGAAAAAACATTCAAACAAAGTTAACTGAACCTTAGAACATTTAAACACATAAAACATGGTTTAAATTTAGTATGTTGAAAAAAACCTGCACTTGCAGAAAAAAATCAACACACACAACAAGTGTTAGGCACAAAAAGGTTAATCATAGAACAACAACACAAAACCTTAAATTGAACACTTGGCGGCCAGGGGCCGACTTCTTACTACTCCCATGCATTCGCACATCGAGTTTTAGATAGGAAAGGGAAAACCCTACCCTGGGAGTGAAACATCTATAGATATCAACAAAAAGGCAATGACTGATATCAATTTCATGCCGAAAAGGCAGCGTTTACAATATGAATCGACAAGAATTGTAGTACCCTTGAACTTTCTATTTGCAAAAAAAAAAAAATAAAAATAAAAAAATTCGTGTGTCTCCTCACCAAAAACACTTTAAACATTACATGTGTAATTTGATATTTACACATGCTCCATGACAGTGGGAAAACTTAGCTGACTGACAAGGAGACAAGGTATTTGGTATAATTTTGCCGTGCTGGATGCAAAAAGCAAGATTTGATGAGTGTTATTGAAGTGCAAATAAATTTGAACACTATCACCAAAAAAATCCTATATTAAGTCAAAAGTCTCTTTCATTCAGTGATCACTGAGAAACATCGAGAAGATGCTTAAGTAGACTGTCTCTATGCAGCAAAATGTCCTGAATATGGAAAAGTCAATTGTAATAAAAAAAAATTTAACACTACCTTTTAGCGGCGTAGGAGATCTGAGTCTCAATACGCTTCATTTGTTGTCGGGGTGGCAACGGCGCACTCGAAGCTTCACGCTTCACCGGCCCATGTCGAAAATCACTGGATCGCAGGGATGTGCTCAGTTTCCGTGTTGACAGAGCAAGTTGACTGGAATCATAAGGCTGACACATGAATATTCCAGGCTGGCATGAAGAGGTTCCAGGTTGACTTGAAGAGGTTCCAGGCTGGCGTGGAAAGGCACCAGGCTGGCGTGGAAAGGCTCCAGGCTGGCGTGGAAAGGCTCCAGGCTAGCGTGGAGAGGATCCAAGCTGACTTGAAGACGAATCAGGAATCGGAGATGACTGTAGATCAGGCCGTTTCTTTTGCGGGAGAAGAAGCGGCGTAAAAGTAGAGGGACGCTTCCGTGGACAACGAAGAATAGTCGATTCAGGTATTGGCTCCGTCCGTCCCGAGCGGAGAGTCCAAGTACGGATTCAAGGCCGATACAAGGGCTGGACTCGTTGTCTCGGTTGCAAACTAATACTTGAAGTTGCACTGTTTGTGTGTGGAACAGGAGGAGAAAACTCAGGCGGTAGACGCTTGTTAGGTTTTGAGAAAGCTGTATTGCTGCTCTTCATCCATTCCGTGAATCCTTCGAGACTACAAAATGGCTTTCACTTGCCAGTGGCAAATATTGCCTCCCCACTAGCTGAATTATCTTATTGAGAATATCACTCGTGAGCCCAACTTTGCATTACTGACTGAGAATATCACATTTCATATTGACTGCAAATTTTCCATACCAAACTCCAACGCTGTTTTAGGGGTTTACTTTTGAGGCATGTTTGTTTGTTCATATATGTCTGTATGTATATTTCTTCATAGTTTTAGGTCATATGCACTGTGGAAGAAAAACACTATGACAACACATATCTAATATTGTACAGGTCCTCCGTGAACCTCTACCACTTCAGCCATGCGTCAATACATGGACTCCACAAGACGGCCGAAGGTGTCCACTGGTATAACGTGTAATATTTTTATAAGTGCCGCCCGTGATCATGCCAATGTCGGTGGTGCAGGGTCCATACGCCGCAACGTCCGACCCACATGGTCGCAAATTTGTTCAATTGAGTTCATGTCAAAAGACATGGGTGGCCATGGGAGAACACGCATGTCATCATCGTGTTTCTCAAATGGATCCTGGACGGTACGAGCTTTATGACAGAGAGCGTTGTCCATTTGGAACACCCCATTGCGGTCTGCAAACACTGACAGCATAAAACCTGGTTTTCAGTGTTGTATAGGTACGAGTTGGCGCTCAGGGTCCATCCACCGCTATCAGGGGAACAAAAACGCACCAGGAATACATACCTCAGAGCATTCCTCCTCCCACTTCTACGCGTGAGGTCACAGCATTTTGTGCGATCTTTCCATAGATGTTCAGAATGTCTGCCACCATCATTCCACTCAATGCAGTAGGAAACGTCGTTCATCAGAGAAGGGAACTTTTACCAAACTCCCGTGGTTCACGCCCGATGTTTTGAGGCAAACTCCTATCCCTGTCGTTGATGACGTGTTATGGTGAGGGAAGTTGTGTTCATGCATTGACACCGTTAGCTTGTACGGTAGAGAGATCTTTGCACTGCAGCTGTGAACACACCTCTCTCCCCAAGCATTTAGCACCCGTGCTTGTCCAGACCAAACCCGCAGGTAATGCGTTGCGCCTCTTTGCGTTCGTTTCTACACTTTAACTGCGGCAGCCCGTGAAAATCCCATACCTTTCGCCATAAGACTGCGGCAGCCCGTTACTGCTATGTATCTGATGAGTGATTCTTTACCTTTCCCATAAGAGTCAAATCTCGTCTCTTACCCATTAAAACCACCGTTTCGGCTCCAGCGGTTAATCCATGTGTCACGAGCAGAACGGCATAAGCACTTGACCTTTGCACGTGTACCCGGGCCCGCCGAAATCAATTTAAATGTCATATTAGGCGGTTATTATGTTTTACTCTTATTGTGTGCACTACACATCATTGTATCATGATGTGAAGTATGATACAAATTGGCTAATTATATTTTGCACTACATCAATTCCATTGTTTTGAATTTAATTTTTGACAGGAAATGGATAAAGTTTTCCTACAATGTTTAAGAAATTTTCGACCTTCAAATACCCATAAGTACGTATAATATTATACGAGGCTGTATGGTATCTCTCTCTCTCTCTCTCCCACCTGCAACAACATTCGGCAATGTGTTATCCGACATGCTATCATCCAGATGTAGCTCTTCTGTTTCTTTATCGACTACTTAAAATTTCTGCAGTTTGAACTAAAAGCATGTTTTTACTATTCGTGGGTTTTTTCACCAGATCTTTTCTAAGCAGCAGTCTGTTATTACGCTTTTCCTTATCAACCAATGGACACGGTACGCATTCATTCTGTCACCTTCTCCACTTCCTCTGTGTCGCTTACCAGAAACTTTTATCTTCCTGAAATACAAAGTGCTCACTGTAGTAATAATCCGCGATGGTAGCAGTTGTTCCACTTTGTTGGAGGCATGCCATTAGCGTAGGCACTTTAAAAACTGATGCTCCACTAGCATTTTGCAGTGAATTGAAGTACCTCGTTTTTTGAATGGGATGAGAGAGCATCAAATCAAACGATGATACTCTAAGCACTGGTGAAATTTGCTTTCAAAGGGCTGGCTATTTTTAATGTTCTAAAGTGTCTTGACGGGAGATTGATTTTTACTTCATCGTGCTGCAGTTTCGCTACGTATCGTTCCTCTGATTCGCAAATTTTCAATCACTCATTGGTGAGCATATTTAAATATGTGTTTGAAAAATGTGACTCTCAACGCTAATGTTGCAGTAATTTAAAAATCAAGCTCGGTCTGAAGGGTACATTTCGTACTTTTCTTAATCGACGTATTTTCATCCTCATAAATCAACGTATTCCCATCAAGCTTTTTATTTTTGCCGTTGTCCAACATGTTGTAACACACGCTAACAGGCCAAACAAGTCAAAATACATAGTTTAATTCTGCGAACTTTGAGGGAAGTCACCTTGTTCCATTCATTATGAAATACGATCTTAAAGCAATCATTCCATTTGAACCGAGAGCCATGTTTTAAAATTTTCTGAAAGCTTTGATGATGCAGTTTTGTCTTATACACTGGTGTGCAAACATTAAGGGCAAAGAGGATAAATTAGCATAACAGCGAAACGAGCAGGCAAAACGGACCGAAATACCACTCAGGAGATAGACAAGGATCCGGTACGGCAGGGCATGCGTATATATGCAGCATGACGTAAGGGGGGGTAGTGTCGGAAGGGTATAAAGCACACGGGCGGTGTACGCTCAGCAATTCGGTGAAAGCTATTGAACGGTGTACATCGGCTTGAACGACGTCGAGTTGCTGCCACCGTGTGATATGGCCAACAAGCAATCCAGTAGACGACATCTGGATGACTTTACCCGAGTTCGCGTCATTGGGAAGTTGGAAGAAAGTCGAAGTGTGACTAGTGTGGCCGAGGATTTCGGGCTCACTCACAGCATCGTTTCACGAGATTGGAGAGCATTTCAAACGGCAGGAACAGCTGTCCGAGAGTTTAGCAGTGGTCGTCCACGAGCCACCACGGCGCCGGACGACCGGTATATTGTACTACAGGCGAGAAGAGACAGACGGCAGACAGCGGGAGAAATGGCAAGGCACATGCAACAGACAACTGGGCGTCCGTTATAGCGTTTTACCGTGGCCAAGAGGCTGCAGAAAGGTTGCTGTTTTGCACGACGACCAGTACGGTGTGTGCCATTAACGCCTGCTCATCGGAGACGGTGGTTTCTGTGGTGCCAGGAACACAAGAACTGGACACATCAGCAATGGGGTCGAGTTTTCTTTACGGATGAGAGTCGATTTAGTCTGACGAGCGATTCTGGACGTAAACACATCTAGAGAGAGCAGGGAACACGCAATCACACCTCCAACATCATCAAAAGAGACCGGTTTGGGGGTGGCGGAGTTCTCGTTTGGGGCGGTATCATGCTTTGTAGCCGTACTGACCTCTACATCTTCCAAGGAGGTCCAGTCACTGGTGTCCGCTATTGTACCTAGGTTCTCCTGCCTCATGTGCGTCTGTTTAGAGGTGCTGTGGGTCCTGAGTTCCTCTTCATGGACGACAACGCAACACCTCATTGTACTGTGGCTGTCGTAGAGCTGTTGGAGAGTGAAGATATTCAACGCATGGATTGGCCCGCAAGGTCCCCGGACCTAAATCAAATCGAACACGTGTGGGACCTTCTCCGGAGACGCTTGGCAGCACGTCACTAGCCGCCAGCAATGATTCCGCCACTGCGATTTGCGCTACAAGAGGAATGGGCCGCGATGCCTCAACAGCTCTTTGACAACCTCGTCCTCAGCATTGACAGATGTAAATCCTGCAACGCAGTCAGGGCTGATCATATCCGCTATTAAAGACTGGATTTTTCTTGGCAGCCGCCTGTTACATGGACGTTTCTGTCTTCTGTCCAGTTGTGCTCGAAGCTACCTTTTCAATAAAGTGCCTTTGTATCCTTTGGATTCCTTGTTTGGACGGTCTTGCTCACTTGTCCCATATTCTTACATCTTGGGGATCGTATGGTACGATTTGAGTTCGTTAGGAGCACTTCTGCACGACGTTGCATTCGAAAAACTGTCTCGTCCTTAATTTTTGCACGCCAGTGTAGTAACTCGACAGCGACTTCAGTGTTCGTAAGCTTTAATTACGAAAATTTGGACTTGTAATCTTTCATAAAACACCGTAACATACTTAACAAATATACGTTTATATAAGACTATTCATCTGATGCTGCTTTTAATTTGAGGTCAGACGCCTGTTATGACACTGCCCAACATAGAAACCGCAACACCGAGCTCAAGTTGACGTGTAGTCGAAAAAGCGCAATACGCAAAAAAAATGTCAGTACGTGTAAACGACAAAAACCCGAAATGTGAGAAGCAAGTACAGCTGCTTTTATTTGGATTTGTTCAGTACGGAGTCAGTCAACCTCGAGGAGTTAAACAAGCCTGCAGACTACAAGGCATGCTTTCAATGTGATCATCAGAGCTGTGCTGTAGCATGGCAATCCAAGCAGCAAACAAGAAAGATGACACCGAATTTTCGTTTGCAATGAGCACATCTTTTTAATACTTTCCCACGCAAATAAAATTGTTCAGTCATTGATAGTCACTGGAACCTGTTAAAAATATCAACCGGGTTTCTAGAATCGATAAAACATGCAAAAATAGAAACAGCTATTTACTTCCACAAGCGACTGAAAAGTATGTTACGAAAATAAACAAATTGTGCAAAAAAAATGTCTCGTAGTAGAAGAAAGTAATCGGAGACGACGGATTTTCAAATAGAAGAGTAAAAGGAAGAAATATAAAGAGAAACATGATATAACTCCACGGCCCCTAGCGGAAGCATTTTGCATAATGCAAAAGTCAAAAACGTGCGTAAAGTATTCTTCATAGCAAAACCTATGCTAAGAAATTTTTTTTTTAAATTCGTCTCCTGGAAGCATGGATAGCGAGAAAAAAGGTTTTGATGTTTTCGCCTTCCAGCTGAAGGAAACATATACGTTATTGAAAGAGGATAATATTCCCCAATCCTTATTGTAAAGAATAGCATCTATTAGGAACAGGAGTTTTTCAATACAGATTTTGAACGCGGAGATACAACTGCAAACAGAAGTACACAGACACCACTCGGCGACAGAATTTTGAACTACAAGAAAAAAACTCCACAAATACAAGTGTTACAGAAGGTAAATGATATCCGGTGTTAAAAGAATTTTTTTAATTCGACATTTAGAAGCAGAGATATCAAGAAATACAGATTAAATATTTTCCTCCCTAGAGGGAAACTGTGCATTATTTTGTGAAGCAAATGCACACAAAATATTTTCATAGTTAGTCGAATCTGGGCAGAAAAGGAATTTTTTCAATCGGATTTCAGTTCCGAAGATATTGCTGAAAACAAGCTATAAACGGAAACGTGAACTTAAGCCCTCACGCGTGCGTTAAGAAAAATTTTAATTATACGCAAAACATTTCACGAGAGAAACGCTCTCCGATAAAGAAATAATTTTTCAAATCGGAGTCTTAGAAGTAGGGATACCGACAAAAATAAGATATGCATCTAAAGCCCCTGGCGAAAAAAAGAGCACTTTTTTAAGCAGAAGATATTCTCGAAAGTTTTTTCTTGGAGAGCGGTATCCCTCTGAAAGCCGATTCATAATCTGCGCTTTTGAATCGACTTTTCAAAAACCCAGATTTTGCTGCAAATACATCAGAAACAAAAATGTGCATTTACGCCCCCTGGTAGTGAAATCATTCTTTACCAAATATCAGAAATTATATGCCGAACATTTCTCAGTAGAACCCTATCTGATACAGAAAAAAAATCATCAAGAAACTATACCCGAAATAGTCTTCCATCTAAATGGCATCGAAAAGAACAAATAATTTTCTCAATCGGATATTTAGAAGCAAATATACGGAATGAAATCAATTTTGAATTCAATGGCATCTGCATTTACGCTTTCTGGAGGCAAAGTTATGCATCCTAAAAAGCCAGAATCAGAAACGATTATCGTTCTATCGTTCTCACATTTCAAGCGTTCCAACGCAAGAAGAATTTTTCAAATCGGACTAACTGTTTCAGATATATGGTGTCCACATACGGATGAACGAACAAAGTTACACTATAGGAACGTATTTTTTTACAAAAGATGTGCTAAAACTGGGCAAGCAGTTGTTGGAGGTCCGCTGCCGAGGGAGCCGTCAGTTAGATGTGTTGGCTAATAATGTGCCAAAGGTGTTTAATGGGCGACAAGTCCTGTGAGTTTGGTTACCATGGGGGAATGATCATGTCCTGGAGACTGTCGATCGTAACACAAGCAATGTGCAAGCGGGTGTTGTTGGTTGTTGTGTTGCAGGATCGTATCCGGCGTGGAAGCCAGAAGAGGTTGTATGACGGGATTCACGATGACATCGACGTAACGCCTCGGCTTTAAAGTGCCACGAATATGGACAAGTGACTTTCTGCTGGCGCATCCGATTCCACTCCACAGCAGTGTAGAATGTCGAGAAGTTGTATGGCGGCCAATTTTAAGGGCTTCCCGCATATGGTTGACACTGATCGTACCATACAGATGTAAATCCCTCTGGCACGTCGAAATAAACCGTGAAAACCACGCTTTTCCATTGAATAATCCAATGTCGTCTCTCTTTGCGGCATCTACAACGATGAGACCTGTGACATAGCAGCAACGGGCAGTTGTGGTTTAGGAAACTCGCCAGTTTTACCACGTCGAGCAAACGTCGTCATACATTTGGCTGGACACATAGTAGCACAAGTTGCCGCACACCCAGGTAACACCAGGATAATTGTGGGGAACGGCTCGTAAAAAAGCTCTTCTACGAAGCAGGAGATCTTCACATATATATTTGGCAGGCAACTTGGTCAACTTCCTTTCCGTCGCGTCATTCGGTATTCCGTGACGCAGTTTGATGCGCAGCTTTGCTCTTGGCTTACATTGCGCAATATTCATGCAGAAATTGCTCATAAACTGAGACAAGCTGTAGAATATAGATAATTCTGTACTGATCTCGGTCAAACAGTTTAACATATTGTAGAGGTACCGTCGATATATACGCGACATATCCGGAACGTTTTCGACGAACATATTCGATCCTATACATATGCGCTACTAAGCGGCGAGCACGTACGTGCGCGGTTTTGAAATCCAGCTCACCAGGCATCAATGTTACCGATCATAGCAAAACTTTGACAATTTGCGTACACTATATTGCCAAAAGTATTCGGACACTACTAAATATTTGCATAAGTGCAAAGAACGCTTGCGCATGAAGGTGCGCTGTGAGTGGGGAAGTACATATATAAAGTTGAAATGCTCTGTCGTATTATCAGTAACTTTGAAGCGGATATGCCGTGTGGAAATGAACTTTTCGAGTTCTAGCGTGGGCTGGTCATTGGACTTCATTTGAGTAACATTTCCATACAGAGCCTTATATTAAACATACCAAAATCAACTGTAACTGATGTCGTAAAGAAACGGAAGCAGGGCCGTTCAACAATAGCAAAAAACAAAGCTATACAAAAAAACAAAAACGTTCAGGAAGGCCGCACAAATTGACGAAACGTGACAGACGAAATATGATAAGAGATATTAAGAAATCCCGTTCTTCCTCTGCCGTTTCCATCACTTCTGAAGTAAGAAATGCGTGTAATGGTTGGGTTAGTACCATAACTAACCGCAGATAGTTGCATAATGTGAGTTATTATGGTAGAGGAGTGGTATACAAGCCACATATCACTACCGTGAATGCGAAGCGCTGTTTGGAGTGGTGTGTCTTCCTTCGTTCCTGGACTGTGGGCGACTGGAAAGCTGTTTACTGGAGTTATGAGTCACGCTTTCCACTCTTCCAATCTGATGGGTGTGTTTAGATTTGGCGACAACCCGGCGAACCATTTTCGTCGGACTGTGTTCTTCCAACGGTTAAGTTTGGTGGAGGCTCCATCATGGTGTGGAGTTGTTTTTTGTGGATAGGACTCGGCTCGTTGGCCATTTCACCGCAAACCATGAACTCTGAAGCGTACCTTGACGTTTTGGATAGTTCTGCCCTACCAACAATGTGGTAGTATTATGGAAATGACCTCTGTTTCTTCGAACACGATCTGTTTACTTTACACGGCGTATGAAGGACTGATTTCTTGAAAATCAGGTAGAATTGTTAGACTGGCCTGCTCAGAGTCCTGATCTTAATCCCATAGAACACCTCTGGGATGAAATGGAGCGACAGATGCGAAATAGACCACAACGACCGTCTTCGCTCTCCAATCTGGCAGCAGCTTTGCAGGGTGAATGGCGAGCCATTGGTGTCGAGACCTACCGGAAATTGATTGATAGTATGCCCCGACGTGTTGCCGCTGTCATACAAGCAAAATGTAGACCTACTAACTATTGATTGCGATAATAAAACCATTCGTCCCAAAACATTGTGATGATTTATTTGATTTGATTTTTTTGAGATTTAACGACCACCGTGAGCAACTCAATGAGCTATAAGCAGTCGCCCGTCCCTAATTTAGGGTCACTGTTTCCAGGGAAGGGAGAGAGCCAGTGCCGTAAGACAAACACAACATCCATGCCTCACCGGGATTAGAACCCGGACCCCTTTCGGACGAATGATCAGAGGCCATCGCCTTAGACCACTGCGCCACCTGGGCGGCAAACATTGTGATGCCCGAATACATTTAATAATACAGTGTATCTCAACTAGCCCCATTTTTCATGTGATTTCTATGCTTCTTCATCATCTTTTTTCCGGGTTTGCAGTTTCCATGTTGAGCAGTGCAATTTGGACGGCCTTTGATATTTTTGACAGGAATTGAGATTTTCTGTTATTTCTCTCATTTATTATTGCTACATTTAATCGCTACGTGCAGATCTGGTTTTCAGTACGTCTTTTGGAAAAACGTAGGTGCATTTATATCATCACGAGTTGCGTCAGGCTATGGACACTATATATCTGGACCTAGTGGTCCTATTTGAAAAACCTTTTCATCTTTGGCAAACCTGAATCATGAGAAAGAAGTGCACACATTTTTCGCTGTATTACCGCTTACAATCTTGCAGATAGGGACACGAATGCAGATGCTGTTGACCTCGATATACTATATTTTGCTTTATATAATTGCTTCTGAAGCTCCGAAAGAAAAAATTGTTTCTTTCCGTAAGTTTACCGACGCTTTCTACTTCAAAAGATGCACAGTTTCGCTCCAGGCAGCGTAAATGTATGTCTCAATTTCGTCTCTCCCTGTAAGTGGCGAAAAAAGAAAACATTTTGCGACGCACAATTGTTTTTTATTTATTTATTTTTTTGGAAGATGCCATTCACTGAGAAAAACGTTTTAAGCAAATTTCCTGCTCAACATAATGAACGGTTTTCCTACTGTAGGTAAATGTACATGTCATTTTTCTCTTACAAAATATGTATTTCTGCGAGTTCAATTTGAGAAATTCTTCTTGTGTCGCATACCTTTCTGTGCCGCCCCCGTGGTGCAGTGGTCTAAGGCGCTGGCCTCTGAGCATTCGTCCGTAAGGGGTCCGGGTTCGAATCCCGGTCAGGCATGGATGTTGTGTTTGTCTTACGGCACTGGCTCTCTCCCTTCCCTGGAACCAGTGGCCCTAAATTAGGGACGGGCGACTGCTTATAGCTCATTGAGTTGCTCACGGTGGTCGTTAAACCTCCAATCAAAAAAAAAATACCTTTCTGTACCGGGAACGTTTTAACATAAATTTTTCGTATTGCACAGTTTTGACGCGGGGTGGGGTGATTGTGCATCCCTGTTTGCGACTATCTCCCCTTTTTATTATTTGATTTAAAAATCTCTTTTTTATTGTGGGTTATGTACTAACCTCCAGACTGTGCACATTTCCCCCTTTAATTAGTTCACGGGTTTCCCGCTAGATGTATTGTATACACTGTTTTCTCGCTCTCGCTAATTCTGAAAACAGTATTTGAAAACTTCGTTTGCCACGCATAGACTACATGATGAGCGTGTCTGTACTTTCCACTTTTTCGCTATGCACAGTTCTGCCAATATGTCGGACACTATCTAATCTTTCAAAAATCCGATTAGAATCCTTTCCTGGTCGGATATCATCTTGACCCGAAAGAACATTTTGAACACATTGTCTCTCTTCAAAGAATGCACAGTTTTGCGTCTAGTAGGCGTAAAGGTATCCCATGTTATATTATTGATATCTCTAATTCTAAACGTCCTATATGAAAAATACTTTTTGCTTTACTTTGGATAGCACTCGTAGTAAAGAATCGTTTAGATCATCACACTAGAGAGCGCAAGCCCATATTTCTGTTTGCAACATATTTGCTGCTTATCTACGCATCTTAGAATCCGATTGAAAACACTCTTGTTTATTCGAAATACCACTCAGTACGAAAAACATTGCATGCATATTTCTCATACAGTTTTTCCACTAAGGTCGCAAATGCATATTTCCGTTTCCTCCATACCACTGCTTCTAAAATTCCGATTTGAAAAATTGCTTCTGCGGTTTCATAACTTTCACGGTGAAAACATTTTTCGTGTATTTGCACACTTCCGTAACGCACAGTTTTGCCACTAGGGGTAGTAAAAGGAGTTCTGTTTGCAACATATTTTTGATTTAATCTACGGTTCTAAAAGCCGATTTGTGAAATCTGTTTTCTTCTCAAATGTCAGTCATCAGAGAAAACCATTCTATGCACATTTCCGGCTCAAAAGAAAAAAAAAATAAGAAAAAGAAGAAGATACGCACATATATGCATAACGCCTGTCAAAATAACAATGCCACACCAGCACGTCGTGATGCGATCTGCATGAAAATTGGCAGGCAGGACTGTAACCTACAGATATGCATATTATTCCACTATCAAATCCATCGGATTCAAGCTGGCACTGTTACAACAGCGTGATTGCGGTGATCCGTCAATAGGAGATCGAAGGGTCTTTCGGAGTAACATTGCCGCTAATTGTTGAAGAGTGACTTCTGGAGCAAAACCAGCTGAGGTAAAATGCTGCGAATCAATCAGTTTCTTGATTGCCATCAGTGAGCGGATTTCAAAAAAGGGCTCATTATGATCATGTAGTATGAAGCCAGCTTCTTGACTCGGTGTATTGGGTCAGATTTTTACCACCACAATGCTCCCTCAGTCTCCGGCAGCTGGAATGTACCTGGCCAAGGCAGCGGCCAGTGCGACATGAAGGCAGAGGGTGCTAAGAATCCCCGGAGGACCGGACTAGGCTGCCATCTGATGCTGACCTTGGCTACTTACAACGGACGCTCCCTATCTTCTGATTCAAGGCTTCTTGAATTGGAAGAGGAACTACAAAGGATCAAGTGGGACATCGTGGGGCTAAGTGAGGTAAGGAGAAAAGGAGAAGATCTCATCGAACTGAAAAGTGGACATCTCTTCTACTATCGTGGGACAGATACTGGCAGAACTAGTGGTGTTGGATTTATAATAAACAAGAAACTGAAGGACAAAGTTGTAGAAGTTGAAAGTTCCTCTGACAGAGCTGCACGACTTGTTATCCAACTCTCGAAAAGATACCAGGCTCAGATTATTCAAACTTATGCACCCACCACAAGTCATCCTGAAGAAGAAATTGAAGAATTTTATGAGGAAATTTGTCATCTAAATAATAAAGGTAAGCAGCATTTGAAGATAATTATGGGAGATTTCAATGCAAAAATAGGGCAACGGCAACAGAATGAAACTTCAGTAGGTAAATTCGGTCATGGCAACAGAAACCAGCGTGGAAATACTCTCGTTGAGTTTGCAGAGGCAGAAGGGTTTTTCATCTTGAACTCCTTCTTCAAGAAAAAGCCACACAGGAAATGGACATGGAGACATCCAAATGGGACGACAAGTAAAATTGGTTTTATTATGTGTAACAAAAAATTCGTCATAGAAGACTGCAGTGTGCTAAACAAGTTCAACACAGGTAGTGACCATAGATTGGTGAGATGTAAGATGCACCTCAACACTAAACTTGAACGTGGCAAGCTCATAGGACAAACAAAATCTATTGACATAACCAACCTTAAAAACACCATAATACCTTCAAGTTAGAACTGAAGAACAGGTTCTCTGCTTTAGAAGGCCTAACATCGGAAGAAGTGGACATCTCTGAAGTTAACAGAAAAGTAACCAAAGCTCTTATGGAAACAGCAACAAAATTAGCTGGGTCTAAGAACAAGTTGCATGTGAACAAATTATCAGGAAAAACCAAAATATCGATGCAAAAAAGAAGAGAGATAAGGACAACTAAAGAAGATGTGACTTCCAAAGTGGAATATATAGAGCTATGCAAGACAGTAAGAAAAAGTATCACTGCAGACGTAAGGAAATTCAACTGTGAACTAGTGAGGAAAGCAATTGAAAACAACCAAAGCCTAAAGATAGCAAAGGGACATCTCAGTAAGGGAAGAAAACAGATTATAGCACTGAGAAAAGAAGATGGTTCTGTAACAAGAAATAGAGGCGAAATTTTGACAAGAGTGAAAGATTTCTACTCCAAATTATATGAAAGGGATGATATATGCACTCCAGACATCATGAAAGATACCAGTACCAGAGTTCCTCCAGTCCTTCCAGCAGAAGTTGCACATGCAATCAAGAACATGAAGCGAGGAAAAGCTCCAGGAGAAGATGGAATTACTGTAGACATCATACAAGAAGCAAGTGGAGAAATCGAAACAGTACTCGCCCAAATTTTCACTCGATGCCTTAATGAAGGAAAGATTCCTGAGGATTGGAACACCGCTACAATGATCCTGCTACATAAGAAAGGTGACATTGAGGATCTCGGAAACTACAGACCTATCAGCTTCCTATCAGTAGTTTATAAAATCTTCACTAAAGTTCTTTCACACCGCTTGAAGGTAACACTGGACATGGCTCAACCGAGAGAACAAGCTGGATTCAGGAGTGGCTACAGCACAATAGATCATATCCACGTGCTGAGAGAACTAATTGAAAGAGCGAGGGAATATGAACTTCCATTGTGCATGGCTTTTATCGATTATGAAAAAGCCTTTGATTCGGTGAAACCATCAGCAGTTACAATGGCTCTGAAAACCTGCGGTATTGAAGATGCATACATTAATATTATTAATAACATCTATGAAAATGCAAGTGCAAAGATTAGGCTGTTTGAAAATACAACACACGTAAAAATTGGAAAGGGAGTGAGACAAGGTGACACCATATCTCCGAAGCTCTTTAATGCCACATTGGAGAGTGTTTTTCAGTCATTGAGCTGGGTAAACAAGGGGATAAAGATTAATGGAGATTATCTAACCCACCTTCGTTTTGCTGATGACGTAGTCATTTTTGCAACTACCCCATCAGAGCTGCAGAGTATGATCCAGGAACTTGCTGACAAGAGTAAAGAAGTGGGATTAAAAATGAACTTTCAGAAGACAAAAGTGATGTTCAATGCTTTTACAAGAAATGAAGATTTATCGATTGATGGAGAAAAGCTGGAGATAACAGACACGTACGTTTATCTTGGACAGCAGATATCAAGTGAGGGTCACATTGATGAAGAAATTAATCGGCGTACAAAACTTGCCTGGAGAGCTTTTGGAAGAAACAGCATAATTTTCAAGAGCAATATGCCATTATGTCTTAAAAGAAAAGTGTTTGATCAATGCATCCTTCCAGTGCTTACGTATGGTGCGGAGACGTGGACCTTAACTAAAAGAGACATACAAAGGCTGCAGACAACTCAAAGAAGCATGGAGAGGTGCATGCTTGGTGTAACCAGGAGAGATAAGAAGAGGAACTCGTGGATCCGAAAAATGACAAGAGTGGAAGACATCATGATCAGAGTTAAATCCCTGAAATGGCAATGGGCTGGACATACTGCCAGAAGGACAGATCATCGATGGACAGCCGAAATTTTAGATTGGATTCCAAGGGACAGGAAAAGACCCAGAAGAAGACCACATGGGAGATGGGTGGATGAAATTCGAAAGTATGCAGGGGTGACATGGAGGAGACTGGCACAAGACAGACCGTTGTGGAGGAAACTTGGGGAGACCTTCGTCCAGCAGTGGATTGATAATGGTTGACAATGATGATGATGATGATGACACGGTGCATGAGCAAAGGTATGGACACATTCGGTTCGGATGCGGTCGATCAAGAACGATTACAGGATGTAAAATCCGTTTGATAAGAGAACAGGCACTTAGAGAACCGACAGCCTCGCTCTCAGTCACGAGAAGAGAGCCAAGTATCGGTCACCAAATCTCACGTCAAACCAATGTTTTTGTTTCGATGTTTAACAACCACTGTGAGAAACATTTAGGGATACATACGGTCGGCCTTCGCTAATTTGTGGCCACTGGTCCCAGAGAAGGGAGGAAGCCAACGCTCTAAGAAAAACACACTACCCGTGCCTCCCCCAGGACTCGAACTCGGGAGCAACCGTTAGGACTATCAAAAATCCTACTCCTCTGATCACTCGGTCAGAGGGGCAGCACAAACCATTTCAAACGATCTACGGAAAGCAGGCAAACAAGTACAGCGTCCACGGCGTTGCTTACCACTAAACCCTACCCTGCTTCGCCAGCGCTGGGAATTTTCTTGCTGCCTCCCTCCAGCTTCCTAAGTTGAAGAATGACGTTGCGTAGCGTACAGCGATGAATCTTGCTGCTGTTTTAGCCAGATAGTTGTCGGTGTTGTCAACGCGGCAATCTATCGAATGTCATCGAACGACATACCGCCTAAATAGCAATGGTATGTGGGGCTATCACCTATAATTCACGCTCCAGTTTAGTGTTAATACTGAACATGCTTTGAGGTAACGTATATAAGGTATCAAATGCTTTGAGGTAGCAGCCCTAATACTGAAAATGCTTTGAGGTAACGTATACAAGGTATCAACATGCTATGTGTGACCAGCAGGATCACCAGATCTGTCACCGATATAGCGTGTCGAGAGAATGCTGGGAAAACACTTCAAGGTACTGCATCAACCACCTCTAACAACAGATGCCCTGCGATACCTTTTCGATGAAGCCACAGTGCTGCATAAGTCATTTGTATAACCCTATCCCGCGGCGGGTGTTTAAATGCATTGTTCATTAGAGAGAATTTACTTCATACTAGTCTAATTTACTTCACCTGTATGCCTTTTGTTTCAGCATTACTTTCATTTTAAATATCTGAAAATGTGTGTTAAAATTTCTTACGCATTGTGCTGCTAGTAAGTTTTGCAACATGTGCGAGACCACTTCCTGGATCTGCAATTTTGGTGAGCATATTTACACTCCAAATTGTTTACAGTTTTCGTAAATCCTACACAAAAGAATTTTTATTGCACATGGTACCAGTAAGTAATTAAGAGCACTTTTCGCATTGCGAATTTAGCGATTTTAATTTTAAAATTTACAGAAAACGAAAATGAATTTGTTCTACTAAGGGGACTATTACCTTTTCGCTCATTTTCACCTTATATAAAAATCCGTTCCGAATTTTTTTTATGTGACGCAATGTTTTCATTATGTGAAACATTTTGTGTGGACTTTTTGCTTTTCTACACAGTCGAGTCATATTATTGTGACCACTAGCCAATTTCCAGAGTAACAGCCGTGTGCAGCGCGGACAGCAGCTAAACGGGCTGGAAGTGACGGAATAAGGTGTTGGAAGGTGTTTACAGGTATGTGGAGCCATGTTGACTGCAGTGCATCTGACAGTTGCTGGAGGGTGCGTAGTGGAGTATCTATAGATCGAACAACGCGATCGAGGTGGTCCCACAGATGCTCAATTGGGCTTACGTCTGGGGAATTAAGGGGCCGGGGAAGTACTTTGAAGTCTTCATCGTGCTCTTCCAACCACTCTCGAACATTTCTAGCTGTGTGACACGTCGCATTGTCGTTCTGGAAGATCCCATCCGCCCCAGTGAAGGCAATCAGCATATATGGGTGTGCGTGGTCTGCAAGGATGGATTCATAACGAATTCGGTCCGTAGTGCCTTCTACAGGTATGAGTAGACCCAGAGAAGGCCACGAAAACATTTTCTAGACCATAACTCTGCTCCCACCAGCTTGTGTTCTTCCAGCAATGGTTGAAGAATGTTTGTTCTCCAATTTTTCTCGCCTTATACGCCAACGTCCATCCGTTCGATGAAGCAGAAAATGTGACTCATCGGAGAAGGAAATCCTTTGCCAATAAGCGGATGTCCAATTCTGATACTGCCGTGCAAATATCAGCCTTTTTTGCCGATGCACCTCCTTTAACATAGTTGCAGTGACCATCGGTCTGCATTGGAGCCCCATACGCAGCAGGGCTCGCTGAACTGTCGTTTAGACACACTTCCGGTAGCCCCTGATTCAATCGGTCAGTGTGTTGCTCCACTGTAGCTTGTCGATCGGACCTCACGTACCGTGGAAGCCGACGTTCACTACTCACGTCAATTGCACGTGGTGCTTCGCAGTTTCCACATCGCTTATTCGCAATGGTGTCATTTCTCCAATCACGATACACTTTAACCACAGAACGCAAACAGTTCCCAAACTGGGCTGCTTTAACAATACTGCCACCCTTGGCCCGAAAGCCGATAATCATCCCCTTTTGCAAATCTGATAAATCGCTTCGTTTATCCATGACAGCAACGAGTGATACGTTTTCATAATGCCTACACCGCACCTTATATACCCTCCAATCCAGCTGACGACACGCGCTTTCATTCATTGGTTACGAGCTGTAGACATCAAAAGTAGGAGGTGGTCACAATAATGTGACCCGACTGTGTATAATGCACAGTTCTGACTGTAAGAGACGGAAATGCACATTTGGATCCGAAGTCATAGCTTCGCTTGCAAATTGGCGATTAAAAAAAGTTTCTTCCATAACATAGCATTCACTGGCACAGAACTTTAACACTGTACCTGCTTCTAATGATGCAGTTTTCCTACTAGGAGCGCAAGTATTTATTTCTATTTGCGACGGTTTCTGAAAAATCCACCAAAAGAAGTTTCTTGTTTTGTGTGGATTTTTTTGTGAATAACATTTTCTGTGAGTTTTTTGTTATTGTAATTCAGTTTCCTGATAGCACTGGAACAAAATATTTCTGTTTGGAGCTTCTAAAAATCAATTTTAAAAATCGTTTATATATCAGACTGCTTTCTCTATGACGAACAGATTGTTATAATTAACTCCTAGTTATGAGATTCCATATGCCAATAAATGTTCGACGGTTATTACGTTTTACGTTACCATACATTTTGTTTTATTCAAAAGATGTGCTCATTATATCCGAGAATTTGGTGTCATATCTCCCATTTTTTTTTCTGTTTCAGCGTTTAGAGACCCCCGTGATCTTCTAAGGCTCTAAGGAGGCTCTCAGAACAAGCTCACGATCCATGCGCACTCATCACCCGAACCCGGGATCAACTCCGATAAACAACTAGAAGCTAGATCTTCTGACGAATTGGCCAAAGGGGCGACACATCGTCCATTGCATTATTCATGGTGCTTCTGGGGATTCTATTCGAAAGAACAATTTCAACACTAATTTAAATCAAATTACATATTAAAAATAGCCAACATATTTCTTGTTATCATTATCATAATTTAGAATATCACGTGTCATTAAGTTCGTTGTGCTCTTTGGGTCTTAATAAGTAAAACAAAAACTGTTTTCTTTGTGAAACCTGTGCACCAAATATCTAAATTTAGGACACAAACTAGGTTTCGGCATTTCATTTAATTAACATTTCTGAAATTCTAACTAAATGAAATGCCGTGAACTCACATAGAATCTTTTTCAATAGGTTTTGTTTTCTATTCCAAACAAGTGGGTATGTTTTGTTTTCAAAACGTTGCTGTCATTACCTAAAACGTTCTGATATTAGAAATAGGAATTTTCCATTTACAGCGTAGTATATCAGAGCACATCTGAAACTTAGCAAAACTGTTAGCATACAGTTCATTTTAAAAAAAGAATGATGTACCACGAATAGCTGATACATTTTGTTTTAAAATTCAGATATTTTTTGGACTTCGGAAAGCGGGAAATGAAAAAAAAAAGAAGAAACTTCGTATCTATTAAAATCAGTCGAAAATAGGCTATAATTCCTGTACACACTGATTATAGTACTTCAAAACAAACATTTCAAGCTAACAACCAAAGTTGATGAGTTAAGCACTCGCCTCAGTTTTAAAACCTTTTTTGATTTTTCTGTGCAAAGAATTTAAATAATATTTTGTGTTTTGTGTACAATAATCAGATATTAGTTAGCCCTACAAAATACTAATTGGAGTTACAAACTTTATTCTTAACGAAGGATTGTAACAGTGTGCTTGCGATTTGTCAACTTTTTGCACTCATCATTCTTTGGACATGGAAGAGTAGCTTAGTTTTGTAATATTTTGAACTGCAACGTTACTTCTCACAGTTTTCAAAATAATTATGTATTTAGAACGCATCATTTTTGTGATTCAATTTGCTAATTATTTCATTTATTTCCTGGAAGCGTACTTAATAATAATATGGAACTGAACATTTCTAGGAGTTAGACATTGGACTGCAAAAAAGTAAAATTTCGTTTCCGAGTGCCACAGAAAAGTACTCACGAAAGCTGAGGCAGCTGTTATAGAGTCTCCTGAGCTTACTAAGTGAATATCCAGGAATACTCTCGGGAATGTATTCCGGAATGTGTTCAATAATATCTGGAAATGACAAAACAAGAACATTAACATTAACATCAACTGAAATGAAATGCTTTTTATTGTGAAAATTTCAACATTTGATTCAATAAATCTTTTAGCTTTCTTCAAGTAATTTAACATATTTTTTGAGACAAGATTCTTTTATTTCTAACTTGGCAGATTATTGTTTTCTGCATTTTTCATCGAACATATGCAGTAGCCAGGAGAAAATACGTGCATTTCCCCATAATGTTCCGGCCGCATATATACCTAAAAACTTTGCTAGTACTCTATTAAGCGAATGTCATGAATTGCAATCAGGGCATCAGTTTAATGAATTACTCGTATACAGACTATATATACTCTTGATTTGCGAGCGTTTGCAAAGAATAATCGTATTTGAAGAACTAGGAACGTCCTTCACAATAAGTGACGTATCTTTAAAAGCAACGTTTAGGTACCACAACAATAAAACTATTTCAGTAACCTCACATAACCAACAACATTTTAAAAGGAAAAACACCTATAGTTTTTCTGCCTAAAAATAAATAAAAATTTGTTTCTTCGCCCATTTATCATATTCTTGGATTTTTTAATCGGCTTTCTTTGTATCTCTACATTCATTGGCTTTGAGATCTTTTACATGTCTCAGAACTTGCATTCGATCGAAAATGCAACCACGACTAACACTTTTGCTCTACAGTAGGTTCTGGGAAATATAAGAGTAATTCTACTTTCTCATGACCGTAGGTACCTGCTTAACACAATATTATCTGTGTCGTACTACAGAATTGAAAACGTGTGTCAACACGACAAATCTGCAGTGGGACATTCTGTCCGCGTAGCTCAGTTGGGGGAGCGACCTACCCTTGACTGAGGGGGACACGGGTTCGGTACCCGCGGGGACAAACTTGTGTTTTCACATGTCATTCGTTTTATCACTGTTCTGACATGCTGCCATTTGCATTCTTCTTTTGATTTATTTTTGTCTGTAATTTTGGTGCCTTTCCTCTATCCATAAGCTCATAAAATATCCGAATTTTCAAAACCGCTTTCGTATAGACCATGAGTGACAAGCTATCACTTATTGTGGAAAATTTTCTCAAAACCTTACTTAATTTTCTACTTATTTGTCTTGACGTTACAAACTACGAATTCCAGAACACCGCAAGCCCCGGAAGCGCAGTGGTATAAGCGCTGACTTGTGACCATTCCTCCGAGAAACATCCGTGTTCGAATCCCGGTGAGGCATGGATGTTGTGTTTGCCTTACAGCAGTGGATCTCTCCCTTCCCTGGAACCAGTGGCCCTAAATTAGGGACGGGCGACTGCTTCTAGACCATCGAGTTGCTCACGGTGTTCGTTAAACCTTAAAAAAGCCCGACGAAAACTAGTCACAACTGAATTACTCATATGGATTCAATAATATTTGTTTTAGGTAAGACTCACACGTTTTCTTTAATATCTCTGAATGCGCCAAAATATATGTTTTCAGTATCGACAAGTGTTACTATTTCGATTATAGGAAGGAGAAATTGCATGCCGTAAAACGTATTGCCGCTTATTTAGAAGCTCCTCAAGCTTGGCAACATTTCAAAAACAATCGCATTAATACTTCTCTGGGTACTAGATGGCACATACGTAGGAATCGATTTTCTGTACGTGAATGTAGATAATTAACCTTTTTCACGGGGCGATTAATATTCGGATTACTGTATGCAGCCGAAAGTTAACTGAAACGTTAACAACAACTTAACTTCTTAATCCTTTCTGCCACATAAAGCAGACATTCTTTTTCTGTTATGAAGCTCCTTAACGTGAGTAAATCTTTACAAAATACTTGCGAAAATATAAAACCCTGTCACAGCGTTATTCCTGTGATGTGCAGCAAAGTGTTGCGATGCAAGTAAGGGACTGGGATATAACCATCCAGAGTTTATAACTTCGAAGTAGATCAAATAATTTCGATCTACTCAATTTCATCGAGGTTTAAAATTATTTGATCTACTCCGAATTTATAAAACCTGGCGGGGAATGAATAGTCAGCGTTCCTTTCCTCACCTACCACTCTTACGCTGTGCCGATAAATGCTGTACTTAAATCTGACGAACCAACCACTACTATATTTTTCAGTCATAAGACTTTTGAATTTACAGTATGTCACGCTCTCAGCTTTGTGGCCCTGGCCGGATGCGCAGGCTTACGAGGTGCCCCAAACGGGCTCTATACCCTCAATGGAGGGTCCACGCACAGTGAGGTGACCGGCAGCTCCAACAGAACCCAACCACTACTGGTCTGACATGTTTTTATGATTCCTCCTTCGCCTTGTTCTTAAGGGCAGTTAAAAGGCTGTTTGCTTCATTCACTGTGTTTGCATGGTTCACAGGAGCATGGTTTTGGGCTACTCTTCCCTACGATACTTAACAGTCATTTCATCTTCTTTTAGGAATAACCACTTAAAAGCTCGAATGTTGCTGTAGTTAATGGTGCGGTTGACTCGGATGATGCTTCTTTCTTCTGGGACATCTTTAAAATTTCTCTAATGATGGAGTTCTTAGGCATAGAGCATGACTGAAATCCAGCTGACGCACACTTTTCTCGAGCCGCCGTAAAACTTGCATTTTAACATCCAGTGTAATACTTTTTGTTGGCCCTATTGAGGCAATACCAGCACTATCTACCATTCGTGCTCTTTTGATCAGTCATTATGGTCCAAAACTCTCCTGACAGCAGTAATAGCATGAAACGAAATCACGGGGAATAAACCAAAAATTTTGATTATTATGTAATTTATTAAATGTTACACATGTATCGTAATATGGTACATATTTTAATATGCTCACGCGCAATGCTCACGCACCTGTGTTTAAAAATTTTCTTGATTTATTCGAAATAATGTACGACATGTACGAAACTAATTTTTTGGGGGTAGGGGTCCGCTAACTGTTTCCTGCTGTCGCACTGGAAGACATATTTTCCACAGATCTAATTCTTTAATTTCTGCAGAATGAAAGACTGCAATTTAGGAACTTTTTTGAATCCGATTTGTATTTGTAGATATCACTGATCAACAAATTTTGACCTTTCATTTTGTTATGGCTATCAAATTATAATTTTTTTATGCATTTTGGGTAGCTGATCATGAAAATGATGATTAAATTGATATATTGACTCTTGTGTTTGAAAAAAGGTTCTTTCCTATACTGAAATAAAATATTCGTTATTTACATGACATTAAGATATACACCCTTTGCAAATAAAATAAAATAGAAACGAAGCACTCAGAAAGAATAATCAGGTCGAGATGAAAATTGGAATGTGCAATGTGCATGTATAATAGGAAAGGAAATGATTGCAAACCAGAGTAGTTGGGCCATTTATTCTGATAAAACAACAACACAAGAGGAACAAGTAAGTGCATTGAATCGCCCCCTCTGCCTGGGATACAAACGAGTACCCACAGAGGCATAAAGCTAAGGGACACTGTCCTGAAGTATAGCATGTCAGATGGTGTCCAAATTGATGACCAGTTCGCCAACATTTCGGGGTGAGCATTAGTAGCGTCCCATCATGTCCCAAACATTTTCGATCGGTGACAGGGCCGGCGATCGGACTGGCCATGAAAGGGTGTCGACATTACGGAGGCAAGACTGGTGGAGCCGTTCCGTGTGTGATCGAGCATTATTCAGTTAAAAAATTGATCGGTGATGCTTCTACAGGAATGGAAACACAACAGGTCGTAGAATGGCGTCGACGTACCGCCGAGCCGTGTGTTGGAACTGTGCCGACAGGTGGTGCAGCGGAGGAGGCCAACGGCAGACATGAGGAAAGTGTGGACATGTGAATACGTGTGAGAACTTAATTCTGAGCTGATATGAGAACTAATGTGAGAAAAGATGGCTGAGTTGATATGAGAATTAAAGTGAGAACTGATGTGAAGACTTATGACGAAAGACAGAATGATGAAATTTCTGTGTGTGTGTGTGTGTGTGTGGTTATTGTTATCTAATTCCACATAAAATGATTTGTAATAAATTATGCTCATCAAGTACCTTGGGTGTGGGCGAGTCTCGTTGGAAAAAGTGAATTTTATTGTGTATCTTACCCTGTGAACCGGAGCAAAAGAAGATACTGGAGAGCCCTCGCACGGACTCACGGAAGAGGTAAGAGGTCATATTTTAATACCTCTAATTACCTAAATTGAACTGAAACGCGAAAGTAAGAACACCGTGTGACTGATACGGAGGACTACGGGAGGTGTCAGGTATGGGGAGTTGTATCACCTGACTAACCTACACCGTCGCCACATGGAAGTCAATACAACCGCAATCCGCTGTGACAATTATCCCTGAGTGCGAGCTTTGTTTTTGATATACTCTCCTAGATTCGCGGTTTCCATGCGATCTGTCGGGCCAGTATTTCGTCACTGGTCGTTATTTTTTAATTTGCATGCTCGCCCTGGTACTTGCATGCAGAGTTTCTTCAGGATCAAACGACCTTATCAGGGTGCTTCGTTTTTTTTTCTTTTGGAAGTGAGTGTATATACACTGTATCATATACATATATTGTGACGTATGGATCATTATACAGTGAAGCAAGAAAAGGTCTGCCGGCGTAGTTCAATTGGGAGAATGAGAGAACAACCCCTCCAGAGTAGCAAAATCTTGGTTCGAATGCCACTGTCTGCAAAGCGAAACTTATATTATGTAATGTACACGGGTGTGCAAAAATTAAGGACGAAGAGGTGATAATAGCATAACAGCAGAACGAGCAGGCAGAACGGACCGAAAGGCTACTCAGGAGATAGACTAGGGTACGGTACGGTAGGGCATGCGCATATATGTAGCATGACGTGGGGGGGGGAGTGTCGGAAGGGTATAAAGCACACGGGTGGTGTACGCTCAGCAATTCGGTGAAAGCTATTGCACGGTGTACATCGGTTTGAACGACGTCGAGTTGCTGCTACCGTGTGATATGGCCAACAGACAATCCAAAAGACGACATCTGGATGACTTTACCCGAGGTCGCGTCATTGCAAAGTTGGAAAAAGGTCGAAGTGTGACTAAGGTGGCCGAGGAGTTCGGGATCACTCACAGCATCGTTTCACAAGCTTGGAGAGCATTTCAAACGACAGAAACAGCTGTCCGTAAGATTAGCAGTGGTCGTCCACGAAGAACCACGGCGCCGGACACCCGGTATATTGTACTACAGGCGAGAAGAGACAGACGGCAGACAGCGGGATAAATCGCAAGGCACATGCAACATAGAACTGGACGTCCGTTATCGTGTTTTACCGTGGTCAGGAGGCTGCACAAAGGTGGTCTATTTGCACGACGACCAGTACGGTGTGTTCCATTAACGCCTGATCATCGGATACGCCGGTTTCTGTGGTGCCAGAAACAAAAGAACTGGACACATCAGCAATGGGGTCGAGTTCTCTTTTCGGATGAGAGCCGATTTAGTATGACGAGCGATTCTGGACGTATACACATTTGGAGAGAGCAGGGAACGCGTAATTACACCTCCAACATCATCGAAAGGGACCGGTTTGGAGGTGGCGGAGTTCTCGTTTGGGGCGGTATCATGCTTGGTAGCCGTACTGACCTCCACATCTTCCAAGGAGGTTCAGTCACTGGTGTCCGCTATTGTACCTAGGTTCTCCTGCCTCACGTGCGTCTGTTTAGAGGTGCTGTGGGTCCTGAGTTTCTCTTCATGGACGACAACGCTGTACCTTATCGTTCAGTGGCTGTCGCAGAGCTGTTGGAGAGTGAAGATATTCAACGCATTGATTGGCCCGCAAGGTCCCTGGACCTAAATCCAATCGAATACGTGTGGGACCTTTTCGGGAGACGCTCAGCAGCACGTCATCAGCTGCCAGCAACGATTCCGCAGCCGCGATTGGCGCTACAAGAGGAATGGGCTGCGATGCCTCAGCACGTCCTTGACAACCTCGTCCTCAGCATGGACAGACGTTGTAAAACCTGCAAAGCCGTCAGTGGTGAATATATCCCTTACTAAAGACTGGATTTTCCTTATGAGCCGCCTGTCACATGGACGTTTCTGTCTTCTCCAGTTGTGCTGGAAGCTACCTTTTCAATAAAGTGCCTTTGTATCCTTTGGATTCCTTGTTTTTCACTTGTCCCATATTCTTACATCTTGGGCATCTTATGGTATGATTGGAGTCGATGTGGAGCACTTCTGCACGACGTTACATTCGAAAAACCGTCTCGTCCTTTATATTTGCACGCAGTGTATTATCAGCAACACAACAAAAATTATAAGTCAAAACGTTTAAGTATTGTTTAGGTTATTCATTTATTTCTTTATTTTTAGTTTTCATTTAATAGAACAACAGTGAGTGAATCATAAAATATTAGAGCAATTATATTTAAATGCAATATAAAGTAAATGTTTTAGGTAGGTTAGGTTTGTGAACATGTTGCTTCAAGAGTGCGATTAATTGATATGTTTCTTCTTGTTGAAATGTTATGATAATGTTAAGGTACTCACTAGCTCCTCACAGTGTATGTTATGCATATACATTATGGGTTTTTGCTTAAAATAATGGATTACATTATTTATGAAAATAGTAATGAATGTAGTGTTTCTATTGGTGCTCTGTATATTGAATTGTACAACACTGCAAAAACGTAATTATATTAGGTTTTTTTTTTTTTTTTGGCTCTTTTAAGTAATTTTTGCTAGTATTATGTAAATTTATGTATTAGCATTATCAGTTGTGTTAGGTAACCCAGCAGTTTGTGTCTCGTATAATGAGTAAGATTTTAATTTTACTCAGTCCATTTAATTTACCCTTTATATGTCTTAAAATGTAGTCCGAAAGTCCCTTTTGATAGAGTCTTCTGAAAATAACTACCATGTACTTTGTGTCACAATACAGACGTAATATTGAAACAATGTGTGTGTGTGTGAGTTTTCACCTCATTTTATCTTCAGAAATCGTGACATAAATTCCGTTTAAATTTTTTTTTTTTCGAAATTGGCGGCCAGGTTCACGTTAGCCCTGTGAATACTCCACATACAACAGAAAATTCACACGGTGGACTTTTTGCGTTTGTGCTTTCATATGGCATAAAATTATTTTCGTTTTTGCTGTTTTCCTTGGTACTGAAAGTTTGCCTTTTCCCTGAGTTTCCGCCAGACTACGATGTTTTCACAGATTCACTCATACAGGTAAATTTTAAACTGAAATTCATAGATAGATATTTACTGTAAGATTCGCGAACAGGGAATGTATAGATTAGAAATACGATCTTTCAAATTTTCGAAATGAAATTAGACAATATTAATTCTACTTAAAACATAAATCAATGAAGACAATTTTTCCAGTTTCTGAATGAATGGTCTATGTTTTCCTTTTTGCTCTTTACTTCAGCGTTTAACGACCTATGTTTGCATCTAAGGCAGTGGATATTCCCTAATTTAAGGTCATTAGTTACTGGGTGAGAAGTAGGGCCGTGCCCATGAAACAGGTGTGCCACCTACGTCTTATCTAGGACTCGAATTGTGCTAACCACGGTCTGTTATCCAGAAATCAGCGCATCTGACCACCTACACAGCGGGGCTGTGTACCGCTTATATCCTTTTTTATACACTCATCGTCAAAAACAATAGCTGCATCCTGAAGGACGTGTCGCATTGCAATGCTATTCGGAAGGAAGGTAGAGTTTACCGGGAACAATAAATGATTAATCATTCAGACTAATTTTGACTCTCAGCATGGCGTCGGGTCATCATGTTTGCTCACACCGCCAGCGAGACGTCTCAGCATGGAGTTGTGCAGGTTTCTAAGGTTGTTCTGCGATAAGCCATCCCATGCATCTTGAATCTTCTCGCGCAGTCCCTCCAGATTGTACGGTAGGGGTGGAGAGTGAATAGCGCGTTCAAAGCATCCCACACATTTTTAGGCCGACCCGGTGGCGCAGTGGTCAAAGCGATGGCCTCCGATCGTTCGTCCGAAAGGGGTCCGGTTTCGAATCCCGGTGAGGCATGGATGTTGTGTTTGTCTTACGGCACTGGCTCTCTCCCTTCCCTGGAACCAGTGACCCTAAATTAGGGACGGGCGACTGCTTATAGACCGTTGAGTTGCTCACGGTGGTCGTTAAACCTAAAATCAAAAGAAAAAAAAAACACATTATTTTTAGTCGGCGATATGTCTGGCGATGCTGCTTGCCATGGTGGGGTGTCAGTGCCTTGAAGGCAAGCTCTGGAGACAACAGCAGTATGCGGACGGGCATTGTCCTGTTGAAAAATCGCACCGGAGTGAGAGTTCAAAAAAGTTAGGGCCACTGGTTGCAGGACCTCATTAACGTAATATTAGGTTGTCAAAGTGCCTGTAATGAACGCTACAGGTGATCTGGCATCGTAGGCAATTGAACCCCACACCATGACACCAGGCCTTCTGCACGTATGACGCTCAACAACAAACCGTTCATCTTGGCGCAGACCATGGTGTCTCCACACATGGACTCGGTGGTCGTGTCCTCTAAGACAAAAGCTGGGCTCGTCACTGAAGATCACCCGCTGTCATTCTGAGTGGCTCTATGACTGTCGGGCACGACACCATTGCAGCCTTTGGAGACGATGCACTGTTTTTAAGGGCAGTAGTTGTAACCGTCTGGGTGCGTGTAGTCCATCGTCGTGCAGCCGTATACCAATGGTGCTGCCACTAATTGGACGATGCATGGGGGCACCACTGCTCGCTAAATATACGCAATCCTGGCTATTGGGAAATCCTCGCATGTCGGACAACCCGTCGGTACTCTGTCTCCGTGGTTCGTCTATGCCTCCCAGACGCTTCCAGTCCCTGCTGCGTGTCTTGTTCTATCTACTGCCGCCAACAGCGTGCTATGGTGATATCCGCACGGCCGGTATCCCGCTTTCCAGAACCCAACGATTCGGACCCTCTTCAACTCCTCCAACTGCTGGAATTGCTTCCGAACTTTTCTCCCAGGCATGCTTCACTTAAAAAGGTTGCAACCAATACAACAGCACGAGTCAGAATGGTAAGCGTGCGCAACGGGACGACCTTATATAGCCGGCCAGGCAGAGCGCTACGAACCCTCCTTGCTTGCGTCATCTGGGCGGCCGAGACTGATACTTGAATCATTTACATGTCTCACGATGTCAGACCTACCCACCAAGTTTCATTCCTGTCGGTTGCTTCCTTCTAGGTGGAACTATTTTTTTGACGATGAGTGTATTTGTACATGGTTGCAAAAAAAAAAAAAAAAAGAAAGAAAGAAAGGGGACGGTTTCTTGGATGAATTCATTTCCTTCGTAATTGTTTTTCGAAACAGGAAGTCCTGTCAGTTTTTGTGATGTCATTTCAATTTTTACGCTTTCCCAACCGTAGGTTGACGAAGCGTATATGCTCCAGCTTTCTCCGTCCGTCTGCTCGTCCGTCTATCGGCACGATAACTCACGTAAAAATGGTTCAATTTCGATGAAATTTTAGTATGTGGTAGGGGACCACCTGGGGACGAACCCTTTTGAAAATGGGACAAATAGGGTTAAAGGTCACGACATAGGAGCGGAATCCATTCCATTGCCTTTATGCTTCATAACTTACGTAAATATGGTTCGGTTTCTATGAAATTTTAGGTATGTGTTAGGGGACAGCCTGGGGACGAGACCTTTTGAAAATGGGTGAAGTGGGGTCAAAGGTCAGGACATAGGAGCGGGATGCATTCCATTGCCCTTATGCGTCAAAACGTGCGTAAAAATGGTTCGATTTCGATGAAATTTTAGTATGTGGTAGGGGACCACCTGGAGAGGAACCCATTAAAAAATGGGACAAATGGGGTCAAAGGTCAGAATATAGGGTTGGGATCCATTCCATCGCCCTTATCCCATACTATTAAGGTGGACGTCAAGTAATTTTGCTTCCTATATTTCCAATGGAAAAAACTTTTCTACACATTTCCTTGGCGACGATGCACTGTTTTTAAGGGCAGTATTTCCTTCACAATTAATGTGTTCCCAAGGATGGAAATTTGAACATCGATTAAAATAACTTCATATTATAACTTGGAATTCTTAACATTTTCTAAAACATAACCATAATTATATTAAAAAACAATAACGTTTCTTTTGTTGGTGTTGAAACCACAAATAAGATGGCACGACCTGTACTTTGATGACGCCAGTAGACAAATAAATGTTGGATTGCATAATTATGGTTATGTTTTAGAAAATATTAAGTATTCCAAATTATAAAATGAAGCTATTTTAATCGATGTTAAAATTTTCATCCTTGGGGACGCATTAATTGTGAAAAAAATGTGTACAGAAGTTTTTTCATTAGAAGTATAGGAAGCAAAATTACTTGCCGTCCACCTTAAAGGAGCAATTCTTGTATCTGTGAAAAATTTATTTTGAAAACGACTCTAAGGATTTTGATGAAAGTCGTTAACCTACCGTTTTCTGGTACTTGAAATCGATTTAGCTTGATATCGACTTTAGGAAAATTCGTTTAGTGGGTTAAATAACCACCCGAATCACCACGTTTTCAGTGTCATGGCGTTGTTCCATTAATGTTACCCATGCTTAGAAATCTTATGACGTCACAAGCTCGCCATTGAGATTGAGACGCGTGGTCACGCCATCTGTCTCATTACGTCACGCGTTGTGTGTGGATCCTATTAAAGTTTTATGACGTCACTCTTTCGAGCGAATGGTTGCGATTCCCATCTGCCTCATTACATCACGCGTTGTGTGCGTATGCCCGTCCGCATGATAACTCGCGCAACAAACGTTCGATTTCGACGAAATTTTAGTATATGGTAGGGGACCACCTGAGAAGGAACCCTATGGAGAGTGAACGAAATGGGATCAAAAGTCAGGACATAGGAGCGGGATCCATTCCACTGCTATTATGCGTTATAACTAACGTAAAAATGATTCGATTTCGATGAAATTTTAGAATATGGTAGGGGACCAACTGGGGACGAACCTTATTGAAAATGGCCGAAATGGGGTCAAAGGTGAGGACATAGGAGCGGAATCACTTCCATCGCTATTATGCGTCATAACGTACGTAAAAATGCTTCGATTTGGATGAAATGTTAGTATGTTGTAGTGGCCTGCCTGGGTACAAATTCTATTGAAAATGGGCGAACTGGGGTCTAAGGTTAGGACACGGGAGCGGGATCTATTCCATAGCCCTTATGCTAACTTACGTAAAAATGCTTCTATTGCGACAAAACTTTGTCATGTTATTTCGGAGGTATACTGAACCGGTTCTGTTGAATATCATCGAAATGGGATCAAAGGTCAGGGCGGAGGAGCGAGATTTATTACACAGCCATTATCCTTATAAGTTGAGTAATGATTTTTGGTATGTTGGAAAGCGTATTATAATCAATGCATTGCATGACTTTACTAACTTGTTAAAATTCTGTCCCCACTCTCCAGAGAAGCACGAACGTCTTGACGAAACCCTTTGAGCCGAAAGGAAATTACTATTACCGTTCCGTGGAGTCATTTACAAGCTTTATATGTTTCCATGATTGTCAGAAAAGGACGCAGAAAAAATACGTATGGCAGTGTATTTTTATTATTTTCACAAATGTCAAGATGAGCTACAGTACATCGTTCGCCAAACGGAATTAAAAAACAACGAGTTCCGGGTTCGAATTACAACTCTTAAACAATACAAATCCCTAAATCGACCTGCTTGAATAACCCAACACGAATTATTTTTTCCCTCTTTTATGTATTGTTTGTTACACCTTGAGCACAACAGCCGATTTTTAAAGACGAACAATTCGTGACTGCTGAATTATTGGGGAGCCCCAGTCATGTTTCAGCTTTCAGTGTTAACGGAAATTATTTCTGTACAAACTTTTGTCCAGAGGATTTTAATCAAGGATTAATTTCTTTTCCCAGAATAGTGAACCTAAAGATAGCATTGGAAGTCGCAAAGCTATATATGTACACTCTTCGCGAAAATCAAAAAGACTCCGAGAAAATCATTCGACCCTGACGAAGCTCCGCAAGCAAGTACCTCAGGTCCAAATATGCAAATGATTTAAAAATAACGACCAACGAAGAAATAGTGGCCAGCCACAGCGCATGGGAAAAGTGCATCGAGGAGGATATACTAAGAGCAAAGCTCGCACCCGGGGAAAATTGTGACAGCGGATTGCGGTTGCATTGATCTCCATGGACTGTGAGGATACCTTGACGTCAGATCCGTGCACACTACGAGAAGTTGAGCGAGTTTGAAAGAGGACGGATAGTTGGCTGAGAGAAGCCGGTTGGTTAACTCACGGCAAAGCCAGGCATTTGGGCCGAAGCGACGCGGCAGTAGGACGATGTTTGGCGCCAATGGGTCGGGAGGGCACAACCCAGCGGCCGGCGGCAGTGAACGGCTGAGAGAAACGACAAAATGCGAGGATCAAACGAATGTGAGAGTCGCACGTACAGATCCGAAGTCGTCGCTCTGAAGCATCCGGGACCATGTTGCATCGTCTATAGGTATAACAGTAGCGATAGGGGCCGTTGCCAGACGACTTGTGCCATCGAGACTGCATTCGAGGAGGCCACTCCGCCGCCTACCATTGACCAGTGAGCATCGCCGCCACCAGTCGTAGTGCTGTGGGGCTCAATCAAAGTGGGATAGCGTCCAGTGGTGTCGTGTTGTTTTCAGTGATGAGTCACGGACTGCCATTGTCGCCGATGACCAGCGCGTACGTGTCTGGAGACTAATCCGCAAGCCCACGGATTCTGCCTAAACCGTGGAATGGCACACGGCTCGCACACCGGGAGTGACTGAGGAGCCGTTTCTTACGATAGCTGGACATCCTTGGTATTCCTCCGTACCACCCTCTCGGCTCGATCGTATATCGACGACATTCAACGACCTTTTGTGTTGCCATTCCTGTTGCAACATCACCGAGCAAGTTTTCAACAGAGTAATGCCCGGCCACACACGGCACGGTGCTCCCAGGACTTACTCCGTAATGTTGACATATTTCCATGGCCAACCCGATCGCCCGACCTCTCATCGATCGAACATGTTTGGGACATAATGCGATGCCACCTACGCCCACCCCGGAATGTTGGCTAACTGGCCTGCAATTTAGGCACAATCCGACATGCTATACCTCAGGACAGTATCAATGGTCTGTATGCGACTATGCCACGCCGGGTACCCGTTCGTATCAGAGCCAGAGCTGGCGCAACAAAGTTATGACTTGTTCCACCCGTGTAGCTGCCCAAATAGCACATGACGGTTAAAAGACGTCGCATTTCGGTTGCAAAAGTTGATATTTGGTCATCCGTACAAAGACTACGTTTGATAAACGTTTGTTAAATGTTACATCCGTTACCGTTGCAATTTTTTCACATTCATTACGTTTGCTAAACGTTGCATTTTCGTCATGTTAGCAAGGTCACAGCTAATCTTTGGCGTGACATTACATTCAGGCAAAAAAGAACTAAATAATACAGTTGATAAAACAGTAAGCTTGTGTATAATTGATAAAGATTATTGTATTCCTCCTTTTTTTTTTTTTTTTGCTTATACGACTAGAAGCATTTATTCCATTGGTTTTAAAGCAGCTTCTGGTCTGCGGCTGCGTCGTTTTCTAACCTGCTGTTACGTCACTTTTACTACGGACGGTGAGTTATGGCAAGTCTGAACTCGATCGTCCAGCGCTGCATGCCTAATCGATGGATTTTATCGTTCTTAAAAGGTAAGTTCTTTTCCTGTTTCAATTCTCATAGGCTTCGATTTCGAACACAATTTATGTATTCGTTTCGTAACACGTGAACACATTCATGTATTTTCTTAACAGGTATATATATATCATCGACTGCATTTTAAACTAGGAGTAGTAAAAAATTTGTTAGATTTTCGGATCTAAACACAGCTGCTTCGTTTTTAATTTTGTATTTTCGTGAAAGAGTACCAAAAATATATTTCAAGGAAACGAAATTTTAGACCTTTTCATTTTCATGAGCTACTGAATATTTGGTTAGATTTTTAAATAACAAATGCAGCTAGTTGTAAAAGAAATTCTAATTCTTCAAATGTGTAGAGAGCGGTATTGAATTTATACTTAATTACTCAAATGTGCATCCATGTGCCTCTGTGTAGCAAACATTGTTACAAACGCAGCTTATTGGTATGTTAGTTATAAAGGATACTCTATATTGCTGTTATCATATATTAGATCAGCATTTCTTAGGGCTCATTCAGCTAGTTTTTTTGCAAGACATATATTGGGTGTAGAGGAACAAACGGAATAAGCTGTTGGAGAGATACTTATTAAATCCAGAAAGCTTCAAGGTTGAAAAATTTCAAAACCCACCCTGTACAGAGTCCTGTGGCCAAGAAGTAAATTGTCAGTCACAGTTCAAAGTCTTATGTAGACTTTGCCTTATGTAGGCACGCAAAAATGCAACTTTATTTATTTTATTTTTTTTTTGAAAATGCACATTTTATATCAGATGTGAATATGTGAATTAAGCTTACTGAAATCATAATGTATCGGTATCCAAATGGAATATATACAATTATCCAATGCAACATTTTGTTAGACTGTGGGAGTACACACTTACATCCAAATGTGCCCATCTCCCCCTTCCACATATCAGAGTTGTGCCTATCAAATAATGAAGCAGAGGAATGCTATTGAACCTGTCACAAGCAAAGTGGCCAGTGGCTTTGCTTTTCCAGTTACAGTTTACTAAATTTTTGTTCAAATTTCAGGAATGCAGGTGTGGGAGAAGTTGGAAGCAGAGTTGTATAAAAGTAAAATGTATCTGTGAACACAACCATTGAAACAAAACTTGCTGCAAACCCGCATATCACAATGACAATATAAGATAATTTAAAGAAACAATAAAAAAATAATTATTAGGACCTTACAAATTCCGATGACGGCAAAATACAATTGAATATGTGTGTGAAATTGACCTTTATGGCAAAATATTGGGTTATGAACCTCATAAAAACAAGAGAATTAAAAGAAACATTTTATACCCAGTGAACAGTTCCATTAATGAACCTTTAAAAATTATAAATAGTATAAAAGACAAATTTTGAAGATGACATTTCATGATTTATAAATAGTATTTTCAACAGCTTAGTTCAAAAATTACTGTGCCGCCCCCGGTGGCGCAGTGGTCTAAGCGATGGCCTCTGATCATTCGTCCGAACGGGGTCCGGGTTCGAATCCCGGTGAGGCATGGATGTTGTGTTTGTCTTAAAGCACTGGCTCCCTCCCTTACCTGGAACCAGTGACCCTAAATTAGGGACGGGCGACTACTTATAGCCCATTGAGTTGCTCACGGTGGTCGTTAAACCTCCAATAAAAAAAAATTACTGTCGACTTACAAAATACTTAAGGAAAAGATTTTAATATAATAACTAGTTGCTGCAAGAGGAACCTGGCAATAAAATTAAAACTCCTTCTGTGTAAAGGAAACTTTTGATACAGTTCCTATGTATTGAGAAACAGGCCTTGATAAAATCTAGAGGTCACAAACGTCCAAATGTGCCCATATTGGCAAAATCTGCTAATAATTTGAAAACTATCGCCGTGCGCACATACTTTTACATTCCACTACTTTGGTTGGAAGTATAGTTTTATGAGGATTTTTTTTCTAATTTGAATTAATTTTCTCTCAACAATATTATTTTTGAACACATATCATTGCTCCTTTGTTTCTGTAATGCTTCAAAACCATCTTGATAGCTGTTTACTTTTGGTGCTACTGGTTTTGAATTTAATGTTCACTTTCAATTTTGTAGCTGTTTGTTTCCAAATGGCAAGAGTAATAAACCAATTTTTGTATTTGCTAGTTGAGTCTGTATCTTCAGATTTCTCTGAATGAATAATCTTTTCTAAGCAATTAAATTAGAGAGCCACAAACCAATATTTCTATTCACTGTTGGATTAATACTTTTCCGATTAGCCTTTCTCAGAATTATGGATCTCTTCTATTATCAGATTGTTAAGGGCAACAGATTAAAGGCTGGATCACATAGCTACGCTGTGTAGAAAAGCCGTACAAACTGTCACAGTTTGATTGTACACATTTTTTTTCAGCAATGTATGTATGTATATATATATACTGCTTCTAAATAGAATGTATATATATATATATATATATATATATACTGGTCACAAAAAGTTAGGGATATTGCATGAAGTAAAGCCACGTAACATAAACGCCAGAGTGTGTTTACAAAAACAATTTAATGGGCAATTTCCGCTCACAACAAGTAGTACCACAATATAGACAAAAGTGTATATTCAGAGAATGTCCAAACCTCTGGATTTCAGTATCCAGTAACACTACCTATGTGTCGAAGAACGTCTTGACACCTACAAAGCATACTTGCAGTGACATTATTGATAAGTGTCTGGTGCAGTTAGTCCCATATTAGTCAACACATTACAGAGGTCTGCCAGTATACTGGGGTATGGAATGCTGTTATCTAAACGTTGCTGTATAGATTCCCAAATTTTCTTAGTAGTATTAAGGTCAGACCTGAGGTAGCTGTAAAGATTCGATCTTGTGGTTTTCCAGCCAGGGCCGGTCCAAGGGGTAGGCCAGGTGGTAAATGTGTAGATTAGCGTCCTAAATTATTTCGTTGAATAAATTTTAGTACCTGGAAAAAGTGCGATGTACAGATTTTAGTGTATGGAAATTAATGTCAAATGGTGCAAAAATTGCATATTTTAAATGTGTTTTAAAGATATATTTTTTACGTAATATTGACCTGTGAGTCTGACGCTGTGAAGAGAAGCTGCGGTAGGCCTAATGTATTGCTCCGGCAAAGAATGTGAAGCTTTGGTCCTTTAAAAGGAAGGTTTGTTGCTGTGCCAAACTGATGGGCGGAAGAGTACAAGAGAAAGAGGTTATGTTGTTGGCAGAAGAGCAATAAATGTAGTGATACACTACAGAAAATAGGTCCACAGCATCCACCCTTTATTTTGTTGTAACCTGTATGTTGTTGGCAGGAAAAACCGGAAAAAAACTCTTCGATTTGCAAAAGATATGTATGAGTAAGATAGAAACTGACCTGCGAACAAGCTATTAACAGGAGAACCAAAAGTGCAGTGACACAGCAAATCAGCTATGAATGGAAGCTGTTCAAACCAGAACCAAAAGTTATAGTTCCCCAGTTTCCTGTACAACATAGAAAAGCATGTTAGTACTTTCTATTTTAAATCAAGGAATCGTATGCGTAAGAACGAAAAATTTCTCAACATTGCTTTAAAAACAATGACAAAACATGAACGAACTATATAATGTAGCGTATGAGTATAACACGGCTCGCTCTCGTGGTAACAAAATACGTGCTTGGACTTGTAGTCGTCCGCGCGTGAATTAAACACTGCAGCGAATCTTCCTTTTAATTAAGCAAAGCTTCACATCGTTGCCGTGGCGATGCGCAGAGTCACACAATATAGACGTACACGCGTACGCCATACGCGGATAGTTAGCAAATTATTAGCAGATTTTGCAGATAGTTTTTGCTTGTAGATTAAAAAAATAAAAATGTTATTACAGCAATTAAAACACTTAAGGCTTTACTAAGATTAATATATTTAATTCTATCTTAACATGAGAATGTTCAACTATTTTTCACATCTTCCGATAGAGTTATTTTGTTTTTGCAGAAGTTTCTGGCCTCTTGATTTTATCAAGGCCTGTTCTCAATATATAGGAACTGTAACAAAAGTTTCGTTTACACAGAAAGATTTTTTTTTATTTTATTGCCAGGTTACTTTTGCAGTTGCCAGTTATTAAAATAAAACATTTTCCTTATATATTTTATAAGTACTATTTTTGAATTAGGTTGTTAAAGATGCTATATATAATTTTTGAAGGTTCATTAACGGAACTGCTTTTGTTGATATAAAAATTAGTCTCTTGTTTCATGAGGTTCATAGTCCAAAAAATTTTAAGTTTTGGCTATAAGGTCCATTTTACCCACATTTTTGAGGATTCAGTCGTAATGTCATTTTGCCCTCTCTGGAATCTGTAATATTCTAATAATTATTTACTGTTATATTAATTTTTCTTTAAATTATCTCGTTCTATTGTTATCGTGATTTGCGGGTTTGCAGCAAGTTTTCTGTTTCAATGGTTGTGTATGCAGTCACATTTTATTTTTATGCACCTCTGGTGATGCGTTAGGCCTACCGCAGCATCTCTTCACAGCATCACACTCACAGTTCAATATTACGATAGAAAATCTTTAAAACACATTTAAAATATGAAATTTCTGCACCATTTGCCATTAATTTCCGTACTCTAAAATCTTTGCGTCACACTTTTTCTAGGTACTGACATTTTTCCGACGAAATAATTTAGGACGCTAATATACATATTTACCGGCCAGGTAGGCAGCCACCAAATGGAAGGGATGGCCATGAATTTATAAATTTTCTTACATAGTAAAATTATCCGCTAACTTTTTTTTTTCTTTTATGAGCTAGTCTGTATTTGCCACAAAAATAAAAGCTGAATACTCCTTTGTTGTTTCTCTGGCACATGCAGAGTTCCTATATATATACCACCAACAACAAGAAGCATTTTCAATTCTTGTGTGGTTTTTTTCCTGAGAATTCTTCTCTGCTGCTTTTAGGCATTTGGGTTTTCAGGGGAAAACAATTTAACATTTTTTTTGTTCGTTCTTGATGTTTGTTGACATTTTTATATACACTGAGTGGCCACTTTATTATGACTACCTGACAGTTTTAAGCAAATGAGCTATGGCTGCACGCTGTTGCCGCCAGAGGGTGAGGCTAGTATAAAAAGGGAAAGCTTAGTGCTTGCGACAGTAGTAGAAGTGATTTTGGGGTGACGAGATGGGTAAAAAATGTAATTTGACGGACTTTCAACGTGGGATGATTGTAAGAGCTCGGAGCCATGGAGCGAGTATCACTGAAACCACCGCATTCATGAAATGTTCCAGAGCCACTGTTGTTAAAGTGTTTAAAGACTGGACTGTCAGCCAAAAAACTGGGTTTCTACGTGCAACGTGTGGTCGTCATCGACTAGTGACTGCTCGGGCGGAACGGAGAGTGTCCAGACTGGTAATAGGCAACAGTGCAGCAATTACAGACCATCTTAATCAAGGATCCCTCAAATGATCTGTGCACGCACTGTATGCTGTACACTGCACGGATGGGATATGGCAGAAGGAGGCCTGTTCGAACACCTTTGCTGTCTGCAGTTAACAAGAGAAAACGTCTCCACTTCGCACAGGAGCATAAGGATTGGACAGTCGATAATTGGAAAAAATTATTTGGTACGATGAATCACGTTTTCAGTTGCACCATGCATATGACCGAGTGAGAATTTGGCGGAAACAGCACAAAAGCATGGACCCCAAATGCATTGCTACAACCCTTCAAGCTGGTGGAGGCAACGTTATGGTTTGGGGAATGTTTTTCTGGCATGATTTGGGCCCTTTAATTCGTGTTGATCAACGTCTGAATGGCACATCATATCTAAACATCGTTGCAGACCAAGTACATCCTGGCATGTGGATGGTTTATCCCAATGGCGATGGCTACTTTCAACAAGATAATGCGTCTTGCCATAGTGCTCGTATTGTACAGGATTGGTTTCAGGAACATGCCGGTGAGTTTACTTTGCTTAGCTGGCCCCCACAATCTCCAGATCTCAACCCCATTGAGAATTTGTGGGATGAAGTTGAACAAGCCATCAAGCAGCTGGATACACAACCCTGCAATTTCACACTCCTAGAAAGTGCTATTCATCAAGCATGGTCTTTTATTCCAGAAACCACCTATCAACATCTCGTGGAGTCCATGCCACAAAGAATCTACATCGACGCAGTATTAAAGGCAAAAGGTGGGCCAACGAAGTACTGAGGGGGTGGTCATAATAAAGTGGCAACTCAGTGTATAACAATAAGGCTTGAGTGACAAGCCTTATTGTTATGTACATCTTGGAAATATATCCCAAATTCCCACAGCCTAGGGTAAAGCGAAAAAAAAAAAAACACTTTTTACTATGAAAACTGCAACAAAGCTCCTACAGATTGCGAACCATATATAAATCAATGGTTTTCTATCCACTCATTGATAGCGCATTGTTTGCCATTCAGGAAAGATTTACTCAGTTGCGAAAACTTTTCAACGCTTCGGGTTTCCTTTATAATTTGAAGAAATTGCCTGACAGGGGATTCTTTAAAAGAAAAGTGTATTCAGTTAGAAAAATTCCTTAAGGATGCTGACAGTGAAGAAAAAGATATCGATGGGGAGCAACTGTTTGAAGAGCTGAGGCATTTGCAAGCACTTATGAGCAGATGCAGCTCAGCTACTACAATAGAAGCTCTAAACTTCATATTCCAGTATGATATGGTTCATTGTTATCCCAACAGTAGGATTCGCTTTCGAATATTGCAATTCCTGTCTGTAGAAAGCGGGAAAAGAAGTTTTAATAAATTAAAGCTGGTAAAGACTTATTTGAGATCTACAACGATGCAGGAACAGCTATCAGCTTTATCCATCATTTCTATTAAAAACGATATTGCACAAAAAAATTTCTGTCAAGCAAGCAAAAAAGAGGTTTTTGCAAAATAAATCCAGACATGAACGTTTCATGTAAATAACACAAGCAACTATGTATGATTCAGTCATTTTGTGAGTAAAATTATCATTATTATATTGGACTATTTATTTGTAGCATAGCATATAATAGTGAGTTAGTGACATATCTACTGAGCATGCGAAGTTGAGATTAGAGCTACTTGCTGTGTTTGGGTCCATACTGAAAAAAAAAAAAAAGATCAAAGAAGGGGGGATCAAAGGAGTCTTTCTGGCTGTCGGAAAAAAAAACAGAAAAAGTTGAATGCCATGATGACAGCACTTTCAATAGGTTTCATCAGTGGTTTAGCTTTTTTTCTCTTCCTTTTTTTTTATTTTCATTCCAGTTAATTGTAACTGCAGCTTGTGCTCATTTTGGCTACTCACTTTACTAGTAACTTGTTTTTCAGGGTTTACTTCCATTTTTGTTTCTTCTTGCTTGATTCTTAATATATATAAAGATAAATTAAAATTTGGGGGTATATCATAATATAATTTTATGAGCATAATTTAAAAAGTTTCCAGCACTAATTAGGGCAAACTTTTGAGTGTGATTTACATTAAGAAATAATAGGGCATTCAAAACAGTTGAATTATATAAAGAAATTGCATAAATTATTTTTTTCTCTTTAAATTGTACTCAGGTTTGGTTATTCATGGCTCTAGTTAGGAAAGTTAGGGATGTTATGCAAAACACAGGTGGGTGTAAATTAAGTACAACATCCTGTTGCTTTAAAACTTGAGCTTATATCTCTCAGATCAGTATTTCCCCTCCTACCAGTAGATCTCTCTGTAGAATACAACTGGATCACCCTGTGAAAGTAAACCAACTTGGTGACTTCACCAAGTTGGTAAATATAATATTAGTGGAATTAAAGGATTAAACCATGTGTGAAATTATAGAATAAATAAGCAACATTTATTCACAATTAAATAATTTATTTTAAGATCTATAGTGTTGTTGAGCCTTTAACTCGGCTTCATCAGGACAAAAGGAGCATAAACATTCATGTGACATCATCAGGTAGTTGATGATCATGGATTTTGGTGAATTGTCTCCATGCAATTGAAAGAAATCGAGTAGGTGTCATGTTGTTGACAAGTCATAAAGAAAAGTCATGGAAACAAATTGGTGTTCTCTACCCAAGTATATCGTGCAGTACATCTATGCGTTACAGAGGATTCCTTGCAGAAAAAGCTAGATTTTTGCCGGCGCAGTGGTCTAAGCACTGGCTTATGACTGTTCGGTTCTTCCAAGTGGGTTGGGTTCGAATCCCGGTGAGGCATGAATGTTGTGTTTGTCTTACGGCACTGGGTCTCTTCCTTCCCTGGAACCAGTGACCCTAAATTAGGGACAGGCGACTGCTTATAGCCCATTGAGTTGCTCACCATGGTCAGTAAACACAAAAAACAAAAAAATAAAAAAACGCTTGATTTTTTTTAAAGAAATTGTGGCATACACAGGATATAGATTGTCCTTTTGTTGTAGACAAAGCTGTCCAGAAATTTAGGAACTTTCAAATGTTTAAATTTCAAAGTTATTTTGAAATCTATAAACAAGGCAAATTTTTATGGATAAAAAAGACTACGTTGAAGACATAACTGGGGAATTTATCAGATCGCTTGTGAATGTGGACTTTCATGTATAGGACAGATCCGTAGGGCTTTTAAGTTTTCATGTGAAGGAACACATGACTTACGTATGGAACTGAAGTATTCGTCTATAGCCCAACATTGTCATGAAAATAGCCAGATTTTTTTAAATGCTACGCTTATTGATAAATCTGATTTGACTATCAAGCTTAATATATTAGAAGCTTTCCACATATAGTGCAACTGCTCATGGCTTGTCAACGACATGACATCTACTAGATTGCTTTCAAACACGTGGAAACAACTTGCCAAAAGCAGTGACTGTCAGAATGCTGATGATGTCACGATGATTTGAACATTTGCACTCCATTTGTCCTAATGAAGCCAAGCCAAATGCTCAGTGAAACTACAGTAGATTTAAAATCTTAAAATAAAATATTTAATTGTGAATAAACATTGCTCATTTGTTCTATCTCAACAGCACACGTATTGTAGTCATGAAATATATTTTAGAATTACTTGGAGCAAAAACATAACGTACAAGATCATTAACCTGAAAAGAAATCATGTGTTTCTTTGGAAAAAAATAAAATAACTGTTTGCAATGGGTGTTTTTTGGTTTTTTTTTTAAAGTAACCCCCACACACACACCTGTTTTTCGAGGGGGGGGGGTAAAAACCCTGCTTGATCTGCAGCATTTCCATTCGGTAGAAAGTTTGTGTGCAGCTGGCTTGCAAAACTCCTAAAGCAGCAACTGCATCAATCTGCCGTACACCTGCATGTGTAACATGTCAACAGCCCTATTTCTGATGTCAATACTTAAACGTCGTCTGGACATCTTTTCAAGTTAATCCTACTCTAAAGAAAATGCATTCAGCAAACTTGTAGTCCAAGCAGTGAGACGACCTGTTTTCTACTTCTCGGAAGCTACTTTTATCGGAGCTTGCACACAACGCATGATGTGTCATCATGATGCTAATTTATGCTGATAACTTATCTCCTGTAGTCACTAAATATGCATATCACCATGTTTCCCCTTTGAAACCATAATATTCCAAACTTTTTGTGAGTACTGTATATATATATACTGTATATATTCTCTTATGATTCAGAATACATGAATTGTGTTTGAAGCCTATGAAAATAAAGAAATGAATGCATGAATTGTTCATTTGCTTCATTATAACTTTTTGTGACCACCTATGAATTGAAACAGGAAAAGAACTTATACATTTTAAGAACTTGAAGTTAATGTTATGTACAGAAATAGAGAGAAGAGCACAGCACATTGTCAGAGTACAACAACAAATGGCATTAATGAACAACCAATAGAAGAAAATATTTTTTCTGGTTGGCCAAACAATGCAAAGTGTTACTCTTGAAATGCGTATATATGTATGAGTAGCAACAGAATTTAACCCAAGACAGAACAAACTAGATTGGGAGGCTGTTTTTATATCTTATTTGCACACAAATTCTTGAAAAAGGTGTTTCAACATGCATAATCAATTGATTCTTACAATTATTTATATGCTATGTACTGTTTGGTACACAATAGGACCCTCAAGTGGAAACTAAAAATTGCAATTTCTAAGCACAAGATATAAACTAGGGACATTACACTAAACAAACTTCCTCAAATACTAAGACAATTATAACCAAAAATTAAGTCTAAATTCGCAAACTAGTGAAAAAAAAAGATTAAGAACCAAATACACATGGGTTGAAAAAATAAAAAGCAACTAACATACCAAAATAAAAGGCTCCTCTGTAAAAATACAGAAAAAATGATAAAGAAATGTAAACTGAGATATAAATACACAGATCTGCAGCAGAAACACAGATAGCCTTTAGCTACACTTAAAAGAAAAAATAAAAACAAAGCTGTGAAAGTACTACTTGATTTATCTCTCAGCATTATTTCACCTCACATTTCTAATAATCTATCAGATAAATTTCAGATGTGTCCGAAAAACTCGTAAATGAACAACACAACTGACTCAGTTTTATGTTGCAATAACTTAGATGTTAGTGGTATTAAAATGTCTACTTTATGTTCAGTTAAATATGAGCATCTGAATTTTCAAGAAAATTGCAACAGCCACAACGAAGCCAGTGAAATGGACTTGAGTCAAAACATAGTTTGAGAAGTCGTATACCTTGTGAACAATAAATATACAGGGTGTCCGAGAATTATTGGACACAGTACAAAATTATGTAAAACAAAATATTAAACAGATAGAACAAAACTGACTGTACTAACTTACAATGTAACTACACAAGTTAATAAATTTCGATGTGAGATCCCTTGGTTGCTCGTAGTACGTCCAGGTGATACTCGATTTCATGCCATGTATTGGCAAGCATCTGAGGAGTTATGGAATTAATAGCAGCTGTGATACGCTGCTTCAGTTCCTGCAAATCAGTACAAGGCGTCTGATAGGCTCGATCCTTCACATAACCCCACATGAAATAATCCAATGGAGTTAGATCTGGGGAGCGAGGAGCTACAGAATGGGACCATCACGCCCAATCCATCTGTTGGGGAAATTCTCATTTAGGCACTTACGTACACACATTGACCAATGCGAAGGCATGCAGTCTTGTTGAAAAACGACGTCATATCTTTTGATCTGGGGTATAGGGAAATTTTCTAACATATCCAAGTAAATGTCCCCATTTATGGTTTTTTCTCATAAGAAAGGGCCAATCACTTCTCTTTTGTATAGGGCGCACCACACATTAACTTTTGGAGAATCACGTTCCAGTTCAATAGCAGCATGAGTCGGTTCACTGCCCCATATCCAAACCAAACATAGTTTTGGAGGGGTGAAACAATACCTCATACATGAAATGTGGATTAATCACTAAAACATTACAGTACTGAAAAAGTTTTTTTCATTTTCCACTTGATTCAGCATATCCACAGCAAAATCGTATTGCAGAGTGTGATTATTTGCATGGATCTTTTGCACTATTTGAATTTTATAAGCATGGAACTAATTTCTTGTGCAAGATATCGTAAACTGTCTATTTTGGAATGCATAGTTCTCTGCTTGCTTTATGAACGGATTTCCTGGGGTTTCGTCGGAAACTTTCATAGCTTGGTCAACCATCTCACCTCTGACGCTAGGCCTACCGGCTCCTCCACGATGTTCCACATTGCCAGTTTCTTTAAACTGTTTCATTCACCGATTAGTTGAATTTGTTGATGGAGGATTACAACCATACTCTAAACGGTACCGTCTTTTAACTTTAATGACAGACTTTAATTCCGCAAACCATAACACACACATCGCCTTCTGCTGTATGGATGACATAACTACTGATTGCGCATTTCTCATAAATTCCTCATCAGGCCACACCTAGCGCCATCTATCGGATTCTGGGAGTAACAATTCTGCAATACAAAAATATAGGAACCGTGTTAGTAATATGTGACATAGAAAAACAGACAATGCTCATAGTTTTTTTGTACATAATTTTGTAATGTGTTTAATAATACTTGGACACTCCGTATAATGGTGAGAGATTGTGTTGCACTAGTAACTGTGACAGAAATGCTTTCTTTTTTATAACATTACTTTCCTAAGAAAGTCATCCCTTATAAAGCTTCAACAAAAATAAGTGATAGTGAAGTAACTATTAGGAACAGGAAAAGTTTTGTGAAGGGGCCTTCATATGATGAAAATGATATTTTATGATATGATGAAAATGATTTTTTAGGTTAGCTAAGAACTTCATTTATTTACCCCCAAATTTTTGTAGACTAGGTAACAAGACTGTATACAACAGATTATCATGGCAGCTTTAAGATAAGACGTACGTCCCTCTTACGGAGCACAAGCTTTGCTAAAACCGTTTTGCTACGTTATAGAAACGTCGTTTAAACGGTTTTGCTACGTTATGGAAACTTTTGTTTTCAACGTAATATGCAAAGTAAAAGATTTGAAGAGTGATTCCGTATCAACTCAACACAATTTGAAGGCATTTTTTATCTCGCCATCTCAGATTTTAATGAAATTTGGTACATAGGTGGCCTCTATATAGATTAAGAAAAATATCAAATTTCATCGTCATATAGCCACCGGTTTTGAAAATACAGCTATATAAAATGTCCAAAAACACCCCAAGAGTATTATGCAACCCTGCTCTTGCAAGAGTATTATGCAACCCTGCTTTTATAGATTGTCATTTGGGGAAGTGTCCCACCTGTTCTGGGAACACGGTTTTAAGAACTTGGTTGAAAAACTAACTTTTCGCCAATGGATTACAGTTGATAGATGCAACTTGGAGACATTAGAAAAATCAACTTCAGATTTTATTGATTTGTTTTGCGAAAAACTATCTGCTTTGGTCAGACATGACTTCATTGCTAAGCAGCAAAGCTCTTTTATGAATAGTAGTACTAAGGAAAACCTCAAGGACTCAGAATTTCTCATCATTTGTGATTTTCCTAAAAATTATAGTTTTCTTCTTCAAGATGAAGCCCAGAGCTATCACTGGACCAGTCGGCAAGCCACAGTCCACCCATTTGTCATCTATTACAAAACAGAAAAGACTGAACATGCAAGTTTTGTAGTAATTTCTGAATGTTTAGAGCACAACACAATTACACTGTACTGCTTCCAAGAAAAACCTTATTAACTTCTTGAAAAGTAAGTTTGGTGACAACAGCGTCAAAAAAATGTACTATTTCTTTGACGGGTCTGCAGCCCAGTGCAAAAATCGGAAACTTTTTCACAAACTTTTATGTTTCCATCAAGATGACTTCAACATTGATGCTGAATGGCATTTTTCAGCAACAGCACACGGGAAGGGGCCATGTGATGGCGTTGGTGGAACGGTGAAAAGGTTAGCTGCCCGAGCCAGCTTACAACACCCTTACGAGAATCAAATTCAAACACCATTTCAGTTGTACGAATGGGCAATTCAGAACATTTTTGTGGCAAACTTTACATATGTAAATCAAGAAGAATACATAGAAACAGACCAATTTTTGGAAAATCGCCTAAGCAAGTCTCTAACAATACAAGGTACCCAAAAACTTCATGCTTTTATTCCTATCCCGCTCAGTAATTCGAAAATAAAAGTGAAGATGTTCTCAGAATCAAACGAGTCAGCTACTGAAAAAGTATCAGCATTACAAGACAGACTGCAAATAACAGAAATTAGTGGTTACATAATCATAATCTATAAAAACAACTGGTCGGTAGCGTATGTTCTACCAAAAGAAGAGAGTGAGAATGAAGTTAAGGTCTCATTTTTACATCCAGCTGGTCCATCTACATCCTTTTCCTACCCTAGCCCACAAGATGTATTATGGCTTCCTGTAAGTTACGTCTTGTGTAAAGTAATTCCTTTGACACCAACAGGAAGACTCTACAATCTCTCTGAAACAGAAATACACCAAACTACTGAAGCTTTTAAAGACTATATCAAGGATCTACACGTGTGATTTCACTTCAAAACAATGATGCAACTTTTTTTTTAATTTTAGGAGATTCTGCTTTAAGTGACGATCTAAGTTTAAGATTAGGAATATAATTTGCATACATGTAAATAATTTAATGCCATATGTTATTATTATTTTGATGTGTTTCTTGAGGAGTAATTGAAATTACTTTTTAAAGTCTGTTTATTTTTTTTTGTATTGAATTGTGAATTATTACAAATTCTGAATAATGAAATTAATAAAAATTTTAAACCCATGTAGTCTCAGATTTTAAACAAATCAATTAAAAATAAAACATTGTTTAAATAAATAGTTTTAAATAACAAAAATACTATATCTATTGTTATTAATGAAACTTTTTTGAGATTTAGCCCAAATTTATTTTCAGTTTACATGTTCTTTTCATTTTTTTTTTCATTAAACTCTTGTGTTAGGCTAAATTTGAATATACCTTTTTAAGTAAACCCATTATAATACCAAGTTACAACTCACGTAATCAAATACCAAACATATAGATTGTTTTAAAAAATTTCAAATTTTTTGGAGTGTCGCATTTTGAAAAATTCCAAATTTTAATTTTAAAATTTTAATTTTTTTTTAATCTTAACCCCTATGGTGTTTGTTGTACATCAAATAAAATAGCATAAACAATACTACAAAAAGATACCTTTCCCATCTCTCTATCTTAATTAGGGGAGCTGCAATCACAATTAAAAAACCCATCAATCTTCCGATTTTGGGGTGTTTTTAATACTTTTTATAGCTGTGTTTTCAAAACCGGTGGATATATGACGATGAAATTTGGTATTTTTCTTAATCTATATAGAGGCCACCTATGTACCAAATTTCATTAAAATCTGAGATGGTCAAGTCAAGTCACTGTGTTGAGTTGATACGGAATGACCCAAGAACGAAATAGAAACGTTGTACTAACGTTTTGCAACGGCACATGTAAAGCCAAAAGAAAAAAAAAGTCTTGAAACTGGAATAGAACCTTCGATAAAACGTTGTGGTATCGTTTTTGCGACGTTTGACGTAATACACAAAGGACAGCAACGTTTAATAGAGGAAATGTAGACGTTGATTAACCGTTGCTGTTACATTTGCTAAACGTAATACAGAAAGGAAAAGTACGTTGTAAAAGCGAAAATAAAACGTCGCTAAACGGTTGTTAAAACCATTTCTCAACGTAACAAAGAGGGAGTATGACGTTTAAATAACGTCATTTAAACGTTGCTAAACGGTTGTTAAAACCGTTTCTCAACGTAATAAAGAAGGAATATGAGGTTTAAATAACGTCATTTAAACGTCTTTAAAACAGTGCTACAACGTTATAACAACGGTTGAAAAACTATTCAATCAACGAGACGTATTAGCGTTTTTTAAACGTAATATTGTGACGTTTTTAAAACGTCTCGCCGAACTGGTTTTAAAACGTTTTACAAACGTTTTTGTGCTACTTGGGTGTTTTATCCGAATAAATGGCCGAGGTGATCTGCAATTGCTGTCATTTCATTTCCTATCAATACATGTACATTGCTCATTTCAACTTTCATCTCGACTGGATGATTCCTTCTGGGTGCTTCGTATTTCTTTTTCTTTTTTTTTTTTAGTGTACATTCAAACTTACCTGTCTTAAATAGGCTTCTTTTTGACTTTTGCTTGTATATTGAGTCACTGGGGATTATCTTTTATAATAATCAGCTTATATGGATAATCTCTATTTACAATTATACCTCTGCTCCATCACCGAGATATTCTGATGGAAGATCTTCCATCAGTCACAATGCTCGTCATTAACTGGGCCACAATTTAGTGGGAACAAATTGACGTGTGAATGGAAGAAGCGATTTTTCAAGGACATGTTGCATCTCATGTTTTTATAAGAATTCACGGGGTGTCCTACAAGCTCCCTGAAGTTTGCTGCTTTAGCATTTTCCAAAAGCCCAGCTGAAACACATCGAAAGGATTTCCATGCTGTTTTCTCCCTTTCACTGAGCACACATTCAAAATTTTCATCTTTGAAAAGTTGCTTTATTTGTGGGCCGATGAAAACGCCTGCTTTAATCTTCTCTGCACAAAGTCTTGGAAATTTCTCGCCCAAATACGTGATTGCAGAACCATTCGTTTCCAAATCTTTGACGAAGTTCTTCGTTAGACCCAGTTTTAAGTGGGGGGGGGGGGACAAAACTTTTCTTGGTTCTATCAAGGGTTCAGATGCTACATTCTTAATTTAGGGCATTAATAATTTTCGCTTAGGTCAATTTCTCTTTTTGTAATGGTTAACTTTTGCACGGCTATCCCACTCACAGAGAAACAACAATAATTGATGCACCCCTTTTGTAATCCTAACAGAATGGCGATCAACTTTAAATCATCATATATTTGCCACTTATAGTGCACTCCTATCAGGGAATTTTTCATATTTGCATATGTTTCTTTTGTGGGGACTGCATATTCAATAGGGATTGAAGGAAACTTATTTAAATAGTGTAATACTACAACTTCAATGCTCACCTCAGAGGCATCTATAAATAGCCAGACTTTTCAGGAACATGTCTTATTTTAATTACTGCCAGTAGTCCATCAACATTATTACATAAAGTGACGTCAGCTTTTGTTTGATAGAATTTTTCTAAATATTTATTTCTGGTACGAAATGTCGTTACTTTCACAGAATGGTCCCGGAGCTTCCATTGTTGTAACCAGATTGCGAGAAGCCCAGCCTTGTTCTTTGGCAGTTCCAGATCTCTGATGAGATCGTCAAGTTCAAAATGTGTGATCATATGGGAATCTGGGTTTGTACAAAATTCTGGATCTCTTGAAGTTGAAAGCTGCTGTAATTTGCTGTGTAAACCATGTTCATCAATATCTTATTCTTCATCAGATTCTATGGAAAAAATTTCAAGTGGTTCAGGAGTAGGTAGTATTTCGCCATGAACCACGAAACGAATCTCTAAAGGTATATTTGGATATCAAACTGTCTCTCTTTTCTTCATAGTCATGCCTTTTCAGTTAGGAAGCACCATAAATAAAAGAAGTTGTGGTGTGGTTTGTTGGGTGTCTCTAAATTATTGGCACTGCAAAGGGCACAGAATGTCCCTTACCGTTAACCCACGCACTCAGTTTTGAAGCATCATACATGTGGAGCCCATTTCTTGTGAAGATCGCAGATTTTGCAACCGAAATACGAGAAATATGGTTTTTTTATAGTTGCACTTAACGCACATTTTCTTTACTCAAATGTCACTTCTCAGCATGCATAATAGAAGTTGCCTGGATTATTCACACATTTACGTGACATTTTTAATGTTACACGACAGAAACGAAAAGAAAAAGAAATCACTTGAAACTATTCAAGACGGAAGTAACTGAAGAACAAAAATTCTGACGACTACATAACAACTGAAATCATACGTCAAGCTGCACCTATCCCAGACCTGATCCTGAGGGAAGCGACGAATAGAAAGGATCACCTGATTAGCACGAGGCTCCCCACAAACTGAACACGTGGTGCAGATGGAACCTGCTGGAATTTCAGATCATATGGTAAGACCTAGTGCAACTAAAGCTGAAGTTTTGATTTATTTTTATCGAAAGGTGTAACCAATAATGTGAAACACTCATAATTTGATACCATGGGTGTAATTTAAAAATAAGATCCAACTGGCAGTTTTAAATGTCATATTCGTATATAGAACCCTAAAATTATCTACGATTCGGTAGTTTTGAGTTCATAGCATTTTTCATGTTGACCAGTGCAATGGGCCTGTAAACAAATCAGAACGAAATTCATGGAATTTTTATTAAATTTAAGGCTTGTTTTCAGGAGTGCAGTTCAAGTGCAGACAAAAAATAGATAGCACAAAGGCTTAATTTATATCATGGATAAGGCATGCATTCATTACTACTCCAATGGGCGTTCTCTATCATGAAACGAACGCATGGATTTCGTCTGAGAAAAACTGAAGTTGCAGCCACTACGCAGGCTGAAAAGACGTGTTTACCCGGCAAGGCCTGTTTGAGTGGACAAAAATGACGGATGCAACTCAGAGAAAATTCCGGATAGAGCTCTTAAAAATGCATTTTCTGGATGACACAAGTAATGTAGCGCGCAAATGAGAATGAGCGCTGCCGTATTGCAAATAATTTCTAAACATGCAGAGGCTCTGAATCTTGGTTCTTAATGCAGTCTTCAGGTTGCGCTTTAGAATTAGGAGGTATGGAACATTATTGGTAACTGTTTCTTTTCCAGATGACGCACGATAATGAGCCATTTATTACCAGAAACCATCTTTGAGAAGGAAGACGTTCTTTTATTTTTTTCCTCGGGGGAGAGGGGGATGAATTGGTGTGGCGACAATGTATTCCGACTTTTTTGCTGATTTGCATACTCTCATGACAAAGTGATTGAGCCTTGTCTCATTTACGGTGACGATGCAGTCCTACAAAAGAAATTCTTCAGCTTTGTTTTGATCACGAGTCCTTGTTTTGCTTCAGGTCATCAGAGACTTGCTGGGGTATGTTCCTGGCACAACAGGCTTTATGGAATCCACGTACGTATTGTGAAACATTTTAATGCTTATGTGCACCTGCCCAGTCCGTTCTGTTACTGTGATGCTTCAGTTCTTGCAAATGGGCTGCTGAGCATTAACAGTACTCATCGCTGTGACTCGGTGATACGCCTGCTCAAACCAACCAGCGATTTCCGTATCTTATGTGCTAGTTTCAAAGCTACCAGCGTCTTCTATATCTTATATGCCATTTTCAAACTTTTCCCAACCATACTGTATCTGCTGTGTTAAAGAGCTACTACCTCTGTACATTTTCATCATTCTCTGTGAATATCGTTAGGTTTTGCTCCTTGTGCTAGTAGAAAACGAATCACTGCCCTCATCTCTACTCTGTGGAACATTATAGGACATATGCTGTTGCTGTGCTAAAATTCGTAAAAATAAGCAACAGTTTTCTTTCGCTCCGTTTCGTTGTCCCAAAGGCGGTTTTTTTATTTCAAATTACTTAAATAGCCAGAAAAGAAAAGATCGATAAGAAAGGTTCTAAAAAGCAACCTACAGCCAAGTGATGTGCACCAAAGAATAGAAGAATACACAGAAATGAAATGTCAAGATACAGTAAAATTTCCTTTTAATGACACCCTTCAAACACGGACCCTTGGAAATATTTATTACAAGTAAAATTCCCGTGTGCAATGAACTAACGCGGAAATAAAAGGTATGATGCTGTTCGGAAAGAAAGCACAAATCCTTTGATCGTGTAACATGACGAAAATTGCAGAACTTCCTCTGACGTATAGTAACAGAAGGAATCATGCTAATCATTACGAAATAAATTATTTTAGAATAGTAAAATTACTTAGTAAGAAAAAGCCTTAGCTTGGAGGGTGTGCATACCAGACGTATGTCAGTATCCTAGATGTTGGGAATTACTCTACGATGTCTATTATATTGCAATCTGTTTTCCGATTCCTGAAGCCTAAGCATGGGCTCTCATAACAATTTTCGGGATGTTTCCAACTCCCGCTGAAACAAGGAGAAGAAAATTGATTAAATAATAATTATCTAAGTATCGGAAGGTTGTCTATGATTTTCTGATCTGAAAGACAACTACAGCATTATGTGTCACAACAGATTTCATGTCAGGCAGACTGACCATAAACTCCTAATATTTCGCAGTTGAGGGCTGCTGGAAGCAAATCTATAAGTATCGTCAGTTTTTTTTATCGCAACTCCAAAGTTTGCAAATTGCTACATTGCTGTACAAGGTTTTACCGCTCTCAACATTTGCGTGTCTGCACCAAGCTTAAAAAAATCTCGACCATTATCAATGCTGTATATCTGCAATCTTCTAAATATTTACAGCAGTTAGCTTTATTTTTGTATATTTTTAATCGTATGCGCCCAGAAAGAATCTCTACATTCAGTGATGTTTGCATCAATTAGCTTTGTACTACGTCACAAAATTTGCTGGAATATGCAATTAGAATGAATCATGTTTCGACAACATACAGTCCTAGGGATCGTTCGTACTTATCTTCGACACAACTGAGAGTAGAATGTGGATACTAGAGAATAACTTCATACTCATTACGACTTTAATGGAAGATGCGCCGAAATTTTAAATCCCATGTGACTAAGCAGTTGAGCAAGAAACATTGCATGCTTTATCTGAAGTTCCATTTGTTTTCATCGGAAATCTAGGAGCTTTTCAAATTGGGAAGAGCAAATTTAAATATTTTTCCCGGCTGTTGTTTGAAATTCGGAAAAACATTAGGTCCACTTTATACTCCTTTCTCTCTGTAATCAGAAATAATTTCAAATCCTTAATATGATATGTTTTCAAAGAATTTACATCCTTACCATTATTTTGATTAGAATCATCTGTCGACATCTCTGACTTAATTATTGACTCTATCCTCTTTCCTTTTGTTTCACATCGTTTGGTACAACTGTTTGTTTTTAAACATTTTAGGTTCTTAAACTTCTAGGTTGTGATCTTCCTTTCTTTCGTCATACAGCGTGAGCATTTAAACCATATGCCCTATCTCTGCCCTCTAACCAAAAATACGAATTTTTTCTTACGATGTTCTATACTTTGTTTTGTGAATTCCTGTCTTTCTACACTGGCGTGCAAAATTTAAGGACGAGACGATTTTTCCAATGTAACGTCGTGCAGAAGTGCTCCACATCGACTCAAATCATACCATAAGATCACAAAGATGTAAGAATATGGGACAAGTGAGCAAAACCGTCCAAACAAGGAATCCAAAGTATACAAAGGCACTTTATTGAAAAGGTAGCTTCGAGCACAACTGGACAGAAGACAGAAACGTCCATGTGAAACACGCTGCCAAGAAAAATCCAGCCTTTAGCAGGAGATATGATCACCCCTGACTGCGTTGCAGAATTTACAACGTCTGTCCATGCTGAGGACGAGGTTGTCAAGCAGCTGTTGAAGCATCGCGGCTCATTCCTCGTGCAGCGCCAATCGCAGCTGCGGAATCGTTGCTGGCGGTTGGTGACGTGCTGCCCAGCGTCTCCCGAGAAGGATCCACATGTGTTCGATTAGATTTAGGTCCGAGGACCTTGTGGGCTAATCCGTGCGTTGAATATCTTTACTCTCCAACAGCTGTGCGACAGCCACTGTACGATGAGGTGTAGCGTTGTCGTCCATGAAGAGGAACTCAGGACTCACAGCACCTCTAAACAGACGCACGTGAGGCAGGACAACCTCGGTACAATAGCGGACACCAGTGACTGAACCTCCTTGGAAGATATGGAGGTCTGTACGGCTACCAAGCAAGATACCGTCCCAAACGAGAACTCCGCCACCTCCAAACCCTTCCCTTTCAATGATGTTGGAGTTGTGATTGCGTGTTCCCTGCTCTCTTTAGATGTGTATACGTCCAGAATCGCTCGTCAGACTAAATCGGCTCTCATCCGTAAAGAGAACTGTACCCCATTGCAGATGTGTCCAGTTCTAGTGTTCCTGGCACCACAGAAACCACCGTCTCCGATGAGCAGGCGTTAATGGCACACACCGTACTGGTCGTCGTGCAAATAGACCACCTTTGTGCAGCCTCCTGGCAACGGTAAAACGCGATAACGGACGTCCAGTTGTCTATTGCATGTGCCTTTCGATTTCTCCCGCTGTCTGCCGTCTGTCTCTTCTCGCCTGTAGGACAATATACCAGTCGTCCGCCGCTATGGTTGCTCCTGGACGACCACTGTTAAACTCTCGGACAGCTGTTCCTGTCGTTTGACATGTTTTCCAAGCTCTTGAAACGATACTGTGAGCGATCCTGAACTCCTCGGCCACACTAGTCACACTTCGACCTTTTCCCAACTTCCCAATGACGCGACCTCGGGTAAAGTCATCCAGAGGTCGTCTACTGAATTGCCTGTTGGCCATATCACACGCTTGCAACAAATCGACGTCGTTCAAACCGATGTACACCGTGCAAGAGCTTTCATCGAATTGCTGAGCGTACACCGCCCATGGGCTTTATACCCTTCCGACCCCCACCCCTACGTCGTGCTGCATATATGCGCATGCCCTACCATACCGGACCTTAGTCTATCTCCTGAGTGGTCTTTCGGTCCGTTCTGCCTGCTCGTTTCGCTGTTATGCTAATTTCTCCCCTCGTCTTTAATTTTTGCACACCAGTGTAGTATCTGCCGACTGAAAATTTGATTAATTCTTCTTACTTTATGTTTAGTTTCAGGCATCTGTAATCCCTTTCTTCATACCGCAGTCCTTAAAATTGATCAGTATGCCTTTCTTGAAATTGAAATTCACTTGCATCTGATTCGGCTTCAACGGGCGACTCTTTCCCAGCTACTATCTCAGCACCAGTACTCTATCGGAATATTAGCATCTATAATTCTGTCTCATCCACCAGTACCACACTCTTTTTTGTAGGACTCTTCGACACAGTCAGTTTCACCTCAACTGTAATATTCCTGCGCTATGCATGCAATCGGTTTATAGTCCACTATTTATGCATATTGTGCCATGAGTGTGGCATACAAACCTGATATTATCGTGCACCCATTTTCCTTCTTTTGACAGGCAAGAAATCTAAAAATGAGCTCCCTATTTCCATTTTCTTTCTGATGTGCCTATTCTATCTTCACGAGGAAACCAGACCAAGAATCTTGGGCTGCTTCTTTGTTGTTTATCTTTTTATTGATTCATAAATATGTAATGCATCTCGAATAAATCAGTTAAAAACATGTACGGGCTTCGTTAAAGAGAAATACATTGTTTCCACCCAGATCATTTGTTTTAGGCTCTTTCTTGTCTACATTCTTTACTTGTTTCAAAGCTTAATCGTATGTGAACGGTACAATTCATTCTAAAATGAATAAATTAACTCACGAGGTCTTCGATTAGAACTAGTTGCATTCTTTGAGATTTTCCATTAAAGTAACTCACGCAACTGTTTAAAAGCATTTTAAGCAGTTTTCTGGTAAGATGCGCTATACGCAGTATGTTAGGTCAATAAAAGAAATACCTTGACCAAGCCTTGAACCCGTCAGTAGATTCTTTTCTTTTTATACGCATACCTAAAAGGTCCAGAAATCCCTTTAACATTCCTTCTTACTGTATGAATCTCCTTTAAACAGCACTGTGAACTTTTCCATGTGCCTGAAGGAAGTGCGTCGCACAGCTTGCGTTGTGGCACAAATAGTACGTTTGAAGTTTCTGGTCAAGTAACCTTGAAGTTTCCATGAAGTTTTCTAAGTTTAAACTGGTGCATTCATTCTTGAAAACAGATAATATTCTGGCCAAGTGTATGTTTAGCTTAGGCTATATAAAAAGTTCTCTATTACTTTACATTTTGAATAAAATCTCCTTAATACCCCAGAACCAGTCGCTTTGCGTCTCTCACAGCGTATTAACTTTACTGTTGATAGCAAATAGATGTTAAGTGTACAGTAAGATAGGTTTTTGTCTTTCCGACATTTGTGTCCTGGTCTTTCCTCTGCTAAAGATGGCTTCACCCAGGCGGATAATAATACTCTTGACACAGAAACAGCCCCGCCAGTAATTTCAGAGCCTTTCCTGTGTTGATGACCTCATAATAAAACAGAAATGAAAAGGCAAATTGATGAAATGTTATAGCAGGGAATTATCCAGGAAGGCAAGAGAGTGAGCAGACCGAAAATTCCTTGTGCCATGAAGGATGGGGGCTTTAGATTTCCTCTTGATTGTCGCAAATTAAAGCAGGTATCTCAACTTGTGAATACCCCTTGTCGGTTAAAGCAGGTATCTCAACTTGTGAATACCCCTTGTCGGTTGTGTATTATATTTTGTAAGGTGTTTTGCCTACCTAATGTGTCTGCCTAGTATTGATATGGCTCCAGGATATTGGCACCATGACTTCATCGATAAAACTGGCTCTGTCACATCCTTTGGTGCATATACATTCTTAAGAATGCCATTCGGTTTTACTGCTGCTCCCACCATATTCCAGAGCTTAGTGGTCATTGTTTTGCGACCTGTGTTGAGGCCTAACACTCCTGTTTATTTGGACAATATTATTGTTACAACTGTGACAGTTGACGAACATCAGGGACTTCTCGACGGAATTTTCAGTTTTACATGCAGCTGGACTTACATTCAAGCCCAGTAAATGTAGCTTTGGACGTGTGTGATGAAATTATTTATTATATTTAAGCTTAAAACTGTCCTCGAAAAAACTAATTAAAGGCAACGGTCATCTGCGTGCTATAATCGAAATTCGGCTTCCAACGAATATAAAGGAACTGTCTCGCTTCTAGGTGATTACTAGGTGGTACTAGCAATTCGTACCGAACTCTGCTTCTCTGTGTGAGACCTACATGATTTAAAGTAAATGTATCTTTTAGACAACCACCTCCGACGACTTCCTCTGCATCCCGGCGGTTTCGTCATTGGAACCTCAGATCCCGGTTCGGACGTGCAAAGCCTCTACTTACTTCAAATTGCCTTCCACGACAAATACGATTTTTATATTCTACATCCTCAAGCTTGCTTTCCTCATCAAAGCGACCGTTGGTAAAGATAGCGAGTATTCCAGTGGGTGTCGTTAGTCAAACACATCAATCTCGCAATCACAATATTGGCAGCAGTTTGCTCCTCAGTAACGACGCGCAATAGGAGCTCCTTCTTTTGTGTTCTCACCATCTCAACGTGAAAAAAGACACTATAATACAAGAATCTTGTACGGGATATTGGTGATGATTTTATTTTGTTGTGTCGCCTCTTTGTTTTTCTCCCTAAGCGCAAAGAACTGCGGACTTAATTGTGATTTGCTTCATTGTCACTTTCTTTTTCTTGGATGGGATTGTTTTATTTTGCTCCTTGGGTAGTATTATTTTGGTTATTTCGTTTTACACCGGTACCGGTATAAAACAAAATATTTTTTTTTATCTTTTTAGAATGTTTTCCATCAGTTTTCTGATTTTTTGTTTTCTGTGGGCTTTTCAACTCAAAACTACACAACAATTTGCACAAGAGACTGAAATTACTCTTTTTTTTTTAATTTTAACACGACGTTATGTTTGATGCGGTTTAAGGTGGTTTTTTCACAGAGTCCGTTACGCATTCATTTTGTGGACTAGTTAAATTTACGTAGCAAATTACATGACCTACCTTCTACCAGCGGACTTCCTTGAACACTGTGTTACCTGTTAAAACCTCCTGAACAGCGTGTTACTTGTTAAAACCTCCTGACCACCTTTTAGTGACTGCATTTATTTTCATACCTTAGTCCGTCTTACTTCTTGTAGGATTCAAGATAAATACTATTAACCATTTTACTGCACATACTCTTTTTATTATACACTGCTGGCCAACCGAAATGCAACACCAAGAAGGACACGAAATAGCAAAGCCAGATTTACTGGACACATAACTACAGATACAAACATGAAACGATTGAGCTTACAGGCCCTTGCGACTTGCGGAACACGCAGACATCAATAGTTCGTGTGGCCCCCATGGCTGGCAATAACGCCCGCTACACACCGCGGCATCGAACGAAAGAGGCTTTGGATGTGGTCTTGGGGTATGTCAGTCCAGGCTGCTTCCACACGTTGCCACAGTTCATCAGGCGTAGCCGCGGGTGGTGTTTGCCGGGCCACTCGGTTGCCGATCAGCGACCAGACATGCTCCATGGGCGACATATCGGAAGAACGGGCAGGCCACGGTAGCAGTGACACCTGGTGGGCCATGAAGAATTGTTGCACGATGCGTGCCACGTGCAGGCTCGCATTGTCCTGATGTAAAGTGGCTGCTGGCAGGTCCTGCAGGCAAGGGAGGACTACAGGCTCCAAAACGTCAGAGATGTAGCGGTGGCTGTTGAGTGTACCGGCGATGCGTACCATAGTGGTGTGGGTGTCATATTCAATTGTACCCCAAACCATAACGCCAGGCGACAGATCGTTATGGCGATGCATAATGCAGGCGTCATACAGTCTCTGACTGCGGTGCCGACACACGCTTATCCGACCATCGTGGAGTTGCAGGCAGAATCGGGCTTCGTCGTTGAAGACAATGTCGTGACATTGCGTAATCCAGGTGCGGCGTTCAACGGCCCACTGCCGCTGCACTCGCCGGTGGTGTAACGTCAATGGTAATGGAGCCACGGGCGCCGTGCGACAAGTCGCCGCTCCTGCAGACGACGTGGAACGGTACATGCTGACACAGGTTGTTGCACAACACACCCTAATTCCTGCGCTAACGTTCGTGATGTGGTGGTGCGAGCCGTCAATGCTCGTCGCACAACATGCCGGTCCTCTCGGTCGGTGCTGTGCCGCGGCTGCATCAATCGCTCACGACAGTCCGTCCGTCCCTCCTGCACCCACCGAATCCATGCTCGCCTCAATGTGGCTGGATGTCGTCTCACACGGGCGGCCGATGTCTCGGTACGTTCGACAGAGAACGCTGTTGCGCTCTCTGTCGAACTCCGAAACGTGCTGGAATGACTGCCGTATTCTGCGACGAGGCATCAGGAAGCTTTCCACGCACAGGTCCGGCAGCACAACACATTTCCACTACTTACACCCCGCGTTCTGTGCACGCTTCTTATAGTTTTTCTCGGTGGGGTGCCGGGCGCACATGATTTGCATATACCCTGCAATGCTAATCGTTTGCATGTCCTCTCGCGGGCGACGCATGCTGCAAATTTCAAGCTAATCGGATGCTTCCTTCCTGGTGTTGCATTTTGGGTGGCTAGCAGTGTATATAGCTGTTTCGAAATAGTTTTTGTGCCGTCCCTTGAATTCTTCTTTGCAAGACTCTTCCTGGTTTTAAAATTTATACGTAAAAAATTTGTGAGGGATTGTGTAACGCATACTGCCTCTTTAACGTTTCAATTTTATTACTTATGTAAATTTTGATCGCTCCTCGCTATGTTTTCCGTGATGAATGTCACGTCCGAACATCTGAGCCATGGGTGGAAGTCCGTTACGTCAGGATGACTAATATAAACATTGGGACTTAACAGCTTGTGCCTAAGCTGATTAGGTTCCATGCTGCGTTGTCAGTTTTGTTTTTATCCGTTACGTGGTTTTAAGGTTTTAGTTATGAAAAAGTTTATTGGTTGCACGTACAATTGTTCCGACTTCAACAGCGTTGGGCCTCCGCGGTGGAGTAGTGGTCTAAGCGATGGCTTCTGGTCATTCGTCCGAAAGGGGTCCGCGTTCGAATCCCTGTGAGGCATGAATGTTGTGTTTATCTTAAGGCACTGGCTCTCTTCCTTTCCTGGAACCAGTGACCTTAAATTAGGGACGAACGACTGCTTTACAGCCCATTGAGTTGCTCACGGCGGTCGTTAAACCTCCAATAAAAAAAAACAAAGTTGGTTATTTAGTCTGCAATTTTATTATCGTTATATGTTTTACGAGTCGTTGAGCTTACGCAGCTGCAAATACACTGCCGGACAATTGCTAAGGACGGATGACAATAGCAACGATAGCAACCATAAAATGGAAGGCAGGAAAATGTGGAAATTAGCATAAGTGCGGGATACAGTAAGACGTGTTGTGCGTATGCAAATTTTGGATTGCCGAACTTGTTCGTGACGTCATAGCGCTGATAAGAGATGTAAAGGATTTAACGGTATTGACCGTTGTTGTTCAAACGCAAAGTTGAAAGGGAAAGAATCAATTGACGAACTTGCAATTTTTAGTATGTCTTCCCGACATCACCTAGATGATTTTACGCGTGGCCGTATTATTGGCAAGATTGAAGAAGGGCGAAAAATAACAGATGTTGCCAGGGAGTTCGACGTCAGCCACAGTGTTGTTTCAAGGCTTTGGAAATCATTTCAAACAAATGGAGAGTGTAGCAAACGTCACGGGGGAGGTCGTGTTCGCAGTACGACACCTGCAGAAGATCGGTACATAGTGCTATCAACAAAAAGACACCGGCGCAGCACAGCTAGTGAGGTAGCAAATCAGTTTATGGCTGCTACTGGCTAGCGGATCTCCCAATAAACTGTCGCCAGACGTTTGCATGAAGGAGGACTATACGTCCGCCGTCCTGTTGTGTGCATCCCATTGTCCAGACGTCACCGTACCGCCCGTTTGCAATGGTGCCATCAAAATCGCAATTGGACTGATAACGACTGGTCTGCTGTTCTCTTCTGAGATGAGAGTAGATACAGTCTATCGTCTGATTGTCGACGACAACTGATCTGGCGTGATAGTGGTACTGCATATTGTCCAGCAAACATACAGGAAACGGACCGATATCCGACATGTAGTGTCATGGTATGGGCTGGCATCATGATCAATAGCCGTACGTCCCTCTATGTGCTTCCAACTGGGACTATGACTGGCCAACGATACATTAATGATGTTCTGCTACCTCATGTTCCATTGTTCCGTGGTGCTGTCGGTGATAGATTCATTTTCATGGACGACAACGCAACATGTCAACGAACAGTCGCTGTCCAGGAGTGTCTTGAGAGCGAGGATATTCAACGCCTCGTATGGCCAGCACGTTCTCCAGATCTGAATCCCATTGAAAATGTGTGGGATGCTTTGGGGAGGAGTGTTGCTGGTCACCAATGCCCTCCAATAAACAAGGACACCCTCATCCGTGCACTGATAGAAGAATGGGATACATTACCCCAACAGCTGCTTGATAATGCTGTAGCAAAGCATCACAAGACGTGTGGAATCTTGCATCACCCTCCATGGTTGCCATATCCCGTATTGACATCTTACGCAGGAACGCCTGCGGACGGTAAGTGCATATTTTTCACGTTTACGTATTCTGCACAAAATGGCCTGTTTGTCCCTTGCACACGTTCCAAAGCCTTCTGGATTTCAGAGCATAATAAATTGTATTTCTTGTAATGTCCTGGCATTCTGACATTATTTTGTTTCACTTGGCATCCAACCATACTTACTTTTTTATGCGCTATATAGCCGTTTATGATCCGTCCTTAGCAATTGTCCAGCAGTGTATAATGGGCCGCCCCGGTGGCGCAGTGGTCTAAGCGATGGCCTCTGTTCATTCGTCCGTAAGAAGTCCGGGTTCGAATCCCGGTGAGGCATGGATGTTGTGTTTGTCTTACGGCACTGGCTCTCTCCCTTCCCTGGAACCAGTGACCCAAAATTAGGGACGGGTGACTGCTTATAGCCCATTGAGTTGCTCACGGTGGTCGTTAAACCTCCAATCTAAAAAATAAATATATTATGGTGTTTTTAGTTCTTTCGATAAAGAATGACCCATTTCTCCGAGAATTTATTGGTAAGTAATTCTTGTGTACGTTCTGTTAATAGGTAGTTGAAATTATAACACATCAAGACCACCGCATCGTAATGATTTCGGCGGCGAAATCACGTGTAAGAAGTGAGAAAATGTCTCAGGAGTTATTGATATTTACTGATATAAACTACCATTCATATTACGGCACGTTTTGCGATCTGTTAGGAAGGCACGTAAGCGTAGAAGTTTAGAAGCTTACATGCAATCTTCTAAACTTATCCGAGTGCTGCCAACAGTATGGTTGTTCGTAAAAATCTTTGCAGATTGCTTTCGTAATTTGAGATTACGTAAACGTTTGGTCACATAAATGAAGGCACACTGTTTACAACTGTAGCAGAAAACTCAAAAGAAAAAATATTTCTTTGAAGTACAATCCTTACATTTTAATAACAGTTACAAAAGACATAAATGTCCATGTGAAACACGCTGCCAAGAAAAATCCAGTCTTTAGCAGGGGATATGATCACCCCTGACTGCGTTGCAGGATTTACAACGTCTGTCCATGCTGAGGACGAGGTTGTCAAGGAGCTGTTGAGGCATCGTGGCCCATTCCTCTTGTAGCGCCAATCGCAGCTGCGGAATCGTTGCTGGCAGCTGGTGACGTGCTTCCCAGCGTCTCCCGAAAAGGTCCCACACGTGTTCGATTGGATTTAGGTCCGAGGATCTTGTGGGCCAATCCATGCGTTGAATATCTTCACTCTCCAACAGCTCTGCGACAGCCACTGTACGATAAGGTATAGCGTTGTCGTCCATGAAGAGAAACTCAGGACCTACAGCACCTCTAAACAGACGCACGTGGGGCAGGGCAACCTCGGTACAATAGCGGACACCAGTGACTGAACCTCCTTTGTTAATGTGGAGGTCAGTACGGCTACCAAGCATTATACCTCCCCAAACGAGAACTCCGCCACCTCCAAACCGGTCCCTTTCGATAATGTTGGAATTGTGATTGCGTGTTCCTTGCTCTCTCCAGATGTGTATACGTCCAGAATCGCTCGTTTGACTAAATCGGCTCTCATCCGTAAAGAGAACTGTACCACATTGCTGATGTGTCCAGTTCTTGTGTTCCTGGCACCACAGAAAACACCGACTTTGATGAGCAGGCGTTAATGGCACACCCTCTTACTGGTCGTCGTGCAAATAGACCACCTTTGTGCAGCCTCCTGGGAACGGTAAAACGCGATAACGGACGCCCAGTTGTCTGTTGCATGTGCCTTTCGATTTCTCCCGCTGTCTGCCGTCTGTCTCTTCTCGCCTGTAGGACAATATACGGGTCGTACGCCGCCGTGGTTGGTCATGGACGACCACTGCTAAACTCTCGGACAGCTGTTCCTGTCGTTTGAAATGCTCTTCCAGCTTGTGAAACGATGCTGTGAGCGATCCCGAATTCCTCGGCCACACCAGTCACACTTCGACCTTCTTCCAACTTCCCAAAGATGCGACCTTTGGTAAAGTCATCCAGATGTTGTCTACTGGATTGCCTGTTGGCCATATCACACGGTGGCAGCAACTCGACGTCGTTCAAACCGATGTACGCCGTGCAATAGCTTTCAGCGAATTGGCGAGTGTACACCGCCCGTGTGCTTTATACCCTTCCGACACTACGCCCTCCCCTAAGTCATGCTGCATATATTCGCAAGCCCTACCGTACCGGACCCTAGTCTATCTCCTGGGTGGCTTTTCGGTCCGTTCTGCCTGCTCGTTTCGCTGTTATGCTAATTTCTCCTCTTCGTCCTTAATTTTTGCACACCAGTATACAAGTACAAATCAGTCCAAAATGTACTCGCCATCTTTGCCACGACCTACTTCCGTCGTCAGGATAGGTGTTAGACACCGTCCCTGTAGAACTGTAATGGTTTGGATGCAAAGCAGTGTCTCAGTGTGTGTTATACATCGTCCCGGTTGGTGAACTGCTGTCTGCCCAGGTAATGCTGCAACGACTGGAAAAGGTGGCTGTCGCTTGGGGCAATGTGCGGGAAATAAGCTCTGTGCGTCTGCAGCATCCAATCGAGTTCCCTGATCTTGTGACAGGTCAACGGTCCTGTGTGAGGTCTCGCTCCATCGTGCTGTAGGAGGATGCGCTTGATGTTCAGCGGTGCTGGTCGTTTCGACGTCAGCGATGCGTGCAGATTGTCAAGTATACATCAGCAGTGATAGTGGTGTTATATGGCAGTAACCCAAAACACACGAAACTAAGCATATCCCAACAAACAGACAGAAGGACCTTACGTGGGTGTAAGCCTGCTTTGGTGGTCCGCATGGGCTTCTGTTTTGAGTCCAACCACTGTTTCCGGGCGCTGACATTTTCATAGAGGACTCACTTCTCGTCAGCTGTCACAATACCGTCCAAGAATGGTTCAACTTGGTCACATGCAAGCAGGGAAACGCATTCACTCATGGGATTGGTTTTCTGTTCAACTGGGAGTTGATGGGGCATCCAAACTCACCTCTTGTGCACTTGAAGTTGACGAAGATGCGTGATAATGCTCGTGTGGGAAGTCCCCAGCTGTTCGGCCAAATCCCGCGTGATGACACGTGTCAAGAAAGGTCCTCATCATGTACGTATACATTGCTGCGGGTCTTCCGGCTTTGGGACAGTCCTGACAGGTCAACATTTTCATCTCGAAACCGTTCGAACCAAAGACAGCACTGACGATATGATATGGCATTGGGGTACACGCTGCTAATATTGCTTGCATCACTCGCGGAGGTGCTACCGCGACGAAACTCATACAGCATTCAATGGTGGATGTTCTCCTTGTTCACTTACATTTTGTCTGGCGTTTGCACTCTTCACCTTCTGTAGGCTAACTGCCCCAAGTCTCAAACCATCGGCTTACTTCATGCCAGTGTGCTGCGCAAACTCGGTGGCCAATGTGCATCGTGGCTGGGGCTTCGATTTTGGGTACCTCCTCATCGGACATTACTTTGTTTCCAACTCAATATTTCAGAGAGGTCCAGAGACAATGCAATTTCATTTTCCGTTCTTATTAAACATTGTTCAAATCATCGTTCTTCAGTCATTGTCGATATTAACTGTGTCGAGAGCTTTTCTTTTGAAAAAAATTATCTCGCCTGATACACCGATGATGGGAATCCATAATATCCTCAGGTGAACCTATACATTTGAAAGTGCTTTGTTTAATCTGCTCTCATAACGGTAACGTAATAACTGTTTAGTAATATACTGATTTCATTGTCCCGTTCCGCCAATCTGTCTTGGCTCCACGGGGACTTGTTGAGCACCTTGGATGTTATTTTGAAATGTTGCGACAATTATCCTGCCTTGAGACGCGGTTCGGACCCTGGCCACCCCAATGGCCCAGAGACCAGCCCGTGGTGACGTGCTGGCAGGCGACCTAGAATACCTTGTCTGGGTTCCCGCTCTGTCTGGCGGGATAGGTCGTTTCTTACTTTTTCGCTGACTGGAAGATTCCTTGCCCTCGAACTTTTTTTGGGGAATAATTTCCCTTTATTTTCTTTTTCAAACACCTACACACATGTATACACTGTCCTCATGCTTAGGACTTACAACATCAAGAGATAGCAAAATTTATTTACAGAATATTTACATTGGTGGTTTCTTCGTCTGCTTTCCCACAGACTTCTACCCTCATTCATCTTCCGATTCGCTTTCGGTGTGCACGTTCACCTCCTGCGTTTCGGTCCCCGTTTGATTGGGGAAGATGGTATGTTGCTGGAGGGTTAGCCTTTCAACCAAGGCTATTATCCCCCTCCTGTTAACGGAAGATTGGATGAGCAGATCCAATCTTCGCGTTCTTTGCACACCTGGGATCAGTGTGTTTCTCCATTCGGCGAAGCCACTGCATTCAAGTACGCAGTGTTCTATGCTTGCCGTTCTCTTTCCACAGGGACAAGTGCAGTTCCTGATGGCAAATCTGCCTAGGTATTCAGGGCTGATGCCATGGCCACTGAGTACTTGATTCAGGAACTTATTTGTCTGTGCTCGTTTGGTCGAGACTTTCGGAAACACTCTGTGTGTCTTCCGCCCTGTCTCTCCCGTGTCCCATCTGACCTGCCATTCGGTCATGGTCCGACGTGCTAGTGCTGCGCGAATGCACCTTCGCGGCGTTCTGCATTGCACGTCGACCGTCTCTTTCAGCGTGGCTGCCTTCGCCAGCTGATCTGCCCTTTCGTTTCCTAGGGTTCCGACATGGCTTCGTACCCAGTGGAAACTAACTGCCCCATCTCCCTCTGCCCTCAAGAGGGTTTTGATCCTCTGGACGATGGGGTTTCTTCCCCTGAATCTACTCAGAGCCTGCAGTGCTGCCTCACTGTCCGAGTAGAGTTTTATTCTTTCTTCACTACGCCTGGGGAGTGCCCAGGTGAGTGCCATCTCTATCGCCAGAAGTTCTGCCTGGAAGACAGAAGCGTTCTGCGATAATTTCGCGCTTCCTGCAGTGGCTTCGTTCCCGTCCGAGAACGCACAGAAGCCTGCCCCCACTTGTCCCTTCAACTTTGAGCCGTCCGTGAACAGCTCATGCCCAACTCCCGTGGGTTTCTCCTTGTCCCACGGTGGGCAAATTTCCTCGGCAGGGTGGATCTGCCAGTCCACACTTTCCATCTCCATGTCGGAGGCTCGATGCGGCGCACCGAGAAGGTAGGCGTCCTCGCCTGACCTTAGGCAGTGCATTGCTGCCTCCCTTTCCACTACTAGGTCTGCCGGCTCGCACCCCGCCAGCACTTGGAGTGCTAGGGTTGACGTTGTGCGAAAACAACCGGTGATCCCCAGTAGGGCCAACCTTTGGATTTGGTTTATCCCCTTCTTCATTCTGACTGTGGGGTTCCACCATGCCCCACTTGCATACGTCAGAATTCTTTCAATTCCTCTCTGATAGATGGCCTTCTTGGTTTTGCCCGTTAACCTCATGCCATTCAATCTATTGAGAATCATCGTGCACCTTGTTCAAAGGTGCCTCAGGTGTGGCAGCCCTGATAGACTCTGATCCAGGACCACACCCAAGTATTTCATTTCACGCACCGCCTTGATAGTGCACCCTTGGAATCTGCACTGGGGTGGTGTTTTCATTACTCCTCTCTTAGCTATTGCTAGCAGAGTGGTCTTCTCAGGAGCGAAGCACAGTTTGCTTTCTCTGCTCCAATTTTCTAGCACATCCAAGGCCCTATGTGCTTCTCTTTCGATCACGTGTCTCCCTGAGGCGGAGACCACGAGAACGAAATCGTCCGCATAGGCTTGAATCTCCACTGCGGGCCCCAGGTCTAGGTTCAGTGCTGAATCAGCAACTATATTCCACCAGAGCGGCCCGGAGTTGGATCCTTGCGGACACCCTCTATGGTACGAACGCGAGGATTGCCCATTCCCCGCTTCGAACTCGACTCTTCTATCAGACAGGTAGCTGCTGATCAGTTTGAACAGGTTCCTTGGACAGCCAAGTTCTTTTAGTCTGGTTAAAACCATTGGCCACCAGACACTGTTGAATGCCCCCTCACGTCTAGTGAGATGAAGCAGGTATGGAGCCCCTCCGCTTTGTTCCTCTCTGCCCTCTCTCGGAGGCTGCGAATTGCCTGCGTTGCGCAACGCCCCGGAAGGAAACCAAATTGGTTCCTGTTTAGCTTTCCCTGCTCCATGAGGAAGCCAAGCGCTCTGTTCGTTATGAGCTTGTCCAGCACCTTGCTCCACGCCGAGAGGAGGCAGATGGGCCTATAGGCTGCGGGGTCATTTTTGTTCTTTCCGGTCTTGTTGAAAAGAACTAGCACCGCTGTTTTCCACAAGTCTGGGAAGATTCCCCTCCCGAGGCATTCGTTTAGGAGCGCCACAAAATACCCGGGATTTGCATAGTAGATTTCTCTGACTATGCTGAGGTCGAACCCATCCTTGCCTGGTGCTTTGCCCGTATTTAGACTGGAGAGAGCATTCTCCACTTCGTCTCTCGTGAAGGGGGGGTCCTCACCAGTGTCCGGCGGGATCCGACTTTCTTCCCTTATTTCTTTTTGTTGAGGGGAGTCCCCTTCTCCCTCGTCTCCTTGGAAGTGGTAATCCAAGAGACTTTCTACGGTACTATCAAGAGTCTTTGATAGGCTACCGTCTGCCCTTTCTACCGCTGCTAGTTTTAGCGGTTCGGTTATGGATCCCCTCGAGATCTTATAGGGGATCCCGAAAGGGTCAGCCGGAGTTTGAAACTCACACAGTTTTCTCCAGTAGGAGATTTTCGAGAGATTCAGTTCTCTCCTGTATGCTGAACGAGCCTTTTTATGCACTTCTGTGCACTCCCTGTCTTGCGGAGTAGCTTTTGCTCTTTGCAGAGCTTTCCTACTCCGCCTAGCTCTCGCCCTTAGAGCTTTTAGTTTCTCCGACCACCAGGGGTGGGGTCCTTGGCTCCCCTTTTATTTCCCCTACTACTCTCGCATAGCGTTGTTATTTGACTTGTAAGTTCTTCAAAGAGGGAGTTGAGGTCCGACACTTCTGCGGCCTCTTCTTCCCTCCTACCTCCCAACAAGGTAGTTAACTTGGCTTTAAAAGCCCACCAGTCTAGATTCTTCATTAAGAATCTTTTGCGCTTGGGTCGGGTGGGCTTTTCCGATCCCAAAACGAAAGATAGCGCTAGGTGGTCACTGCAGCTCTTGTCGTCCAGTACTTGCCAATCCTGGACAAGGCTGCGCTTTGAGACTCTGACGAGAGTCACGTCGATCCAAGAGGAGCCCCTCGCCCCTTGGAAGGTCGGGGTGCTCTCTGGATCGTTCAAGAAACTCAGGTCTGCCGCGTTGGCAAAGTCCACTAGTAGCTGGCCGCGTTCGTCCTCGTTCTGATTGCCCCAGAGAGGACTCTTCGCGTTGAAGTCGCCTGCTATTATTATCTCATGACTGGGGAATTCCCCTAATAGAGCCATTAGCTCATTCAGCGTTTCTCTCAAATTGCCTGCCGGAGAACTGTATACGTTCACCATTAAAAATTTCGCATCACCACATTCCACGCCGAGGGCGACCACGTTCTCGGAGCATTTTATCTCGAGAACCGCTAGGGACGGGTCTTTCACGACCGTGGCCACCCTGGGCTTTGCCACCCTAGGGTGGTAGATCCGGTAGGAGTTAGGGAAGCCCACCACTCTTCCCCCCTGTTCGAATGGTTCCTGCAATAGCAGAATATGAGCTTTTTGCTCAGTGGCTGTCACCAGGGCCTGTGTCGTTGCTGCCCGTGCGTGGTGCAGATTGATTTGAAGCACCTTAACGCCTCTCTTTGGTTTATTATCCATAATGAGTGCGTTCTTTTAGCAGAGCCAGTTCTCTGACAAGGCTTGGGCATTCCTTGTCTAGGCTCGAGTGGCCTACATCCACTCGACGCCTGAATCTCTTGTTGTTTGCCAAGCAGTTAGTGCAGACCGGGCTATTGCTGCACTCTTGGCGCTTGTGCCCGGTTTCCCCACACCGGGCACATCTATCCTGCTCTTCGGTGCACCTTGACCTAAAGTGCCCGAACCCGTTACACCTGTAGCAACGGACCTCCCTCAGATATTCCCTTACTGAGTGGACGGTCCATCCCACTCCGAGCTTGCCTCGCTTCATTACTTTTTTGAAGGTCAGTGGGTCCGCCTCTGCTACCCAGTGGCGTTTCCCACCCTTCACCTTCAACGAGAACTTGAGCTGGAGGCTGCTCTCCTCCAACTCTGGGTTCTGTTCCGCGAGACATTGCTCGACCTCTTCCCTTGACAGGTTTCCGTCTATCCCGTAGACGATAAACCTTGGATTCCTCTTAGCTGGCAATCTGGACCGAAGGTTCTCCTTCGTCACTGCATTGCTCTTTAGCTCCGAATCCAATTTCTCTATTTCTTTGGCGGAGGAGCATTCCACCATTACTCCTCCCCCATTGACCTTTCTAACTCCCTTAACCCCAATCTGGAGTTTGGCGGGGCAAATCTGAGTTTGCAGAACCGCCTTTACGTCTTCCGACGAGGGAGAACCCTTGTCTGTTGCGGGGTAAACGAGAAGCACGTGCCTCTTCTCGACCCTCTTGGGTGCCACCTTCTTGGCTACCTCCTTCTTACCCGTTTTTTGCTTAGGGGCCGTATTCCCCTTGCCTGGCTTCGCTCGAGCCGCTTCGGCATATGTCTTTGGAGCCGCGCTAGCGTGCTCACTTCTTTCCTGGAGTCTCCCTTGGATGAGACTCATCTCTATCACTTGCTTGGTGCAAGCTGCTTGTAGCGAGTTCGCTACTTTCCTTATCTTGGTTCTGGTGTTAACCAGAACCTTGTTTGAAGGATTCTCTAGAATCCTCTCCAACTCTTGGAAGAAGGAGTTGACTGCGCTTGCGAATTCCGACGGAATTTCTAAGTCGCAGTCTGCCTCAACGGGCTCACTTGGACCGGGGGTTGAAGCCCCCGCGTCCTCTGCCATCTCTCTACTCGGGTTGCTAACCGAGTGTAAGCCCTGGGACCTGTGTCCCTGGTCGGTCAGACTTAGAACGTTCGACAGTCAGGTGCTCAGCGGTACCCTGGGGTCCTTCCGCTGTAACCTGCACCTGACCCCGGTTGAGTGCGGGATTTGGCCTGATCCGTAGATCAGGGGGATCGGCACGACGACGACGTACCCGCTCGTATGTCAGAGTTGCGCACTTTGCTATGACCGTGGCTTGGACTTTGCCCTCACAAGGGCAGTTTTAACTAAGTCCAAACCCACTGCCTCGAAACCCTATTGTATATTCAGGGATCGAATTAAAAAGATTTTTGAGGGGAGCAATTCACTCCCCTCGCTCTGCTAGCAGAGTCTTTTGGAACAGCAGTCGATTTGATTCGCAATCAATAGCACAGTACTCACTCAACCGGCCTCTGACAAACGGCCGATCAACTGTTTAGTAGATAAACCTTCATGTATAATGTTAATTTTAGCACGACGTTGGTAAAAAAAAGATCGTGCTTATGTTACCGGTTTGTCCGTCCCTCCGTCAATCTGTCTGTACCCACGATAACTCTGCAACTATTAGTCCGATTTGAAAAATTTATTTTGCATTGGGAAGCTCTTGAAATATGCGAATGATGATCATTCATTTCGTGTTTTTTTACGATGTACAATTTCCCCCATAAAGGGCGTAAATGCAGATGACGTCGAATTCAAAAATACGTTTTATTCCATATATACTGGTGTGCAAAAATTAAGGACGAAGAGGAGAAATTAGCATAACAGCGGAACAAGCAGGCGGAACAGACCGAAAGACCACTCAGGAGATAGACTAGGGTCCGGTACGGTCAGGCATGCGCATATATGCAGCATGACAAAGAGGGGAGAGGGGAGTGTCGGAAGGATATAAAGCACACAGGCGGTGAACGCTCAGCAATTCGGTGAAAGCTATTGCACGGTGTACATCAGTTTGAACGACGTCGAGTTGCTGCCACCGCGTGATATGGCCAACAGGCAATCCAATAGACGACATCTGGATGACTTTACCCGAGGTCGCGTCGTTGGGAAGTTGGAAGAAGGTCGAAGTGTGACTAGTGTGGCCGAGGAGTTTGGGATAGCTCTCAGCATCGTTTCACGAGCTTGGTGAGCATTTCAAACGACAGGAACAGCTGTCCGAGAGTTTAGCTGTGGACGTCCACGAGCAACCACGGCGGCGGACGACCGGTATATATTTCCTACAAGCGAGAAGAGGCAGACGGCAGACAGCGGGAGACATCACAAGGCACATGCAACAGACAACTGGACGTCCGTTATCGCGTTTCACCGGAGTCAGGAGGCTGTACAAAGCGGTCTATTTGCACGGCGACAAGTACGGTGTGTGCCATTAACGTCTGCTCATCGGAGATGGTCGTTTCTGTGGTGCCAGGAACACAAGAACTGGACACGTCAGCAATGGGGTCCAGTTCTCTTTACGGATGAGAGCCGATTTAGCTTGACGAGCCATTTAGGACGTATACATATCTGAAGAGAGCAGGGAACACACAATCACAAGTCCAACATCATCGATTGGGACGGTTTTGGAGATGGCGGTGTTCTCGTTTGGAGCGGTATCATGCTTGGTAGCCGTACTGACCTCCACGTCTTCCAAGGTGGTTCAGTCTTTGGTGTCCGCCATTGTACCAAGGTTCGCCGGCCTCCCGTTCGTCTGTTTAGAGGTGCTGTGGTTCCTGAGTTCCTCTTCCTGGACGACAACGCTACACCTCATCGTACAGTGGCTGTCGCAGAGCTGTTGGAGAGGGAAGATATTCAACGCATAAATTGGCCCGCAAGGTCCCCGGACCTAAATCCAATCGAACACGTGTGGGACCTTCTCGGTAGACGCTTGGCAGCACGTCATCAGCCGCCAGCAACGATTCCGCAGCTGCGATTGGTGCTACAAGAGGAATGGGCGGCGATACCTCAACAGCTCTTTGACAACCTCGTCCTCATCATGGATAGACGTTGTAAATCCTGCAACGCAGTCAGGGGTGATCATATCCGCTACTAAAGATTGGATTTTTCTTGGCAGCGTGTTTCACACGGACGTTTCTGTCTTCTGTCCATTTGTGCTCGAAGCTACCTTTTCAATAAAGTGCCTTTGTATCCTTTGGATTCCTTGTTTGGACGGTTTTGCTCACTTGTCCCATATTCTTACATCTTGGGCATCTTATGGTATGATTTGAGTTGATGTGGAGCACTTCTGCCCCACTTTACATTCGAAAAACCGTCTCGTCCTAAAATTTTGAACGCCAGGGTATTTATATCAGAAGAATGACTGTTATCGATGGCGACAAAAATTACTAAACTGAATATAAACAAATATATATTGTATACTTACCGCTGAGAACATTTGGTAAATATCTTGAGGAAATATCGGAAAGAAGCTGTTGCCTTTTCACGGTGTCCATTGATATTCTTTCGTATTTGCCGCACGAAAATCCATAGAAGTCTTCACAAGGATCAATTGTGGAATCGATTTTGCTGATCATATCCTCAGCTTAAAAAAAGCATATTGTTTGTCATACATCTTTTTAATTTCCTGCTTGTGTTTTTCACAGCAGTGTTATCGTTGTAGGGCAAAACATTTTTACACAGTGATATAGTTTACTTTCGCAAAATTAACTTTTCGGCATAGAAAATGGCACATCAGGAAGTGCTTGTCGGGCCACCCTGCGGAATGGTGGATATGTGCCGATAGTTCGGTTATATAAATGACTGCAGCTGCGAATCAATCACTTGATAGGCGAGGGAGATAAAACGGCCAACAGGTAGGTAAGTTTGGTGCTCCTTACCTGTGGTTGTGAACCACCGCATCGTAGTGATTTCGGCTGCGAAATCACGTGTAAGAAGTGAGAATACGCGAGTAAAGTCATCGGAAATCCTACGATCACCCGGATACTTTTTCATGGGCTTCATTAAAGGGGGACATACAACTGGTTGGTCCTTTCGTTGACTTAAGGCAGAAACTCATTAGGATGCAAGAACTGTCGACCGAATGTGGTGACAGTGGCTGGAGATAGGTAATATGCGTCATTGTGGTGGGACTGGTGAACATAGGCCGACGTCAGAACACCTCGATTGCCGCATTCGACGGAAAGCCGTAGCAGCTCTACATTCTATAACGAACAACATTCGATGAGATGTGCAGGTAGTTATAGACATTCCAGAATCGACAGGAATTATGAATCGCAGATTGTCTGAGGCAGGTTTGCGCTCTCACCAGACATAACGAAGTCTTTAACTCAACGCAGCACATCGTCGTGTAAGGTTGCGATTGTACTATACTAGACTTGCGTTGCGGACGAACGAAACCAGGTCATACTCAGTAACGATTATTGTTTTTGTCTCAGTGCTCACGAATGCCAATTGAGAGTCTGTAGATGACGTGTCACCGGGCTGGCTTTGCTACTATCCATGAGTGTCATATGGCTGCTCAGCCTGGTTCCATGGTTTGCAGCAATACCAGTTTCAACATCGTTCACTGTTCATACACATAATGTGTACAATGACAGCACGATAATACGTCGAGCACAATGACAGTACGATAATACGTCGTGCACAATGAAAGCGCGATAATACATCGATTATCGTTTGATTGCTGTATTCCCGATACCTAGTTTCAACAAGATAATTATCATCCGCACACTGACAACATCAGCAGACAGTGCCTACAAGATACACCGTATCTGGCTTTGTCAGCGGGAGCCTCATAGTCTCTCTCTTAGAGGACGTGTGGCATGCCATTGGCAGATGACTGAATTCGTTTGCACTATTCCCTCGCAATGTCGATGAATTTTAGATACAGATCAATAACACATGGTCAGCGATACATCACGAAGTTATTCGAAGGCTTTTCCACTTGATGCCACGTCGTGTTGTCGAAAGCATATCCCAGCATGCGGTCATGTGTTCTACTGACTCAGGCCACATTGTAGTGTCTTCTCGTCCATTGCTTTCATTTCATCCCTCCGGAATTAAATCACCTCTTTCCTACTTACTTGTCTGCGTCTGTGTGAACTTTAATCTCATTTCGTGCGTTATTTCATGGTCTGACGTTTTCTATGTGGATTAGTGTATCTGCACACTTTTACTCACTATCAGTATTTCCGAGTTGAATTATCTAATAAAAACGTATCTAATTCACTGTGTTTGTGTGCGTGGAATGTGCATTATTATATACATATATGTCAATATTTATATACATTATTATATACATATATGGCGCAATGGTCTAAGCGATGACTTCTGACCATTCTTCCGAGATGTGTACGGGTTCGAATCCCGGTGAGGCATGGATGTTGTGTTTGTCTTACCGTACTGGCTCTCTCTCTCTTCCCTGGAGTCTGTGGCCCTAAATTAGGGATGGACGACTGCTTATGGCCCACTGAGTTGCTCACGGTGTTCGTTAAACACCCACTCCATAAAAGAAAAAATCTTCGTGGCAAAACATGAAGTTTAAACGAAAAATTGTACTTCTCAAAATCTGCGCCAATATCGTAATGACTGCAGAAATTTTCTTCAGATTGCTCAGATACCTTTCCAACAACCAGTCAAGTCACAAAATACAATTTTGAAGTTCACTTTACCGGAGACACTAAGTCGTTTCTGCAGTACTTTAGCAATTTGAGATGAAGTTATACAAGCAACGCCTATTGGCTGAAACCGAAATTCTCTCAAGGAGTTTCATACTGAAAGTGCTTATCCTCATACACTAGTATTGCAAAAATTAATGACGAGACGGTTTACCGAATGTAACGTCGTACAGAAGTGCTCCACATCGTCTCAAATCATACCATAAGAACCCCAAGATGTACGAATATGGGACAAGTGAGCAAAACCGACCAAACAAGGAATCCAAAGGATACAAAGGCACTTTATTGAAAAGGTAGCTTCGAGCACAACTGGACAGAAGACAGAAACGTCCATGTGACAAGCGGCTGCCAAGAAGAATCCAGACGTTAGTAGGGGATATGATCACCCCTGACTGCGTTGCAGGATTTCCAACGTCTGTCCATGATGAGGACGAGGTTGTCAAGGAGCTGTTGAGGCATCGAGGCCCATTCCTCTTGTAACGCCAGTCGCAGCTGCGAAATCATTGTTGGCGGCTCGTGACGTGCTGCCAAGCGTCTCCTGAGGAGGTCCCACACGTGTTCGATTGGATTTAGGTCCAGGGACCTTGCGGGCCAATCCATCCGTTAAATATAATCACTCTCCAACAGCTCTGCGACAGCCACTGTACGATGAGGTGTACCGTTGTCGTCCATGAAGAGGAACTCAGGACCCACAGCACCTATACATAGATGCCCGTGAGGCAAGAAAACCTCGGTACATTGGCGGACACCAGTGACTGAACCTCCTTGGAAGATGTGGAGGTCAGTACGGCTACCAAGCATGATACCGCCCCAAACGTGAACTCCGCCATCTCCCAACCGGTCCCTTTCGATGATGTTGGAGTCTTGATTGCGTGTTTCCTGCTCTCTCCAGATGTGTATACGTCCAGAATAGCTCGTCAGATTAAATCGGCTCTCATCCGTAAAGAGAACTGTACCCCATGGCTGATGTGTCCAGTTCTTGTGTTCCTGACAGCACAGAAACCGCCGTCTCCGATGAGCAGGCGCTAATGGCACACACCGCACTGGTCGTCGTGCAAATAGACCACCTTCGTGCAGCCTTCTGGCCACTGTAAAACGCGATAACGGACGTCCAGTTGTCTGTTGCATGTGCCTTGCCATTTCTCCCGCTGTCTGCCGTCTGTCTCTTCTCGCCTGTAGGACAACATACCGGTCGTCCGCCGCCGTGGTTGCTCGTGGACGACCACAGCTAAACTCGTGGACAGCTGTTCGTGTTGTTTGAAATGCTCTCCAAGCTTGTGAAACGATGCTGTGGGCGATCCCGAACTCCGCGGTCACACTAGTCATACTTCGACCTTCTTCCAATTTCCCAATGACGCCACCTTAGGTAAAGTCATCCAGATGTCGTCTACTGGATTGCTTGTTGGCCATATCACACGGTGGTAGCAACATGACGTCGTTCAAACCGATGTACACTGGGCAATAGCTTTCACCGAGTTGATTAGCGTTCACCGCCCGTGTGCTTTATATCCTTCCGACACTCCCACCCCCTCTATGTCATGCTGCATATATGCGCATGCCTTACCGTACCGGACCCTAGTCTATTTCCTGAGTGGTATTTCGGTCCGTTCTGCCTGCTCTTTCCGCTGTTATGCTAATTTCTTCTCTTCGTCCTTAATTTTTGCACACCAGTGTCGTTTGCACTGAAAGAGATAACTTAGAGAGTGCTTATTAGAAGTATTTTCTTCAGTAATCTATATATATATTATTTTTCGGAATGAAAGATATTTTTGAAAGTGCGATGCGAACTTTCAGAAGATGCCCCAGTGGCGCAGTGGTCTAAGCGCTGGCTTATGTCCGTGAAGGGTCCGAGTTAGATTCCCGGTGAGGCATGGATGTTGTGTTTGTCTTGCGGCACTGTATCTCTCCCTTCTCTGGCACCATTAACCCTAAATTATGGACGGGCGACTGCTTATATCCCACTGAGTTGCTCACGGTGGTCATTAAACCCCCAATAAAAACAAAAGAAAACAAAATTTCAGGACATTTTATAGACCTCTGCGTCACCCTGACTTCCTTCAGGATTTGTAGCTGGCCTTGCGCCAACGAGAATGTGTGTGTGTCGACCGAAATCTTGTACGTGTCGTCAAAGGCCGGCTATTTCTAGGCAAGCCCCACTAAGTGCTTCCTCTGTGTGTCTGTGACCACTGGTGCATTACCATCCAACAGAAGCGGCATTGAGATTGCACAAATAATTGTTTTTAATATTTCATTCCAACTCTCTGACAGCAGTTTCTTGAACAAAGCTGTACGGTTGACTGTACAAATTCGTGTTAACGGAGGCAAGAACTGGTTTTTAGGTCGTCAGTTGGCGCAGAGTTCGAAGCTCCGGCTTCTGACCATTCGTCCTGGAAGGCTCTGGGGTTTGATCCCGGTGAGGTATGAATGTTGTGTTGGCCTTATGGCAATGGCCCCCTCCCTTCCCAGGTATCAGTGGCACCAAATTCGGGACGAGCTATTGCTTTTTGCCCATCCAGCTGCTCACGGTCGCCGTTAAACCTCCAAAAAAAATACTGGTTTCTAGGACTGCTTATTTTGGGGCATATTCCCGTCCTCTTCACTCCCAAGCAGCATATGTAAATAAGTATTCCTCGCAAATTGGTGTGTAAATAAGTACTTTACATAATTAAATGTGCCTTTATTGTCCTAAGTTCGGACAGTTTTATTGACGTGTTCAGAACTTGAACAGTTTCTTGTGTTTGGCCTTGTTTTATTTTGTTTAATGCTCGGAATCCTCTGACTGGGACTAATTTACGGGAATAATGCGTCAACAATCAGTCTGACTATATGCAGAAGGATTTGTACCCCAAAGGCAATAGAACTGGAGGCCCGCGTAAGACTACGTTTCGCTTTTCCTTCCTCCTGGCTAGTTTTCTGGACCATTTTTGCTCCATTGGCAGCTATATTGGTATCCTGGGACCAAATCCTTATATTTCCACTAGGTTCATTCTCTCGTTGGTCGTCAATGCCTTTTCACTAAACAACGAGAATTTCCGATTTGTCATTAAGATCCAAGTTACGGGCACGCGGCAACCTTTGTGGTTTCTCCAAACAGGAACTAAACTGCATCGAATTAAGCCAATGCTTGAAGTTCTGCCATCAGACATCTGCAAGAACTGTAGACGTGAGGTTATACTTACACATCTTGAGAGCGGGTACTGTCTGACTTCATTTACCGTTACTTATGTTTTGTGTTGTAACTCCATTGTGAGGGACATACATTACATCTCTTAGTATTGTACAACACCATTGTGTGCGATTCTATTTTTTTCGTAAGGACATTTGCACATTTTGCAATATTTACCAGATGTCTCAGCAACCATGGGAAGCATTTTAAATGATCGATATGATGTGTCGTCAGTTCTGTCCTTTTTTCCGTTCATCGGTATGATTCAGTTTTTGTGGATCTGTACATTTAATGTTGGCTGCTTAGATCGCTAAATATTATGTATTTGTATCTTGCCTACGCTTTTAAATTCTGATGCTACAGTTTTCTTCCTGGTTTCTCGATGAATAAGGTATTTGACGTTCTTTCGTCCTATAAGATACTTGCGGCAATAAACTCAAATAATAAACGAAGAAACAACCTCCATGAAAGGTTCTGTACCAGGATATGGTAGCAGAAGCTTTCATTGAGGCTATTCATCATCATCATCATTGTCAACCATTATCAATCCACTGCTGGACGAAGGTCTCCCCAAGTTTCCTCCACAACGGTCTGTCTTGTGCCAGTCTCCTCCATGTCACTCCCGCATACTTTCGAATTTCATCCACCCATCTTCCATGTGGTCTTCTTCTGGGTCTTTTCCTGTCCCTTGGAATCCAATCTAAATTTTCGGCTGTCCATCGATGGTCTGTTCTTCTGGCAGTATGTCCAGCCCATTGCCATTTCAGGGATTTAACTCTGATCATGATGTCTTCCACTCTTGTCATTTTTCGGATCCACGTGTTCCTCTTCTTATCTCTCCTGGTTACACCAAGCATGCACCTCTCCATGCTATTTTGAGTTGTCTGCAGCCTTTGTATGTCTCTTTTAGCTAAGGCACACGTCTCTGCACCATACGTAAGCACTGGAAGGATGCATTGATCAAACACTTTTCTTTTAAGACATAATGGCATATTGCTCTTGAAAATTATGCTGTTTCTTCCAAAATCTCTCCAGGCAAGTTTTGTACGCCGATTAATTTCTTCACCAATGTGACCCTCACTTGATATCTGCTGTCCAAGATAAACGTACGTGTCTGTTATCTCCAGCTTTTCTCCATCAATCGATAAATCTTCATTTCTTGTAAAAGCATTGTACATCACTTTTGTCTTCTGAAAGTTCATTTTTAATCCCACTTCTTTACTCTTGTCAGCAAGTTCCTGGATCATACTCTGTAGCTCTGATGGGGTAGTTGCAAAAATGACTATGTCATCAGCAAAACGAAGGTGGGTTAGATAATCTCCATTAATCTTTATCTCTTTGTTTTCCCAGTTCAGTGATTGAAAGACATTTTCCAATGTGGCATTAAAGAGCTTCGGAGATATGGCGTCACCTTGTCTCACTCCTTTTCCAATTTTTATGTGTGTTGTATTTTCAAACAGCCGAATCTTTGCACTTGCATTTTCATAGATGTTATTAATAATATTAATGTATGCATCTTCAATACCGCAGGATTTCAGAGCCATTGCAACTGCTGATGGTTTCACCGAATCAAAGGCTTTTTCATAATCGATAAAAGCCATGCACAATGGAAGTTCATATTCCCTCGCTCTTTCAATTAGTTCTCTCAGTACGTGGATATGATCTATTGTGCTGTAGCCACTCCTGAATCCAGCTTGTTCTCTCGGTTGAGCCATGTCCAGTGTCCCCTTCAAGCGGTGTGAAAGAACTTTAGTGAAGATTTTATAAACCACTGATAGGAGGCTGATAGGTCTGTAGTTCCTGAGATCCTCAATGTCACCTTTTTTATGTAGCAAGATCATTGTAGCGTTGTTCCAATCCTCAGGAATTTTTCCTTCATTAAGGCATCGAGTGAAAATTTGGGCCAGTACTGTTTCGATTTTTCCACTTGCTTCTTGTATGATGTCTACAGTAATTGCATCTTCTCCTGGAGCTTTTCCCCGCTTCATGTTCTTGATTGCATGTGCAACTTCTGCTGGAAGGACTGGAAGAACTCTGGTACTGGTACCTTTCATGATGTCTGGAGTACATGTATCATCCCTTTCATATAATTTGGAGTAGAAATCTTTCACTCTTGTCAAAATTTCGCCTCTATTTCTTGTTACAGAACCATCTTCTTTTCTCAGTGCCATAATCTGTTTTTTCTCCTTACTGAAATGTCCCTTTGCTATCTTTAGGCTTTGGTTGTTTTCAATTGCTTTCCTTACTAGTTCACAGTTGAATTTCCTTACGTCTTCAGTGATACTTTTTCGTACTGTCTTGCATAGCTCTATATATTCCACTTTGGAAGTCACATCTTCTTTAGTTGTCCTCATCCCTCTTCTTTTTTGCATCACCATTTTGGTTTTTCCTGATAATTTGTTCACATGCAATTTGTTCTTAGACCCAGCTAATTTTGTTGCTGTTTCCATAATAGCTTTGGTTACTTTTCTGTTAACTTCAGAAATATCCACTTCTTCCGATGTTAGGCCTTCTAAAGCAGAGAATCTGTTCTTCAGTTCCAATTTGAAGGTATTATGGTGTTTGTTAAGGTTGGTTATGTCAATACATTTTGTTTGTCTTATGAGCTTGCTACGTTCGAGTTTAGTGTTGAGGTGCATCTTACATCTCACCAATCTATGGTCACTGCCTGTGTTGAACTTGTTTAGCACGCTGCAGTCTTCTATGACGAATTTTTTGTTACACATAATAAAACCAATTTCACTTGTCGTCCCATTTGGATGTCTCCATGTCCATTTCCTGTGTGGCTTTTTCTTGAAAAAGGAGTTCAAGATGAAAAACCCTTCTGCCTCTGCAAACTCTACGAGAGTATTTCCACGCTGGTTTCTGTTGCCGTGACCGAATTTACCTACTGAAGTTTCATTCTGTTGCCGTTGCCCTATTTTTGCATTGAAATCTCCCATAATTATCTTCAAGTGCTGCTTACCTTTACTATTTAGATCACGAATTTCCTCATAAAATTCTTCAATTTCTTCTTCAGCATGACTTGTGGTGGGTGCATAAGTTTGAATAATCTGAGCCTGGTATCTTTTCGAGAGTTGGATAACGAGTCGTGCAGCTCTGTCCGAGGAACTTTCAACTTCTACAACTTTATCCTTCAGTTTCTTGTTTATTATAAATCCAACACCACTAGTTCTGCCAGTATCTGTCCCACGATAGTAGAAGAGATGTCCACTTTTCAGTTCAATGAGATCTTCTCCTTTTCTCCTTACCTCACTTAGCCCGACGATGTCCCACTTGATCCTTTGTAGTTCCTCTTCCAATTCAAGAAGCCTTGAATCAGAAGATAGGGAGCGTCCGTTGTACGTAGCCAAGGTCAGCATCAGATGGCAGCCTAGTCCGGTCCTCCGGGGATTCTTAGCACCCTCTGCCTTCATGTCGCACTGGCCGCAGCCTTGGCCAGGTACATTCCAGCTGCCGGAGACTGAGGGCCAAGATTTAAGTTGTGGAGTCATTTTGGAGGGGTTTGGCCATAACTCACCACGCTGGCCAAGCGGGTTGGTGAGTGTGGGATAGCATTTCCTCTAATCCCGATGGCATAGTTATACCGCTATTGGCGGTCGTTAGAGCCCCTTTAGTGGGAACAAGATGTACCACGAGAAGGCGGGGTTGACATTTGTGAAGGAGAGGCTGTGATGTTACCCATCACCTTGAGGTTATTATTATGAGTTAAGTGGCATGGTAAATACTTGAATCCCATGGTGATCTCTTATGAATGATGCAGTTGCATTTTGGGAAAGGCCTTTTTTTTTATTTTGGAATTGCCTTCCATTCTGCTACAAGAGCATTAGTTAGGTCGGTCACTGACGACGCGCAGTCCTACCTGGCTCACAGTCGTCGTTACAATTCATTCCAAAAGAGTTCCATGGGTTGAGAACGTGGCTCTACGTAGGCCAGTAGCTTTCTTCCACACCCATCTAATCAAACCTTTCTTATGAGGGCATTCTTCTGTTGATAAAGGAAAGGGCTTTCACCGAAGTGTTGCCATTATGTTGGGGGAGCAGAGTTGTCGAGAATGTTATTATCGGCAGCAGCGTTGGGATTTCGGAACATTGGAACTCATCTGTCCAGCAGAAACTATGATAAAGTGCCCCAGAGCATAGTGCCTTCATCATCAAACTTCGAAGTTGGCACAATATAGTTTGCCAGGTACCGTTCATCTAACAACCTCCACACCTAAACTCGTCTGTTGGTCCAGCAGATGGTGAAATGTGATTCATCACTCCAGGAAAAGTGTTTCTACTGCTCCAGAATTCATTAGCGCCGAGCTTTACACCATTACTATCGACGTTTGGCACTGATCTTGCTGATGTTAGGCTTCGGTGCGGCTACTTGGTCATGAAAATCCATTCACTTCATGTCTCGACCAACCATTATGATGCTAGATTTGCTTCCGGGAGCATTTCCGAACTTAGTGGTGAGTGTTGCAAACAGAAGAATTTGTAGCACTACCGGCTTCAGCGCTCGACTGTCATTTTACTAAGACTACCAGGTTGCGATTGTGCTGTTGTTGCTCCTAGTCGTTTCCACTTCACAACAACATCACTTGCAGCTGATTGGGGGCAAAAATTTCCCGGACTTGTAGGTAACATACATGGCATTTTATGACTATGTCACGTTGAAAGTCACTGATTTTTCCACACGGCACATTCTATTATGCATGTTTGTCTAGGTTGTTTGCTATGCCACTTGGGTCTTTTTACACCTAAATGGGCCATCGCTCTGAAGTATATGGGAAAATCCACTACTCAAAAGGTTTACCCGGACGTTTTAGGTCCTACATATGATGGTCATATGTACGAGGGTTGTACCGAAAGTAATGTAGAAGTGGGAATAACTTTTTTATTAACTGACAGACGTCGTTCACATTGCACATGTTGGCAGAGAAACTGTTCTTCTATAGTAACCCTTTTTCATTCCAGGTAAATAATGGATTCCAAGCAGAAGCAACGTGCCGTCATTGAGTTCTTGATGAAGGAAGAGTGCAGGCTATCCGCCATATTTAGAAGGCTACAAAGTGTTTATGGAGATTATACGATTGACACGAGCAATGTGCACAAATGGATGAAGAAGTTTACAGAAGGAGAAACCAGCATTGAAGACAAACCACGCAGTGGGTGAGCATCACCTGCGACCACTGACATGAATCGTCAGGGAGTGGATGAACTGATCCGCGCGGAGGGACGAGTCACAATCCGTGAGCTTGCCTAACTGTACTGTGGTCACAATGCCACGCAGAAGATGGTGGAAGACTTAGAGTATTGGAAAGTGTGTGCAAAGGGGGTACCTCAGCAGTTGACATGCTATTTGAAGGGGAGAAAGGTGGCAGTCTTCTCTGATCTGCTGGAAGCGTTTGAAGCCAATGAAGACACGGTGTTTTCCGATCTGGTGACAGGGAATGAAACGTGGGCGTACCTTTACGATCCGGAAACAAATAATCAATTTATGGAATGGCGTAACACGTCTTCACCAAGGCCTAAGAAGTTCAAGAGCCAGCGATCTGCACGGAAAATCATGGTGACTGTTTTCTGGGATGACAGGGGTGTCATTCTCCTTGATTTTCTGGCACGTGGCCGTACCGTAACCAGCGAGCGGTATACTGAGATACTCAAGAAGCTTAGAGAAGCCATAAGGAGAAAGACACCGAACAAGAATCTGAAAAGTATCCACATTCACCATGACAAGGTGGGATCACACATATATTTGGGAACAAATCAGGCGATCAGCAAATTAGGCTGGTCGGTGGTCCCCTCATCCACCGTACAACCCAGATCTGGTGCTCTCTGACTTTCACCTGTTCGGGCCAATGAAGAACAGTCTCCAGGGACCACGATTTCATGACACAGACAAGGTGCAAGTGGCTGTGAAGAAGTGGGTACAACAGTCCACACCTACATTTTTTCAACGATGTGGCAAATGCAACGATTGTTGTGGAGACTATGGTGAGTAGTAGTGTAGTACCTTTGTATAGAGAAAGAGCTACTCTAACAACATGTGCAATTTGAACGACCTGTGTCTCTTAATAAAAAGTTATGCTCACTTTTGCATTACTTTCGATATCATATGCTCGAGAACTTCCCTGACTTAACCTTCTCAACAATGTGAAGTGCAGTTACTTTCACGAACCATCTGAGTAGGTACACGAAGACTTGCCGCACTTCGTGTGCCTACTCAGATGGGGGCAAGTGCCCGGCGCCAGACGGCGTAACGTGTGCATCCGAGGCACGGCGAATATTTAGTGATCCGAGCGATCGTACCTGCCTGGGATCGAACCCATGGTCTTCTCAGTGGCAGTCACGAACGTTGACCTCTAGGCCACCCGCTGCCCGTTTCGAATAAAAAATTTTAAAGTTATTTATAGCAAATGGAACCGTTCAGAAAAAAATCAACAGGATTCCTGCAATTGATAAAACATTCAGAAATAGAAACAGCTACTTATCTCCACTAGCGACTATAAAGCATATTACGAAAATTAACAAATGGTGCCCAAAAAGTTTCGCATAGCAGAAGGAACTATCAGAGACAAAGGGATTTTAAAATCAAACAGTTTAACGAAGAAATATAGAAAGCAACGTGATATAAATATATTCCCCCACGCGGAAGAATTTTGAATAATGGAAAAGTTGAAATTATGCGAAAAGAATTTTTCATTGCAAAAGCTATGCTGAAATTTTTAAACACGTCTCAGTATTTTTCATTGCAAAAGCATGAAGAACTTTTTAAACACGTCTCTCGGAAGCAGAGATAGCGAGAAAAAGGATTTGACCTTTACGCCCCTAACGGAAAATCTGTGCACTGTTTAAAGAGGATAATATTACCAACTTATGGCAGCGAATGACTTAGAGTAAAAAAAAAATATCAATAGGGTTTTAGAAGCGCAGGTAGAGCTGCAAACTGAAGTGCACAAACACCACCTTGCGACAGAACTGTGAACAACAAAAAACTCCTCAGGTACAAGTCTCGAGTGTTTCACAAAGCGTTAATTGTTTTTTTTAAATCGCACGTTTAGAAGCACAGATATGAAGAAAAACATATTAAATATTTGCCCCGCTGTCGGGGAAATTGTACATAATTTTGGAAAGGAAATACACACAAAACGAATCCATCGTCAGTAGTATCTCACCGAAAAATAATTTTTTTTCAATGAGATTTTTCGTCCGCAGATATTGCTGCAAACATGCGGTAAACGGAAACAGAAACTTACGCCCTTTGACGGCACACTTGTGCGTTAAGTAAACAATTTAAATTATGTGAAAAACATTTCGCCCCGAAAAGGCTTTCCGATAAAGAATTTTTCAAATCGGAATCTCCGAAATAGAGATATCGACAAAAATAAGAGACACATCTACACCCTGTGGCGAAAAAAATATGCCCTATGTTAAGCAGAAGGTATTCTCAAAAGGTTTTCTGAGGTGAGCGGTATCGGTCCGCGAAATAATTTTTTAGTGGACTTTTCAGAAACTCAGATTTTGCTGCAAATAACATCAGAAACAGAAATAAACACTTACGCCTCCTAGTGGCCAAATTACTTTCTACCGAAAATTAGAATTTGTATGCAGAAAATATCCCACCAGGAACTCTATCCGATGCAGTAAAGAATTTTTCAAACAGGACTTTTACAAGGAAATATATCTGGGAAATCGCAATTTGCCTTTACGTCCCCTGGCGGAAAATACGAGTATATGCATTACTTGAAAAAGAAACAACATCCAAAGTAGTCGTAGTTATGAATCGCACCAAAATTACGATTTTTTTTCAATCGCATATTTAGAAGCAAATACACTGTATTGACAAAAGTCACCGGACACCCCTTCAAAAGTAAATGAACGGATCCGCTGTGTTGTTAAGATGCGCGGTAAAGCTGCAAACCGTATAAAAACAAGCTCTGCCGCTGACCGCGATCATATCGCAAAGTGAGATTAAGTGAAAATGTTACGGCGGGAGAGAACTAAGTTGAGAAAGGAAAGATTGTTCAGTGTTATAATAGTGGGTTGTCCATAAGAGAAACCGAGATGCGTTTAAACATACCTAAGTCAATTGTTTTGGATGCACTGAATAAGTGGAAGACACATGGTGTACCTCAAGCAACAAAACTTACCGGCAGACTGACGAAAATCAGTGATAAAGGACGTCGAAGCCTCAGGAGAGTCGTTACAGCTAATCACAAGACCTCAGGGTAAAGGTGAGTAAAAATGCTGGAACCTCGGTATGTACACGTATCATTTGCAGAGAACTTCATTCCATGGGTTACTGTGGTCATGCAGCTGCTCATAAGACTTTCATCTCCACTAGGAATGCTACTCGTCATTTAGTATGGTATAAAGAATATTTACCGTGGACCGCAGATCAATGGAAACGGGTCCTATTTATTGATGAATCCAGATACACGATCCAGCAGTCTGATGGCCGTTTGTGGGTATGGCGGCAGCCCGGGGAATGCGAACGCTATTTACCACAGTGTACTGTTCCTACGGTCAAGTTTGGAGCTGGCAGTATACTCGTGTGGGGGTGTTTTTCGTGGTCTGGTCCCGGTTCGTTGGTTATCGCGGACAAACCTGCTAATCAGTACCTCTACCTAGGTATTCTGGCATGTTATGCCCTACCCACTCTTTGGCAATACTATGGAACCGAGCCTTGTTGGTATCAGTATGATAAGGCACCAAGTCATAAATCAAGGACTGTTACGGCGTGGTCTGACGATAATTACGTATCGTGTGTGGACTGGTCAGCACAGAGCCCTGATCTTAATCCCATAGAGCACCTATGGGATGAATTAGAGTGCAGCATAAGAAGTTTGGATCAAAGACCTACTACTAAGCAACAGTTAGCGGTAGCATCATGTACTGAACGGAAGCGCATACCTATTACTGTGTTCCAAAACCTTGTCGAAAGCATGTCTCGAAGGGTAAGTGCAAGCATGAAGGCCAAAGTTGGTTTCAGAATCGCTTTATTGTAACGAAACGGAGGAGACGAGCAACATGGAATCGTCTCAAAGAAAAAAAAGAACAGGAATGATACAAACTGATAAAAGCGATGATATGTACATTGAATGAGTAATGACAAATTTACAACATGATGCAAACAGAGCAATGCTTGAAGAAGAACAAAATGATCACAGGCGGGGCACCGCACTGCGAAAGAATATCGAAAAGTTAATGCAGAGTCTTAACTCACCGTGAGATGTAACAGAGAAACACAGGGTCACTGGCGACCACGTATAATAGAAGGAGCTTTCACGGCATGCGGAGATGGCAGACTGATACTTCTGCTGTACCACCATGCACAGAGTAACGGAAATCATGGTGAAAGGTGAAGTCTCATGTGCGCCATCTATGAAGAAGTGTCAAGGAGTGGCAGTTTGTCTCTTGTAGAAGGAGTAAGTCAGCCCCAAGGGGCGAGAGATCTTTCAGAACGAGAGCGTTAGAGAGGGGGTTTGCACACCCCTACAATTCAGAGTGGCGACCCTTAATGGGTAAGTCAGACGTCGGATGAAGGGCAGCTATGGCAGCTTTCTGGAATGCGTCGAGGCGATTGATGATACCGCGACACCACAAGACGTAGTCGGGTTGCTTGGCATTATGACGGAAGAATTTGAGGATGGAGCTTGTTTAGTCGAAGACCTCGTAAAAACTGCTTCAAACTGCTGTAAAAAGATGAGAGAAGCCTCCCGATTTGTTTTATGAGTGAGAAACTCGTAAAGATTTTCAAAGGAGACAAGTTCTGAAGGAAGAGAGGCATTGGTAAGCAGAGTCGAGAAATCTTTAAACGTCAGCACAGGACCCTTGGACTTTGAAGAGGAAGAGCTCGAACGTAACAGGGGAGACTTGGAGCCTGCTAGACGTGTGGAACGATGTGGGAGGCCAGTCGGAGAAGGTGATTTCTTCTTTTTCCTCCGGGCCTCGGTACTGGTAGCAGAGCGACGTTTGTCGTGGATCGATGACACATGAGATGTGGAATCAGAGGAAAGGTCCACCTCATCGCCGGGAGCAAAAGTGCTGACGGTGAATGAAGCTCGAGGAACAGCCGTGATGTCCTCTGATGGAGAGAGAACACAGGAAGGCAAGGAGGAGTCAAGCGGAGGAAAATCCGACAGAGTGGAGAAAGCAACATCGGAAAACGCGTGTTGATCGATGGCTCTAATCAGACTTTAGGCAGAACTGGGCCCAGGAGGTGGAGACGCAGGAGGAGGCATGGCAACAGAAACGGAGGAAGAGATAGAATGCTGCCTTGGAGCAGCAGGAGTCAGTGGTTCTGCATGGGGGCATTGAGCCTGCTGATGACCGTAAGCCTTGCAGCGTGAGCAATGAGCAGAGGTGAAGAGCTCAATCCGGCGGCGCTCGTTAACGCAACGAACATCGAGGAACCGTGGAAACTTTATGAGATGCTCTTCCGACGGAAAAATGATGCGAGCAGTTCTACGGAAGCCACTGATATATGTTTATCATCGGGGTCAGAGGAGGAAGAGGAGAGTGTCTTCACTGGGCCGACTACTCTGCCGCATCGCTTAAGTGCAGCACACATTATATCATCAGATATCTCCGGGGGACGTGATGTAGAGAGACGAGAACAGGACAGTGGGAGATGGATTCGGATAAGAGGGGTTGATTGCCAATTGATAGGCCCCGAGACAAGACAAGCTTGGCATATTCTTTCTTTGAAAACTAAAGAATCACAGTTCGTGGCTTTCGGGTGAGGTGGGTGGTGGCACCAGAAGGAAGCATCTTCTTGAGAGCTGAGCTGTACTGTTTCAAAGGAGTGTTGGGCAGCGCAACAAAACAAACCCCCAACTCGAGGGTCGAATGAAGACGTTGACCAGCAGGAAAGTTCTCGGGAATGTCCAATAAGATGGTGTCACCGTTCAGAGTAACGTAAGAATCCATAGGAGGCAGACGAGACGAGGAGAAAGCCGGTGGAACACCAGAGGCAGCCGCGGAATACGTGCATGCATAAGCGCCTCCTCTGGAAAGCATTGACGCCGCATAAGACAATATACTGGAATCAGAGGCAGTAGAAACTGTAGAGGGAAGATTAGCAACTCCAACAGAGACGTCCATGAATTCATCATCTTCAGCAGAGGCCAGGGACGTCACATCCACGTTCTCAATGACAGTGTCGGAGACCTGGGCAGGAGAAGACGTGCAAATGACAGGAGGAAAATTAAGAGGCTCTCCCCTAGCAAGCAAAGTTGATTGATCGGCTGCGTCTGTCGTTGAAGAGGCGACGCAAGGAGCTGCAGAGATGCGAGCGGAAACAGCGCCCTCATCGGCAGATGAAATTATCAATGGCAAGGGTTAACCAAGAAAAGGACCAGCTCAGGGTGGAAATTAAAACACTGGTAATGAAAAACAATAAGCACTCACCAACTCGTGATGGATCTTAAACGAAAGCACAGACTTTTAACTTCGGCACACATACAGAATAACAATGATGGGACACACAAGACACGTACGTGAAGCACTCAAACACGGAGCTTGTGAAGACACGTGTGGGCCAAAGGTGGAGCGACACCGTACTAATGTATGTCAAAAAATGCTATGTTCTGTTTCTCTTCTAGGTGTCCGGTGACTTTTGTCAATATAGTGTATGTGGAATAAAATGTATTTTGAATTTGATAGCATCTGCATTTATGCCCTCTAGCGGCACAGTTATGCATCGGAAAAGAACTGGAAAACAAGGATCATCGTTCTCTCATTTCAAGCTTACCAATGCAAGATGAATTTTTCTAATAGAACTAATAGTCACAGTGATATAGTTTCCACTAGTAGACGGACGGGCTTTCAGACAAAGTGATTCCAAAGCGCGTATTTTTTTACAAAATACGTGCAAAAAAGGGAATAATCCCTGACGCTGCAGCCCTTTTAAAATGCTTAGCCTAATGATGTCCGATGTCTCAAAAACGTAGTGTAAAAATGCTTTGCTCAATTTCTGCGTCATACTCAGACGTTCTCTAGGGTGTATGTAACTTCTACATTCTATTGGATATTCAGTTGTTCATGTATAACAGAATTACTCCTTTACAAACCACAAACGTTTTATATGAACTATCTTGATACACTCGCGGACAATGAAATGTGCGCACCTAGAAGAAAATGTGCTACAACCGCGAAACTTTGCAAATAGCTAGAGTGCGTGCTGGTATGCAAATGATCCACGCTTGGTACGATTCAGCATGACTGCACACCCTGTGGTGTCGCTGTTAGGGTGAACCGACAGCCTTATAAACCAGCTTGTAGTCGATGCCCCATGAAAGCGAAAAGCACCGGCCGACGCAAGCTAGAGTACAGAGCGACAAGAATGCCGTGTAGACGCCAGATACTTCGATTTACACAGCTTACGGACCTTGAGAGAGGCCGGATCATCGTGCTGAAAACCGCAGGGTGGTCGGCGCGCCGTATAGGCTCTACGTGGAAAGTGCTGACGATACCGTCTGACTGCGTTGGGAGGAGAGAACACGTGACGCCACTGCCACACGGCGAAGTGGCTCCGCCGTGTGGCAGTGGCGCTACATAGGCAGATGTAGCGGCTCCTGTGTGCCTACAAACCATTTCCCGACGCCTCGTGGAAGCGAATCTGCGATTCCAGCGCTGATTATGTTTGCTGCCATTAACTCCGGAACATCAAAGACTCCGTTTGAAGTGGTGGCTGACCAGAGCGACGTGGAATGCCACAGACTGGCAACGTGTGATGTTTAACGATTAGTGTCGCTTCGTTCTGGGGACAGATGATCAACATGTGCGGGTGTAGAGGTTTCCGGGTCAACGGCACAATTGCAACCTCGCTATCAAATGCCACACATCCCCCACCGCAGACATTGTGGTCTGGGGAGCCATTGCCTACGATAGCTGATCAGCTCTAGTAGCTGTACGAGGATCAGTGACGGGCCAGCGGTATGCGGATGAGAGTCTACGGCGCCATGTGCTGCTATTCCTGGCCGAGATTCCAGGTGCCCTATACCAGCAGGATAGCGCCCACCCGCCCACGGTTCGGGTTTACCAGGACTGTTTACGTGATGTCCAGACACTTCCATGTCCTGCCCGCTCCCTGGACATGCCCCCTATCGACCCTGTGTGGAACCAGTTGAATCGCCAGCTGACGCCGTGCCGTACTTTCCCAAATTTGTAGCACACCGTTCAACACGTGTGGGCCGGTCTGCCGCAGGACAACATCAAGTGTTTGTTCGCCTCAATGCCGGACCGTATTTCAACATGCATCTCCGCACGAGGTGGTGCGACGCGCTGTTGAAGATGACCGTATTGCGTGCCACATATTCCTTTGTAATTGTCCTGCTGCTCTGTTTTTGCCATCATGTGTATCATTCATCTGTATCATTACGTCCATAAAATTTCAGTTCAATCCGATGCTTCCTTCTTGGGTCGTAAATTTCAATGTCCGTAAGTGTATAATGCCAGCTTACAGTTGAAGAAACTGTTACCTCCAATGAATTATGTTTGGGAACTTCTAAACTTGGAGAATATCTAAGTAGGACGCAGAAATTTGAGCAAAACGTTTTTACAATTATTTAGCCAAATTGGGTTGTGTGTATGAACGTACCTACTATGAATAATGATTTCATTCACGCAAGAGAGAAAACAGCAGTGCAAGGAGGAAAGAAGTCTCGCAGCTTAGTGTCCATCCATTTGGATTCATCTGGAGTTCGAGCTCTAGCCGAGCTCCAGATGGGTCATAGGTGATGAGCTAGTCCTTCGGCGCTGGCTGGACTTCCTTCCTGAAACTCGTGGCCACAAATAAGGGACAAATGATTCATTAAATTCTCATTAGTGTACTTAAACCCCGAAACAAAAAGAAATTGCTTAGAGGTAACGATTTGGGAAAATTAATATTCTTACTACAAAAAAGTTATCATCACGGTTATGAAATTTTTTCAAATAGGGCAAGTATTCAAGTGTTCTGAAAGACGATGACGAAAACGTCTGTCTGACCGTGCAGAATTAACTGAATCTGTTACGGCTGAAATTCAAAAAATTTTTACTTGAAATTTCTGTCACGAGGCCTGATAGAAATCTTACATACTTTTCCTAATGAGAGTGGTTTATGCAGAGCAAACAACATGGTTCTTTGTGGTATATGGGCATCAACACAGACAACATATTTTTTAATGTTTGGATGGAAGAGGTGTGTACTAATTTTAATGCTAACAACTACAAACGATAAAAAAATCATATCCTAGATATTATGTACGTGCAATGTATTTTTCTTTTGAATGCAAATTCTTAGACAATATTTAATATTTTGGGGGACCTTGCTTCAAAAACCGTGTGTCTCCGCATGGCAAAATGTTTTGAATGACATCTTTGGAAAAGTCTTTTGACATGAAAGCAAACTCCGGGAATCGACCAATATAAGCTCAAGTACATATCAACATTCCAAGGGACAGAGAAAGACGCGAAGACCACAAGGAAGATGGATGAATGAAATTTGAAAGCATGCTGGAATAATATGGAGAAATTGGCTCAAGTAACTTAAAGAAGCTGTGGAAGAAACTAGGGGAGATGTTCATGCAGCAGTGGATTGCTAATGGTTGACAATGCTGATAATGAAGGTGATGATGATGACATATCAACCACACACCTTTCACCGAAACAAAAACGCATTGCTCAAATTATTACATTGCTTACTAGAAAAGTCGTTTATAACCAAGTAGCAAAAGCGATATTAATTATTAACACTACTCTTATTTTACATCACATCATAAAAATCGGAGATCGAAACTTATAAAGGTAATAACAATGCAGGCAGGATTCAGTACAATTCCGATGTGTCTTGTTTATTTCATTAAAAAAACAATGTTTATTCCATGCGAACTTTATTTAACTAATCCAATATTTCAAGTATACGCATGCCATGAACACTCATCAACTTTCCTAAAATTTTGAACTGAAGCTTCTGGACTTAGATTACTGCAGCCATCTCAGTTTATTTTCAGTACAACTTGAAGTAGGCTGTTTTATGCATTGAAAGTGCTCATTATGAAATGCAGATTAGCATACATTTTGTTCTTAAATGATAAAAAGGAAATCACGAAGTTGGAACACTAAGTATTATTTGTACTCACCAAACTTTCTTCAATACACTGGGAAGAAACAGAAAAATAATCTGAGATCTGAAAATTTCACTTTTCGTAAACAAAGGACATGTTATTCAGCTTAAAAATTGTCTTTTTTTGAAAAGAAAAATATAGGGTGTAACAAATAGAACACGTTGAACTTCTGACCGCATGTAGTAATATATCTCTGTATAATTCTCGAACCAAACTTAATCAATAATTGCAATACTCCGTATGAACAACGTTTGAAATCTATTTGAAATCTTGTTTATAGGCATTGTCTGACCACAGTTTAACACATATTTTTGTTCCCTAGCTTGATATTTTTATTTGTGAATATTAGAATTTGTAAATATTACTGTATTTTACTTTCACTATGACACTACTGTATTTTGTGTTCAATACTTTGCTACTTGTTCTATGCAATAGCAGTCCAACTGAATTCTTTAAATACTCTTCAACAAACAAGCAACTTAAAGAATCGAAATGTGTCAACCTATTGTGGATGAATGATTTATTTTATGCTTGCTGAGCAGTGTAGAATTTAGAATTGCAGAATAATGATCGAGAAAACACAAAATCCAAATTCAAATGCAGAGATTAAGTTAGGTAACTAGCAGCTTCAGTAAAAAATAAGACGTATGCTCGTTACACCTATACCTTCGAAAATCAGGCAGATAATAAAAACGTGTTTCTTGATAGCTGATAGTGATCCAAAATTCACAACTCGGAATGTGGTTTTATCCTTCACCTTATTTTTTACATTTTAACCTAAGTACAAACATTGAAAAACGGTAGACAAACATATCTTCACGCGAACGTGATGGTTATTGGCTTCAAAAGTAAAGATCACATTTCAAAAATGTGTTTTTTACGTTTGAAACCATTCCGAGAATGTGCTGCTTGATAAGTTCAGTGCAAAAGTATATCTTTAAATCATTGAACTGGGGAAACAAGAGGATGAAGATTAATGGAGATGGTTCAACCCTTCTTTATGGTCTGACGAAATACTCATTTATGCAAATGCCACCCTCGAATAACTTGCTGATCGAACTAATCCTGAACATCCAGGAACTTGCTCACCAGACTAAAGGACTGGAATTAAAGATGAACTTAAAGAAGACAGAATTGATATTACAATGCAAAGGTAGACGGAAAAAATTTAGAAGTAACTGATGCTTATATTTACCTAACAAAATAGATATTAAGTGTGCAACTTAATTCTCGGCCCCTAACCGCAAGCGCTCATAGAACGTCGTCAAATGCAAATATCTGTGTGCGATAATGGCTGATTGCAGCGCCATCCAACAGCTTTCCCGGCAGCCGTAACCGCTCACAGCTGTAGTGAGAGAAGGGACGAAAGTTGACCGGTAAATCAATGTCGTTCGAGAAGCGACATTTGAGGCAATGCTTCCTGTTTGCGTTTCAGCTGAAACAAAAGTGCCGCGGAAGCCTAGCAAATGAATGATCTGTGATGCTTTGGGTGAGGCTGCTGTGACCTACAGTACGTCTAAAAAGTGGCTCAAGCGGTTTAAGCAGGGAAATGTCGATCTCCGTGATGCAGAACGTCCGGGACAGCCACAGAAAGTTGACGATGCGGAACTGGAACAACTGTTGGACGCGGATCCCTGTCGCACACAGTCAGAGCACACCCAGGATCTCGGAGTAACACGGCAAGCCATTGCAAAGCGCCTGCACAAGCTTGGACGGATTTACGAGGAGGGCCATTTGGTGCCCCACCAACTCACAGCTGCGAAAAAGTCTAGGACCTACGACGTTGCTGTGTCCTTGCTCTCCAGACTCAAGAAGAAGGATTTCCTCCACACGATTTTGACATATGATGAGAAGTGGATCCTCTACGATAATCCTAAGTGGCGCAAAACGTGGATTTTTCCAGGTTAGCCTACCACCAGTACCACCAAACCAAATATCCATGCCAGAAAGTTGTTGCTGTGCATATGGTGGGACCAGCGCGGTGTCGTACTCTATGAGTTGCCAAAACCTGGTGAAACGGTCAGTGCTGAGCGTTATTGTCAGCAACTGATTTGTGTGAGTGACGCAATAGAGGCGAAAAGGCCATACACCGGCAAGGGAAGGAGGTCGGTCCTGTTGCTTCAGGATAACGTTCGTCCTCACACCACGAAAACGACTTTAAACACGATCACCGACCTGCGATGGGAGATTTTATCCCATCCGGCGTATTCTCCAGACTTCACCCAGATGGATTATCACCTCTTTCGCTGCCTGCAACATCACCTGAGTGATACGCACTTCACTTCTGTCGAGGAGGTCCACACAAGTATTGATGGATTTATCAACTCGAAACAGCCCTCTTTTTTCAGTAGTGGAATTCGGCAGCTCCCTGACCAATGTCTCAAATGTATCCAACACGACGGGGATTTCTTCCCTGATTAGGTACGTATTCCATTTGGTATAAGTTGCTGTCATGGTGTCGTGGCTGTAGCCGAGAATTAAGTTGCAAACCTGATATTTAGCGAAAGCCAAATACAGTAGAAGAAATTAATAGGTATATAAAACTTCCCAAGATAACCTCTGGAAGAATGAGTAAGGTCTTCAAGAGCAATTTACCAGTACGTTTCAAAACAAAAGTGCTTAACAAATACATTCTTCCAGTTCGTGATTATGAACCAGAGACAAGCTCCTTAACTAAAAAGGACATACATAGGCTAAGGACAGCTCACAAAATAATAGAGATATGTTTGTTTAATGTAATCAATAACGATAGGAAAAGAAACTCATCGATCAGGAGAAAGGAGGAAATGGGATGACACGACGATCCTTGTAAGGCCCTTAAGCAGCAATGGAATGGACATATTTCCGGAAGAACTGACCACCGTTGGAAAACTGGAATACTAGACTGGATACTAAGGGACAGGAAAAGCCCCACTTGGAAAATAGGAGGATGAAATTCGAAGGCATGCCGTTGTGACATGGAATAGAATTGCTCAAGGCATAAGGCTGTGGAAAAGAAATGGGGAGACCTTCATCCACGACTGGATTCAGAATGGTTGATGATGATATAAAGTTCAATACATCATAATCCAATGAAGATTGCGCAGAAGTTTCACTGCGCCAAAGACATTTCTTGTCAAAGCAGCTGTCTCGATCGGTTTGAAACTGTAGTTAAAAGAATACTTAGTAAGGACCACACTCAAAATAATTAAATGCAGAACATTACGGTCAAGTAATATTTTATTGAAACAAAACAGCAGTTCGTTTTAAGACTTGTTCGGCATGTAAAGGAAAGCTCAGCAAAAAGGATTTTGAGGAAATATGAGTACCAGTTAAATGACATGCGCTGCAAAGAATACAAATCAATTAAAGCGTTTTGAACTGAGGAAACTGTTTTCATGCTTTCTGAACAGAGCAGAATTGGAAAAGAGAATGGGAAAGATCAAAAATGAAAATGAAAGGTGTTATAGAATAAAGAGAAAAATAAATTATGGTTAAGGCAAGATAAATAAGATTATATCCCTCAGAAATGTTAAAAGACGGAATTTTTGGACCATATAATAAACATTAGAAACAAGCATTATTCATCTCTTTGGGACAACAACGCAATATCTCTAAGTACTCCAGGAATAAAACAATACTTAAACAGGAAATATCGTAATACAAAACAGAAGAGCATTTAATAAAATGATTTTTTAACTGCTATGATATCCTTGACAATTTAGAATTTCAAATTCGCCATATTAAACCTACCTGACAGAATAAGCTGGGAAAGCAGAGACAAAAATAAATTAAAACGTAGCAAATATCGAAATTCGCAACAAAACTGATTTCATATGATAACTTGTGACATCGAGCCGAAACTGTTCCGTAAAAATCCCAGCACAGATATTTCGGACATGAGGCAGCTGGCATCTCATTAAAAGGGACAAAGTTTTATTTCTGTTGTTGACACTACCAAACAAATGAAATCAAAGCCAAAACTAATGCCCAGTAAGAAAAAGAACTGAGAAACAGGCAAATTCTAGATCCTTAGTTCATATAAATGAATGAATCGAGCTTATTTGGGTAGTAATCACGAAGCAACTAAGATATAAAACTTGAAATATAAAAAAAAATTCGAAGTTGGAGTTGGTCTACCAGTGATACAGTGGTCAAAAGTGAACCTGGGACCCATATGAAGCGTTCGAAATACAGAGAAGGTATTGGTAGTGTGCTTACTTTATGGAGGTAGCGCTCCAGAGCAAGAAATACTAAATTAGCAAATGTGATGTCCTATGTCCTCTTATTATCATAGGATTCATTGACCCCCAAAAATGGAGTTGATACATTTGATATCCACATTTTTTCAACTTCCAGGATGAAGGAAACATGCGACTGGCACAAGGTTTCGACAATATTTCCAAAGTAAGTGAAAGTAAGACATGTAGCTTTATATATTCTGGTGATACAACTTTCCTACTTGGTACTCAGACTGTGTACAAGAAACATTGAGAAGCGCTTTTGAAAATACTGGTGGAAAAGAATGCCGAAGTACCATATTTGGTGACATAAAACTCATGAAAATTAAATAAAACTGGAATAGTGATTGATGAAAAAGAACTTAGCTATTTGAGAATCGGTGTTAGTAAAAGTGGCAATCATTGTGTTCAAATAAACGTGAGAGGCCTTGTGTCCGAATCCCATTTTACCAACTTGGCATGTTTATGAAAGCATTAAAATCTTTCAAAAACAAAGATTTACAGAATAAATTGTTTTGCTACCAACTCCAAAAGCAACAAAGTAACTCTAAAATAATTTGACATAATAAATGTGATGAACATTTTGAAATTCTGTGATGGAAATTAAAGCTAAACGTTTCTTATCTACATCAGAAAAAACGAATAAATGCTAAAACATATGGAAAGCCTAAAATTATTCGTCGGAGACAAAACATTAAAAAATCAATATGCGTTCTGTTTTTAGATGTACGAACACAGAAGAAGTACAAGAAACAAGATTCAAGGCTAGGAGAATCAATATTAATGGGAAACCAGCTGAAAAGGTAGAAACAACATTTTTTTCTCTACGGAAGCTTCCGCAATTCATGTATAAAACAAATTAACCTCTGTTCTTACTGTGCCACGCGCGGAAGCCATGTGAGGAGACATGTGACATTCAGACAAAGGAAAAAAATATTAGCAACGAAGTTGCTAAATTCCAGTCTTTGGACATTTTAAAAACAAAGCATAATGAAATATTACATAAAGTAACATTTTCGTTTTCATGTCTGAAGTAATTATGCCTCTTTTCGCCTGCTGGAAACAATAATGACACCAGAGCTGCATTATTAACCAAACTAACTTAACAAACGTATCTAGATTATTAACAGCTGCTTTCAGTTTTTAGCACGTCTTTTGTAAAAAAAGATCGTGCTTATGTTACCGGTTTGTCCGTCCGTCCGTCTGTACCCACGCTATCTCTGCAACTATTAGTCCGATTTGAAACATTCTTTTTGCATTGGGAAGCTTGAAATATGCGAATGATGATCCTTTATTTTTATTTTTTTACGATGTACAATTTCGCCGCTAGACGGCGTAAATGCAGATGATGTCGAATTCAAAAATACGTTTTATTCCACATATCTGCTTCTAAACATCCGATTGAAAAAATTATTTTATCTTTCGATTCCATTTATGTCGAAGAATGCTTTAGATATAGTTACTTTTACAAATTAAGCGTACATTTTCCGCTAGTGGGCGTAAAAGTAAATTACATTTTTCCCGATAACTATTCTTCTAAAACTCCGATCTGAAAGATTTTTACTTCAGCGGATGCACCTCGTGATGAAAACTCTTTTGCATACAATTTAAAATTTTTGGTAAAGAAAACTTTAGCCACCAGGGGGCGTAAGTGTTATTTTTTGCTTCTGATGTATTTGCCATAAAATCTGAGCTTCTAAATTATAGACTGAAAAAATTCTTTCGTGAACCGATTCCACTCACATTGGTAAACCTTTTTGGAATATTTTCTTCGTAAAATATTTCACAGTTTCTCCGCCAGGGGGCGTAGAGGTATATTTTACTTTTGCCAATATCTCTACTTCTAGGAGTCCGATTTAAAAAATCTCTTCTTTGTTGGATAGTGTTTTCAATGTGACACGTTTTTCATATAATTTCAAAATTTTCAAGTGATTCATAGACTTTCCGCTAGGGAGAGTGCTGGTAAATTGGGTTTTCCCCTATATCTCAGCTTCTAAATCTCCGATTTGAAAAATTCTTTCTACACTGGATACAGCTCCTGATGGGAAATCGTTTGCACATATTTTCTAATTTTTTGTAAAAGAAATAGTTTGGCCGCCAGGGGCGTAGTCCTTAATTTCCGCTTCTGATGTATTTGCAGCAAAATATGAGCTTTTAAATTTTCGATTGAAAAACACTTCGTTTGTAGGCCGATGGTACTCATGTCAACCAACCTTTTAGAAACTTTTTCTTCTTAAAATAATGCATGGTTTCTACGCCAGGGGGCGTAGATGTATATCTTATTATTGTCAATATCTCTACTTCTAGGAGTCCGATTTGAAAAATTCCTTCTTTAATGGATAGTGTTTCCAGTGTGACATGTTTTTCATACAATTTCAGAATTTTTAAGTAATTCGTAGACTTTCCGCTAGGGGGCGTAAAGGTAAATTGCTTTTCCCCCTACATCTCTGCTTCTAAATCTCCTATTTGAAATATTATTTCTGCACCAGATACAACTCTTGATGAGAAATCCTTTGCACATGATTTACAATTTTTGTAAAAAACGGTTTGGCTACCAGGTGGGGTAAATCTTAATTTCCGCTTCTGATGTATTTGCAGCAAAATATGATCTTCCAAAATCTCGATTGAAAAAAAGTCGTTTGTTGACTGATACTACTCATGTCGACAAACGTTTTAGTATCATTTTCTTCTTGAAATAATGCAGGGTTTCTACGCCAGGGGCGTTGATGTATATCATATTTTTGTCAATATCTCTACTTCTAGCAGACCGATTTGAAAAATTCCTTTTTTGTTGGATAGTGTTTTCGATGCGAAATATTTTTCCTATAAATTCAAAATTTTCAAGTAAATCATAGACTTTCCGCTAGGGGGCACAAAGGTAAAGTGCGTTTTCTGCGTTATTTCTGCTTGTAAAACTCCGATTAGAAAAATTCTTCCTGTATCGCATACATGACCTGATGGAAAATATTTTTCACATAATTTCTAATGTTTTGTAAAGAATGGTTTGGCCACCAAGGAGCATAAGTGTTAATTTCTGCTTCTTATGTACTTGTAACAAAATCGGGGCTCCTGAAAACTCGACTAAATTTTTTTTTCTTAGACCGATACCGCTCTAAGAAAAAAAAAAGGGAAAACCTTTTGGAATACTTTCTTCTTAAAATAATGCATGGTTTTCCCAACCGGGTACGTAAAGTCACACCTTATTTTTGTCGATATCTCTGTTTTTAAGAGTCCGATTTGAAAAATTATTTCTATTTTGAAGAGAGTTTCCGGTAAGTTCTTGTTTTTCTTAACGCACAAGTCTGCAACCATAGGGCGTAAGCTCACGATTCCGTTTATAACAATATCTGATAAACTAAGAACCCGATTGAAAAATTTCTTTCTTCCGTCAGATACTATTGTTTTCCATACCGGTTCCATTGACTTTGAATAGCTTTGATAAATTTAATTTGCGTCAGAACGGATTCAAAGGACGTGATTATTACTTCCGAAAATTCGGTGTCATATTTCTTGTTATAAATGTGGTTAGGTTTGCACAAGAGGAAAAAAAAGAAATAAAAAAATGAGGCGTAAACTGAGGCATAAACTTTTATACACTTGACAACTTCTCATAAGGGTGGGCCCATTTTATTCACCAGAAAACTGTATATACACAGCCGAGTCTCATTATTGTGACCATCTCCTACTTTTGACTTCAACAGCGCGCAGCCAATGAAAGAAGGCACGTGTTGTGAGCTGGGTTGGAGGGCATATAAGGTGTGCTATAGGCAATCTGAAAGCATATCACGCGTTGCTATCATGGATAAAAGGAGCGATTTATCTGATTTGCAAAAAGGGATGATTGTCGGCTTTCAGGCCAAGGGTGGCAGTATTTCTGAAACCGCGCAGTTTGTGAACTGTTCGCGTGCTGCTGTGGTTAAAGTGTATCGTAATTGGTGAAATGGCACCATTGCGAATAAGTGACATGGAAACTGCGGAGCACCACGTGCCATCGGTGTGAGAGGTGAACTTCGGCTTCGAAGGTGCGTGAAGGCTGATCGACACGCTACAGTGGAACAACTCACTGGCCGAATGAACCAGGGGCAACCAGAAGTGTGTCCAAAACGACAGTTCAGCGAACCCTGTTGCGAATAGGGCTTCGGTGCAGACGGACGGTCACTGCCCCTATGCTAACGAAGGTGCATCGGCAGAAAAGGCTTACATTTACACGGCAGTATCGGAATTGGACCTCCGCTGATTGGCAAAGGATTGCCTTCTCCGATGAGTCACGTTTTCTGCTTCATCGAACGGATGGATGTTGGCGTATAAGGTTGGAAACATCGGAGAACAAACACTCTTCAACCATTGCTGGCAGAACACAAGATGGTGTGAGCAGCGTTATGGTCTGCGGAGTGTTTTCGTGGCATTTTCTGGGTCCACTCATACCTGTGGAAGGTACTATGGACCGAATTCGTTATGAATCCATCCTTGCAGGCCAAGAACGCCCATACATGCTGATTGTGCTCCCTGGGGCGGATGGTATCTTCCAGCATGACAATTCGACGTGTCACACAGCTAGAAATCTCCGAGAGTGGTTTGAAGAGCACGATGAAGATTTCAAAGTACTTCCGTACCCCTCTAAATCTCCAGACTTAAACCCAATTGAGCAGCTGTGGGTCCACCTCGATCGTGATGTTCGCTCTGTGGATCCTCCACCACGCACCCTCCAGCAGCTGTCAGTTGCACTGCAGTCAGCATGGCTCCACATACATGTGAACACCTTCTAGCACCTTATTGAGTTACTACCAGCCCGTCTAGCTGCTGTCTGCGCTGCACACGGCGGTTACTTTGGAAATTAGCTGGTGGTTACAGTAATGTGACTCGACCGTGTATGTTGCAAAGAAAAATTCTGAAGCCAGGAATTTTTTTCGCTTTTGATATGATGATTATGACTCTAAAGTAGTCGATCCGTACGGTCAGCCTGGTCAATATAGCGATTTAAAATGTCGATAAATGTGTAAGAGTCAGCAGAAAGTCGATAAACTTCTAGGGGTCCATAGGAAGAGACGACCAGAAATGATTTTTAGATTAATGTGCGGCAAAGCATCAAATCGCTTCTAAATGACAGAAAATAAATGTTATTTTTATTTCTCGTTCCATACCTTTTTCAACCGTTGAAGGTATACATGTCCCACGAATTCAAGCAGAAGGACCAACGAGAATATTCGGATAGTTCTGGCCTTTTGCAGAAGCAGCAGAGAAAACGACTCCCTGTAATGTTTACGATACAGCTCCGTAGAAAGCGATCTGTTGATTTGCCGCACATTAATCTGTAAATAATTTTCTGGTCGTCTCTTCCTATTTACCCCTAGAAGTTTATCGAAGGTATACAGCTCCGTAGAAATGTATCACTGACTGTAGAAAAATAGCAACAAATTTAAAATTTTCACGATGGATAAAAATTGCTGTTCCGGTTCAGTTTTTTATTTTGAAGTTCCGCTCCTGCATGGCCCATCACGTTACAGGTAAATTTAATGTATCGGATTTTAAATGATAGCAATTTAATTTTTATTTAGTATACATAATTTTTCAACCACGAAAGACAAAAAAATCTTTAAAGTCCGCTAAAATGTAATGATTTGGTTCTAACAGCAGTGCTACAAATAAAGTAAATTATGTGAAATATAGCGCTTTTGATGGGTACAAGATTTGTCTAGAACGATTCATTTGCAAATAAAAAACAATTCAGATAAAAATCGTTACTACAACAATCAGACATCTCTGAATTGCCTGTATTTACTGTTCTTCACGTAAAATTAGTCACCGAAGCGGGAGTCGAGCCTCAATCGCCCGATTTCCGTTCGAGCATGATATCCGTTACAAACCCTAGGACGACTAAGTCTCCAGTATCTGAGTGTTAAGTATCAGAACATTGAGTTTCTGCAGTTGAAGCAAATGCTGCTCCCTTGTAGCGTTAAGTAAATCATCAATCTGACTGGTATATTCTGTGGAAGAAGTATTTTTCTTACGATACGTAGTACTGTGAGAAGAATATTTATTCCGCAGAATTTAATTCATATAAGATTTTGCGAAATTAAAAACTCATAAATCTCTTTGGCATTTTGTTTTTTTACCACCTCATCTATAACGAAGAAAATTTCTACGTCATTTCTGCCCACGCCAGGATTCGAACCCGGATCCCTTCATTCCGGAATAAGTCACTCAACCAATTGAGCTACGCGGACGTTTTATTCTGATTCCTATCTGCCTTTATGTCGTGTGCGTCCTTCTGGCTGGTACGTCACATCTCCTGGTACGTTACACATCCTATATCTTCCTAAGCTAAAAACGCGTGATATCGACATTACATGTGAATCGCTAGCCATGCACTTTTTTGACCTTTTTTTATATTTTTTTTTCAAAAATAAGCTGTTCATTTGCTTGTTTGAGGCGATATATCGCATAGTGGAATCACTATATATTACATAGTGGAATTACTAAGGTAAGTGAGAAAACTGCTTGCAGTTGTATTTATAAAGCAAGTGCTTTCGCGGTTGGCAATCCATGACGTTAAAAGTAAATTCCGGCAGATTTCATAGCAGTATGGCCAATTATACCCGTGTGCCTGTTATGAGGAAAGACATTCAGTAATGGCGGGATAAAGTTTTCTAAAGTGAACGACCACCTAGAGATGTATGCATTCTGATAAGAAAATCAAGGATGTTGTATTTCTGAAAATACTGAAGGAAAGATTCAGAAAATGTCTAGTTCAGGTGCCTGTCAGTGAAACCAACAGCGGCTTCCATTGCAGGCGGGATGTGACCGTCATTCACTACACCGATGAGCCATTACATTATGACCAACCCCAGCCTCGAAAAATGAGCGCGCCTGGAGACGGAACGGTGGCGCAGGTGAAGTTCATAGAGCAATATATATATATATATACAACCCGAAGCCCGACTTTCGGTTAGGTGAGTGTTCCGAGCCATAATGGGAAAAGCTGTCAATTTATCAGAGTTTGATGAAGGACAAATTCTGATGGCACGGTGCCTCGGAACTACGATCTCGGAAACGGCGCGGCTTGTGGGATGTTCACTTGCCGCTGTAGTGAGTACGTATCAAAAGTGATGCAGAGATGGCCAAACGATGAACCGTTGTCTAGCCGTGTGTTGTCCGCAGATCATTGATGCCAGAAGGGAGCGGAGACTGTCGCGCATTTCTCACAGCGACCGCAGGGCCACTGTGAGATAAATCACTAGCAGAGACAACAGTGGTGATCAGGGCAATGTGCCACAGCACACAGTTCATCGCAGTCTTCTGATCATGGGCCTGCGTAGCCGAACACCCAGCCGGGTCCTCATGCTAACTGCAGGTCATCGCCAACAACGCATGAAATCGGCTCATGATCATCGAGATTGGACACTGGATGATTGGAAGAAAGTCGCTTGATCTCACGAATCAAGAATCGTGGTGCATCACGTAGACGGCCGAGCGCGGATGCGCCGATTATCAACGGAAGCTATGACACCTGGATGCACTGTTGAGCGGAAACAGGCCGGCAGTGGCGGTGTTATGCTCTGGGCAATGTTTTCTTGGGACACTTTAGGCCCCATTATCCCAATAGCACAATCCCTGACAGCTGTCAGGTATCTGAACATCGTTCCGGACCAAGTTTACCCATTCATGGCAACTGTGTTCCCTGCTGATGATGGCCATTACCAACAGGATAATGCACCTTGCCACACTGCCAGAATCGTCCGTCAAGGAGTGGTTCGAGGAACATGCTGGTGACTTTCTGTTAACACCCTGGCCTCCAAATTCACCTGGCATGAACTCAATCGAACATTTGTGGTTTGACTTGGAAAAGCGGAGTTCGCGCTAAATCGCCCCCACCCCGAAATGTACGGGAACTGGAGGACCTGCTGTTGACATTATGGTACCAGATATCCCAGGAAACCTATCGCGACTTTATCGAATCGATGCCTCGCCGAGTGGCCGCTGTTTTGCGGCAGCTTATTATTTAGGTGGTCATAATGTAATGGCTCATCGGTGTATGTCCCCTATGACTGCAAAAAAGCAGGGTATCCGCTTACAATTAAGGAGGAGATTATTCTTTCAGTTTTTCAAAAGAATGGTAATCTCATACTGAGATGTATTTCAATGACTTACAATGCAGGGCAATATTGATTTTGTGAGATGTCAGAGGATGATCAAAGTAGGGTGGATTCGAATCTCCAACAGTGCAAACATTATATTCTTACAAACGATTCAGAGTCCAAATATTGCTATGACCTGTGTGATGTAGAAATTAGCACGGAATCATGCGGGCTCCCATACCAATTCATTTTATTTAAACAGATCCCGAGCGGAAATTAATTTACCCTTTCTCTGTTTCTGAATAAATTAATCTTAACCTTGAAAGCAAAACCATCTTGCGCAACAGATAGAGCAGAACTGGATGGTTAGGATTTAGTTTCTCCTTTTTTGCTTTTAATTTTATCATCGCTGATTAATTCCCTGTATTTTATTACTCAAAGCAGCCTGCGATTTATTGAAAAAAAAATAGTTGCGTATGTTTCTAACATATTTAAAATTAATAGCAGAAAGTTTCCTACGGTCTAAAATTAAAATAGTATTATCTGGGGAGGTGAGGGGGGGAGTCTGATACGAATCCTTAAGCGAGCCTAGCAACCCATAGGTGCATGTGGGAATAAAGACGGGAGGCGAGTGCTAAAAGGCTCAATGAGAGCAACAGTCGCATCCAGTTGTAGCTTTCGCTTCGTTCCCTTTCCACAAGACAAATCAGCGTAGTGAAAGACAACAGCCGGAAGGTTCTAAGTGGTATTACGCATCGTTTCAATTTAGTGCAAAGTATAAACACAGAAATAACGTTCTGATATCTGACCTGCCTCTCACTGCATCTTTGGAGATCGCAATAATAAATCCTAGAGCCAAAATGAATATGAAGGGAAAATGATGCATGAGAATATGCATCTGTGCCGTATAAATGCGCAAAACCAAATGTTTGGAAATTTGTCAAGGAAATAATTGAATTAGGAACTAATGATAAAACGTGGAATACTTCAATGGTTGGAGTACAAAGAGATATTACAGGGTGAGCAATCTAGTGGATCTGGTAGGCCCATCCGGTGAGCTGAAGATCGCAGCAGGAAACCTACATTAATGAATCTGAAAAATTTCTTAATTAAAGATAAAAAATATTCCTACTACGAAGGGCGAAGTTCTGAAGCTCGCAAGCGTAGAAAGCAAGTAAGGCTTAGTACTCGACTTTTGCACTCTTTGTGTACATGTTTGTCCAGCGCTGTACTCACCGACCACATATCCAATCCGAGTCAAACTTACTTCATAGCTAATACCCAGTTTTAGCATAAATGCTGTTACAAACGTTCGACAGATGACGCGCAACCGGTGTGCAAAGTCACCGACCCGCCAGGAGGCATGAAGCAGCTAGTGAATCATTGTGCGTTCAGTCACAGAAGAGATAACGTGTTTCGTGAAGTACTTGCCATAGATAAGGGCGGTTATGAGAATTGTGTTTCTGTAATAGAGCTTGCCAAAGTTGGAAAATCAGCTTTCGAGATCTTCAGCATGCTGAAGATGCTGAAAATCAGCCGAAGTTTTGTCTACCGGACCATAAAAAGGTTCCTTGAGCCTGGGACCGTCGCTGACCGCCCGGGAAAGGGTCGGCCGCGTAACGAGAGGACTGCTCGCCTGCTGAAAGCAATGGCAGCCCACATTAGACGAAATCCTGTCAGAAAACAATCAATGGTGGCTCGTGAGCTGAACATTTCAAGAATTTTGATGTCATGCGTGCTGAGGAGTGACAAAAGTTTGGAGCTTACCTGCGGCGTACAGGCACTTCCTCACACCACAAGTGAAACAACAGAAGGTGATAAAAGCGAAGTTTTGCTGCAGCGTTACGCAGACAATCGCCACAGACAGAGCCTTTTCTCTGACGAAAACATTTTTCTTAATGAAGAGGCTTCCAACCGCCGAAATTAAAGGGTGTATGCGTCAACCTCACGAGAAGCTCAGGAGAAAGCTCCAAGGATAATGAGGGGCCATCATCCAACTTCCGTCATGGTTTGGCCGGGAGTCTTCTACGAGGGTACCACGGAGCTCCATTTTTGTGAGAGAGGATTGACAATATCCGCCAAAATCTATCAGGACAGGGTTTTGGAGCCAGTGGTTAAAAATGTGAGTCGCAACATCTTCCAAAACCGACAGTAGAGCTTTCAGCAGATTCCGCACGTGCCCACAAGGCCAAGTAAACCGTGGAGTGGCTTCAGGTGAATTTGCCTGATTTCATTTCTCCAGCTCATGGCCTTCAAGCAGCCCAGACCTGAACCCATTGGACTACAAGTTTTGAGCCACATTGGAGGACATGGCCTGCAGATAGAGACCCCAGTATTGACAGTACCAAACGCTCTTTGGTGAGGGCAGTAGCAGCTTTCCCTGAGGACACCCTGCGTAAAGCTATTGAGTAGTGGCCACTGAGACTGAAGGATTGTGTGAAGCCAAAAGGATGCCAATTTGAAAGGTGATTGGTGCCATGTATTCACAAGTGTACTACTTACGTCATATCACAGGTATATTAAAATATCTTTATATTTCTTTTGTTATTTCATTGAATACATTGTAACAGTTTTTATGGTAAGACAAGGTACTTTATTAGTGGAGGCGCTCTTGCTGTTTGCTGCTTTATACAAGAATTGCGGACGCGACAATCGGGGGTCAAACATTATTTCCTTACTTAGACGTCTGTGTCATACGTAAATCATTTCAAATGCCTTAACGACTAGAGTTAAAAAAGAAATAAAACACTTTTGACATTTGCACCATAATGATGAGGAGACCTCCAGAGAGAACGTGTTATTTAAGTCAAAAATGAATGGACCACAATTTACGGGATTTGGGGAAGATAACGTGGCGAACATTTAAGAAGTGCTTTCTGCTGACAGTGAACCAGCCCAGAGGGAGAAGTTCGAGACGTTATTCAAATCCGCGCTTCATAGGGCCAATTTTGATAAAAACAATACAAGCAAACTGCAACATTTTCAACAGAATAGTAGCCAATGGACTGACATCTAAGGAGAGAGCCACTATTTTAATTTCTCTCAGGTTGCATCCAACCACCAGTACAACGTCGACAGCCTAATCCCAGCCAGATATCCAGTTGCATATTATTTGGCCGAAAACAGTGGGTAAGGATCATCTAAAGCTTCGTGAGAAATAGCAAAATATAAAACACGTTGTACCTCGCAGTCGGACCGGGAATCATGCTTCGTTCAAACCTATGGACACAGAGGGGTAACGTAAAAAAGTTGGCATCTCCGTAAAAGACATTGTTGACGATCCAGGAACTAGGCATCTCCTGCTATGCAGTTCTCGTCCAATTAAACAGGTACATTTACTCCACTTTTTCCAGAGAATCAGTACCTATTAAAGCTATTCAATGGGCAAGAACTAGTGACACAGCGCCTGTGTCCGAATGCACTTATTGTTCTCCCTTTCCTTTGTTCTTACAATGCACAAGTCCCAAAGCTTTGCTTAGGACAAGATTCTGGTGGCCATCGGAAGCAGGAACTTTTAAGTTGGCTTTTTCTTTGTTGGGCTGTCCAATATTTGAACGCTTCCAGAAACTGATGCTAGAAGTTCCTATTTCGACTGACGCCGCAGGGAACAAAGCATTCAGTGCAACTTAAAATTAGACTTAAGGAGGAAAGAAGACTCACTCGCCATCAGAACTCATGCTAACGTTTTTTTTATGATAGTTTAAAATATATTTGTAATAACAACAGTTCGCGATTAAATTAAGGGGATTTCTCTATAGATATTTTGTGCTTGCCCTGACATCTAATACGGAAATAAATTTATCGCACTGACCAGGGGACTAAAATCCAGCCTCAGACATTACACGATGAAAAATGAGCATGTCCCCAGTAAATAACATTGCAAGCATGTTAAATAAGTATTTATTAGCCGCCCCGGTGGCGCAGTGGTCTAACCGATGGCTTCTGATCACTCGTCCGAGAGGGGTCCGGGTTCGAATCCTGTTGAAGCTTGGATGTGGTGTTTGTCTTACGGCGCTGGCTCTCCCCTTCCCTGGAAACAGTGGCCCTGAATTAGGGACGGGCGACTGCTTATAGCCAATTGAGTTGATTGCTGTGGTCGTTAAACCTCAAATTAAAAAAAATATTATCTTTATTTTACGTAGATTTAGCAAAACATTGCAAAACTTATTTCCTAATCGCAACACTTAATTTGCCGTACCTGAAAACTTTCCTCCTAAAGATTTACCCTTCACTGATCGGAGAACAAGGTTTCTATATCGATGCTGCCATATAATGATCAGTACTTGTGCCAGATGTGCTGTCTTACCTGACTATGCTTTCAAGATACGTAAAGAGTTTCCCCGAAACCACAAGATTACAATACACTGTCGAGTGAAAAAATCATGACCACCTGTTCGTATGAGGTATGACCTCCTCGAGCCGCCAATACCGCAGATACTGTATATGTTGTGGCATTCAGTTAAATAAGACTTCTGAACGTTTCTGTAGGGATGCTATACCATGCAAACACCAGAGCTTCTCGCAGATAATCAAGAGTCATTGGTGATGGATCCATACGTGGAACCTGTTGGTCAAGATAGTTCCACAGATGTTGAATGGGATTGATGTCCAGCAAGTACGGTGACCCAGTATATGAAATTAAAATCATTGGTTTCTCCTCAAACCACTCTCGCACACGCATAGCAACATAACAAGGGGTAATATCTTGCTGGATGCAACCCGTGCCATTGGGGTAGACAGTCATCATTAATGGGAGCACCTGATCCACCACAATGGTTAGGTAGCCTGAAGCGTTCATCGTGAGATCGCGATGGAGATTGCTCCCAATGTTTTTCAGAAAAATATGCCTCATACAAGCACACTGCCACCTCCTACTTGCTTCTTCTATACATCGTGTTGGAATGATTTCTGTTAGCATTGCTTCGCCGTAGTCTCCACACGATACAGCAGAAAACGTGATTCGTCTGAAAAATCGACTTTCTTCCACTATTCGATAGTACAGGGCCTTCTCTCACTTCCTAATCGCCCATGTCAGTCCGTCAGCATGGATACACTGTGTGTAGGGGTGCTCCGGAAACCCACAAAGAGCAGAGTTCGTTCGCCTGTGGTCGGCGATACGCTCCTCGATGTGCCTGCATTAAATGCTCTGGCCAGTTGTTCCACTGTAGCTCGTTTATTGGATTGTACTAATTGCGACAGTCGTCGCACCCCACTGTCGTATGTGCTTCGTGGGTGTCCACTATTAGCCTCAATACTCAGGTATTGCCGGTTTCCTTCCATTCCTGAAACACTTTAACAAATACACCACGTGTATAGCCCACAATATCTGCCGTTTCTGTAATGCTACCACCCTTCAGTCGGTAGACAATAATCATTCCTTTTTAAAACTGTCTTAGGTCACGTTCTTTTCCCATTTTCACGCGAAACTGCCTATACTTCGCGATTTCGTGTCCTTTAAAATGTCTTATATGATTTGCATATATTGCTACGCACGCCATCTGGCTGCTGGCTACGGTTCCTTCTTGCATCAAGGGTGTTCATAAATTTCCGATTGGACTGTGTATGTTAATAAAAAAAACCATGTGACAGGCAAATTTGGTGAGGCAGTACCAACTAATAGCATATTAGTTGTTAACGCGAAAATGAAAATTATTAGTCGTTTACAAAAATCAAGCGTATATTACTGTCACCTGCCAATTTGTGGGTAATGACTTCTTTGTGAGAAGTGTGGTATTAACAACGGTGGCATTCATATACACTAGTCACAAAAAATTAGGGATGTTGCATGAAATGAATAATGTATGTATCTCACTCAAATAACACGCACTGAAATAACCTCAGAGCGTCTAGGAAACACAAACTACAAAGAGTGCGTTTACAAAAACGATTTATAGTGCAATTTCTGCACACAACAAAGTACCACTGCAATATAGACAAAATGGTAAATTCGGAGAATGTCCATACCTCTTAATTTCAGTATCCGGTAACACTATCTCTGTGTCGAAGAACTTCTTGACACCTACGAGCCATACTTGGAATGACATTATTGATGAGGGTCTGAGGCAAATCGTCCTATGTTGCATGCAACACCTTACGGAAGTTTGCCAGGGTACTGGGATATATGAACGTGGTTATTCAGACATCGTTCTACAGCATTCCAAATGTTCTCAATCGCATTAAGGTCAGGAAACTGCTAAGACAGCTCTAACAATTCAATACCATGATTTTTCAGCTCCTGAAGCACCCTTCAGGAACAGTGACTGGTTGCATTGTCATCGAGGAAATGAAATGCAGGTCCAATAGCAACGTAAAACTGTGTCACAATCGGCACAATAATCTAGTTTCGGTGCATTGAGGCATTCATATTGGCTTGATAAACATACAAGGACGTACGGCCATTAAAACATTCTCCTGTCCAGACCAGAACTAACTGCCACAGGTAAGAGTGGACGGAATGCACGTGTTGTGGTTACATTCCACACGTGTCCTCGTCGAGTATCAGGATAAAAAGCAAAAATGAATTATTATGTGACAAGTACATGGTTCCCCTCTGCATTCCGGGACATGTATTGTTGGCCACAGGAACATCTTTGACGGTAGTGAATTGATGTCAATGCTATACATACATCTCAGCAGCCTCCTTGCTCTGAGTCCGTATTCGTGAAGACGATTTTATATCATTTGCGTACATACTGTGACACCAGAAGCAACTCGAAGTGATTCCCGGAGTTGGCAACGCATGGTACTAGGCCTTCCTCTAGCACTTACTCTCAGGTAGTAATCTTGACTCCTGGTGGTTATCCTCTGACGACCACTCCTGGGCCAATCCGCAACATTTTAATGCCTTAGAAATCTTGTGTGTAGCTGACTTACTACACTGTGCGTAACTCCTAAAGCAGCAGCCACATCGATTAGTGGTACATCTGCCTGTGATATTCCAACAGTGTTGTCAATGCTTAAGCGTGGGTTGTTAATCCTACGCTAAAGGCAATACATTGAGCAAACTTCTAGACTAAGCGGTAAAGTGACCCATTTTCCACTTCTCGCACAGTACTTTGATCGAAGCTCGCACTCCACGTGCTGTGTTGTCATGATGCTAATTTACATATGATGTAGCTACCCACGATGATAACCGATCTCCAGTAGTCGTTAAATTAGCATATCACCACGTTTTCCCTTCGAAACCGCAATATCCTAAATTTTTGTGACTACTGTATAAAGATAGGGAAACAATTTCAGAAGCTTTGCAATCCCTTGAAAATGTGAGATTTGATTTTATATGCTAGCTACGCAAGTGGTTATGAAGTGGTCAACATAATTTCGATATTAAGATGATTTTGTCATTTATCTTGTGCTTAACGCTTATTCAAAACTACACTGAAACGCAGTTTTAGGGAAGCAAGTGCGACATTCCCAGAGTTCTGTAGAAAATTGTAAATTATTTTTAACATATCTAAAAATCGTGATCTGTGTTGCAGTTGAAAAAATATGGTTTGTTAAGAAATAAAATTAGTTGTAATCCGTGAACTTAAAGTTAAGAGATGTTAAGGATATTTTGTCAAGCGGAAAGCAAAACCTTTCTTGTGGGACGAGTAAAACCAGATATTTTTTCTATTTTGCATATGCTCTGAAACGACTTAAAGACGTCACTAGCCATTTTTAGAGATATTTGTATCCCAATTTTCCAAGGTACACATGGCACTCTTCTTGTAACGATTTCTACTGGAGCACTGCGCTGTATCCTCAGGAGATTCAGAATATTATAGTAGTATTGACGAAAAAGACAAAACATTATTGAACGCTAAAATAGCACCGTTTTTAGCGCTCAAAATGAAATAGTGGGAGAAAATAGATTAAACATTCGGAAAAGAAGATAGAGCTGTAAAAAGAAATAAAGGAGAAATTTTGAGGAAAGTTAGAGTTCTGCACACACTTATCCCAAAGGGATTATACATCTATTACCAGAGAGAAAGAAATATACACTGGGGCTCTAGAATTCCTCCAGTCCTGAAGTCGTGCATGCAATTAACCCATGGGCTTCCATGATCCCCACCTGGGGATCGGCAAAATTTATGATGTTAGCGTCACTAATTTGCAACTTTGTGTTGATTTGTAAGGTTATATGTGTATATCAGAGCCTGTTCCTAACGTATGTAATAAAAGTTTTTAGTGTGATTAAAAAAGACATTAAAATATACGAGATTGATTCAACGTTTCACCGATAAGCGACGGTTTGTCACATATGCCTATTTCCGAATTGAATATTTTACACTTTATATCGAAATAAATCATTTTCCCTTTCACAGATTATGTGCATATGTCTTCTGAATAAAATAGCACGGAAATTGAGGATATTGTTGATTTCATAACTTTATAATCTTAAAAAAATGATGGTCCCCATGTGGGGCCCACGGCTTTTGTAAAGTAAAATAATGTGGTATAACATGTGCACTTATACAGTATGATATAATGAAACTGACAGTTTGATTACTAATATGGTAATTTTTATTCTCAAGGATAGTGCTACATTTATTCCATTTATGTTCCAGCGTAATGATGCGTCGCAAACAGTTTCTGACGCTAAGAGGACTTGAAGAATTTTGGGACAGTGAACTGGACTTGACAGATGATGAAGACCTTGGGGGTACTATTAATGTAGTAGAACTACAACCGGATCAAATGGATGATATTTCAGATGTTAAGACATAGATAACAATATATTGCAAGATACCGTTCCAAATGACGTTACAGGTTCAATAGAAATTGATGGCGCAAGATCTAATGCAGAGATTGTAGTTCCAAGGAATAAGAAACGAAAACAGAAAATCCATATCGGAGGGGAAGAGAGAAAGAGCATCCTTCAACATTTCTACCCATGGAGAAGAAGAATGCAAACAACGCAAACTAAACATGATGGGAAGAGTAAAGGATAAAACACCAGTAGAAATATTTGAAATGTTTTTACAGAGGATGTAGTAGAGCGTATCATACAGTACATTGTCTCTTATGCAGCTCAAAATAATCGTCATTAATTTACGTTCTCTGCAGACTGTTTCAAAAGGTTTTTGGGAATTTTACTTTTACCTGGATATCACTTATTACCCCAAGAGCAGATGTAGTGGCCAGAAGACGAAGGCATAAATATTGGAATTGTACGAAAATGCGTGCCGAAAAATCGCTACATCGAAATAAAGAGAAACTTACATTTTAGTGATAATACAGATATACCAATAATAAATGGAAACAGAGACAAGTTATTCAAAATTCGATCAATTGTGGATGAGCTAAGTAAGATTTTCATGCAATTTAGAGTATTTTGCCGTCATGTTAGTTTTACCTACTGTCATCACTATCTGAAGCAATTTATTAGCAGCAAGCCCATTCGCTTCGGTTTCAAGGAATGGGCTATGTGTTGCGCTGAGACTGGCTATCGCTATAACGCGGAAATCTATGAAGGTAAGTTAAGTAGTTCTGACAGAGATACGAATGGGTTAGCCATGTCGGTAATATTGAATAAGATGGTAACTATAGACAAACCAGAAGAACACTGCTTTTATTTCGATACCATTTTCACAAATTTTGATTTGATCAAACATCTTAAAGAGAGGAATATATCTTCGCCAGGAATAGTGAGATATAATAGGATGAATAACTGCCTAATAAAAACGGATGGGAAAATGAAGAAAGATTTTTGTAGAGCTTTAGATTATAGGTTTGACAAAAAAATTAAATATTTGACTTTGTTTGGAAAGATAACAACACTGTTAAAATGCTATAGAATCATTTGGAAATTCTACCATTAGGACGAGTGACAAGATGGTCTAGAGCTTAGAAGGAACAAGTGCTACTTCCGCAGCCTAATGCTGTTGAAAATTACTACAAGTACTGTACCTGGGTGGTGTTGATAAGGTTGACTGGAATATACAAAAGTATGGAATAAAAATTAGAGATAAGGAATGGTATTTTCCACTTTTTGCTAATGCAGTGGATATGGCTGTAGTCAATGCTCATGTACTATACTGCAGCACTAATGGAAAATGTCACTCGTGGATTTCCAAAGGATGGTTGCGATGTCCTATTGGAACATACACTCACTATCTGATCCTAAAAATAGCGGAAGGCCATCGTATAGTGTGAGTTCACAGAATCGTGTACCTGAAGACGTGAGGGAAAATCCTGCAAGCACCATTTAGAGAGAATATCAGATGGAAAACAGAGAAAATGTGCGGTTTGTAAGAAAAACGTTAGGAAACAATGTGTAAGGTGTGATGTCGGGTTACACGTAGAATGTGCCATTCCATGGCACTCCTAAAATAATGATGCAATGTTTTACATGTCTTGTACCGTGATCCCCAAATGAGGTTTTTTGTTCACATCAATAAAAATAATATATTTTCTCTTTCTATTATAAAATTTCACATCTCATGTTTGTTAACATGCTAAAGCATACCTTTATTCGGAAACATAACTCCAAAAAAAATCTGGCAGGAAATGGGTTTAAGAACATGAAATGGAAAAAAGCTCTAGAGGAAGATGGAGTTACCCTGGACATAGCACAGAAATCCAGTGAAGAAGTAAAAACTACACTCATATTCTTCTTCACTGGATGCCTCATTGAACAGAAAAAAAACCTGATGACTGCAACAATGCTACAGTAATCCTGATGACTGCAACAATGCTACAGTAATCCTGATGACTGCAACAATGCTACAGTAATCCTGATGACTGCAACAATGCTACAGTAATTCTGATGACTGCAACAATGCTACAGTAATCCTGCTACATAAAACGACCTTGAAGTTTTCAGGTACATACCTATCAACCTCTTATCAGTTGTTTACAAAATCTTCACTAAGGTATTGTCACATCGCTTGAAGGTAACACTGGAAATGGCTCAACCAAGTAAACGAGCTGAATTCAGGCCGCCCCGGTGGCGCAGTGATATAAATGATGGCTTCCGATCATTCGTCCGAAAAGGGGTCCGAGTTCGATCCCCGATGAGGCATGGATTTTGTGTTTGTCTTACAGCCCTGGCTCTCTCCCTTCCCTGGAACCAGTGGCCTAAATTAAGAACGGGCGGCTGCTTATAGCCCACTGAGTTGCTCACGGTGGTTGTTAGACATCCAATAAAAAAATCAGGAGGGGTTAAAACCCTATGCATCATTTCAAGGTACAGAGAGAACTAACTGAAAGAGAATGAATTTGAACTACCACTATTATGACTTTTATAATAGTAGATTGTTTCCGAGAAACTGTTAACAGTTATATCTTTGGTATCTTTCAGCATTAAAGTTACATATTTTAATATTATTGATAACATTTATGAAAATGCAAGAACAAATATTTGACTGCTGAGACGACCAGCTTGTGTATCAATTGGAAAGAGAATGACACAAAGTAACAAACTACATTTAGTGATTAATTCTAAGTACGTAACGTAAAAGCTAAGCTTAGTTACGTACTTAGAATTAACGATCAAGCGTTTTAACATCGTAGATGAGTAATATATCACCTTGCAAATTCTGTCTCTCATGTTGTACATATTATTAGGAGGGGTAAGCTTTTATGCTGCTGTATATACTGTACATAGCACATTTTTAAGACGTGAAAAACGAACAAGTAAAACGATTTGACAATTATTTTTTAAAAAACTCACCCCATCTATTTTTACATTCGCTGTTCCTAATTTATCTTCGTTGTTGACGCATATCCAGTAGGTACAAAAACAGAAAGATATGGAAGGTGAATGAAGTTGAGTTTAAAATCACTGATGAATAAAAAACGGCTAAAAACATGAAACAATGAAAATAAAGTTGGAAATCGATTAAAAACGGATAAAACCTAGCGTAACAATCTTGAGAAAACTTTAAATCCAGCTATGAATATGAGCTATATCCTCAACCAACGGGTCCAGACGCGTTTCAGCCATGTCGACATGGCCTTCTTCGGTGGTGGACGATGTCTTTGTTAACACTGCTACTTCTTCACTGCCTGACGGAAACACTGCCAGCTTGTCATACCCGGCGACGTCATGATGTGCATTGTCCATGTCGCATGTTGCTCCATCTTTAGACCTTTGCTATAAATATTATCAATTTCCATAGTATTTAGGTAGTCGGGTTTGCATACGTAAATAATAAGGATATTGATAATATTTATAGCAAATGTCTAAAGGCTGGATATAAGAAAGATGATGACATTGACAGATTACATAGAACTGTAAAAAGTCATATAATGTCAGCAATAACAAAATCACATAATAAGAAAATGATATATGCAGGATCCATCACATATGTCCCAGGATTTACACATTGGTTACAGAATTTATTACGTAAATACAACATATTAATAGCAATGAAGTCCCCGACCCCGCTATTACATATAATATAAAGTTGCAAGGAGAGACAGTGTGAGAAAGAAAAGGCGGGTGTGTACGTTATACCGTTGGTATATCCTGACAACATCACACTAGATGTAAAGAACACGTGCGAAGTGTCAACCAGGACATCCAGAATACAGCCCTCGCCAGAGAAGTCATGCATTCATCAGCAGCTCCTCTATGGAATAGTATTAGCAGAATTGCCCCTTACACGAACTTTAAAGAGACTACCATCAGGGAAACAGTCGAAATCCTATACAGCAAACTAGAGTACAATGATATGATTTCTACTGAACTACCAATGTTTTGGCATGCGTTATTAAAAGACGGAAACACATCGCGACGCACCGTATAATTACGTGATAAACATTCATGTAATATGTTTGGGATGTCACCCACGTTGTTTTCAAAAATCATCTTTGTTCCTTACGTGTTCCAATTCCCTGCATTTTTATGTCAACCATTGCCTTGAAAAAGCCTTTCAGTGGAGTGCGAAGTTTGGCGAATCTTTGTGCTTACTACACCACAAAAATAAACGGATTTAGTACGCTATATACGTCTCTTGAATATTTACAGTATGGTGTATTTATAAAAAAGTTGCAGAGAATCTATTCGTCAGTTCCAGTTTGGAGGTATAGTAGTGTGCAAAAGCATTGCATCGCCTGCAAAAACCGTGAATCTTTAAGTTTAACGCTTTCTTTAAATAACTAATTTTAATAGTTATTTCATCATTTATATGTCAGTAGATGCGAAATTGAATGATTTTAAAAATGCCTTTGGTTTCACTGTAGCTAGGTTTGTTCCTAAAATATAACATAAAATATGGGGTTTGACAAACACACGGAAATTCTCTTTAGCAGCGTATCAGTTGTTCCAGCGAATCATTGGCATGCTTTACATGATTGGCTGCTTCCTAATGCTATCCTAGTCATACTTCAGCCTTTATAAGGGTTGACGCAGAGCTACTAGAGCATTAGTTGGGCCACGGGTGGCCTAATGGTCAGCGTTCGTGACTGCCATGGAGATAACCTCAGGTTCGATCCTGGGCAGGTACGAATGTTCGAACCACTAAATACCCGCCGTGCGTCGGATGGTCACGTTAAGCAGTCGGACCCCGGGTACTGGCCCCTCGGTAATAAATAAGGGCGTCTTCCTCCCTCTTTCTACATCGCTTCCGTGTCACTTTCCTATCGTGCACCCTAGCCCAAATCTCCTAGCTTCCTATTTCTAAGGGTTGTTTAAGAATTGGGGTCAGACACTCCTTCCTAAAATCCTCTACGTATGATCTGATATGATCTACTAGAGCATTGTAGTGGCCGTTTCTTGTTGTTATTAGGGTATAATTTGTGTACATTCTCAATAATAGTTAAAACCGCGGAATTGTTCACAGCAGAGAGAGTAAAAAGCAGTTGATTTGCATGAAGAAGAATATTCTTCAAGGCAAGTCGCTGAAAGAATGGACTGTCCTCAATCTACAGTTATTAGGCTACTGAATAAAGTAAAAGACATTGCTGATATTAAAAATATGTGTCGCAGTGGGAAGCTCAGAGCCACTACAACCGGACAGGACAGAATGCTCAGAAAGCTAAGCTTGGCAGACAGGAGGCTCAATTCACATGAATTGCTTCAAAGATGGTCTGAAGTGACTGATGTTACTGTTAGTAAATTTACTGTTAGGAGGAGGTTGCTTCACTATGACTTAAGTGGCTGCAAAGTCAGACGTAAACCACTGTTAACTGCAAATCAAAGACAGCGTAGACTTCAGTGGGCAAAACAGCATGTCTCATGGACAACCAAGCAATGGGAAAATTTCTTTCTGTGATGAATCTGAATTTTGCCTTAATGGGAATCAGAGTAGTGCCTATGTAAGAAGATTCAAGCATGAACAATTCCATTCAAGTTGCTTAGTGACTACTGTTAAGCATCCGGTGAAGTTCATGGTTTGGCGTTGCATGCCTGCACATGGCACAAGGATCCTCCATATTGTCGATGGTACGGTGAAAACCCAGAAATACATCTTGATATTAGAAAACAAGATGCTATAATCTTCTAGAGGAATTTATGACGGCAATTTTATTTGCCGTCATAAAGTTCTCTAGAAGATTAAAGTAGTGAAAAAGTGGTTTCAGGGGGAAATGTTCAGCATCTTGAACGGCCACCACAGTCACCGGAGTTAAACCCGATCGAAAATTAATTTGTGGTTCAAAGTACCATATGTACTATCAACAAAGAAGCCAACAACCAAAACAATCAAAAAAGGAGCCAACAATCCAAATAATCAAAGAAGGAGCCAACAATTAAAATTTAACTCATTGAAGATGTAATTCAAATTTGGGATCTTATTGTTCATCCGAATCCTTTACAAAACCCTGTTCACACTATGCCAAAAAGATGCAAAGCTGTGATTAAAGCTAAAGGCAGGGCAACAAAATATTAGGTACATTTTATAATTTTGCTTCATTATAATTCTGTATTCAAATGTTACTTCATTCCTTATGAATCACAAAAACAAATTCTTGCTGTAAACCTAAGTATTGGATAACTGATCCTATTCATAATAATTTCGACTTGGTCATGGTTTTGTTATGTATCTTAAAAACAGAAGTAGCGCAGGAAAACCTAAGACATTTTGAAATCTCCATTACGCATCTAATGATATATAAATGATGAAATAACTATGAAAATTAGTTAGTCAAACAAAGAGCTAAACTTAAAAATTCACATTTTTTTGCAGGTGATGCACTACTTTTGCACAAAACTATATTATGATGTGTTTTAAGGTTGTTCATATCAATATATTTAGTTTGCTTTATTAGCTTACCACGTTTGAGTTTAGTATTGAGGTGCATCTTACATCTCCCAATTCTATGGTCATTCCTTGTATTTAAACTCTTCAGCACTGCAGTCTTCCTTGACAAATTTCTTGTTACACATAATAAAATCAATTTCACTTCTCATTCCATTGGAATGCTTCTATGTCCATTTCCCATGTGGTTTTTTCTTGAAAAATAATTTCATGATAAAAAATCCTTTCTGCGTCTGCGAATTCTAGGAGAGTATTTCCAAGCTGGTTTCTGTTGCCGTGACCGGAGTTACCTACCGACATTTTCTTATGTTAGTGGTGCCCTATTTTTGCATTGAAATCACCCATAACGATCTTCAAGCTCTGCTTAGCTTTGATTATTTAGATCACGAATTTTCTTGTAAAATTCTTCAATTTCATCCTCAGGATGACTTGTGTGTGCGAGCTTTCAACTTCTAAAACACTGTCCTACAGTTTCTGGTTTACTATTATATAAATCCAACACCATTACTTCTGCATGTGTCTGTCTCGCGATAGTAGAAGAAATACACTGTACACTTTTCAGTTCAATGAGATCTCCTCCTGTTCTTCTTACCTCACTTAGCCCGACGATGTCAAACATGATCCTTTGGAGTTCATCCTTCAATTCAAGCAGCCTTCAATCAGCTGAAAGTGATCGTCCGTTCAACGTAACCAAGGTCAGCATCAGGTGGTAGCCTAGTCCTGTACTACAGTGATATTCAGCACCCTCTGACTTCATGTCGCATTGGCCGCTGCCTTGCAAAGTACATTCCAACTACCGGTCTGAGGGCCAAGTTTTAAGTTGTGGAATTACTTTTAGGGGTGTTTGGCTATAACTCACCACACTGGACAAATGGTCGGTGAGTGTAGGTTGGCATTTTCTCTAATTCCGGTGTTATAGCTATACCGCTCTTTGGCGGTCGTCAGAGTCCCTTTAGTGGAAACAGGATGGCAGACGAGAAGGCGGGGTTGACAAGGAGTGGCAATGATATGTTTGCACATCAGCTGACCTTGCATCCGGAATGCATATATATATATATATATATATATATACACTGATCAGCCAAAACATTAAAACCACGTCTGCGTTATGCAAACGTGCCAAGGTCGCGAATGGTTCTCTTGGTCAGTATTTCGTTTCGTCTCAACATGGAAAAAGCAAAGGATTTAACTGAATTTCACAAAGGCCAGATCGTTATGGCAAGACGGCTTGGTAAGAGCATCTCTGAAAGAGCGGCGCTGGTAGGATGATCATGCTATGCAGTAGTTAGTACCTACCAAATATTGTCCGAAACAGGTGACACTTCGGGACATCGAAAAGGCGTGGGAAGTCCATTACTCATTGATGCCAGAGGTCAGCGCAGGCTGTTTTGTCTTGTCCTCAGAAACAGGCAGGCTATTGTGGCTGACATTACCCATAATTTTAATTGCAGTGTAGAGCCCTATATGTCAAACACACAGTTTATCGAGCGCCGTTGGATATGGGTCTCAGCAGCCGCAGACCAATTCGTGTGCATATGATCACAGCCATTCACCGTCGTCAACCCTTGCATTGGGGACGTAATCATCGACATTGGATCATAGAAGACTGGAAGAGGGGTCTCATGGTCAGACGAATCTCGTTTTCTGTTACACCATGACGACGGACCAGCTCGTGTTCAACGTTTACCCAAGGAAGTCTTCTCACCTGGATGCACTGCGTGACGGATCAAGGCAGCTGAAGGGAGTATGACGGTCTAGGCAATATTTTCTTGGGGAGCACTTGGATGTATTATCCCTGTAGAGCGAACCCTGATAGCTGTCACGTACCTGAATATCGTGGGGGATCAAGTACACCCCTCTATGGTGAATGTGTTCCCTAGCGGAGATGGTGTCTTTTAACAAGGCAATGCTCCATGCCACACTGCGAAGAAAGTTTAGGAATGGTTCCAATTGTTCCAAGAACATGAAGAGGAATTCTATTTATTGCCACGGCCTGAATTCGCCGGAAAAGAATCCTATCGAGCATTTGGTGTTCATGTTGGTGAATCAGGCTACAAGCAGCATCACCTCAACCACGCAATTTACAGGAACAGTGGGATCTTCTGTTACTTTCTTCGGACCAAAGAGAAACCTACCACCAACATCTCACTGAATCCCTGCCTCATCGGGTGACAGCTCTTTTAATATATATATAACCTACAAAGAAGAGACTTAAATAAATATATATATATATATATATACTTAAGAGCAAAACTGAAGACTAAGGAAAACTGTTTAAGGTATATAACTTTCACAAAGTTTTCTTTAGTTAATATTTATCTTTAACTTATTCTCGTTTTCGTGCTGTCATAAGTTGTAGAGTAGGGGGTTTTAGACTCAAGTTTTCTTTCAAAAATCTGTTCGTTATAAATTAACATTTCCTTTTTTAATTGCAATGTAAAATTTGGATTTCTTTTGCATTGTTTTTCAGGTTTAAATTCTCTCTCAAACGAACTTGGAATTTCGTTATAGCTGAAAATCATTTCCATTTATTATGTCACTCTCACAGCTTGAGTTCTCTTTAATCTTCTTCTCTCTGTTTAATAGTAACAGATGAAGAGCATGGGTCGGGCCATGAAGGTTAATGGATGCAAGCGAAATTGTTAACTAGTGCTAGGTCATGCTACTCTACGGAGGACATGACTTATATATATATATATTTTAACTATTTTAGGTGGGAATGTTACTTGCATCTATGGCCTTGCAGAAACCCATTTCCAACTAGGTCTTTGTGGAAGTGAGAAAATGCAGAGTTTTTGCTGGTCCTTGATAAAGCCAAGGCTCAGTATTCTCGACACCTTCTACATTCAGTTGTTTTATTTTATTTTTTTATCTTTTCTCCTTTTACTCACACAGGTAGATACATAACCTTTTCTATGTTGTATTAGGTGTGAGTCAAAATTATATATGTATTTTTTTGCTTAGGTATCTTCTTTATAGAATATATATATATATATATATATATATATATATATATATATATATATATGTATAACCTACAAAGCAGAGACTTAAACAAAACTTTTTTTAACTATGACAAAAAATAAAAATTAAAACTCAAAACCCAACAGGCAAGAGAAAAGAAAATTAATAAAAAATAACAAAACCAGAATGCCGAAAGTGTCGAGAATGCTGAGCCTTGGCTTTATCAAGGACCAGCAAAACTCTGAATTTTCTCACTTCCGCAAAGACTTAGTTGAAAATGGGTTTCTGCACGAAACCAGGAATTCGCAGGAATGGGCTGCGAACGACCAGAGTCAAAGAAATTCGCAGGAATTGGCTGCGAAAGACCAGTCCTCTGTTACACAGATGACGTCGAACTGTGCTGAAGGACAAATCTGACCTGTGACAGTGCTCCATTGCTGCGCTAACACCGCGAATGTCGTTGTGCAATCGGTCACTGCCATGCGGGAGAACGGTCTGTGAGTCCGTGCTGTCGTGCAATTTTGTGGTCCATTTCCCGGATTTCCGTTCGTCCGATCCTCATCTGTCCACTGACGCTAATGTCGTTTCGCCCCGTGTGAGTGGCAATTTCCAAATAGTAAAATCCAGCTTTTCTCACCTTAACAATCTTTCCTTGATCAAAGTCCGTCAGGTATTCATAATGCGAACCTCTTCGGAGACGGGGCTTAGTGAAACACAAGACACACCATTTCGACTCAAAGTCGGCTCTTCACTAATCGCAACATTTCGTTTGAGTCAGCTCTTTATGCCCAAGACCGGACAGTTCAGAGGGTACAGCTTCGAAAGGGCATATGTATTTTTACAAACATTTTAATCGTTAGCATGTCCCAACATTTTGTACATATACCCTGTACCTTTTAAGCCAATAGCAGCAGTCCTTCATGGTGTTGAAGCTTTCACGACATATATCTAAACACACCGGACAAAAAATTACGGAATGCTGATTGAAACATGTACATGCTCTTAAAGTTGATGAACGTAACATGCTGTATGATAATGGTGAGTGAAACTGCTGGATTTTGATTGTGGATGTCTGATATGTGTGTTTAAAGTGTCTATGGCATTCTGTATTTCCTTTTACAGGTACAACCACGGGTTGTAAAGGTGACGTTACTGAGTAACAAAAGGAATCCATCGTTTTTGGCTGAAAACATGGTCATTTCTTGCAAGAGGTGGAGACGTTTGTTGGACTGTCCGATTCAACAGTTAGTAGTGTCCATTTCCAGAGGAGTAAGTATAGAAGCTAAAACTATAGGCGGAAGAAGTGTGGTAAAAGCTCTATGATGATAAATCGGGATGGCAGGCGTTTGGGACGATTAGCGATTAGCAACTGCTTTATTTCCTGACGATTAGCAACTGCTTTATTTCCTGACGATTAGCAACTGCTGCACTTTTCCTGACTCGTCGCGAAATGTATGAACAGTACAAAGCTTGACCCAATAAACCAGTCTCAGAAAGAAAGCTACGGCGGAACTGCATGGCTTGGGAATTTTCAGTCGTGTTGCCCTGATACATCCTATGTTAACAACTGTTCATAAGAAAAAATAGCTTTGATTTGGCAAAACAGCATCGTAACTGGGCCACTGAACAGTGGCGACGAATAATATGGTCCGACGAATCCAGATTCTGCTTGTATTCCAATAATGGTTTCTCCAGCGTCATTTGAAAGGCCATAGAAGAATTTAACTCAGAAGGTGTCTAAAGAGCTGTGCAAAAAGGAGGTGGAAGTGTCATAGTTGGGGGTGGTATTGCAAGTACTAGAGTTGGCCCAAGTGTTGAAGTGTCCAACCGCATGAAATTTGTGGATTATGTGCCACTTTTAAATAATGCATTATTGCCAATTGTCCAGTTTTTGGAACGAAAAGGACACATAGTGGATCCTGTGTTTCAAGATGATAACTCTCGTGTCCTTCGAGCAAGAAATGTGTTTGATTGGTTTGAAGAACATGAGTGAGACGTTCTGCATCTCAATTGGTGTGCTTATGATCTAAATGTGGTTGAAAAAATCTGGGGGATTTTAGAAAGGGGCGCGAATGGGAAAAAAACACATTGCAAATTTGACGAAATTAAGGGATCTCTTGACCATGGAGTAAAATACATTTTGTAAGTATGGGATACTGAGTCATAGTGAGAGCATGCCAAAGAAAATTAAAGCTGTAACTAGAGCAGGTCGTGATATAACTGCATATTAAGGGAAAAAGTTTCAATTCCGTAATGTTTGTCCTGTGTATAAATACACTATATTGACAAAAATCACCGGAAACCCCTTCAGAATCAAATGAATGGATCCGCTTCGTCGTTAAGATGAGCGGTACAGCTTCAAATGATATAAACTCAAGCCTGCAGCTGCAGCCATCATATCGCACTGTGAGGTTGAGTGAAAATGTCGCAGCGGGAGAGAACTGACTTTGCGAAAGGAATACTCAAATCAACTGTGTTGGATGTACTGAATAAAAAGAAAACACATGGTGTGCCTGAAGCAGCAAAACCTACCGGCAGACCAAAGACAATTAGTGATAGAGGACGTCGAAAGCTCAGGAGAGTCGTTACAGCTAATCGACGGAGTACTGCACAAGACCTCAGTGTACAGGTAACGTGGACCGTAGATCAATGGAAACCTTTCATGTCCACTCGGAATGCACTCGTCGTTTAGCATTGTGTAAGAACATTTAACGTGGACCGTAGATCAATGAATCCAGACACATAATCCATCAGTTGAATGGCCGTGTGTGGGTATGGCGGCAGCCGGGGGAACGCTATTTACCAAAGTGTACTGTTCCTACGGTCAAGTTTGGAGCTGGCAGTGTACTCGTGTGGGGTGTTTTTCGTAGTATGGTCCCGGCCTATTAGTTATCTTGGGCAAACCTGTTAACCTGCATGTCTATCTCGATATTCTGGACAATTATACCCTACCAAATCTGTGGCAATACTATGGAACCGAGCCTTGTTGTTACCAGCAGAATAATGCACCGAGACATAAATCAAGGAATGTTACGGCGTGGTGTGACGATTATTCCGTATCGTGTGTGGAGTGCCTGGCACAGAGGTTTGATCTTAATCCCATAGAGCACCTATGGGATGAAGTAGAGCGCCACATAAGAAGTTTGGAACTAAAGCCAACTACTAAGCAACAGTTAGCTGCAGCATTATGTACTGAATGGAAGCGCATACCTATCGCTGTGTTCCAAAATCTTGTCGAAAGCATATCTCGAAGGGTCAGTGAATGCATTAAGGTCAAAGGTGGATCGACACCGTACTAATGTATGTCAATAAATGCTATGTTGTGTTTCTCTTCTAGATGTCCGGTGACTTTCGTCAATATAGTGTATATACCCTGATATACTATGGCCGACGAGCCTGCAGTCCGAACTGTAATAACCGGCAACATACTGTTACAGCTGACATGAGAGAATGCGTCCCAGTTCACCACTACTGCGGCAATGCCATTGATGATGCAGGACGGTCACTCAAAGACACCTTAATGAAATGACTGTTGTTCCTAGGCGTTTTCTGTGTCCGGAACTTTCTCTTTGTGTGCTACGCTCTTCTTCGTACCATTTCCTGCAGACTGTTGCCAAGACAGACAAACTGGACCCAATACAACCAAGAATCTCCCGGAGAGAAACATTTCAGTCTCTCATGCCAATAATTCGACTTCTGTCGAACTAGCTGATGTGACTGAACGACTGTCTTACACGACGACAAGAAATTTTTACACACTGCTAACCAAGCACTGATATGCCGACGGCGCCACGCGGCGCTTATAATAGAAAAACCACTAGTTTCCGATCTGATTTGCCTAGACGCGCTGCGAACACACCGATGACGCTAAAATTCCAATCAATTCTGCGGCACCTCCTAATTAGCGTATCCTGTAAAAAATCAAAGTCGTAGATTGACTCCTTTCAGGTGTCCTGTGCTTTATGAACATCATAATCATCATAATTGTCAACCATGATCAATCCACTTCTGGTGAAGGTCTCCCCAAGTTTCTTGCGAAACGGTCGGCCTTGCGTCAATCTCCTCTATGTCCCTCCCGCATGCTTTCGAATTTCATCCACCTATCTCCGATGTGGTCTTCTTCTGGGTCTTCTCTTCTACCTTGGAATCCAGTGTAAAATTTCGTTTGCACACTAGGGGTCCGTCTTTCTGGGAATATGTCCAGCCCATTGCTCGTTCTTGACAGATGGTGTGTTGGAGGCTCCTACATTTTATGCATTCTAGTGTGATATACCTCGTCCCGCACTCACCTGTTGCGCGGCTCGCCTGTTTAAAGGTACTGTGTCTTTTTAGCTACTTTTTGACGATCCCGTCCTTGTATTTCTTCATATTCCTACGTTTTCATATCGTTAGATCGTTTGTTTACGTTTGGAAGCTGCCAACATGGCGGCTTCCGGTCTGTCCTTATCATCTCTAGGTGTGCGGTGCACGTCACATCGCACTTCCCACGTCCATGGAAGTTGACATACTCTCGTCCTTAGATGTGTTTGTTCAGATGCCTTCCCAGCTTCCTGGTACACCTGCTATGGTGCCTTCCCTGGATTTGGCTGCGCCTTCTGCTTGTGGCTCTGCCTCGGTTGACCTCCCTGGTTACTGCTGCGCTTACTGCCTTGCCTTGTGCCTCTGCTACTCTTCCCTCACTGCCTTCTTTTAGCCAGAAGGCTCCGCACAGACTTCTCGTCCGAGGATGTCATTTGCCTCTACAGTGCAGCAAGGCGCTGCTTCTATGTCTGCTTCTTCTCAATCTGATGGTCTCTCGTAATCAACACCTATTATTCAGGTATCCAACCACAAGGTGAAGGTAACGATTGATGAAAATTCGCAGATTAGCCGTGAGCTCCATTATCTCCTGGACAGAGGTGTGCTCTTTAAAGGTCGCTGTGGTGCAGTGGAAGTATATCCGGCGCGTAACTAGAATATCCTGGGTTCGATTCCCGGTGGCGACCGATGATAATTTTTCCGTGACTCACTTATGAACGTGGAAAGGGTGATGGCTTCTATTTGATGTTCCTGGTCCACGTGAACTGTGTATTCATCACTGTTCAATTCACTTCTTCTAACCCAATTTCCTTCTTTTTAGTTTCACTCACACACAGCATATCTAATTTTTACTTATTCATTTCTTCAATCACCTCATTCATCTTTCCATTTATTCCTCTAGTATTCCACACACTAATCTTACACTCACTCAGCCGGGATCTCTTTCTCAGTTTCCTTTTTCCAGTTCCAGGTCGATACCGTGGTGGACCGTCTTTCTCAAGGGTAGAAGATCCACCATATCCCCCTCGAGAGTCCGGAATAGTATTTCTTTGAGTCTTTTTAATCAGGGAAGTACACCAGTGTGGGGGATTAGCCCCCAGCTGACGGTTCCATTTGGTTATTAACCTAAGGAATATGGAACAAAACACAGTGAGTTGAGGTCTTTTCGCCAATGTCACACAGGACTAGCTGGCACCTCTCCAAGATTCACAGATGCCCTTGTTGCTGTTCTGTGTGCCATTGTTACCACGGAGTGCCCCTGAAGAGGCAAACCCGACTCTCACTAAGACCGCCCTAGGTCCGGAGAGTAGGGTGGACAATCCACTTCCGGTAGTCCAAGTCAGTGACAGGTTCGCCGAAATGTTCATATAGCGGCGCAAGTACCGGTGCTGTACGATAAGGACGTGCACCGTCTTGTATGAAAAAGTGACTTTGCAGGTCACCACAAGTAAAGCCCTGCAGACATGGAAGGAAAGCTAAACTATCCGCTATCTCGCGGATTTTACAGTTTCATGGATGAAGATGGGCCCAAAGATTCCAAATCGTGACAGCGCACACCACACAGACACACGCTGTGGGTGAAGGATTGCAGCAATAGCAAGATGTGGGTTTGTGGACCACCAAAACCGCCAATCTTGTTTGTTGACAAAACCGTCGAGGTGGAAATTAGCCTCATCCGAAAACCAGATGAACTCTGAACTCTGTGTTGATATTTTCTGTCTCAATTCTGTTGAGCATTGTCTCGGCAAATGCCAGCGTTGCACCTGAATTTCTTGCTTTCAGAAGATATTGTGTCTGGATCTTGTATGGGAACAGAAGAGTTCTGTTGTGAGAATGCAACGAACACTGCTGTGTGTCACCCCCAACTCTTTCGCGAAGCCCGTCGGATAGAGTTCTTCGGGCTTCTATGAAATGTTTCTCCCACCCTTCCAACGTTGCTTTCCGTCCTCGACGAGGAAGGCCTACCTCTTTGGGTCAGATCGTCCAACACCGACTCTGTTATGCAAAATTTGGTAACGATGTTGCTTATAGTGTGTCTGTCTATTCCGTCTATGACGCCGAACTTCTGGAATGCCCTCCTCACCTTTTGCGGACTTATCGTGGAGGAGTATCGATAATACTCTTCCACGATGAAGATACGCTGCTACCTGATATATGTTGTCATTTTGTCAACTCCTGCAAAGAAACAGAAACACTGGGGTATCACAAATTCCAATTATCTCTGAGTACAATGTTAAATTTTCGTTCTATTCTCTGTAGAGGTTGTGGTGTTATCTGCGTTTAAACGTGTTTGAGACACCTGGAATATTGCATCCGTTTGATGAAACTATCAAAACAGTAATTGCTCAACAGGTCCTCCACCACAAAGTATTAGGGCATTGAAGATAACCACGCATCTGAATTATCCTGGGCCCATATTCGGCAATTTTGGGTGTTGGCAGAGCCATGTACGGAAAAATCTGCTTTGTCTGTCCACAACCCATTTAACAATTATCGTCACTGATTTTTGCCAGATCCCATTTGCCAAATTCCTCCCGCTGTCTGGCACCCGTCGGTAACAGCTGGTTTAAATTCTGAAATTTGTATAGGTACACACAAATTTAACACCCCGTAAAAGATACGACTTACCGATGCTTGCTATCGATAAGTCAAAACATCTTGCAGCTTCAAAATAATTGTTTGTTCCACTTGTCGTTTCCAATGCTAGCTCGTCCAGTTGGGATGCCAGAACATACGTTTGAGACACCAGTTCGTTCATTTCGGACGCCGGAGCTCTCGCGTCGATGGCGATCCATTACATTTCTTGTTTCCTCAAATCGCCTCACCCAACGCTGCAAACCGTCACAGCTGACAAGACCTTAGCCCTTGTTTAGTCTTTTCTTTGTTCGGCACTTCTGCAGAGCTTTCGTTGCTGATTTTCAGCTTATGTAAAAAAGCTTCACTAACAGTGCTTTATCCAGAAAAATTAACATCGTAATAACATTCCTCTTGGACACCGTTTCCAATAACGAGAGGGATGAAGGAAATTCACGGAAGATTAATAGCTGCAAGTTATCACTTAGTGCTTTTAAAGGCATCTGATGTTTTTCGTGGAAACAGTATTGTTCAGGCATTTGTTCTTTAGTTACAAAGCTTTTAAATTTAAACGCACTTTTGAGCCCCCCGGTGTACGCATACTCGCGCGCGCATGTTTTTGCGTGTGTGTGTTTAAAATGCTGTTTTATCTAGCAGCAAAAATCTTAAATTTAATGCATGATTTACCCTTTACATTTCATTCACAAAAAGAAACGTTATTAGAGTATGAAGGTCATTTCAGCGCTCTCAAATGGAGGAGAATGCTTGAAATTTTGCAAAACTTTATGAAGCGCCATGTAACTAATAGGTTTTAAAAGAGCGACTTTTTGCAGCCTCTTATGCATGAGTTACTTGCCACAAATAAGTCCACGCACGAATATTTTGTCCGAAGGCTTTAATGTATGAACAATATTTTCGAAGTAGCCATTTACTTGAATAAGTTCGTACCTTGCTTTCCAGGCCGTAATTATCGAAACTTTCTGTGCCTGCTATGTGGAAACTTAGATCTTGTTGTACAACTGTATTTTACAGACAACCTAATACGTGGTTTTTACATCACTTTAAAATACATAGTAGTGACATGAGATATGCACTCGAATAGTCCTCTCTGAAGAAAAAAACATCCAGTTTTTCATTAGTCAGAGAACATTAATCTTTTTGCAAGACGGATATGTTAATCAAAGTGGGATGTGACGAGTCTTGTGAATGAGGCCCACATTTTTTGATGCTCCATGTGGCATAACGATTCTGGTAAGAAATTTTTGCAATGAAATTAAATGAAAGAGTTTAATTCCAGAAAGTCTTAGTGTCCTAATAAGATTACCTTATTCTTGGATATAAACTTTATTTTAAAATTTTCAAAACTATTTTGAAATCAAGACAATCCGTTAAAGTAATAAAATGAAGTACATATTACGATTTTCCTACAAGTTAAGAGGTGCTGGTGAGGGGTATGATTTCCTACCTGCATACGTGTATGTGTGTGTATGTATGTGTTGGGGTATGATTTCTGATTATAAGTATTGCGATTTGCCTACAAGTTATCAATCGAGATGCTGATGAGGGGGTCAACGAGGATATGTTTACCTATTTTTTTGGAATTCGTTGCCACTACACCTCTATCCTGAATATTTAAAAAAAATAGCATTTTTCTTTATTTGATTGCCCTTGTGGAACAATTTGGGAAGTTAAGCACTTAAGAAAACTATACTTAGAAGTTGAATTAAAACGCAAATATATTAGATTATGAAAGCAACTGAGAAGAGTTGATCAGAGTATTTTAAGGGTAAAATGTCTTCGAAATTTGTAAGAAACTTAAAGAAACAAAAGCCAAATTTCGCCTTCTGAAAGGAAAAAAACAGAAATGCATGAACTAGAAGTTTGCAATATTTATTCCATAACTGTGAGGAAAAAAACAGATGAAAGATTGAATCCATGAAATGTTCTCTTGAAAGAACTTCGAGATTTTAAGAAATATAAGGGTAACATTTTCCCTCAAAGCAACATGATTGAAATGATGGAAAGTCTGCTATCAAAATGTTTCAGAATCCTTATTAAATTCCAAGTACTCTTTCTCCCGAGTTCCACATCTTCGGTAAGAAACCTATTGCGTTTTAGGAATTCCTAAACTTAATAAATAAACTAAATTATGGCCATTGTGAAGAAATTAAAATCTTCGCTGAATCGACTGACGTGAATTTCAAATCCGGAGTGCATAAAATTACTTACACAGAACGTAAATATGTTGAAATATTCATCAGGATCATCTGACGGAGTGTTCAGGTGATGACTGAAAAACAAATTTTTCTTATCATGCCAGCAAAACACTTTACAGAATAATCATAAAAATTTCACAATGAAATTTTAAAAAATTCTTCATTTGAAAGCTGTGATTAGAAAAAGAATATCAAGTTTTATGTTTGATCACTGAAAAAGAGCCATAATTCAAAAAATGACCCTTATTTTACTTCTAATAGATCATAAAAACGCTGGAAGAGTTTCCAAAACAGTGAGAACTTCAGAATTCTTAGTGTAAATATTTGAATTAATCTCGAGAACACAGTTATAGAAATTTAGAAATGAGTATTACAAAGATATACTTTTAGCTCTTCAGCATGCATTTGAAACTGAAAAAGTGACTTCAAATTTTCATGGAAGAAACAAGAGGAACTTTATATTAGAACCCACCTTAGCATTTCAGAGACCCTAAAACTCAAACTTTAAGCCATTGGACACAATAAAAAGCTAGTAAAACAGTTCATTTTCTTAAAACAATAACAGAAGAGAGAAATATTATGCGTAAGCTGGCAATGAATCGGAAATGGGAAATTGAAGATCCAGTAAGAGCATATGAAATTCTAATAACTCTCGTAGAGCACAGAATTGCAGTAGCTGGTAAAATCACATGGTTATCATATCATATCTTCAGGGGTCTATTCGACATAATAATGAAAATGAAAAATACATTTTGTTGGAAGAACTGCCACATAACAAGCAGTGTGGATGCTACGTATGCTGTGAAACCACCAAACATATGGATGTATCACGGGTGCCAGCTGCGATTATACAAAACGACACAATTTGGATAGAATAATAATACTGTTACGATCTCGGGGGTCGTAATCCCACCGTTGACCACCAAAATGTTACGATACCTGGCCGAGTCAGGTTATGCATTCACCACTCGCCACCAAAATGTTACGACAGTAGGTCATTACCCCACCGCTGTCAATCAATTTAACAACTGTAGCCGAGCAATTAGTACATTTCTTCTCTGAGATCTTTCGACGTAGTTCTTGGCGCGAAAACTGTATTATATGGGCATACTCTTAACCAATTTGAACCAATCACCTGCGTAACATAAATAATGTGTTCTATGACTTCGCTGATTGCCTAAACAAATATTTAATTGGCTACAAAAACATGACAATGGCACACATACGAATAAAATTTAGCTGTCTTCTGAACATAAGTATTGAGTCAACTTGGACCTAAATCAGTTCCCGCGAGATAGTTTTAATGAACTTAAATTATACAGTTCAATCTTACTATTTCTCAGTTCAGTTCTTGCAATATATTAGTTCAGTTCCTCAACTAATTGCGTAGCAGATGTAATAACAAGAAAAACAAAACGTTTCTTCTTACATGGATGCTGTCCAGAATAAATCCAAATTGTGATTTAGCTTTCCACCTGTATATTCGTTAGGTATCCAAGCCACCGCTCTTACGCTACCAATTTTCCTTGAGCCGGCTTTATCCCGTCGCACTTAAACGTAGAGGCTGCGCTGCGTACGTAGCCACACACACACACACACACATAGGGCCTTAATTCGCCCCGCACGACCAGATCGCTTCCTTCGCCGCTTCAGGGAGAGGACGGTGATTGCACACTGCCGTAGTTGGACTCAAACCCGATCTTCGGCTTGGCATCGCTTCGACCAACGTCCACTCGCAGACTTCTTAATTCCTCTGTAACTTTGCTTTCATTGGGCCAACCAGTCGCTAATTTCCATTAGGCTCCCAGCCTAGAAATTGCTGCTTTATCACGCGGATTTCGGCATTCCGCTGTCTTCATGGCAAACTGGCATCTCCAGCTTCCCCGAGTTGTCGTCTCCGTTTCATTTATCCCAATTCATATAGAAGATCCAAGGCATCCAGACTTTCACACCGGAGAGCGCACTGACAACTGAACTTTCTTCCTTATTTTCACGCTAAGTGCGAAATCTTATTTTTCTGCTCGGACCACACAGAGAGCAATTGTTCCCGAAAATGCCCCAAACAATCGACGAATTTACGATTATCCGCTAAACCATCTTCATTCATTTCTACTCAAGTGTCCCTCTTCGATACGTACCTCTTTCCCTGTTTAGACAGGCCTTCAGCTGCGCCCTGATATTTATGACCTAACACCTCGCTACGAACTGTAGATTTCCCAGCCAGAGGGAATTCTTCGCCTCCTTTCTGTCCTATCCCCAGATGAAACTTTCTCTGCTGTTTACACTTTTGAACTCCAATCAAGCCTCGAACATAATTAATACTTAATCAATTTCATACATCCACCACGCCTATTAATTAATTCGGCACTGGCTGTGTCCCTTCCCTGGAACCAGTGACCCTACATTAGGGACGGGCGACTGCTTATAGCCCATTGAGTTGCTCACGGTGGTCGTTAAACCTCCAATCAAAAAAAAAAAAAACACCCATTAATTACTAAATTAATGGTGGAGGTGGGTCGTAACATCGGTCCCTCCTCAAGAAATCCAGAAGTCCTCTTCTGGGCCTATCACTTTGCCCCTAACAATTCCCGATGCAACCATTGAGGGCTACCTTTTCCCACAGGTGGAAACAACTCAATCAAACACCATTATCCTAATCAAACCTTAAGTTGTAGTTTCCTCTATCACCTCTTTTTCTCATATTCGGGCTCCTACGGCTCCTCCCGAAATACCTTCCGTAATTTGGACACGCCCCACCTGAATTCTTTCCAAGGTCATCTGACCTACCTCAACAACATCTGCCCTTCAGTACCCATACTATGGTACAAAGCACTACACAGCAAACTATCACTAAACCATTACTTACTATACACAATCCACAAATACTACAACTAAACTGTACAGGCACGGTACACACACTTTACAAGCACTACACCAGCACTATACAAATACTGAAAGCAAATACCACACCAGGCCAAGTTCATATCACGTCACAGCAAAAGAAACTTTTTCCTATTTGACTGAAATTCCGCATCTCAAAGCCCTCACCCCCGGAGCAATCAGGGAAAAAATTCAAACATTCGGGTTTAAACAGTACTCTCACTGAACCACTGGCGCGACAGCTACATTACCAACACCTAGCAAACCACATAGCCTACCTTTTGTCGTAACCTTAACCTCATTGGTTACACAGCCACCAGGAAAAAATACACAAACGTTTTAGCTCTCACTCTGCCAATGTTCCAAAAATCACAGGGGATCAATCCGTTCCTGATACTATCATCTGAAATTTCATTACAGGGCAACGTTGCCCTCCGTGCATCCCTTGCACGCGCACGCCAGAAAGAAAACTTTTTTGCTAAGGAATGAATCAGACACTGAGTTCTGAGGCGAGAAGGAAAATTTAGTAGTACGCTCTGACGCGCCGTCAATGTCCCTTAATTTCACCCCGCGTCGGAATGCTGAAACCGAAACTCCGGAGCTGCGTACTCATCTCCACATTAGCTCACCGTCGTATGCCCAGGCAGAACATTTTATAGCCCCCCGTTCGACTGACCGCCGCGAATCGAGTTCCCTCGCTTCCATCTCCTTTCCATACCGACCGGACTTTCATAGCTACAGGTATTGGCGTCCAGCCATTCCGACGAAAAGAAAAATCTCAAGCACATTTGCAATAGCAGGGCAACGAATCAGCAATCTTTGCGTACGGGGCACGAATTTCCAATGCAAGAAAATTTCCCTCGAACAGTGACTATCGCACGGGGCGCATAACTGTTCGTTACGTGTCGAGACCGAAACAAATTCTCACCACATAACTGCCATGACCTCATACATTTCACAACAAATGTTTTCAGTTCATAACTGGTAAGTCGAACGACTGACAACTGCGCTTATCGACTACCGATTCGCGTTCGTCGAATAGGCTTCCCACTGCTATTCAGTTTGGGAAGTACGGACTGACATCTGCCAAGACCAAGAACCTTTCTCTGTCTACATAACTCAGACACATTTTCTCGAATAGGCTTACCACCGCTATTCAGTACATCCGGATTATATCCTCAAAAATTATAAACCCAGCCCCTGCGCCATTTTTTCCAGAATTTAACCCTCTGCCTACGCTCCGTGACAGACGTGAGATTTTGCCTACATAACTCGTGGAACGCATTTTTATACAAACTCAAAATGTAATTTACAATTCAGAAATCGTAATCTTTTCCCGGTCCGCATCAGTTCCGAATGATAAAGACACACTTTATCTGTCATTAGTTTCTTCGTTTAAAACATTTCTTCCGACTGACCCTTTTCACGTTCCATTGCATGAACTGATCGAACCCTAATCCCGTTACATCTCCCTCGCTGTGTTTATTGACAACAGCGCTACAAGAAAAACAGCCAACTGAATTTTTCTTTTTCTTTTTTCTTCTACCCCTTTCCCAAAAGTCACTTTCATCGGTTGGGGATCCGCGGTAGTCGCTACTACCACCCATCCCGTCTTCACAGGTAGAACTCTTCAATACGGGGAGCATACCTTCAATAACAACTGCTTCCCCTCATCCCTCTTTATACTCGGGATGGTTTCTACACAGCTGAATTCAGAAACTCCCTCACAGAAAACTTTTCCATCGCTCCGAGGACTACCGAATTCAGATCCTAGCCCTACGCCCGTCACTAAAATCGAATTCTCATCCCCTTACAGATTATTATCTATGGGTCCCTGCACCGCAAATTCTTCTCTGGGCTGCAATGTCTTTGTAGTGAGCTCGAACCTCTGTACCTCTTGTGACGCTTCAACATTTTCCGCGAGTTCTATCGGTCGCGTGTCAAATTCTTCGCTGTGAATCTGCAACTGAGTTTTCAGCTCATTATCCCTTTGGGCTTGTTCTCGCCTGCGTAATTCCATCTGTTCTATGAGAGCTTTTATTTCTCCTCTTCGCGCCGTAACCTTCTCTTCCACCGCTTGTAGCTTTTCCGTGAGGACCTCCAACCTCTGGTTTTCGTCAGCTGACGCTGTTCTTATGTCCTCCATTTCTGGTGTTATTTTACTCTTGCAGTCAGCTGATCGAATATATCATGTATTGGATAAATCAATTCATCATTCTGATTCACTACAAATTCTTTAATTTGTGCTATTGTTATACAGCAGGATTTAATCCCAATCTGCACTGTCAAGAGCGTCTTAATCTGTTCTTCTTTTACTTTAACGTTTAAGTGCCCCAGCCTTCTTCGGCATTAAATACTTGGCTAAACTTGCCGTATATTCTTGCCATACGCCATCCCATAAGCTGCCACCAAAATGTTACGATCTCGTGGGTCGTTATCCCACCGTTGACCACCAAAATGTTACGGTACCTGGCCGAGTCACGTTATGCATTCACCGCTCGCCACCAAAATGTTACCACAGTGGGTCATTATCCCACCGCTGTCAATCAATTTAACTAACGTAGCCGATTAATTAGTATATTTCTTCTCTGATATCCTTCGACGTAGTTCTTGGCGCGAAAACTGCATTATATTGGCATACACCTAAACAATTTGAACCAATCACTTGCGTACACATAAATAATGTGTTCTATGACTTCGCTGATTGCCTAAACAAATATTTAATTGGCTACAAAAACATGACAATGGCACACATACGAATAAAATTTAGCTGTCTTCTGAACATAAGTATTGGGTCAACTTGGACCTAATTCAGTTCCCGCGAGATAGTTTTAATGAACTTAAATTCCACAGTTCAATCTTACTATTTCTCAGTTCAGTTCTTGCAATATATTAGTTCAGTTCCTCAACTAACTGCGTAGCAGATGTAATAATAAAAACAAAACGTTTCTTCTTACATGGATGCTGTCCAGAATAAATCCAAATTGTGATTTAGCTTTCCACCTGTATATTCGTTAGGTATCCAAGCCACCGCTCTTACGCTACCAATTTTCCTTGAGCCGGCTTTATCCCGTCGCACTTAAACGTAGAGGCTGCGCTGCGTACGTAGCCACACACACACACACACACACACACACACATAGGGCCTTAATTCGCCCCGCACGACCAGATCGCTTCCTTCGCCGCTTCAGGGAGAGGACGGTGATTGCACACTGCCGTAGTTGGACTCAAACCCGATCTTCGGCTTGGCTTCGCTTCGACCAACGTCCACTCGCAGACTTCTTAATTCCTCTGTAACTTTGCTTTCATTGGGCCAACCAGTCGCTAATTTCCATTAGGCTCCCAGCCTAGAAATTGCTGCTTTATCACGCGGATTTCGGCATTCCGCTGTCTTCATGGCAAACTGGCATCTCCAGCTTCCCCGAGTTGTCGTCTCCGTTTCATTTATCCCAATTCATATAGAAGATCCAAGGCATCCAGACTTTCACACCGGAGAGCGCACTGACAACTGAACTTTCTTCCTTATTTTCACGCTAAGTGCGAAATCTTATTTTTCTGCTCGGACCACACAGAGAGCAATTGTTCCCGAAAATGCCCCAAACAATCGACGAATTTACGATTATCCGCTAAACCATCTTCATTCATTTCTACTCAAGTGTCCCTCTTCGATACGTACCTCTTTCCCTGTTTAGACAGGCCTTCAGCTGCGCCCTGATATTTATGACCTAACACCTCGCTACGAACTGTAGATTTCCCAGCCAGAGGGAATTCTTCGCCTCCTTTCTGTCCTATCCCCAGATGAAACTTTCTCTGCTGTTTACACTTTTGAACTCCAATCAAGCCTCGAACATAATTAATACTTAATCAATTTCATACATCCACCACGCCCATTAATTAATTCGGCACTGGCTGTGTCCCTTCCCTGGAACCAGTGACCCTACATTAGGGACGGGCGACTGCTTATAGCCCATTGAGTTGCTCACGGTGGTCGTTAAACCTCCAATCAAAAACACCCATTAATTACTAAATTAATGGTGGAGGTGGGTCGTAACATCGGTCCCTCCTCAAGAAATCCAGAAGTCCTCTTCTGGGCCTATCACTTTGCCCCTAACAATTCCCGATGCAACCATTGAGGGCTACCTTTTCCCACAGGTGGAAACAACTCAATCAAACACCATTATCCTAATCAAACCTTAAGTTGTAGTTTCCTCTATCACCTCTTTTTCTCACATTCGGGCTCCTACGGCTCCTCCCGAAATACCTTCCGTAATTTGGACACGCCCCACCTGAATTCTTTCCAAGGTCATCTGACCTACCTCAACAACATCTGCCCTTCAGTACCCATACTATGGTACAAAGCACTACACAGCAAACTATCACTAAACCATTACTTACTATACACAATCCACAAATACTACAACAACACTGTACAGGCACGGTACACACACTTTACAAGCACTACACCAGCACTATACAAATACTGAAAGCAAATACCACACCAGGCCAAGTTCATATCACGTCACAGCAAAAGAAACTTTTTCCTATTTGACTGGAATTCCGCATCTCAAAGCCCTCACCCCCGGAGCAATCAGGGAAAAAATTCAAACATTCGGGTTTAAACAGTACTCTCACTGAACCACTGGCGCGACAGCTACATTACCAACACCTAGCAAACCACATAGCCTACCTTTTGTCGTAACCTTAACCTCATTGGTTACACAGCCACCAGGAAAAAATACACAAACGTTTTAGCTCTCACTCTGCCAATGTTCCAAAAATCACAGGGGATCAATCCGTTCCTGATACTATCATCTGAAATTTCATTACAGGGCAACGTTGCCCTCCGTGCATCCCTTGCACGCGCACGCCAGAAAGAAAACTTTTTTGCTAAGGAATGAATCAGACACTGAGTTCTGAGGCGAGAAGGAAAATTTAGTAGTACGCTCGGACGCGCCGTCAATGTCCCTTAATTTCACCCCGCGTCGGAATGCTGAAACCGAAACTCCGGAGCTGCGTACTCATCTCCACATTAGCTCACCGTCGTATGCCCAGGCAGAACATTTTATAGCCCCCCGTTCGACTGACCGCCGCGAATCGAGTTCCCTCGCTTCCATCTCCTTTCCATACCGACCGGACTTTCATAGCTACAGGTATTGGCGTCCAGCCATTCCGACGAAAAGAAAAATCTCAAGCACATTTGCAATAGCAGGGCAACGAATCAGCAATCTTTGCGTACGGGGCACGAATTTCCAATGCAAGAAAATTTCCCTCGAACAGTGACTATCGCACGGGGCGCATAACTGTTCGTTACGTGTCGAGACCGAAACAAATTCTCACCACATAACTGCCATGACCTCATACATTTCACAACAAATGTTTTCAGTTCATAACTGGTAAGTCGAACGACTGACAACTGCGCTTATCGACTACCGATTCGCGTTCGTCGAATAGGCTTCCCACTGCTATTCAGTTTGGGAAGTACGGACTGACATCTGCCAAGACCAAGAACCTTTCTCTGTCTACATAACTCAGACACATTTTCTCGAATAGGCTTACCACCGCTATTCAGTACATCCGGATTATATCCTCAAAAATTATAAACCCAGCCCCTGCGCCATTTTTTCCAGAATTTAACCCTCTGCCTACGCTCCGTGACAGACGTGAGATTTTGCCTACATAACTCGTGGAACGCATTTTTATACAAACTCAAAATGTAATTTACAATTCAGAAATCGTAAACTTTTCCCGGTCCGCATCAGTTCCGAATGATAAAGACACACTTTATCTGTCATTAGTTTCTTCGTTTAAAACATTTCTTCCGACGGACCCTTTTCACGTTCCATTGCATGAACTGATCGAACCCTAATCCCGTTACATCTCCCTCGCTGTGTTTATTGACAACAGCGCTACAAGAAAAACAGCCAACTGAATTTTTCTTTTTCTTTTTCTTCTACCCCTTTCCCAAAAGTCACTTTCATCGGTTGGGGATCCGCGGTAGTCGCTACTACCACCCATCCCGTCTTCACAGGTAGAACTCTTCAATACGGGGAGCATACCTTCAATAACAACTGCTTCCCCCTCATCCCTCTTTATACTCGGGATGGTTTCTACACAGCTGAGTTCAGAAACTCCCTCACAGAAAACTTTTCCATCGCTCCGAGGACTACCGAATTCAGATTCTAGCCCTACGCCCGTCACTAAAATCGAATTCTCATCCCCTTACAGATTATTATCTATGGGTCCCTGCACCGCAAATTCTTCTCTGGGCTGCAATGTCTTTGTAGTGAGCTCGAACCTCTGTACCTCTTGTGACGCTTCAACATTTTCCGCGAGTTCTATCGGTCGCGTGTCAAATTCTTCGCTGTGAATCTGCAACTGAGTTTTCAGCTCATTATCCCTTTGGGCTTGTTCTCGCCTGCGTAATTCCATCTGTTCTATGAGAGCTTTTATTTCTCCTCTTCGCGCCGTAACCTTCTCTTCCACCGCTTGTAGCTTTTCCGTGAGGACCTCCAACCTCTGGTTTTCGTCAGCTGACGCTGTTCTTATGTCCTCCATTTCTGGTGTTATTTTACTCTTGCAGTCAGCTGATCGAATATATCATGTATTGGATAAATCAATTCATCATTCTGATTCACTACAAATTCTTTAATTTGTGCTATTGTTATACAGCAGGATTTAATCCCAATCTGCACTGTCAAGAGCGTCTTAATCTGTTCTTCTTTTACTTTAACGTTTAAGTGCCCCAGCCTTCTTCGGCATTAAATACTTGGCTAAACTTGCCGTATATTCTTGCCATACGCCATCCCATAAGCTGCCACCAAAATGTTACGATCTCGTGGGTCGTTATCCCACCGTTGACCACCAAAATGTTACGGTACCTGGCCGAGTCACGTTATGCATTCACCGCTCGCCACCAAAATGTTACCACAGTGGGTCATTATCCCACCGCTGTCAATCAATTTAACTAACGTAGCCGATTAATTAGTATATTTCTTCTCTGATATCCTTCGACGTAGTTCTTGGCGCGAAAACTGCATTATATTGGCATACACTTAAACAATTTGAACCAATCACTTGCGTACACATAAATAATGTGTTCTATGACTTCGCTGATTGCCTAAACAAATATTTAATTGGCTACAAAAACATGACAATGGCACACATACGAATAAAATTTAGCTGTCTTCTGAACATAAGTATTGGGTCAACTTGGACCTAATTCATTTCCCGCGAGATAGTTTTAATGAACTTAAATTCCACAGTTCAATCTTACTATTTCTCAGTTCAGTTCTTGCAATATATTAGTTCAGTTCCTCAACTAACTGCGTAGCAGATGTAATAATAAAAACAAAACGTTTCTTCTTACATGGATGCTGTCCAGAATAAATCCAAATTGTGATTTAGCTTTCCACCTGTATATTCGTTAGGTATCCAAGCCACCGCTCTTACGCTACCAATTTTCCTTGCGCCGGCTTTATCCCGTCGCACTTACACGTAGAGGCTGCGCTGCGTACGTAGCCACACACACACACACACACACATATAGGGCCTTAATTCGCCCCGGAGGACCAGATCGCTTCCTTCACCGCTTCAGGGAGAGGACGGTGATTGCACACTGCCGTAGTTGGACTCAAACCCGATCTTCGGCTTGGCTTCGCTTCGACCAACGTCCACTCGCAGACTTCTTAATTCCTCTGTAACTTTGCTTTCATTGGGCCAACCAGTCGCTAATTTTCATTAGGCTCCCAGCCTAGAAATTGCGGCTTTATCACGCGGATTTAGGCATTCCGCTGTCTTCATGGCAAACTGGCATCTCCAGCTTCCCCGAGTTGTCGTCTCCGTTTCAGTTATCCCAATTCATATAGAAGATCCAAGGCATCCAGACTTTCACACCGGAGAGCGTACTGACAACTGAACTTTCTTCCTTATTTTCACGCTGAGTGCGAAATCTTATTTTTCTGCTCGGACCACACAGAGAGCAATTGTTCCCGAAAATGCCCCAAACAATCGACGAATTTACGATTATCCGCTAAACCATCTTCATTCATTTCTACTCAAGTGTCCCTCTTCGATACGTACCTCTTTCCCTGTTTAGACTGGCCGTCAACTGCGCCCTGATATTTATGGCCTACCAGCTCGCTAGGAACTCTAGAACTCTGGTACCAGAGGGAATTCTTTGCCTCCTTTCTGTCCTATCCCCAGATGAAACTTTCTCTGCTGTTTACACTTTTGAACTCCAATCAAGCCTCGAACATAATTAATACTTAATCAATTTCATACATTCACCACACCCATTAATTACTAAATTAATGGTGGAGGTGGGTCGTAACATCGGTCCCTCCTCAAAAAATCCAGAAGTCCTCTTCTGGGCCTATCACTTTGCCCCTAACAATTCCCGATGCAACCATTGAGTGCTACCTTTTCCCACAGGTGGAAACAACTCAATCAAACACCATTATCCTAATCAACCCTTCAGTCGTAGTTTCCTCTATCACCTCTTTTTCTCACATTCGGGCTCCTACGGCTCCTCCCGAAATACCTTCCGTAATTTGGACACGCCCCACCTGAATTCTTTCCAAGGTCATCTGACCTACCTCAACAACATCTGCCCTTCAGTACCCATACTATGGTACAAAGCACTACACAGCAAACTATCATTAAACCATTACTTACTGTACACAATCCACAAATACTACAACAACACTGTACAGGCACGGTACCCACACTTTACAAGCACTACACCAGCACTATACAAATACTGAAAGCAAATACCACACTAGGCCAAGTTCATATCACGTCACAGCAAAAGAAACTTTTTCCTATTTGACTGGAATTCCGCATCTCAAAGCCCTCACCCCCGGAGCAATCAGGGAAAAAATTCAAACATTCGGGTTTCCACAGTACTCTCACTGAACCACTGGCACGACAGCTACATTACCAACACCTAGCAAACCACATAGCCTACCTTTTGTCGTAACCTTAACCTCATTGGTTACACAGCCACCAGGAAAAAATACACAAACGTTTTAGCTCTCACTCTGCCAATGTTCCAAAAATCACAGGGGATCAATCCGTTCCTGATACTATCATCTGAAATTTCATTACAGGGCAACGTTGCCCTCCGTGCATCCCTTGCACGCGCACGCCAGAAAGAAAACTGTTTTGCTAAGGAATGAATCAGACACTGAGTTCTGAGGCGAGAAGGAAAATTTAGTAGTACGCTCGGACGCGCCGTCAATGTCCCTTAATTTCACCCCGCGTCGGAATGCTGAAACCGAAACTCCGGAGCTGCGTACTCATCTCCACATTAGCTCACCGTCGTATGCCCAGGCAGAACATTTTATAGCCCCCCGTTCGACTGACCGCCGCGAATCGAGTTCCCTCGCTTCCATCTCCTTTCCATACCGACCGGACTTTCATAGCTACAGGTATTGGCGTCCAGCCATTCCTTCGAAAAGAAAAATCTCAAGCACATTTGCAATAGCAGAGCAACGAATCAGCAATCTTTGCGTACGGGGCACGAATTTCCAATGCAAGAAAATTTCCCTCGAACAGTGACTATGGCACGGGGCGCATAACTGTTCGTTACGTGTCGAGACCGAAACAAATTCTCACCACATAACTGCCATGACCTCATACATTTCACAACAAATGTTTTCAGTTCATAACTGGTAAGTCGAACGACTGACAACTGCGCTTATCGACTACCGATTCGCGTTCGTCGAATAGGCTTCCCACTGCTATTCAGTTTGGGAAGTACGGACTGACATCTGCCAAGACGAAGAACCTTTCTCTGTCTACATACCTCAGACACATTTTCTCGAATAGGCTTACCACCGCTATTCAGTACATCCGGATTATATCCTCAAAAATTATAAACCCAGCCCCTGCGCCATTTTTTCCAGAATTTAACCCTCTGCCTACGCTCCGTGACAGACGTGAGATTTTGCCTACATAACTCGTGGAACGCATTTTTATACAAACTCAAAATGTAATTTACAATTCAGAAATCGTAATCTTTTCCCGGTCCGCATCAGTTCCGAATGATAAAGACACACTTTATCTGTCATTAGTTTCTTCGTTTAAAACATTTCTTCCGACGGACCCTTTTCACGTTCCATTGCATGAACTGATCGAACCCTAATCCCGTTACATCTCCCTCGCTGTGTTTATTGACAACAGCGCTACAAGAAAAACAGCCAACTGAATTTTTCTTTTTCTTTTTTCTTCTACCCCTTTCCCAAAAGTCACTTTCATCGGTTGGGGCTCCGCGGTAGTCGCTACTACCACCCATCCCGTCTTCACAGGTAGAACTCTTCAATACGGGGAGCATACCTTCAATAACAACTGCTTCCCCCTCATCCCCCTTTATACTCGGGATGGTTTCTACACAGCTGAGTTCAGAAACTCCCTCACAGAAAACTTTTCCATCGCTCCGAGGACTACCGAATTCAGATTCTAGCCCTACGCCCGTCACTAAAATCGAATTCTCATCCCCTTACAGATTATTATCTATGGGTCCCTGCACCGCAAATTCTTCTCTGGGCTGCAATGTCTTTGTAGTGAGCTCGAACCTCTGTACCTCTTGTGACGCTTCAACATTTTCCGCGAGTTCTATCGGTCGCGTGTCAAATTCTTCGCTGTGAATCTGCAACTGAGTTTTCAGCTCATTATCCCTTTGGGCTTGTTCTCGCCTGCGTAATTCCATCTGTTCTATGAGAGCTTTTATTTCTCCTCTTCGCGCCGTAACCTTCTCTTCCACCGCTTGTAGCTTTTCCGTGAGGACCTCCAACCTCTGGTTTTCGTCAGCTGACGCTGTTCTTATGTCCTCCATTTCTGGTGTTATTTTACTCTTGCAGTCAGCTGATCGAATATATCATGTATTGGATAAATCAATTCATCATTCTGATTCACTACAAATTCTTTAATTTGTGCTATTGTTATACAGCAGGATTTAATCCCAATCTGCACTGTCAAGAGCGTCTTAATCTGTTCTTCTTTTACTTTAACGTTTAAGTGCCCCAGCCTTCTTCGGCATTAAATACTTGGCTAAACTTGCCGTATATTCTTGCCATACGCCATCCCATAAGCTGCCACCAAAATGTTACGATCTCGTGGGTCGTTATTCCACCGTTGACCACCAAAATGTTACGGTACCTGGCCGAGTCACGTTATGCATTCACCGCTCGCCACCAAAATGTTACGACAGTGGGTCATTATCCCACCGCTGTCAATCAATTTAACTAACCGTAGCCGATTAATTAGTATATTTCTTCTCTGATATCCTTCGACGTAGTTCTTGGCGCGAAAACTGCATTATATTGGCATACACTTAAACAATTTGAACCAATCACTTGCGTACACATAAATAATGTGTTCTATGACTTCGCTGATTGCCTAAACAAATATTTAATTGGCTACAAAAACATGACAATGGCACACATACGAATAAAATTTAGCTGTCTTCTGAACATAAGTATTGGGTCAACTTGGACCTAATTCAGTTCCCACGAGATAGTTTTAATGAACTTAAATTCCACAGTTCAATCTTACTATTTCTCAGTTCAGTTCTTGCAATATATTAGTTCAGTTCCTCAACTAACTGCGTAGCAGATGTAATAATAAAAACAAAACGTTTCTTCTTACATGGATGCTGTCCAGAATAAATCCAAATTGTGATTTAGCTTTCCACCTGTATATTCGTTAGGTATCCAAGCCACCGCTCTTACGCTACCAATTTTCCTTGCGCCGGCTTTATCCCGTCGCACTTACACGTAGAGGCTGCGCTGCGTACGTAGCCACACACACACACACACACACATATAGGGCCTTAATTCGCCCCGGAGGACCAGATCGCTTCCTTCACCGCTTCAGGGAGAGGACGGTGATTGCACACTGCCGTAGTTGGACTCAAACCCGATCTTCGGCTTGGCTTCGCTTCGACCAACGTCCACTCGCAGACTTCTTAATTCCTCTGTAACTTTGCTTTCATTGGGCCAACCAGTCGCTAATTTTCATTAGGCTCCCAGCCTAGAAATTGCGGCTTTATCACGCGGATTTAGGCATTCCGCTGTCTTCATGGCAAACTGGCATCTCCAGCTTGCCCGAGTTGTCGTCTCCGTTTCAGTTATCCCAATTCATATAGAAGATCCAAGGCATCCAGACTTTCACACCGGAGAGCGTACTGACAACTGAACTTTCTTCCTTATTTTCACGCTGAGTGCGAAATCTTATTTTTCTGCTCGGACCACACAGAGAGCAATTGTTCCCGAAAATGCCCCAAACAATCGACGAATTTACGATTATCCGCTAAACCATCTTCATTCATTTCTACTCAAGTGTCCCTCTTCGATACGTACCTCTTTCCCTGTTTAGACTGGCCGTCAACTGCGCCCTGATATTTATGGCCTACCAGCTCGCTAGGAACTCTAGAACTCTGGTACCAGAGGGAATTCTTTGCCTCCTTTCTGTCCTATCCCCAGATGAAACTTTCTCTGCTGTTTACACTTTTGAACTCCAATCAAGCCTCGAACATAATTAATACTTAATCAATTTCATACATTCACCACACCCATTAATTACTAAATTAATGGTGGAGGTGGGTCGTAACATCGGTCCCTCCTCAAAAAATCCAGAAGTCCTCTTCTGGGCCTATCACTTTGCCCCTAACAATTCCCGATGCAACCATTGAGTGCTACCTTTTCCCACAGGTGGAAACAACTCAATCAAACACCATTATCCTAATCAACCCTTCAGTCGTAGTTTCCTCTATCACCTCTTTCTCTCACATTCGGGCTCCTACGGCTCCTCCCGAAATACCTTCCGTAATTTGGACACGCCCCACCTGAATTCTTTCCAAGGTCATCTGACCTACCTCAACAACATCTGCCCTTCAGTACCCATACTATGGTACAAAGCACTACACAGCAAACTATCATTAAACCATTACTTACTGTACACAATCCACAAATACTACAACAACACTGTACAGGCACGGTACCCACACTTTACAAGCACTACACCAGCACTATACAAATACTGAAAGCAAATACCACACTAGGCCAAGTTCATATCACGTCACAGCAAAAGAAACTTTTTCCTATTTGACTGGAATTCCGCATCTCAAAGCCCTCACCCCCGGAGCAATCAGGGAAAAAATTCAAACATTCGGGTTTCCACAGTACTCTCACTGAACCACTGGCACGACAGCTACATTACCAACACCTAGCAAACCACATAGCCTACCTTTTGTCGTAACCTTAACCTCATTGGTTACACAGCCACCAGGAAAAATACACAAACGTTTTAGCTCTCACTCTGCCAATGTTCCAAAAATTACAGGGGATCAATCCGTTCCTGATACTATCATCTGAAATTTCATTACAGGGCAACGTTGCCCTCCGTGCATCCCTTGCACGCGCACGCCAGAAAGAAAACTTTTTGCTAAGGAATGAATCAGACACTGAGTTCTGAGGCGAGAAGGAAAATTTAGTAGTACGCTCGGACGCGCCGTCAATGTCCCTTAATTTCACCCCGCGTCGGAATGCTGAAACCGAAACTCCGGAGCTGCGTACTCATCTCCACATTAGCTAACCGTCGTATGCCCAGGCAGAACATTTTATAGCCCCCCGTTCGACTGACCGCCGCGAATCGAGTTCCCTCGCTTCCATCTCCTTTCCATACCGACCGGACTTTCATAGCTACAGGTATTGGCGTCCAGCCATTCCTTCGAAAAGAAAAATCTCAAGCACATTTGCAATAGCAGAGCAACGAATCAGCAATCTTTACGTACGGGGCACGAATTTCCAATGCAAGAAAATTTCCCTCGAACAGTGACTATGGCACGGGGCGCATAACTGTTCGTTACGTGTCGAGACCGAAACAAATTCTCACCACATAACTGCCATGACCTCATACATTTCACAACAAATGTTTTCAGTTCATAACTGGTAAGTCGAACGACTGACAACTGCGCTTATCGACTACCGATTCCCGTTCGTCGAATAGGCTTCCCACTGCTATTCAGTTTGGGAAGTACGGACTGACATCTGCCAAGACGAAGAACCTTTCTCTGTCTACATACCTCAGACACATTTTCTCGAATAGGCTTACCACCGCTATTCAGTACATCCGGATTATATCCTCAAAAATTATAAACCCAGCCCCTGCGCCATTTTTTCCAGAATTTAACCCTCTGCCTACGCTCCGTGACAGACGTGAGATTTTGCCTACATAACTCGTGGAACGCATTTTTATACAAACTCAAAATGTAATTTACAATTCAGAAATCGTAATCTTTTCCCGGTCCGCATCAGTTCCGAATGATAAAGACACACTTTATCTGTCATTAGTTTCTTCGTTTAAAACATTTCTTCCGACGGACCCTTTTCACGTTCCATTGCATGAACTGATCGAACCCTAATCCCGTTACATCTCCCTCGCTGTGTTTATTGACAACAGCGCTACAAGAAAAACAGCCAACTGAATTTTTCTTTTTCTTTTTTCTTCTACCCCTTTCCCAAAAGTCACTTTCATCGGTTGGGGCTCCGCGGTAGTCGCTACTACCACCCATCCCGTCTTCACAGGTAGAACTCTTCAATACGGGGAGCATACCTTCAATAACAACTGCTTCCCCCTCATCCCCCTTTATACTCGGGATGGTTTCTACACAGCTGAGTTCAGAAACTCCCTCACAGAAAACTTTTCCATCGCTCCGAGGACTACCGAATTCAGATTCTAGCCCTACGCCCGTCACTAAAATCGAATTCTCATCCCCTTACAGATTATTATCTATGGGTCCCTGCACCGCAAATTCTTCTCTGGGCTGCAATGTCTTTGTAGTGAGCTCGAACCTCTGTACCTCTTGTGACGCTTCAACATTTTCCGTGAGTTCTATCGGTCGCGTGTCAAATTCTTCGCTGTGAATCTGCAACTGAGTTTTCAGCTCATTATCCCTTTGGGCTTGTTCTCGCCTGCGTAATTCCATCTGTTCTATGAGAGCTTTTATTTCTCCTCTTCGCGCCGTAACCTTCTCTTCCACCGCTTGTAGCTTTTCCGTGAGGACCTCCAACCTCTGGTTTTCGTCAGCTGACGCTGTTCTTATGTCCTCCATTTCTGGTGTTATTTTACTCTTGCAGTCAGCTGATCGAATATATCATGTATTGGATAGATCAATTCATCATTCTGATTCACTACAAATTCTTTAATTTGTGCTATTGTTATACAGCAGGATTTAATCCCAATCTGCACTGTCAAGAGCGTCTTAATCTGTTCTTCTTTTACTTTAACGTTTAAGTGCCCCAGCCTTCTTCGGCATTAAATACTTGGCTAAACTTGCCGTATATTCTTGCCATACGCCATCCCATAAGCTGCCACCAAAATGTTACGATCTCGTGGGTCGTTATCCCACCGTTGACCACCAAAATGTTACGGTACCTGGCCGAGTCACGTTATGCATTCACCGCTCGCCACCAAAATGTTACGACAGTGGGTCATTATCCCACCGCTGTCAATCAATTTAACTACCGTAGCCGATTAATTAGTATATTTCTTCTCTGATATCCTTCGACGTAGTTCTTGGCGCGAAAACTGCATTATATTGGCATACACTTAAACAATTTGAACCAATCACTTGCGTACACATAAATAATGTGTTCTATGACTTCGCTGATTGCCTAAACAAATATTTAATTGGCTACAAAAACATGACAATATCACACATACGAATAAAATTTAGCTGTCTTCTGAACATAAGTATTGGGTCAACTTGGACCTAATTCAGTTCCCGCGAGATAGTTTTAATGAACTTAAATTCCACAGTTCAATCTTACTATTTCTCAGTTCAGTTCTTGCAATATATTAGTTCAGTTCCTCAACTAATTGCGTAGCAGATGTAATAATAAAAACAAAACGTTTCTTCTTACATGGATGCTGTCCAGAATAAATCCAAATTGTGATTTAGCTTTCCACCTGTATATTCGTTAGGTATCCAAGCCACCGCTCTTACGCTACCAATTTTCCTTGCGCCGGCTTTATCCCGTTGCACTTACACGTAGAGGCTGCGCTGCGTACGTAGCCACACACACACACACATAGAGCCTTAATTCGCCCCGCAGGACCATTTCGCTTCCTTCGCCGCTTCAGGGAGAGGACTGTGATTGCACACTGCCGTAGTTGGACTCAAACCCGATCTTCGGCTTGGCTTCGCTTCGACCAACGTCCACTCGCAGACTTCTTAATTCCTCTGTAACTTTGCTTTCATTGGGCCAACCAGTCGCTAATTTCCATTAGGCTCCCAGCCTAGAAATTGCTGCTTTATCACGCGGATTTAGGCATTCCGCTGTCTTCATGGCAAACTGGCATCTCCAGCTTCCCCGAGTTGTCGTCTCCGTTTCAGTTATCCCAATTCATATAGAAGATCCAAGGCATCCAGACTTTCACACCGGAGAGCGTACTGACAACTGAACTTTCTTCCTTATTTTCACACTGAGTGCGAAATCTTATTTTTCTGCACGGACCACACAGAGAGCAATTGTTCTCGAAAATGCCCCAAACAATCGACGAATTTACGATTATTCGCTAAACCTTTTGTCCCCCATCTTCATTCATTTCTACTCACGTGTTCCTCTTCGATACGTACCTCTTTCCTTGTTTAGACTGGCCGTCAGCTTCGCCCTGATATTTATAACTTAACAGCGTGCTAGGAACTCTAGACCTACCAGCCAGAGGGAATTCTTCTCCTCCTTTCTGTCCTACCCCCAGATAAAACTTTCTCTGCTGTTTACACTTTTAAACCCCAATCAAGCTTAGAGCATAATTATTACTTAATTAATTTCATCCATCCACCACGCCCATTATTTACAAAATTAATGGTGCGGGTGGGTCGTAACAATACATTAGCTCAGGATGCAGGACACTTACTGTCAGAAAATCATTATGTGCTCCATAAAAACCAAAACACATTTTTATTGGAATCCTGAGAACCAGACAGATGTAACTATCTCTACGACTTTTCCTGATATAATGCTACATAACAAAAGACAGAAGGAAACAATCATTATTAATTTACTGGTATCGCTGGGGTGTAATATTTAGACGACCTATTCGACGAAAATGAAGAAATATGTAGAATTGACAGTATTGATAAAGCAGATGTAGACGCTTCAAATACACTATCTATCAACAAGTAATTGGACACCTGTGATAGCAAAGGAAAACGAAGTATATTTACCTTCGATGGTTGGTGGAGCCTCCACGAGCGGCGATTACAGCTGCGACTCTCCAGGGCATACTCTCAACCAGGCGTTATACGACGGCTAGCGGTATTTTCTTCCACTCGGGTTCATCAATTTCGGACGGTGGGGGCACCCTTTAAGTCGACGCTCCATCTCGTCCCAGAGGTGCTCGATAGGGTTAAGGTCCGGGCTCTGCGCAGGCCAGTCCATTCGATTAACCCCATTGTCACCATACCAAGCCATGGTGGACCTCGCAACATGGCAGGTGGCATTGTCATCCTGAAAGTGATATCGGTCCTCCCGTAAAACTGCCACAACGTAGGAAGCGCATGGTCCTCCAAAATGGTGTAGTAGGTCTCGGCGTTGAGTCTACCAGGAATTGCAACCCAGTGTACCGTACCATACCAGGAGAAACAGCCCCATAGCATAATTCCACCGCCGCCGAACTGCACAGTTGGTACAATACATTCCGGCAGGAGGCGTTCTCCAGGCAAACGCCAAACTTAGACCCTGCTATCCGAACGGTAGAGGGTGAAACTTGATTTGTCTCTCCAGATAACCAGTTTTCACTTTTCAACGGTCCACTGTCGACGTTCTTTGCACCACGTTAGCCGAGCAACGCTATTCGACTTGGTGATCAAAGGCTTGTGGGCGGCAGCACGTCCATGATAACCGAGAAGATGGGCTTTCTTACGGATGGTATTCATCGAAAGGACACTCCCGTATGCCTGTTGAAACTCCTTGCGGATGCGGCCCATCGATTTGGTGCGGTCCTTCCGAATTTCTCTGGCCAGCACCCGTCGGCTTCTAACTCCCAGTTTTGTGGGTCTGTTGTCCCAGGGCACATTCCGATAGTCACCTCTCATCTTCCGCTTGCCAATCACGTAGGCCACTGTCGATTTTGGGTACTTCAACTAGCTGAATATGTCACGTATGGATCGGCCATTTCTGTGATATCCGACGATTACACCTTTCTCGAAATCAGAGAGCTCCGAACTACGTGGCATCTTGTATGCGACTGGTTGCGTTATTGTTTCCCACACGATATTTAACGGCGGCGGCCGTGACGTGTATCAGGATCGCAGATATCGTCGATTGCAGGGGTGTCCAATTATTTGTTGGTAGATAGTTTAGTTTACATACGTCACCTCTGCAAGTTGTATAATTTCTTAGACCCTTATAGCTGAACTTGGTGCTTTGGGCTGCAACATCTAAGATCTGAAATCCAAGCGGTAGTGACTCTTAATACATGCAACATAATAAGGGGATTTTCAACCCATGAGTTACCATGCCTGTATTTGATTCTGGCGGTACTAATAGGAGGAACATGCCTTAGATGTCAATGCTTTAAATGAGAAAAATCATAAAGAACAATAATGTTATTAATAATAGTAATTATTATTATTATTAATCTCCAAAGTAACCCCAAACTTCTGGTGAAGTATCGTGTCATTATACTACACTATGCACTTTACTGACCTATCATAGTGAGACGTTTCTTGTTTTTTTATTCTGGCTTAAACGAGATCCAACAATATACCACGTATGAAGAGAAAATATATATTCATAATTACATGGATGTACAAAGAACGCATACGGAAAAGGATATAGAGGTATATTTAGAAAATCCGTTTTGATAAGAGTTCTTGAACTTTTTGAGAGAATTTGGCTGAAATATTCAGTACAATTCAGGTTAAACTGCTCCTGCTACAGTTAAAATGCAATTATAAAATGCAAAAAAAAATTAACAAAAAAGTTTTTGTTTTCTGTCACCTTCTGAAATGCGTCCCAGTAGTCTGCATGAGGAAACAATGCATAATTCAGGACAGGATATAACTGAATACCACAGCCTTTCATTTGCTTATCATTTTTATTTAAAACACTTAACAAGTTCCTTCACTCTCATATTTAAACAATTTTAAAAAGGAAGGTCTGTAAGTTAAAGTAATTTCAGCTATTTACTTGAAATACTTTTTTAACTTTTGGTTTATCTGAACGGCTGAAACGAGTCGCGAAATATTTTAACTTCCATTAATTTTTACTATTAGCTGTGTAATATTTTTCAGCATTCGTACTCATAGAGCATTTGCCTCAACCTGCAACTTTGCGAAATGCAGCAGTCTGCACTTTGTAATTTATTCGTCGGTTGTAATTTATACCTGATTTTAGGCAGTCTTCTGTGGTGCATACTTCGTCGCATTGTTCCGTAGATAGACGCTCTGAAACGAATGATATATGCAATCATTAAAACATAAGAAAAAACAAAGAAAACACATCAAATACATAAAGTAAAAATAATTTTGAATAACTAGCTGCCTGCATATACTAAAATATTAGTTCAAATATGAATCGCACTGGATCACCCGCAGTCGGTTCTGTAACAAATGTTATTCTTCAAAACATAGTAATATTTTATCGAACGCGTCCTGTAAACGCTTACTCTCCAACTTTATTTTTTCCGGGATAATATCGACGCAGACATTTTTTCTACTTTGGTGTGTACATATCAAGATGGTATGCTCTATATATGCAGTAGGTCACTACCCGCTTTTTCTCCATTCGATCTACAAAGCCTCTGCGATAGATGCCGCAGAGGAAGGTCTTACGACCCGAAATTAAATTCGGCGTACCAGTTAGTCTGCAGAGCATCAGTTGGATTTAGATCGAGATTTTGAACTAGCCAATCCAATGCGTGGATGTCCTGCTCCTCAAACCAGGCCTTGACAGACCTTGCAGACTAGCAAAGTGCTCGATCTTGCGGAAAGGGGCAGGGATCTCTTCTAAAGTATTATCACAACATAGGTAGGGAGTAATTGTTCAGAATGACTTCGTATCTCGCGACCGTTAACCGTTAAGTTGAACAGTACCACAATCAAAGAACCTAGTTTGTTTGTTTTTTAGGAGAAACAGTTCCAAACCGTCACGATTACTCTCCAAAGTGCATTGAAGGGAAAATAGAGTCTGCTTGACCCTGTTCCTCGGGTCAAGCAGACTCTATTTTCCCGATGATTTGTCCCTCCACACGATCCTCTTCCACTCTTCTGTTGTCCGAGGCTCAGCAGCGGTTTTGTCTGGCATTGCCTAGAGTGATGTTCGGCTTGTTTTTAGGTGACCTAGCATGATAATCGCGGTATGCAGTTCCCGACAAACTGTTCTGAAGGAAATATCAGTTCCAGTGGCTTGTGCGGCGTTGTCCGGCCAGGGCCGAAGCATAGGAGGTACATCCCTTCTTCCCATTATGACATAAGACTCGTTTAGCACAATGACTCAGTTTGAGCGGCATTCCAGAGCGCGGCTCCGTTGTAGTGGCACCATCGTATTTTCACCGATGAAGAACATCAGCGTTAGTGGATTTGGGAAATCTCAGAAAAGCAGCAATGCTACGCACTAATTGCTTACTCAGGTAGCTTCCAACCACCATGCCCCTTTCAAAGACAGTCAGTCCAGCATCGCGCGGCATAGCCGCTTACAATGCGGTCTGACAGGTGTACCAAAGCTCCCTTTCTATGTAGCATCAAACATACCAAGTGCGGGGGCTTCTGGCTCTGCAAATGCACATTTCTTTGCATATGTGAAGGTGCCTTAATAGTTATGTCTAAAAGTGGTTAAGAAATGGCAAAAAGCAAAAACAGCAAAAACCTCGAAAAATATGAGTTTTTGAAGTTTCATGAATTTTCCCCAGCCAGTGCACATGGCATTTTTAGTAAATTTCTCGCGATATGTTGCGGGCTATATTTAACTTAGTGCATTCAGAAATTTTGTAATACCAAAATTTGATGAAATAAGCATGCATCCAAAATGAAAGAGATAAATTTTTGTAGCGCTATTGGTTTCTAAATGGAAAAAGAAATTGTGGAACAGAATTTTTCGATAGTTTTTCTGAAAATATGCACTAAAGTAAAATATTGAATGTAAATTTTGTCGTGACAGCATTTGTGAGGGAAAAAGTTGCATTTCTAGCCTGTTTCAATTTCGACTTTGTCTAGCCGAATCTTATTTTCTTCAGAAGGGGGATTAATGATCGCCGTTTCGTGCCTGCATATGCTTCTCTTGTTTGTCATCATCATCATCATCATCATCATTGTCAACCATTATCAATCCGCTGCTGGACGAAGGTCTCCCCAAGTTTCCACCACAACGGTCTGTCTTGTGCCAGTCTCCTCCATGTCACTCCCGCATACTTTCGAATGTCATCCACCCATCTCCCATGTGGTCTTTTTCTGCGTCTTTTCCTGTCCCTTGGAATCCAATCTAAAATTTCGGCTGTCCATCGATGGTCTGTCTTTCTGGCAGTATGTCCAGCCCATTGCCATTTAAGGGATTTAACTCTGATCATGATGTCTTCCACTCTTGTCATTTTTCGGATCCACGAGTTCCTCTTCTTATCTCTCCTGGTTGCACCAAGCATGCATCTCTCCATGCTTCTTCGAGTTGTTTGCAGCCTTTGTCTCTTTTAGTTAAGGTCCACGTCTCTGCACCATACGTAAGCACTGAAAGGATGCATTGATCAAACACTTTTCTTTTAAGACATAATGGCATATTGCTCTTGAAAATTATGCTGCTTCTTCCAAAAGCTCTCCAGGCAAGTTTTGTACGCCGATTAATTTCTTTATCAATGTGACCCTCACTTGATATCTGCTGTCCAAGAAAAACGTACGTGTCTGTTATCTCCAACTTTTCGCCATCAATCGATAAATCCTCATTTTTTCTAGAAGCATTGAACATCACTTTTGTCTTCTGAAAGTTCATTTTTAATCCCACTTCTTTACACTTGTCAGCAAGTTCCTGGATCATACTCTGCAGCTCTGATGGGGTGCAAAAATGAATACGTCATCAGCAAAACGAAGGTGTGTTAGATAATCTCCTTTAATCTTCATTCCTTTGTTTTCCCAGTTCAGTGATTCAAAGACATTTTCCAATGTGGCATTAAAGATCTTCGGAGATATGGTGTCACCTTGTCTCACTCCCTTTCCAATTTTTATGTGTGTTGTACTTTCAAACAGCCGAATCTTTGCACTTGCATTTTCATAGATGTTATTAATAATATTAATGTATGCATCTTCAATACCGCAGGATTTCAGAGCCATTGTAACTGCTGATTGTTTCACAGAATCAAAGGCTTTTTCATAATCGATAAAAGCCACGCACAATGGAAGTTCATATTCCCTCGCTCTTTCAATTAGTTTTCTCAATACGTGGATATGATCTAGTGTGCTGTAGCCACTCCTGAATCCAGCTTGTTCTCTTGGTTGAGCCATGTCCAGTGTTACCTTCAAGCGGTGTGAAAGAACTTTAGTGAAGATTTTATAAACCACTGATAGGAAGCTGATAGGTCTGTAGTTCTTGAGATCCTCAATGTCACCTTTTTTATGTAGCAGGATCATTGTAGCGTTGTTCCAATCCTCAGGAATCTTGCCTTCATTAAGGCATCGAGTGAAAATTTGAGCGAGTACTGTTTCGATTTCTCCACTTGCTTCTTGTATAATGTCTACAGTAATTCCATCTTCTCCTGGAGCTTTCCCCGCTTCATGTTCTTGATTGCATGTGCAACGTCTGCTGGGAGGGCTGGAAGAACTCTGGTATGGGTACCTTTCATGATGTCTGGAATACATGTATCATCCCTTTTATATAATTTGGAGTAGAAATCTTTCACTCTTGTCAAAATTTCTGCCTTTATTTCTTGTTACAGAACCATCTTCTTTTCTCAGTGCCATAATCTGTTTTTTTCCCTTACTGAGATGTTCCTTTGCTATCTTTAGGATTTGGTTGTTTTCAATTGCTTTACTCACTAGTTCACAGGTGAATTTCTTTACGTCTTCAGTGATACTTTTTCGTACTGTCTTGCATAGCTCTATATATTCCACTTTGGAAGTCACATCTTCTTTAGTTGTCCCCATCTCTCTTCTTTTTTGCATCAACATTTTGGTTTTTCCTGATAATTTGTTCCCATGCAACTTGTTCTTAGACCCAGCTAATTTTGTTGCTGTTTCCATAACAGCTTTGGTTACTCTTCTGTTAACTTCAGAAATATCCACTTCTTAAAATGTTAGGCCTTCTAAAGCAGAGAATCTGTTCTTTAGTTCCAACTTGAAAGTATTATGGTGTTTTTTAAGGTTGGTTATGTCAATACATTTTGTTTGCCTTATGAGCTTGCCACGTTCGAGTTTAGTGTTTAGGTGCATCTTACATCTCACCAATCTATGGTCACTACCTGTGTTGAACTTGTTTAGCACACTGCAGTCTTCTATGACGAATTTTTTGTTACTTATAATAAAATCAATTTCACTTGTCGTCCCATTTGGATGTCTCCATGTCCAGTTCCTGTGTGACTTTTTCTTGAAAAAGGAGTTCAAGATGAAAAACCCTTCTGCCTCTGCAAATTCAACGAGAGTATTTCCACGCTGGTTTCTGTTGCCGTGACCGAATTTACCTACTGAAGTTTCATTCTGTTGCTGCTGCCCTATTTTCCCATTGAAATCTCCCATAATTATCTTCAAGTGTTGCTTACCTTTATTATTTAGATGACGAATTTCCTCATAAAATTCTTCAATTTCTTTTTCAGGATGACTTGTGGTTGGCGCATAAGTTTGAATAATCTGAGCCTGGTATCTTCTCGAGAGTTGGATAACGAGTCGTGCAGCTCTGTCCGAGGAACTTTCAACTTCTACAACTTTATCCTTCAGTTTCTTGTTTATTATAAATCCAACACCACTAGTTCTGCCAGTATCAGTCCCACGATAGTAGAAGAGATGTCCACTTTTCAGTTCAATGAGATCTTCTCCTTTTCTCCTTACCTCACTTAGCCCGACGATGTCCCACTTGATCCTTTGTAGTTCCTCCTCCAATTCAAGAAGCCTTGAATCAGAAGATAGGGAGCGTCCATTATACGTAGCCAAGGTCAGCTTTAGATGGCAGCCTAGTCCGGTCCTCTGGGGATTCTTAGCACCTTCTGCCTTCATATCGCACTGGCCGCTGCCTTGGCCAGGTACATTCCAGCTGCCGGAGACTGAGGCCCAAGAGTTAAGTTGTGAAGTAATTTTGGAGGGGTTTGGCCATAACTCACCACGCTGACCAAGCGGGTTGGTGAGTGTGGGATAGCATTTCCTCTAATCCCGATGGTATAGTTATACCGCTATTGGCGGTCGTCAGAGCCCCTTTAATGGGAACAGGATGCACCACGAAAAGGCGGGGTTGACATTTATCAAGGAGAGGCTGTGTTGTTACGCATCACCTGACCTTACATCCCCTCTTGTGTGTACTGCATATGAAATAATAATGGAAGAAAACGTATTTCCATTGTCTGTTATTACAGCGTAAGTCTCATCTTACAGGCATCTGTAAGCGTTGGAATTCTTCAGGAACGTGTTTCACGTTAACCGCGGCCAGTAGTTCATCAACATCATTACAGAAAGTGAAGTCACCTTTTTGTTTGATGATAGGTCCAGAAGATTCCATTGTTGTGACCTTGATGCCAAAAGCTCAGCTTTATCCTTTGGCAGGTTCAGATCTATGATGACGCCATTAAGTTCAAGCTGTGTGATCTGTGACGTGCCTGCCTTGCAGGACGCACATGAGATAAAGGCAGATAGCAGTGAGAGCACAAATCCGCGTAGCTCAGTTGAGAGAACTACTTACTCCAGAGTGAGAGGAACTGGATTCGATGCCGGCGCGGACAAACTTGTACGTTATATTGGCGCCCGAACTTCCATGATGACCCGGCCGTTAAGTTTCTCGCAATGGTGTGATGTTCTTTCCACACAGCCAGACAGGAAAAATGAAAATCCCTTCTTCAGTACTTCGAAAAATAAATCAGTGTGATGTTACATTCCACACACCAAATTGTCTGGGATTTCTTAAATGCATGTTCTTCATAAGATGACTGCCTACAGCGACACGTGGTCCCGGCTGACCCGTGGGCCAGACCCCAGTCTCTCATTCGGAGGGTGGGAGAGGTGATGTGCCTGCCCCGCAGGACGCACATGAGATAAAGGCAGATAGCAGTAAGAGCACATGTCCGCGTAGCTCAGTTGAGAGAGAGATTTACTCCGGAGTGACGAGATCCGATTTCGATGCCCGGCACGGACAAACTTGTACGTTATAGATCATATGTGGCTCTAAGGAATCTGGGTTTGGACAAAATTCTGAAGCTGATGGCCGCTGTGATTCGCTGTGTGAACCATGTTGATCAATGTCGTCTTCTTCATCAGAGTCTACGGAAAAAGTTCAGGCGGTTCAGGAATATGTAGTTCTTCGCCATGAGCCACAAGACGAATCGTGAAGGTATGTTTGTTTATGAAACTGTCTCTGCTTTATAGTCATGACGTTTTTTATACTACGCACCACACAGAAATAAGTCAGTGGTGTGGTTTTGTGGCTCTCCCCAAAGTATTGGCACTGCGAAGTAAGTAGAACGACTCTTACCGTTCACGCACGCACTCAGTTTTGAATCACAGGTATTGCGGCCAGTTCTCCACATCCATAACAGAAGTTATCTGGATTGTTCGCACATTTACGTGATATTTTCAGTGTTGCACCGCAGAAACGAAGCAAAAAGATGTTACTTGAAACCGAGACCCACGTAATAGATATGATCTTCTCGTTAGGGAGATCCCTACGAGAAAACGTGTCTGCGCTGTTGAAAGTTTTGACCGCTAGGTGGTAGTAGAAACCATAACTAAAAATGTAAACAACAGTGATAGCAGACGTGGTTTCGTCAACGAATACGTTGTTTAAAATTAATGAAAGCCACACTTTAATCAAAAGTGAACTGATATACGTAAGCGACACACAATAAGAAATAAATATAAAAAGAGATAGGTATTTAATTTTATCTCATTATTATCGCAATAGAGATTTTTCATTTTAGTGATCATGGAATTTTTTTTTTTGATTGAAGTTTTATCGAACACCATGGGCAACTCAATGGGCTATAAGCAGTCGCCCGTTCCCAATTTAGGGCCACTGGTTTCAGGGAAGGGAGAGAGTCACTGCCGTAAGACAAACACAACATCCATGTCGCACCGCGATTCGAATCCGGATCCTTTCTCGGACGAATGGTCATAAGCCATCGCGTAGACCACTGCGGCGGCGACCACTGAAATGCATAGAAGTAAAAATCTTGCAAAGGAAACATAAAACTTGGATTTTTTGTAGCTTTTCTACTGGCTTAATAATTTTGTAAAATAAATTGCGGTATGACTCGCCAGTTACAGGCACGTTGCGCTATATTTATTATTTTGCATTTCGTTTTTTGAAGGGCTGTGGTCGTTGCACTAAATATTTGCTACGAAACAACAAGCGTGTAAGATTTGCATAATGGAACACAGCAAGTCATTTCTTTATTTTTTCAAAATAACTGATGAAAAATTTAAGTGAAATACGCTGAAAGCGAAGACAAGGAAAGGAACCTACGTCGGCACACGATACTTTCCTGATGGTTACTGACGCAAAATTCGTGCTTCCTGTACCCGGCCACAAGCGCCACCTAGTGACAGTTGCATTTTAGATAGCGGAGAAGCCGATCTATGTTTCGAACAGGTCATATCTATTACGTTGATCTCGCTTGAAACTATTCAAGACCGAAGCAACGGAAGTACTGAAATTCTGACTACTGCATAACAACTGAAAGCACACCTACCACTGACCGATCCTGAGAGAAGTGACACCTACCACTGACCCGATCCTGAGAGAAGTGACGAGTAGAAACGATCATGTGATCAGCACGAAGCGCCACATAGACTGAGGACATGGTGCAGAGGGATCCTGATGGAATGTAAGATCATATGATAAGACCATGGTGCCACTAAAGCTGCTTTACTTTTACCAAAAGGTGTAACCAATTATGTGAAGCTCTCATAATTTGATACCATGAGTGTAATTTAAAACTCAGAGCCAACCGGCAATTTTAAATGTTAATTTCGTGTTCAGCACCATAAAATAAGCTAAGATTGGGTAGTTTTGAGTTGTGTATAACATTTTTCATGTTGACCAGTTAACTATTTTGCTATTGTCACAGCTTCGGTGTTTGTTGTGTTATTGCTATTGGTACAGCTTCGGAGTTTTGCTACTGGAGATCTCTACGAGAAAAGTGTCGTTCTTCGACACTGCTTCCTAACAATGAATCTTTCTTAGTAAATATGGAAATGAAAACACATCTATTAGAATTTGAGAAAATTTATGTTCCCTTGTGTAATGTAAAATGTAGAGTTTGAATAAAACATTATTACAACGTAAATTTCTTTTTTCCTTTTGGATATGAGAACGTGTGCCTTTGATAGTTTGGGCAATTTGCTACGCTATCCCCCCTCACCCCAGTAGTAGGTTTCATTGTTGTTGTGCTTAGTAAACGGGTTTTTACAGAAGTCAAACATTGAAATACTTGGGAAACGAATTACATTGTTTGACATTAAAAATCTTTAAACAAATTCTGTGTTTCAGATATGTGGATAAATATTTGAAATAAATGTTACAAAATTCTTTATACATAAAGTTGATAATTTCTTATATAAAATGTGCACATCTAACGGGAAATAAATGGGAAGAATTATAGAAATTCTGGGCGTAAAAGGTAATCTCACTTTTGAAAAAAAGGATTTCAAAATTGAAAGATTTTGAGAAATTTTTACATGGTCTGAAATTTCAAGAAATGTTTGATTGGTGTGTTGTTATACGGCGCTGTGTAGTTTTACTTCTAGAAAAGTTTTGTACTCCTTTAAACTCCTAAGAAGAGCATCTGTTAGCAGCACTTCTAGCTTTCTAAAAACTTAGAGTGTAAAATTTAATGAGAATTTCTGCGATTATGCTTTCTGTTTTTCTCGTTGTCTTTCGATGAAGTACAGTCGGACTGTGGTGGTGCCTCATTTCAGGCTCGCAAAATTCCTGTACAGAAAACCTAAAAGTTCACTTGTTTTAGTAGTCTAAAATCGCAGAGCGCTTGCGATTCTTTCGAATTTGTTCAGTAGCCTCTTCCTTAAATTCTTCCGAGTTTTTCTTACAATTATTTTCATTCTTTGCATTATAATGTAAATGGTATGTTCTCGGTTTGTTACTATTGAAATGATTTGTTGGCCATGTTTCTGACTTTTTGAAATCTGTTTTTCGCCTTGATAAATTTGTTATATTTCCTTAGTGGATAGCTTCTTTAACGGATATTTAGATACTTTGCTCTACCATTGAAGGAGTTTGTCTTGGTTTTCCCTTGTGAAAAGCTTTTGTCACAGGGATATGGATACCTGCATTCAAGGTTGCAATATTTAAACAAAGACTATTGATTATCCGGTGAAGGCCTTCGAATTGTAAGCAGAAAGAGTTGTGAGCTGAAATCTAGATTTAAATAATTGGGTTTATATTTCATACAACTGGAATGTCTTACTTTTCTATGAACTTAAATGATAAGTAAATTGAAACTCGAAAGTGTAACATAGTAAAGGAATATAAACATTAAGCCTTATAAATCGAATTAATCAGGCGTTGATTTATTTTTACCACGCATCTGCTCATCCTGTTTGTTGAAAAACTTGGTGCATCCTGGCAAACTAACTCAACAGGGGGTGAACAACGAAATTGAAACACATGGGTATAGGACACAAAACATTTATTTGTACGGTGTAGGGCCTCCTTTGGAGGTCAATACAGCTGCAATTCGTCGTAGGAAGGATCGATACAAGTGCTGTACAGTGGCCAGAGGGAGTTAAAGCCATACCTCTTGCGGGAAAGTGGCTAATTCACGACGTGATGCTGGTGGAGGAAAACGATTCCTAACTCGCTCCTCCAGAACATCCCAGAATGGCTCAATAATGTTCAAGTAAGGTGAGTGTGAGTGCCATGAAAGATATTCAACCTCACTGTTACGCTCAGTAAATCACTCTTCCTCCAGTTTGGCTCGTGTATCGGTGCGTTATCATCTTGATACGCGGCACCCCATCAGGGTACAATGTTTGAACTATTAGGTGCACCTGATTCTCCAGAATGGTCCAATAGTCCTCGGCAGTGATGGGCCCCTCAAGAACAATGAGCGGGCGAAAGACGGCCACGATATTGCAGCCCACACCATCACCGTTCCGCCTCCGTGCTTCACTGTGGGCAACAAATATTCCGGGTGGTAAGTCTGTGAGGGATGACTTCACACGTAAACCCACCTGGTTGTGGGAAAGACAGTGAAGGACGATTCATCGGAGAAGAGCACGCATTTCACGTTGTCTAACGTCCACGATTTGTGCTGCTGGCACCTTTGCAAACGACATTTGGCATTCTTACTTGTGATCCAGGGTTTGGCTATAGCAACACGACCGTGAATGCTCCCCGGTGAAGCTCCCGACGCAGAGTTTCGATGTAAGCAGGTGACTCGCGATAGGTATTCAACTCTACGGTGAGTTGTGCAGCTGTAGTTTTATGTTTTTTGGCTACCATCCGTATTAGCACCCGGAAGTCATTGTCAGACAGCTTTCTCTTCCCTCGACAGTTACTCTTACTGGATGTGGTTCTTCCCTCGAGAGTTACTCCTACTGGATGTGGTTCTTCCCTCTGACTAGTATGCTGACATTACCTTGGATACCGTGGTTTGCGATGCACCACAAAGACTTGCTGTCTTGGACACTGATGCACCGGCGAGACGCGCACCAATAGTCTGTCCTCTTTGACACTCGGATATGTCTGCCATTATGTTTGTTTGACGTCAAGCTGTGCTACTATTCCGCTCTCGTTGATTGACTGCAAAATAGATGCAAGCTAGCCACCAGGTAGCGCGTACAGCGGCGTGACACGTGGGGTGCTATTTGCGCAGGTGTACCCTCCTGGAGTCGTGACACGTGGGGTGCTATTTGAGCAGGTGTTTTAGTTTCGTTGTCAACCCCCTGTAGCTAAGGGTCGAATATGCAAATAATTAAAAAATAATGACCAATGACTAAATATCGGCCTCCACAGCGCATAGGAACCACGACTCTAGGAGGGTATATAAAGTGCAAGGCTCGTAAGCAGGGTCAATTGTAACAGCTGATTTCGGTTCCATTTGCCACCACGGACTGTAAGGATACCTCGATGTCGGATGCGTGCAAAATACGAGCAGTAGAGCGAGTTTGAAAGAGGACGTATAACTGGTCTGAGAGAAGCCGGTTGGTCAAGCAGCCCTATCGCTAGGCGTTTGGATCGGAGCGACGCCGCAATCGGGCGATGTTGGCGCCAATGGGTCGAGGAGGACACAGCCCAGCGGCACGCGGGCAGTGAACGGCCGAGAGCAACGAAAGAACGCGAGGATCTATAGATTTAGAGAGCTGAACGAACATAACCGATTTCGTGGTTCTCAACCATCCGTGGTCATGTTGCTTCGTTTACAGGTACGAAAGTGGCTATCTGGACCATCGGCAGACGACTTGTGGCACGAGAACTACATCAGAGAAGGCCACTTAGTCGCCTACCACTGGCCAGCGAACATCGCGGACACTGGTTCAAGTGGTGTCAGGTACGATCAACGTGGGATAGTCCAGTGGCGTCGTGTTGTTTTCAGTGATGAGTCACGGCTTTCACTTGGCGCCGATGACCAGCGCATACGTGTCTGGAGACGAGCCGGCCGTCTTTACTGTGGAACGACACATGGATCGCACACCGGAAGTGACGGTATGGGGACCATTTCTTACGATAGCCGATCCCCCTTGGCTTTCCTTCGTACCACCCTCACGGCTCAACAGTATGTCGACGACATTCACCACCCGTTTTGTTGCTATTTCTGTCGCAGCATCGCCGAGCAATTTTTCTACAGGATAATGCCCAGTCACACTCAGCACGGCTCTCCCAGGCTTGTTTCCGTAATGTCGAGATCCTTCCATGGCCAGCCTGATCGCGCGACGTTTCAGCCATGGAACATGATCGGGACGTTATGGGACACCACCTACGACAATCCAGGAATGTCGGCGAAGTGGTCTGCAATTTGGACACTATCTGGCATGCTGTACCTCAGGACAGAATCCGTGAACCGTCTATGCCACATCGGGTACCTCTTTATATCCAAGCCAGAGGCGTCTCTACAACGTACTGAAGTGTTCAACTCGAGTAGCTGTGTTATCCGATTAAATGGCCCAACTACTCTGGAATCGCAGTCATTTATTTTCTGTACATGTGCATTGCATATATCAATTCCATCTTAATTGGATAATTCCTTCTGGGTGCTTCATTCTTTTTGCCGAAGAGTGTATATAAAAAATAGTATTATTCGCGAATACACACTAAAGCAGCAAATTATTAGGAACACCCAGTGTTAATCAGACAAGTACCATCCTCACAAACGTACGCCATTATAAGGTTGAGATGACTTTCTAAACATCTCAGTGCAAATGATTCAGGCGTGTATGCAGCGTAGGTAGCAGCAATATGGGAAAGTCTCGTGATTTAAGTTGATATGAAAGAGGAATGGTAGTGGGTGCTTAGCAGGCAGTTGTAAACATGTCTTGCACTGGAAACATTCTCAGCTATGAAAAAACAACTGTATCGAGTGTGTACTGTGAATGGTGCACAAACAAAGCAAGCAGTCAGCTGACTTCTTGTAGGTGGGGACGACTGGTAGATCTTCGAAAGCTACGACGGATGGAGAATATTGTACTAGAACACACACGTGTCCATGGAGTCAAGTTTCAGGGAAGTTCAACAGCTGTATGAAGAGGATAATTTCCGTACACAACCTAACGCACGTTGACTCAAATAGGCTATAACAGTAGAAGTCCCCTTCGCGTACCACTTGTCCCTGCTAAAAACGACAAACATGTCTACAGCGGGCACAACTGCACGAAAACTGCACCCTTGAGGAATGCAACCTGGCCGCTTGGTCCCATAAGACAAGTTTTCAGCTAACACATGGCAATGTGCGGGCCAGAACTTTTTATACGAATTGATGGATCCCAGATAAGTAGCGTTAACTTCACAAGCCGATAGAGTCAGTGTAATTGTCTAGAATGTTTTCATGGGAGCAGTTCTTTAATACCTCTGAAACAGCATTTGGCTGCCACGAGGCATCTTAACATCTTTCCGTATCTGGCACACCCGTACAATTGCAGATGTTTCCTGACGGAGGACAGTGTGGTATTCCGCAAAGCACGGATCATCACGCGGGGTACCAGAAGCATGACAGTGACTTCAAGATGCAAAACGGTACTCACAGTACCCAGAAATTAACCTGTGAGATAAGATGGAGAGAGCCATTCGTAATAGAGATCGTCTTCCAGCGAACGTTTGGCAATTGACGGATCCTTCAGATCCACTCGGCAGAATATATTTATAAAACGATATCAGTACCTCGTTGAATCCATGCCTTATTAAATCCAAGCTGTTCTGAAAGCCAAGGGCGACCATGTCGTTTTTAGGGAGGTGTTCCTAATAATTTGCTACTACATCAGTTACGCTTTCTTAGAAAATCAGTTTTCTTTCTATATTAACAAAAACAATTATTTAAGGTAAATTTTGGGAAGCCAAATTGAATTCTATTGTTTCTAGTATGAAGCCTTTATGAAACAACACAGCTGTATCAAACTTACTCGATCTTTATGAAATAAATCGTAGCTCTGATGTTTAACGTTAATCAATAGGTAAAAATGTGTCCATAAAATGCTAAACATATACGCTTACGCTCATATTACAGATTAAACGAAAACCAATTGCATGACGAATGAGTGAATCCGCCGCTCTGACAACAATTATCCTGCTTAAAAGTGGAGAAACATATTAGAAATTTAAACCACACTACTGCTTGTGAAATTTGCAACACCATGAAGAACTACAGGTATTAGATTGAAACTTACAGGATATGTACAACATGGTGAGGGCATGCAAATGATTAAAATATTAGTAAAAATGAGCATACGGTTTGGGAGCAGCGCCCTCAGAGCTCTTCGGGCTTTGGTATGTAGCTGACTTAAACGGGATGTTGCAATCAGTGAAGAGCGGACATTGAGTCGAAAGGGTGTGTCTATGCTCCGTCACCGAAGAAGGTCGCATTATGAACACCTGAGTCGGACTTCGAGTGAGGAATGATTGTTTGTTGGAATGAAAAAAATGGGGTTTCCTACTGCGAAATTTCCACTCGTACGGGACAAAACGCCAGTACACTGATACAAACTTGGCGTCAGTGGACTAATGAGGCTCGGGCGCACAGAAATTTGGGAAATGAACCGCAAAATCGCACACCTTCACGGGATGACGGACACTTTAACGGCATAGCAGTGACCGATCGCACAACAACATTCACGGCGTTAGTGTAGCAGTGGAGTACTGTCCCAGGTCAAACTTTGTCCTCCAATACAGTTCGACGTCGTCTATTTAACAGGGGACTGGTTGTCATTTTTGCGCATTCCATTGATCCTGAACCACAGACGTCTCAGGTTGCATTGGGACCTCAATACAGACATTGGCGCGCTGATTTGAACAGGTCGTGTTTTCTGATGAGTCACGATTCAACTTGATGCACCATGCTTGTTCAAAGGCATCGTAGTGAACGACACCCTGCAGCGGTATTCCTGCCTAACGCCAAGCTGCTTGGGACGCCATTGGGTATAATTCGGGAACTCTCAGCCGCCCGCCATACATCAGGGATGATTTAGAGGTAGGGGTGATACCCTTCCTTCACAGTTATCCTGACGTTATATTCCAGCAGAACAATGCTCGGGAAAATGTGGCCGGAATGCCCAAAACCTATTCCATTCACGGCAGATACCGCTTCTTCCCTAGCCTGCACGTTCTCAGATCCGATCTAACATGTCTGGGATATGGTAGCTAATCGACTTGCCCGTCAAGCACCCCCGATAGTCACTACAAATGAACTCTGGTCTCACATAGAAGCAGCATATCAGGCTATTTCCCAATGACGATATCAAAAACGTCTTCCAGTCAATGCCACACAGTGTAGAGGCTCTTGTTGTTCGAGGTGGCTTTACACATTACTGAGTTTTAAAACGAAAAAAATGTTACATAGCTCTACAAATGTAATCAGGTATCTGTTGTAATATGAGGAATTTGTAATATAAATTTATTTTGAACAGGGTGATTTTTTCTTGGTGTTGCAATTTTCAAAACCGTGGCGTAATTCAGTGTTGAAATTAATAAATTCCGGTGTTTTTTCCACTCTGAAAGTTTTGTGCTGTTTAACTTTCCTCCTGTGCTGTTGTTTTGACAAAAATGGCAAGTTCAAGTTCTAGTAAAATATGAACGCATCATGTGCTTTGTCATATCGAGTACTATTCTTTAAATTTTCTTCATATATTCAACTTTGATCGAAGTAGTAGCAAGTGGTAGTGAAAATAAAAGACTCTATCTCTCTCTCAGTTTTGATTAATTAGAACCACATATGATATGCTCATTACTAGATTAAAATGAAATGTACATTTTCATGGACCGTTCGTATCTTCATCATCTCGCTTCCATATCGTACGTTCATGACGGTGCTTTCAATATTCAATTACCTACCATGAATGAGTTAGTGGAACTTACCATATTTGGGCATTCCACTCTGGGAAGTTGCTCTCCTTGATATCCCGCTGGATTCTGAAACCATAAAAAAAGTTCTACATCATCAAAGCATAGTGTCAAGACATTTATCCCTGCCTCAAAAAGAAAAAAACAACAAGACATTAAAAATTGCTTCATGTGTATCGCACAACAAAAGTAGAGATCATCAGACTTTGATATCAGTTAACCACATTATGTTAGTACTACTGCAGTAAGTGTTGCTCTCGTGCGGATGCGAAGGGAATTCTTCAGCTTATGGAACTTATAGCGCAATTTGTTTGAAGATGTACCCCAGAACTTACATGTGAGCGTGAAAAAATACAATGCACTTTTTGCTTGTTAAAATCTCTTTAGTGTACTTTTCTTTTTCAATTGCACAGTTTTCTAATTCTCCTGAGCCGTCGTTATGTAGCTCTCGCTCGAAATTATTCGTATGGGATAATTATACGTCACAGTCCATTCACTTAATGGAATGGTAAGAAAATGATTGACTTTCAGGCAAATCTGGATAAATTCTTGTTTATTGCGGTTTTCAGCACCGAAGACGTTGTCACTGCAGTGAAATGTCAGTTCCACATTTGAAAAATAAACACAATTGTTGAAAACAGAATAACACTCATACAATAATCCTTAACAGCACTTAGAATGATCGTAGTATAACAAAACATTAACTTATAGTTGTTCCGACAAGCAACAGTGCAACATCGTCAAGATGTTAAAACAATCTCATCGATCTCTCTGATCTCGCTGATAGCTTGACGGTACCTCTGGCAAGTCTTCTGACAGCCGCAAGGTCCTATTTACATTCAAGTCTTCCTGACCGGAGACGGCCAGATTTGATCCAAAGAATAAACTCTTCGGAGTACCAAAGTAACTTTCAGTACAGAAAGCATAACAAGAGGCAACTAAGAATTATCAAGAATTACATAAGAGAAATTAAACCAAAGTAAACCACAACCTGAAGGTTGAAGAGGTAGTATACGTCACAGCCCATTCTAAACCTTGGTTAGGGAAAGGAAATTTCTACGTACAATAGCTTTTTTCTTTCCTTGCCATAATCTGTGCAAATAGCCGTTCTACAAGATTTTCATTCCTGAATATAACTCACATCTCTAGCTGAAAGAAGGAGTTGTCTCAGCAGAAAATAATATCCATCCTTCTGAGAAACGAAATAACAGATCTGAACCTGCTGATATAATACAAATATAACAACTGATGACACTGCTGAGACAGCTCCGCAAGAGCTCTTTTTAAGAGCAGGATCGCCGCAATAGTAAATGTCAAAGGGATGGTCTTCAAATTTTACGGGACATCAAACAGAAAACTTCAGGCTATTGACGGCAAGATGCAGGTCGGTGATATTTCAAAATCTTTTACTTTTCAGAATCTATAATCAAAGAATCTGTCACTTCTAGAGCGGTTGCTGCTACTACTCCACAGTTTATCGGAAGCTTGGTCGGTTATGGTTTTCAACCACGAGAAAGAGCCACCACTTATTCCTTTACTCTCAAAGGTTACCTTCTCCAACCTGCTGCAAAGTTCATTCTCACCCCCTTGGAAATGGGTTATATGTAACATCGTTAAAGCAAACACCTGCCTTGAAAAATCCCATATTTCCTTTTGTATGAAATCTGGATTTTTCAGATTTCATAAAAAATAATTTTTCAATCCCAGATTTTCATTCAGTACTCTCTTTCACCCGGTTCTAAAGAACCTTTGTTCTTACAGCATATCTTCATCTCCTATCGCAAGTTAACATAAAAAAATTTGCTTCTTCTGCTTTACGAAGCAGATCCTGACCAGATAATCCTCGGGAGACTTGAACCCTGAGTTACTGATGCAGAATGTCTCACTGATGTCTTTTAAAAAAGGTTCTACTGCCGCAGTTTTCCTTGTGCGACGTCGTAGGGGAAAATATCCCACCAATGGTTTAACGCTTATTGTGTCCCCAAGCAGCATCCTTCTCATATTTAAGTTCTTCTTCGGTGATCTGCAAAAATTCAAAAGTTCATGAAATGGGTGAAAGCGAAGCCTTGACTACCAGTCTTTTAATCAGCAGATAAAATGAAGTCAATGCAATTGCAAGCTACATCATCAAGCAATATTTAAAGAAATCGTTTTGATGCTTCTTCATCACGCAGTTGAATTCAGTTCGCCATGAGGTAGTTCTCATCCTCGTCGCTCCTCGAACTCTGATGAATCTAGAACCATCTGTCTTACTCAAGGGGCCTTAAGAAATGATAAATCAAATTGTTCTTTCAAAATTGCAATTCGACACATCCTGCTGGCTATATGTTGGCCATTTTTTCTCCTATTTTATTTGTACTGAATTATTGCATTTGAGATTTACTTTCGTTTTGCAACACACCGAATCCACCGGTATTACTTGATTTTCCAGAGAGCGTCTTGTTATACCTACCACTGTTATTTATTACTATTATTATTAATATTGATGATCGATTTTCGCGGCACAAGCGGGTAAAAAAAGTCAGAGAAATCCATCTCAATCCTGGACGCTAGTGTGGTGAAATATGTCTGCCAAATGACAGTCTTTTTGTTTGAGTGAAGCGAATGAAGCAATATCAGTTCTTTGAGACCTTTACGAAGTCGTTAACTACTGCTTTTGCTGAAATGGAATTATCTGTGTCGTGTTCTGTACGCAATGAACTGAACTGGAAGGATATGTGTGTTTTCAGATTCCCTGCCTTTCATTTCTCAGATTCTCCTACTCAGCATATTACGCAGATACTTCTGGTGGAAGTTCGATGTAAAAAGAACCTCACGAACAATTAATTGTCTCCAGTTTCTATTCACTGTTATGTTAGATAAGCTATAATGTTATCTGCGATGATAGGTTCATCCAGTACGTGATATACCTCTAATTTTTGAAGAAAGATTTGGATTTTACTTGTAGTATAAAAGATGATGGCATTGTAATAGCGAATTTTTAAGCCGAGATTTTGATGGATCATTTTAGCCTCCTGGTCGTGTCTTTTCATTTATTCGTTTAGAGCAAGAAGAGTGCGACAGTAAATATGTGCTTTGTGGTTTCGGTTGTTTTACCACACTTCCTTGAGGTGCTATCAGTGATCGGAAGTAGTACTGCTACTGGAGCACGCTACTTTTACTACAGTGTCGTTGTACGTAGCAACGCCACAAAGAGCAAAAGAAGTTTTTGCAGTAGCACTTTACAATATAAAGTGGATTGCGGCGGCAAATTAAGGTGGACGTCAAGTAATTTTGCTTCCTATACTTCCAATGGAAAAACTTCTGTACACATTTTCTTCACAATTAATGCGTTCCCAAGGATGAAAATTTGAACATCGATTAAAATAGCTTCATTTTATAACTTGGAATACTTAATATTTTCTAATACGGAACCATAATTATATTAAAAATCAATAACTTTTTCTTTGGTGGTGTTGAAACCAGAAGAAAGATGGCGCGACCTGTACTTTGATGACGTCAGTAGACAAACAAATGTTGGATTGCATAATAATGGTTATGTTTTAGAAAATATTAAGTATTCCAAGTTATAAAATGAAGCTATTTTAATCGATGTTCAAATTTTCATTCTTGGGAACGCATTAATTGTGAAGAAAATGTGTACAGAAGTTTTTCCATTATAAGTATAGGAAGCAAAATTACTTGACGTCCACCTTAAGCTACAAACAGCGCTACTTTAGAGAAAAGTAAAACGATTTCAAATCACGTAGCGATTCTAGATATCCTGAAACGTTATTGGCTAGAACAGGGGCTGAGAATGCCCTGCGTACCGGACATAACTGGCACTGTGAAAACTAGCCAAACGGTTAACCGCTTTTTGCTTATAATCTTTTACCAGCTGAATTTGTATGTGTACCTTTTAAAACGATCACATCAAAAAGCGGCAAAATCATACCCAGAAGCACATTTGTGGAAAATGTAAAACTAAATGTTTCCTCTCACTAAATGCGGCAGGAATGTTTCTCCGCCCTCCCCTCCCTTACAAGCAGTGCAATAAAACATCGTAGCGTGATGATGCTTTATTATGCCGACTTCCGGGAGAGAAAGAAATGATTTTATTCTCTATCTCCTTTTTATTAAGAAATATGTTTCTAATGCATATTGATCTTTGAAGTGCATCATTTTCCTAAAAACTCTCTGAGGAAATACAGCGTTTTTGTTTGTAGACAAGAATGCATTTCTTGTTTCGGGGTTTAACGACCACCATGAGCAACGCACAGAGTTATGAGAACTCGCCCATCCCCATTTAATGCCACTGGTTCCATGGAAGTGAGAGAGCAAGTGCCATCAGATAAGCACATCATCCACGTGTGTCTCGTACGGGACTCGAGTCCTGTCTCATATCGGATGACTGATCCAAAGCCCAAGCCTCAGATCATTCGCCCATGCGGTCTGCCTTATGTACAAGAATGCATTGTATATAAAGAAAACTATAAGAACCACATGATGGAAGAACTGTCCAGATGCCGCAGTGGTCCCAGTTGAGTCCCGGCCATGGCATGGGTAATGTATTATTTTTGAGACACTGGATCATTTTCTGCACTGGAACCAGTGCCCTTAAATTTGGAAGGAATGACTGTTTTTAGTTATTTCAGTTGCTTCTGGTAGTCGTTAACCTCCCTCCTCTCCAAAAAAAAAAAAAAAAAGGCGAAAACAGATGATGGCAGCTTAAAATCTAATTTTCACGTAAGACATATCTTTTTATAAATATTTTGTGAGATATCTGCAGTTTGGGGATTAATACTGTACGGTAAAATGTGTTACATATGATGATCAGGTCTGAGAAGTAAATGCAAAGATAAACTGTTTGTGTTTTTTGCCTTATTATACACCGATGAGCCATTACATTATGACCACCCCCAGCCTAGAGAAATGAGAGCGCCTAGAGACCGAACGGTGGAGCAGGTGAAGATCACAGAGCGGTATATACAGGGTGTTCGTAAACTGTTTTGACAAAAGAAGAAGGGTGATAGTACCCATCAAGACGAACAATATATACAATGGAACCTAGGGTCGCATTCCACTCTGAGTGTCAGAAAAGAGTAACTTTGAAATACGCCCAACAAGCACAAGTCGTCACTTCAGACGTCATTTCTTTCGTGCCGGAGAAGTAGCACATCGCCAGAACATCACCGTCAAGCATTTACCGTATGCAAATTGTCAGAGAAAAGACGCAGCATCGACAGTTGCAGCTGATTGACTTATCAAGGTGCAGTAGACACTTCCTGAAAGTCCCATATTCCGCACGATGGATTGGACGTGGCGGACCTGTGGCATGGCCTCCACGCTCACCGGACATAAACCCACTGTACTTCTTCTTCTGGGGGCACATGAAATCATTGGTGTACGAGACGCCTGTCGACTCCGTTGAAGATCTCTTCACGAGAATCGTTGTTGCAGCGGACAGGATAAACACGACACCAGGGGTCTTCGAGAGGGTGCGCCAGTCTTTCATTCGCCGGTGTGAATTGTGCAACGGCACCCGTGGCCGCCACTTTGAGCATCTACTTTGAGTCTGTCTCTGATCTCCATAAATGGGATTGTGAAACTTATGATGTCGTTAATTATCTTTCTTTGTACTGTTGAAAGTTCAACTTGGACATCTAACTTTATTCTTTTCTGACACTCAGAGTGGAATGCGACCACTCTGAGTGTCAGATTCACTCACAGCATCGTTTTACGAGCTTGGAGAGCATTTCAAACGACAGGAACAGCTGTCCGAGAGTTTAGCAGTGATCGTCCATGAGCACCCACTGCGGCGGCCGGCAGGCATATTTTCCTACAGGCGATAATAGACAGACGACAGACAGCGGGAGATATCGCAAGGCACATGCAACAGACAACTGGACGTCCGTTATTGCGTTTTACCGTAGCCAGGAGGCTTCACAAAGGTGGTCTAATTGCACGACGACCAGTACGGTGTGTGACATTAACGCCTGCTCATCGGAAACGGTGGTTTCTGTGGTGCCAGGAACACAAGAACTGGACACATCAGCAATAGGGTCGAGTTCTCTTTACGGCGAATGAGTAATTATACAGACATTTAACGTGGACCAGGAACATCAAACAAAGATCTTCGCTCTTTCCACGTTTATAAGTGAGTCACGGAAAAATTCTCATTGGCCGCTACCGGGAGTCGAACCCAGGGTCTTCCAGTTACGCGCCGGATATGCTTCCGCTACACAACAGAGGCCTCGAATTCCTCCAGACTCACACACGCTAACTGCCAAGCCAATTTGGCAGGTTGCTTCTTGGAGCCCCGCACAATGCTGGGGATTCACCAAAGATGGTAAGCAGCAACTGAAGAAATAATTAGAAGGCGAATGAATAATTATACAGACATTTAACGTGGACCAGGAACATCAAACAAAGATCTTCGCTCGTGTAGCGGAAGCATATCCAGCACGTAACTGGAAGACAATGGGTTCGACTCCCGGTGGCTGCCAATGAGAATTTTTCCGTGACTCACTTATAAACGTGGAAAGAGCGAAGATCTTTGTTTGATCTCTTTACGGATGAGAGCCGATTTAGTCTGACGCGCTATTCTGAACGTATACACATCTGGATAGAGCAGGGAACACGCAATCACACCTCCAACATCATCGAAAGGGGCCGGTTTGGAGGTGGCGGAGTTCTCGTTTGGGGCGGTATCATGCTTGGTAGCCGTACTGACCTCCACATGTTCCAAGGAAGTTCAGTCACTGGTGTCCGCTATTGTACCGAGGTTCTCCTGGATCACGTGCGTCTGTTTAGAGGTGCTGTGGGTCCTGAGTTCCTCTTCAAGGACGACAACGCTACACCTCATCGTACAGTGGCTAACGCAGAGCTGTTGGAGAGTGAAGATATTCAACGCATGGATTGCCCCGCAAGGTCCCTGGAGCTAAATCGAATCGAACACGTGTGGGACCTTCTCGGGAGACGCTTGGCCTCACGTCACCAGCCGCCAGCAGCGATTCTGCAGCTGCGATTGGCGCTACTTGAGGAATGGGCCGCGATGCATCAACTGCTCCTTGACAACCTCGTCCTCAGCATGCACGGACGTTGTAAATCCTGCAACGCAGTCAGGGGTGATCATATCTCCTACTAAAGACTGGATTTTTCTTGGCAGCCGCTTGTCACATGGACGTTTCTGTCTTCTGTCCAGTTGTGCTCGAAACTACCTTTCCAATAAAGTGTCTTTGTATCCTTTGGATTCCTTGTTTGGACGGTTTTACTCACTTGTCCTGTATTCTTACATCTTGGGAATCTTATGGTGTGATTTGAGTCGATGTGGAACACTTCTGCACGACGTTACATTCGAAAAACCGGCTCGTCCTTAACTTTTGCACGCCAGTGTACTTTGACAATTTTTCTTCTGTTTTTTTTTCTTGCAGTTCATTGTTCTTAAATCTCAAAACACATCGCCCTTAGTTCCAGTTCAGTGCTGACCGTTTTCTAAACAATTGAAATTACGAACATTTTATCTGTGTTTTTGCAGCACTAGTTAATTTTTCGGTTCAGTTTTTCTTTACTTGTTTTCCAACGATTCTGGGGTGCTTCCCGAATGAGTATTCAGTGTTGGTCTTCTTAGGAAGCTGCTACTACTGGAACATTGATAATGAGACTATTTGTCCCACCAATACACTGTTGTTGGGTTGTTTTTGTTTTGTTTCGAGGTTTAACGACAACCGTGAGCAACTCAATGGGGTATGAGCAGTTGTCCGTCCATAATTTAGGAGCACTGGTTCCATGAAAGCGAGAGAGCCAATACCATAAGACAAACACAGCATCCATGACTCCCGGAATTCAAACCCGGACCCATCTCGGACGACTGGTCACAAGCCAGCGGTTAGACCACTGCGCCACCGGGGCATCGAGTACGGTTTGAGCTGCCTTGTTTGTAGAAGATGCGCGAGATATTAACCAGCCGTCAACCTCTTTTTTTGCTCGTGGTAAAGCCTTTCTACTGATGAGTTCCGATGATAATATATAGTCTGCATTGATTAATATTATTTTATTTTGACACATAAGGGTAAAGAGAATAAATAGGGCATAAACGTGAAGCCAACAACATAGAGAAATCGCTGGGATACAGAAAGACACGCAAAAAGAAAAACAAAAACAAAAAAAAAACAGGCAGGAGGGAAAGCCTAAAATCTACTGGTTTCATAATCAAGACATGCATTTAAACTCATTTTACGTACCTCATTTTTTTTTGTATTTAGAAAGATAAAATTTAACAGCGGGAAAAAAACGTGGTGGAGAAATCAAACACACTGCTAGAAACGAGTAACCGGATAGTGACGAGATATTTGATGTTATGGAGTATACCGTTTGCCGTTAAGAAGAGGTAAAAGTAAAAAATTGCCTTAGTCGGTTTAAAAAGGAATAAATAATTAAAGGTTGACTTTCGAATAAAATAATTGCGCAATAAATTGTGCTTGAGATTTTTAAAGGAATTAAGTAGTTAGTTTTTTACATTTTCGACAGGATGCGATCCCCACAAAACAACATAGGATTTTTGAATTTGTAAGATGTGATAAATCGCGCAAAAAGGAGTCACATACATGAATCTCAGATAAGACAAAGCATCAAACAAAGATCCTCGCTCTTTCCGCGTTTTATAAGTGAGTCACGGAAAAATTCTCATTGGCCGCCACCAGGAGTCGAACCCAGGGTCTTCCAGTTACGCACCGGATATGCTTCCGCTACACCACAGCGGCCTCGAATTCCTCCAGACTCACACACGCTAACTCCCAAGCCAATTTGGCAGGTTACTTCTTGGAGCCCCGCACAATACTGGGGATTCACTAAAGATGGTAAGCAGCAACTAAAGAAATAATTAGAGCGCGAATGAATAATCATGACAGACATTTAACGCGGACCAGTGACATCAAACAAAGATCCTTGCTCTTTCCACGTTTTATAAGTGAGTCACTGAAAATTCTCATTGGCCACCACTGGGAGTCGAACCCAGGGTCTTCCCGTTACGCGCCGGATATGCTTCCGCTACACCACAAAAGGCCTCGAATTCCTCCAGACTCACACACGCTAACTGCCAAGCCAATTTGGCAGGTTGCTTCTTGGAGCCCCGCACAATGCTGGGGATTCCCCAAAGATGGTAAGCAGGAACTGAAGAAATAATTAGAGGGCGAATAAATAATCAATACAGACATTTAATGCGGACCAGGGACATCAAACAAAGATCCTCGCTCTTTCCACGTTTTATAAGTGAGTCACGGAAAAAATCTCGTTGGCCGCCACCGGGAGTCGCACCCTGTAGCGGAAGCATATCCGGCGCGTAACTGGAAGACCCTGGGTTCGACTCCCGGTGGAGGCCAATGAGAATTTTTCCGTGACTCACTTATAAAACGTGGAAAGAGCGAGGATCTGTGTTTGATGTCCCTGGTCCGCGTTAAATGTCTGTATTGATTAAGACAAAGCATTTTCTATTTAGAAAGGATTAAATCAGAAAGCTGAAATTTAGGAAGAAACTTTTTCATTAGGAATTTACTTCTCAATCTTAAAACTTTGTGGAACTGAAAAAAAAAACTTCTTTCTTAAGTTTCACCATGCGAATAAAATCACCCTTATAAGCTTCACTATTCAAAACAATTTCATTTTATATATCTGAAAATCCTATTCCGATGTGAGGTTTGAATTTCCAGATTTCAGGTTTTTAATGAACTGAGAATTTGATAAATTCAACTGTATAAAAAGCTGGCCATTAAGGAGGTGTGCCATTTGAAAAATCACCTGTTAGATTTATACAGCATGATTTGTTACGTTAAGATCGAAACACTTTAATGTATCAAACCACCCTGCTGAGAGGTAGACATTAAGCAAAACGGATTACAACGATTTCAACCAAAGCAAAAAAATTCCGCAGGTTGAAGAGTTCCACAGCAATTTTTTTTCAACAGAAAACTACATTTTGGTAGTATTGCCATAAATAAAAACTAGTTTCATCTCTATTTCTTGACTACAAACATGCAAGCTCTTTCCTTCCAAAACGTGGGTGGAGAAATCAAATTGAACGTTTTGATCAAGAAGTTCAGCTTTCTATTTCGGCTGTTACGCTACAGAACATTATACACTGCTGGCCACCCAAAATGCAACACCAAGAAGGATACGAGGTAGCAAAGCCAGATTTACTGGACACATAACAACAGATACAAAAATGAAACGACTGAGCTTACAGGCCCGTGCGACTTGCGGAACAAGCAGACATCAATAGCTCGTGTGGCCCCCATGGCTGGCAATAACGGCCGCTACACCCTGCGGCATAGAACGAAAGAGGCTTTGGATGTGGTCTTGGGGTATGTCGGTCCAGGCTGCTTCCACACGTTGCCACAGTTCATCAGAAGTAGCCGCGGGTGGTGCTTGCCAGGCCACTCGGTTGCCGATCAGCGACCAGACGTGTTCGATGGGCGACATATCGAGAGAACAGGCGGGCCACGACGTCAGTGACACCTGGTGGGCCGTAAAGAATTGTTGCACGATGCGTGCCACGTGCGGGCGCGCATTGTCCTGTTGAAACGTGGCCGCTGGAAGGTCCTGCTGGTAAGGGAGGACTACAGGCTCCAAAACGTCGGAGATGTAGCGGTGGCTGTTGAGTGTACCGGTGATGCGTACCAGAGGGGTGCTGGTGTCATATCCAATTGCGCCCCAAACCATAACGCCAAGCGACGGACCAGTATGGTGATGCATAATGCGGGCGTCATACAATCTGTCGCCACGGTGCCGCCACACGCGGATCCGACCATCGTGGTGTTGCAGGCAGAAGCGGGATTCGTCGGAGAAAACAATGTTGTGCCATTCCGTAGTCCAGGTACGGCGCTCAACGTCCCACTACCACCGCACTCGCCGGTGGTGTAACGTCAATGTAATCGGAGCAATGGGCGCCGACGTCGAACGGTACGTGCTGACAAAGGTTGTTGCGCAACACACCCTAATTCCTGCGCTAACGTTCGTGATGTGGCGGTGCGAGCCGTCAATGCCCACCGCACAACAGGCCGGTCCTCTCGTTTGGTGCTGTGCCGCGGCTGAGGCAATCATTCATGTCGGTCGGTCCTTACCTCCTGCACCCACTGAATCCATACTGGCCTCACTGTGGCTGGATGTCGTCCCACACGGGCGCCGATGTGTCGGTACGATAAACCGCCGTCGCGATAAGCCACTCTTCGTCCTCTTTCGAACTCCGAAACGTGCTGGAATTACTGCTGTATTCTTCGACGAAGGCATCAGGAAGCTTTCCACACACAGGTCCGGCAGCACAACACATTTCCACTACTTACACCCCGCCTTCTGTGCACCCTTCTTATAGTGCTTCTCGGTGGCGTGCCGGGCGCACATAATTTGCATATGCCCTGCAATGCTAATCGTTTGCATGTCCTCTCGCGGGCGACGCATGCTGCGAATTTCAGGCCAATCGGATGCTTCCTTCTTGTTGCATTTTGGGTGGTCAGCAGTGTAGTTTCGTTCTGCGCTTGTTGTTCGCCTGGCTATGGAAAAATACGGATAATTTCAGCTATCGTGAAGTTCTTCAAAACAAACTACGGCTAGAGAAAAAAGAAATAACTTGCTATGCTGTCAAAGTTCAAAATAAATTAGAAGCAAGATTCTATAAAAGTTTAGAAGTCATGTTTATGTAAATACGTTTATCAGAATTGTAGGCTTATTTGCGCACATGAGAACGTATTTCTTTTGGTGTATATTTCATTGGGTTTTGTTCTTGTTACTTAAAAGCATTTTGTTTCACGCCGTGATTTAAGATCTTTACTGGCTGCCTTAATTATTTATACGTATGTCCAGCTTCGGAATTAAACACAATTAGTTCTCACCTGTCGCAATTTCTTTATTATTGCCGCACACTCTAGATTTGTAGAAATCTGTTAAAATTTTCTCATTTTCATTTCTATACCTTGTTTTTTAATAATCTTACTCTGCATGAATATTAAATGTAAATTTTTAAATGCTTTTACACTCTTAAAGTTTCTTTTATTAGAGAAATTTTATAGGAAAGTCTACTCAGTCGAAGCTGAAAATAAAACAGTTACATTTAAGCAATTTAAGTATGTGTCTGCAGCTTCAGTCAAGAGATAAGAATCTGTAAGGTGGACTTATAGATTCTTATCTCTTGACGAATTTTGATACATCACACTTCTGCATAGTTTAGTTACTTCAAAACTGTATGTTGTTATCTGACAAACAACTATTCAGTACTATAGACTCTATGTGATGCCTTTTGAAAGCAATGAATGTTCCGCACAAAGAATGAACTCAGGTCGTTCCAATCATGTCACGGTTTTAATTAGCGGTTTTGATTCAATGCGTGCAAGTCAAAAACACCATTAAAATAAAAGTTTTTATTATTTTTATTATTAAACAAACTCTACATTTTATTCTTTATCGCAAAACAGAACAGCAGTAATTGATTTTTGCAAAGAAAAACGAAAAGTACAAAAGAGAGAGAGATAGAGAGAAAGCAAATACAAAATCAATTAAACGCATTGTAGACTCTCTGTAAGCTCCCACGTGTTTGATTTGGTCCAAAGGCACATGAAAGGAAGGTGTGGCCTTTGAATACTGGTTTAGAGAATTTTTAAGAAAGCTGTCATTCTTACTTCCGTTTGCTGAATGAAGTGGAAAGAATTTATTTTTCCGCTACCGACATTAAAGGCAATTATACATATAAGAAATACGGGATTACGCCATATAATACATAATTTTGAAGGTGACAATCCGATTTTTGGCGTAAATGTGACAAGGATGGTAAGTCAGATAATATCCGAAAACTTAAAAAAAAATTTCATTTTCCTGGAGCGGGACTCGACCCCGCGTCTCCCAGAAAACGCCCGGGTATGCTAACCACTACACCACCCAGAACGACCAAGTTTCAAGTTTCCGATCAATTTGAATGTAACCATCACAGGATTCGCTAGTCGAAGCAAACGGCATTCTTGTTTAGCGAATCTGGATGTTAAGAATCTTATCCCGTGTTTGCCCGGAGAAGCAGATAAATCATGAAAGTAATACGGGATTACGCCATATAATACAAATTTTGAAGGTGACAATCCGATTTTTGGCGTAAATGTGACAAGGATGGTAAGTCAGATAATATCCGAAAACTTGAAAAAACCTTTTCATCGTCCTGGAGCGGGACTCGAACCCGCGTCTCCCAGAAAACGCCCGGGTATGCTAACCACTACACCACCCAGAACGACCAAGTTTCAAGTTTCCGATCAATTTGAATGTACCATAACAGAATTCGCTAGTCGGAGCAACCGGCATTCAGGTTTAGCGAATCTCGAGCTTAAGCATTCATGTTTAGCGAATCTGGAGGTGTAGTGGTTAGCATACCAGGGCGTTTTCTGGGAGACGCGGGTTCGAGTCCCGCTCCAGGACGATGAAAATTTTTTTCAAGTTTTCGGATATTATCCGACTTACCATCCTTGTCACATTTACGCCAAAAATCAGATTGTCACTTTCAAAATTTGTAATATATGGCGTAATCCCGTATTTCTTTCATGATTTATCTTCTTCTCCGGGCAAACACGGGATAAGATTCTTAACCTCCAGATTCGCTAAACATGAATGCCGGTTGCTTCGACTAGCGAATTCTGTGATGGTTACATTCAAATTGATCGGAAACTTGAAACTTGGTCGTTCTGGGTGGTGTAGAGGTTAGCATACCCGGGCGTTTTCTGGGAGACGCGGATTCGAGTCCCGCCCCAGGACAATGAAAATTTTTTTCAAGTTTTCGGATATTATCTGACTTACCATCCTTGTCCCGCACGGGGATAACTGGTTTTCCAGTTATTTGGGGAGCGGCGCCCCCACGGCCCGAGCTGACCTTGTGACTGGTCAACATCTGATGTCATGCCACCGCTTGTTTTTTTTTTCGGTGCTGTTGGAGTTTGCAGGGACGGCTGTTCATCCAGCTGTTGGGGAGTCGCGGCCCCACGATCCCGAGCTGGTCTTGTGTCTCGCTTTTTCGTTTTTATTTATTTTCTGCACTGCCCAGTTGCCCGTGTTGTATACTCTACCTAATCGCTACCACGCTATGTACTAACACCTTGGTCTTGTGGTTTTGTCACCCTCTACTACTAACTGTTTATATTAACAGCTCAGTTCGTAGGTTGCTGAGATTCCGTTTAGGTTCCACTTCAGGGTTTTGTCTTCCTTGGATTACTTTTTCCTTTTTAGCTGGTTTGGGTGCTAGACCTACCTGCATGTTTGCTGCGTGCGGAGACCCGTGAGGTGGAAATGGGATGTCTGGTGGCTGAGGTCGCAGGAGACCGGAGAAGTGCCTCCTGTGTACCAATACTCCTCTTCAAATCCGGCTTTGCTGTAAACGGGAGGCAAGAGACTAACCCACCTCTAGTCAGAAGTCCTGTACCAAGTTGCGTACAGGGTTTTAGTGGCCTTATTGTCGTATAGCACGGCAGGGTAAGCCCAGGTGCTGTGGGATCATGCCAAAGACGTTGGCATGACGGTACCCGGAGGCCGAAGTGTCCGCCGAGTGCGTGTGATCACAGCCAACGGACTATATCTGCAGCGTTTAAGCTCCAGAACTGTATCCAGCGTCATTTTCTTGGCTAGCAGACCTCCAGTTCTTCCTTGTAGGGCTCGGTGGTGGGTGGAGTAGTCTGCAGACGAATCCTCCTCCTTTTTTCCATGGCTAAAATCAAAAACAAAAACTCCAAACTCAAGTCACCTGAGAAAATGATAGTTGACAACGACTCTCCTTCGTCTTCTCAACCTACCAAGACCCATAACCTTAAAAGATATTTAGATCATGACCTGGACCAAGAACGTATAACCTCTTCTTCGGCAGCTGTACCAGTCGTCTCCCCTCGATTGCTGTGAATACGCATGCTACACACTTAGTTGTGGAATCAATCGATCCGAATGAGAGACTGTAAACCAGATCTCCCTTTTTCATTTCTAAAGCTTTGGACGCTGCGGTTGGCTCCTTGAAGTCTGTGAGGAAGCTTCGCTCAGGGGACCTGCTTGTCCAAACTTGCAGTGTTTCTCAGAGTAACACTCTTCTGCACCTCACTAGTCTTCAAAGCATTCCTGTCAAAGTGACACCTCACCCGTTTCTTAACACCTCTCGGGGTGTTATTTCAGAGTTTGATCTCTTGCCATGCAGTGAGGACGAATTGGTGAGTGAACTTGCAGATCAGGGTGTTATTGCTGCACGTCGTATGATTTCCCTACGCGATAAGTCTAAAAATGTAATCTTGACTTTTAACTCCCCGAAGGTTCCAACCGAAATCAAGGCTGGCTACTTGGTCTGTGGAGTTCGCCCGTACATTCCCAATCCTCTGCGCTGTTTCAGGTGCCAGAGGTACGGGCATTCACAATGTTCATGTAACAGTTCCGCTCGTTGCGCAAATTGTGGCACCAGTGAACATGACGGGGAAGGTTGCACTTGTGCGGCCTGCTGTGTCAATTGTGGTGAGGCCCATGCAGCTTACTACCGCAACTGTATCAAATGGAAGGACGAGATGGCGATCCAGCGGCTCAAGACCCTGGAAGGCCTCTCGTACCCTGCTGCCAAGGCCAAGTTGGGTATTCCCAACAACCGACAGCGTACTTTTGCCGCAGTACTTCAGTTTCGGCCGCAACCCGTGCAGCTTTTTGTCCCGCGCCCTGTAGCTCTCGCCGGGCTTGCCAAGAGATCTACAGCTGAACAAGCGAAACAGGTGGATTTCTCCGAGCTCCAGCTTATTCGACCAGCTGACCCTGCGCCTTCTCTTTTGAAGACGACTGACTCTTCCAGTTCCCAGCAGAAAGCCTGCACGTGTGGAAGACCCGGCTCAAAATCCGCAAAGTTGTGCAGTGTCCATCCAACTGTCGCGGTCCAACTGACCAACATTGCAACTGTCCCAGACTCAGCGAGGTCCCCACCCTCAACCAACATTATAGAGGAACATAAGGGGAAGGAGAGTGACAGTTCGTCCCTCTCCTGGGACTCTTCTTATGCATAGTTGTGTTCGTTTTTGTGATGTGTTTTATCATTCTCATTCCTCAGTTTTACTTTATCGGCTAGTTTCTAACCAGTGTACCATGTTTTTAATACTGTTTGTTTCATTCTCTTTTTTGGCCCTTCCATCATTCTCCTGGTTCGGTTTTACTTGGTCAGCCAGATTTTGGGATTTATGCCACGTTTTTTTTTAATACTGTATGTTTGTCTTGTGTCTGGCGCTCTTTGGCTAAACATGGCCCGTGCGCCATAAAAATCAACCAACCAACCTACCATCCTTGTCACATTTACGCCAAAAATCGGATTGTCACTTTCAAAATTTGTATTATATGGCGTAATCCTGTATTTCTTTCATGATTTATCTGCTTCTCCGGGCAAACACGGGATAAGATTCTTAACTTTCAGATTCGCTAAACATGAATGCCGGTTGCTTCGACTAGCGAATCCTGTGATGGTTACATTCAAATTGATCGGAAACTGGAAACTTGGTCGTTCTGGGTGGTGTAGTGGTTAGCATACCCGGGCGTTTTCTGGGAGACGTGGGGTCGAATCCCGCCCCAGGACAATGAAATTTTTTTCCAAGTTTTCGGATATTATCTGACTTACCATCCTTGTCCCGCACGGGGATAACTGGTTTTACAGTTATTTGGGGAGCGGCGCCCCCACGGCCCGAGCTGACCTTGTGACTGGTCAACATCTGCTGTCATGCCACCGCTTGTTTTTTTTTTCGATGCTGTTGGAGTTTGCAGGGACGGCTGTTCATCCAGCTGTTGGGGAGTCGCGGCCCCACGATCCCGAGCTGGTCTTGTGTCTCGCTTTTTCGTTTTTATTTATTTTCTGCACTGCCCAGTTGCCCGTGTTGTATACTCTACCTAATCGCTACCACGCTATGTACTAACACCCTGGTCTTGTGGTTTTGTCACCCTCTACTACTAACTGTTTATATTAACAGCTCAGTTCGTAGGTTGCTGAGATTCCGTTTAGGTTCCACTTCAGGGTTTTGTCTTCCTTGGATTACTTTTTCCCTTTTAGCTGGTTTGGGTGCTAGACCTACCTGCATGTTTGCCGCTTGCGGAGACCCGTGAGGTGGAAATGGGATGTCTGGCGGCTGAGTTCGCAGGAGACCGGAGAAGTGCCTCCTGTGTACCAATACTCCTCTTCTACCCCGGCTTCGCTGTAAACGGGAGGCTAGAGACTAACCCACCTCTAGTCAGAAGTCCTGTACCAAGTTGTGTACAGGGTTTCAGCGGCTTTATTGTCGTATAGCACGGCAGGGTAAGCCCGGGGGCTGTGGGATCATGCCAAAGGCGTTGGCATGACGGTACCCGGAGGCCGAAGTGTCCGCCGAGTGCGTGTGATCACAGCCAACGGACTATATCTGCAGCGCATAAGCTCCAGAACTGTGTCCAGCGTCATTTTCTTGGCTTGCAGACCTCCAGTTGTCCCTTGTAGGGCTCGCTGGTTGGTGGAGTAGTCTGTAGACGAATTCTCCTCCTTTTTTCCATGGCTAAAAACAAAAACAAAAACTCCAAACTCAAGTCACCTGAGAAAATGCTAGTTGACAACGACTCTCCTTCGTCTTCTCAACCTACCAAGTCCCATAACCTTAAATGATCTTTAGATCATGACCTGGACCAAGAACATATAACCTCTACTTCGGCAGCTGTACCAGTCGCTCCGAAGCGTCGTCTCCCCTCGATTGCTGTGAATACGCATGCTACACACCTAGTTATGGAATCAATCGATCCGAATGAGAGACTGTAAACCAGTTCTCCCTTTTTCATTTCTGAAGCTCTGGACGCTGCGGTTGGCTCCTTGAAGTCTGTAAGAAAGCTTCGCTCTGGGGACCTGCTTGTCCAAACTTGCAGTGTTTCTCAGAGTAACACTCTTCTGCACCTCACAAGTCTTCAAGGCATTCCTGTCAAAGTGACACCTCACCCGTTTCTTAACACTTCTCGGGGTGTTATTTCAGACGTTTGATCTCTTGCCATGCAGTGAGGACGAATTGGTGAGTGAACTTGCAGACCAGGGTGTTATTGCTGCAAGTCATATGATGTTTCGGCGCGATGGTTCTTTGATTAAGTCTAAAAATGCAATCTTGTCTTTTAACTCCCCGAAGGTTCCGACCGAAATCAAGGCTGGCTACTTGGTCTGTGGAGTTCGCCCGTACATTCCCAGTCCTCTGCGCTGTTTCAGGTGCCAGAGGTACGGGCATTCACAACGTTCATGTAACAGTCCCGCTCGTTGCGCAAATTGTGGCTCCAGTGAACATGACGGGGAAGGTTGCATTTGTGCGGATTGCTGTGTTAATTGTGGTGAGGCCCATTAAGCTTACTCCCGCAACTGAATGAAATGGAAGGACGAGATGGCGATCCAGCGCCTCAAAACCCTAGAAGGCCTCTCATACCCTGCTGCCAAGGCCAAGTTAGGTATTCCCAACAACCGATAGCGTACTTTTGCCGCAGTACTTCAGTCTCTGCCACAACCCGTGCAGCTCTTTGTCCCGCGCCCTGTAGCTCTCGCCGGACTTGCCAAGAGATCTACAGCTGAACAAGCGACACAGGTGGATTTCTCCGAGCTCCAGCTTATTCGACCAGCTGACTCTGCGCCTTCTCTTTTGAAGACGACTGACTCTTCCAGTTTACAGCAGAAAGCCGGCAAGTGTGGAAGACCCGGCCCTAAATCCGCAAAGGTGTGCAGTGTCCATCCAACTGTCGCGGTCCAACTGACCAACATTGCAACTGTCCCAGACTCAGCGAGGTCCCCACCCTCAACCAACAATATAGAGGAACATAAGGGGGAGGAGAGTTCGTCCTCTCCTGTGACTCATCTTATGTGTAGTTGTGTTCGTTTTCGTGATGTGTTTTATCATTCTGATTCCTGAGTTTTACTTAATCGGTTAGTTTCTAACCAGTGTACCATGTTTTAATACTGTTTGTTTCATTGTCTTTTTTGGCCCTTCCATCATTCTCATGGTTCGGTTTTACTTGGTCATCCAGATTTTGGGATTTATGCCAAGTTTTTTTTTAAATACTCTTTGTTTGTCTTGTGTCTGGCGCTCTTTGGCCAAACATGGCCCTTGCGCCATAAAAATCAACCAACCAACCAACCAACCTACCATCCTTGTTACATTTGCGCCAAAAAACGGATTGTCACCTTCAAAATTTGTATTGTATTACGTATACCCGTATTTCTTTCATGATTTATCTGCTTCTACGTGCAAACACGGGATAAGATTCTTAACTTTCAGATTCGCTAAACATGAATGCCGGTTGCTTCGACTAGCGAATCCTGTGATGGTTACATTCAAATTGATAGGAAACTTGAAACTTGGTCGTTCTTTGTGGTGTAGTTGTTAGCATACCCGGGAGTTTTATGGGAGACGCGGGTTCGAGACCCGCTCCAGGACGATGAACATTTTTTCAAGTTTTCGGATATTATCTGACTTACCATCCTTGTCACATTTACGCCAAAAATCGGATTGTCACCTTCAAAATTTGTATTAAATGGCGTAATCCCGTATTTCTTTCATGATTTATCTGCTTCTACGGGCAAACACGGGATAAGATTCTTAACCTCCAGATTCGCTAAACATGAATGCCGGTTGCTACAACTAGCGAATCCTGTGATGGTTACATTCAAATTGATCGGAAACTTGAAACCCGGTCGTTCTGATTGGTGTAGTGGTTAGCATACCCGATCGTTTTCTGATAGACGCGGTTTCGAGTCCCGCTCCAGGATGATGAAAATTTTTTTCAAGTTTTCGGATATTATCTGACTTACCATCCTTGTCACATTTACGCCAAAAATCGGATTGTCACCTTCAAAATTTGTATTATATGGCGTAATCCCGTATTTCTTTCATGATTTATCTGCTTCTCCGGGAAAACACGGGATACGATTCTTAACCTCCAGATTCGCTAAACATGAATGCCGGTTGCTTCGACTAGCGAATCCTGTGATGGTTACATTCAAATTGACAGGAAACTTGAAACTTAGTCGTTCTGGGTGATGTAGTTGTTAGCATACCCGGGTGTTTTATGAGAGGCGCGGGTTCGAGACCCGCTCCAGGACGATGAGCATTTTTTTTCAAGTTTTCGGATATTATCTGACTTACCATCCTTGTCACATTTACGCCAAAAATCGGATTGTCACCTTCAAAATTTGTATTATATGGCGTAATCCCGTATTTCTTTCATGATTTATCTTCTTCTCCGGGCAAACACGGGATAAGATTCTTAACCTTCAGATTCGCTAAACATGAATGCCGGTTGCTACAACTAGCGAATCCTGTGATGGTTACATTCAAATTGATCGGAAACTTGAAACTTAGTCGTTCTGGGTTGTGTAGTGGGTAGCATACCCGGGCGTTTTTCTGGGAGACGCGGGTTCGAGTCCCGCTCCAGGACGATGTAAATATTTTTTTTTAAGTTTTCGGATATTATCTGACTTACCATTATTGTCACATTTACGCCAAAAATCGGATTGTCACCTTCAAAATTTGTATTATATGGCGTAATCCCGTATTTCTTTCATGATTTATCTGCTTCTCCGGGCAAACACGGGATAAGATTCTTAACCTCCAGATTCGCTAAACATGAATGCCGGTTGCTTCGACTAGCGAATCCTGTGATGGTTACATTCAAATTGATCAGAAACTTGAAACTTGGTCGTTCTTTGTGGTGTAGTTGTTAGCATACCCGGGAGTTTTATGGGAGACGCGGGTTCGAGACCCGCTCCAGGACGATGAACATTTTTTTTTCAAGTTTTCGGATATTATCTGACTTACCATCCTTGTCACATTTACGCCAAAAATCGGATTGTCACCTTCAAAATTTGTATTATATGGCGTAATCCCGTATTTCTTTCATGATTTATCTTCTTCTCCGGGCTAACACGGGATAAGATTCTTAACCTTCAGATTCGCTAAACATGAATGCCGGTTGCTTCGACTAGCGAATCCTGTAATGGTTACATTCAAATTGATAGGAAACTTGAAATTTGGTCGTTCTGGGTGGTGTAGTTGTTAGCATACCCGGGCGTTTTATGGGAGACGCGGGTTCGAGTCCCGCTCCAGGACGATGTAAATATTTTTTTTTAAGTTTTCGGATATTATCTGACTTACCATTATTGTCACATTTACGCCAAAAATCGGATTGTCACCTTCAAAATTTGTATTATATGGCGTAATCCCGTATTTCTTTCATGATTTATCTGCTTCTCCGGGCAAACACGGGATAAGATTCTTAACCGCCAGATTCACTAAACATGAATGCCGGTTGCTTCGACTAGCGAATCCTGTGATGGTTATATTCAAATTAATCGGAAACTTGAAACTTAATCGTTCTGGGTGGTGTAGTGGTTAGCATACCCGGGCGTTTTCTGGGAGACGCGGGTTCGAGTCCCGCACTGTGACGATGAAATTGTTTTTAAAGTTTTCGGATATTATCTGACTTACCATCACATTTACGCTAAAAATCGGATTGTCACCTTCAAAATTTGTATTATATGGCGTAATCCCGTATTTCTTTCATGTTTTTTCTGCTTCTCAGGGCAAACACGGGATAAGATTCTTAACCTCCAGATTCGCTGCCCGCACGGGGATAACTGGTTTTCCAGTTATTTGGGGAGCGGCGCCCCCACGGCCCGAGCTGACCTTGTGACTGGTCTACATCTGATGTCATGCCACAGCTTGTTTTTTTCTTATTTTGGTGCTGTTGGTGTTTGCAGGGACGGCTGTTCATCCAGCTGTTGGGGAGTCGCGGCCCCACGTTCCCGAGCTGGTCTTGTGTCTCGCTTTTTCGTTTTTATTTATTTTCTCCACTGGCTAGTTGCCCGTGTTGTATTCTCTACCTAATCGCTACCACGTTATGTACTAACACCCCGGTCTTGTGGTTTTGTTACCCTCCACCACTAACTGATTTATATTAACCGCTCAGTTCGTAGGTTGCTGAGATTCCGTTTAGGTTCCCTGCCAGGATTTGTCTTCTTTGGATTTCTTTTTTTTTTCCTTTTAGCTGGTTTGGGTGCTAGACCTACCTGCATGTTTGCCGCGTGCGGAGACCCGTGAGGCGGAAATGGGATGTCTGGCGGCTGAGGTCGCAGGAGACCGGTTAAGTGCCTCCTGTGTGCCAACACTCCTCTTCGACCCCGGCTTCGCTGTAAACGGGAGGCTAGAGACTAACCCACCTCTAGTCAGAAGTCTTGTACCAAGTTGTGTGCAGGGCTTTAGCGGCTTTTTTGTCGTATAGCACGGCAGGGTGAGCCCGGGGGCTGTGGGATCATGCCAAAGGCGTTGGCATGACGGTACCCGGAGGCCGAAGTGTCCGCCGAGTGCGTGTGATCACAGCCAACGGACTATATCTGCAACGTATAAGCTCCAGAACTGTGTCCAGCGTCATTTTCTTGGCTTGCAGACCTCCAGTTCTCCCTTGTAGGGCTCGGTGGTGGGTGGAGTAGTCTGCAGACGAATCCTTCTCCTTTTTCCATGGGTAAACCCAAAACAAACGCTCCAAATTCAAGTCACCTGAGCAAATGATCGTTGACAACGACTCTCCTTCGTCTTCTCAACCTACCAAGTCTCATACCCTTAAAAGATCTTTAGACCATGATCTGGACCAAGAATGTGGAACCTCTTCTTCGGCAGCTGTACCAGTCGCTCCGAAGCGTCGTCTCCCCTCAATTGCTGTGACTACGCATGCTACTCACTTGCTTGTAGAATCCATCGATCCGAATGAGAGACTGTCCACCAGATCTCCCTTTTTCATTTCTAAAGCTTTGGACGCTGCGGTTGGCCCCTTGAAGTCTGTGAGGAAGCTTCGCTCTGGGGACCTGCTTGTCCAAACTTGCAGTGTTTCTCAGAGTAACACTTTTCTGAACCTCACTAGTCTTCAAGGCATTCCTGTGAAAGTGACACCTCACCCGTTTCTTAACACCTCTCGGGGTGTTATTTCGGAGTTTGATCTCTTGCCTTGCAGTGAAGACGAATTCGTGACTGAACTTGCTGATCAAGGTGTTATTGCTGCACGTCGTATGATGTTCCGGCGTGATGGTTCCATGATTAAGTCAAAAAATGTCATCTTGACTTTTGACTCCCCGAAAGTTCCGACAGAAATCAAAGCAGGCTACTTGGTCTGTGCAGTTCGCCCGTACATTCCCAGTCCTCTGCGCTGTTTCAGGTGCCAGAGGTACGGGCATTCACAACGATTCTGTAAGAGTTCCGCTCGTTGCGCTAATTGTGGCTCCGGTGAACATGACGGGGAAGGTTGCACTTCTGCGGCCTGCTGTGTTAACTGCGGTGAGGCCCATGCAGCTTACTCCCGCAACTGTATGAAATGGAAGGACGAGATGGCGATCCAGCGCCTCAAGACCCTGGAAGGCCTCTCGTACCCTGCTGCCAAAGCCAAGTTGGGTATTCCCAACACCCGACAGCGTAGTTTTGCCGCAGTTGTTAAGTCTCTGCCACAACCCGTGCAGCCCTTTGTTCCGCGCCCTGTAGCTCTCGCAGCGCTTGCCAAGCGATCTACAGCTGACCAAGCGACACAGGTGTTTTTCCCCGAGCTCGCGATTTTTCGACTACCTGATTCTGGGCCTTCTCTTTTGCAGCCGACCCTCTCTTCCAGTTTAAAGCAGGAAGCCTGCACGTGCGGACGACCCGGCCCTCAATCCGCAAAGGTGTGCAGTGTCCATCCAACTGTCTCGGCCTCAGCGAGGTCCCCACCCTCAACCAACATTATAGAGGAACATAGGGGGGAGGAGAGTGACAGTTCGTCCCCAGCCTCAAACAACATTGCAGAGGAACATGGGGGAGAAGAGAGTGACAGTTCGTCCCCGCCCTCTGCCAGCATTGCAGGGGAGTGTGGGGGGAGGAGAGTGACTCATCCTTTGTGTAGTTCTGTTTAAAAAAAAAAAAAAATTATAATTATAATAGTCAATTAATAAATTTTTATATAAACCTAATTAACTACCTTGTCTTCACAGCTTTCATCATACTCTTTTTCAACTTTTACCAAGCCTGTCTGCTCTTAATCATTTTCCACGTTTTTTAAAATCTGTGGCTGATAGTTCTTGGTCTGGCGCTCTTTGGCCAAACCTGGCCCTTGCGCCAATAAAATCCAACAACCAACCAACCAACCAACCAGATTCGCTAAACATGAATGCCGGTTGCTTCGACTAGCGAATCCTGTGATGGTTACATTCAAATTGATCGGAAACTTGAAACTGGGTCGTTCTGGAGGGTGTAGTGGTTAGCATACCAGGGCGTTTTCTGGGAGACGCGGGTTCGAGTCCCGCTCCAGGACGATGAATTTTTTTTTCAAGTTTTCGGATATTATCTAACTTACCATCCTTGTCACATTTACGCCAAAAATCGGATTGTCACCTTCAAAATTTGTATTATGTGGCGTAATCCCGTATTTCTTTCATGATTTATCTTCTTCTCCGGGCAAACACGGAATAAGATTCTTAACCTTCAGATTCGCTAAACATGAATGCCGGTTGCTTCGACTAGCGAATCCTGTGATGGTTACATTCAAATTGATCGGAAACTTGAAACTGGATCGTTCTGGGTGGTGTAGTGGTTAGCATACCCGGGCGTTTTATGGGAGACGCGGGTTTGAGTCCCTCGACACTGAGACTAACGATGTTAATGTGCATCGCCATGGCATCACCATCGGTACCCGCCATCTCGAAGCCGGCTCCATGGCGGAACGCCCTATCCTCACCAGCCTCTACCCCGTGCCACCAGAGGTGCCGGATTCTGCACTAATGATAGCACTCGCACACTACGGCTGGATCGTGGGTAACATCTCCACCCTGTCCGCGGTCCCGATCGACTCCGAGGACAAGCACATCAAAGGTCTGAGGAGACAAGCCAAGATAATTTTCCCCTCTACCAAGGCTCTTCAGTCCTGCCCCAACAAGCTAGAGGTAGCAATTGGGAGGAATATCGTCGTAATTGATATGCTGACATCGGAGCATTGTTATCACTGCAGGGAATTCGGGCATCAGAAGACGGTATGCCCTCAGCTCTCACAGCCCTCCACCCAAATCTCGACCAACTCAAGAAAGCCCATGAAGGAAGACACCACTACACCGGAGCAACCCGAGATAGAAGCGGAGACTGACACCCAGACAGCCAGCAAAGCAATCCCCGCTGAGCCCCTAACTGCCACGGCACCACAGCCAAACAAAACGTCAACCCCCACAAGGGACCCTGCACAAGCTATCTCCCCTTTGGCGTTAATATCCCCAACCAACGAAGAAGGAACGAGCGAAGCCACCTCGAAAGAAGAGACGAGCGTCATCGCCAAGGGAATGCCCCCTCCCAGTGAACGCTCCCGCCTCCCGAGGAGAAGATCGACCTCGAGGCACCGTTCCGACCCCAGCCCCTCCTCCAGGGATGGATCAGAGTCGGAGGACGAATCCTATGCCAGCACCTTCAACAACCTGCTATCCCTCAACCAAAAATCCACCAGCTTCCAGTGGTTCAAAGTCTCCACGCTTCCGAGGCAACCGCAGTCCAAGAGAATGAGGAGACACCAAGAGTACCGACTGGAGTTCCCCCTCACCGCCTCAGAGCTGATACAGAGGCTTGAGTCGGCCGAAAACATCGACGGACCTGTTCCTCGAACAGAACTAGCCTGCCTCCTCACTTTCCCACAACACAGACAATTTGACCATAATCACGTCCTCCGAGTACACCGCCAACACATCACAGAAGCAGTCTCGCAAATCACCACTTTCACCGCCTGTGCCCAACACGAATTTTCCACCTCCCCACACTACCAACCCTGGCTCCGCTCCCTCAAAAGTAGGTTACACTACCTCACCAAACTGAGCTCCGAGAAAGACATCCACCCCATTCAAGACCAACACTATTAAAATTGCCACCCTCAACTGCAGGGGAATGGCCAACCCCTTAGCCAACTCCCTTGCATATGAGGACCTCCACAACCTAAACGCCGACGTCCTCCTTTTACAAGAAAACAACTGCACACCCAACACCAGATACACCCAGTGGCGGCCTTGGCCATATACTCTTCACCACGCACACAGTCTCACCCAACGCGGAGGCATCGCCATCGCCCTCCACCACCACCTCCAAGCTCACCTCACCTCTATCTCTGTCACCAATCTGTACAGAGATCTACTGCAGCGCCTCGTTCTCACCATCCAACACACCACTTTCCACATTTTTAACATCTACGTCCCCCACCAGAGCAACCTGGTCGGACCTCTCTTTCAACACCTCCACACCGCCATTAACACCCTGCCCTCCAACTCCACTATCATTCTGGGAGGAGATTTCAATTGCGTGCTCAACGCCGCAATTGATCGCTCCTCCGAGACTGACCGTAACACCTCCACCGCTAACCATCTTACCACCGTAGTCAACAGCTCCACCCTTCACGACGCATACAGAGAGCTCTTCCCCTCTCTCCGCTCCTACACGTGGAGGTCCCCCGTCAGCAGCATCTTCTGCCGCTGCTCGACTCGACAGATTTTATATCTCTGGAGACCTCCTCCCCACCCTTGCTGCAGTAGAACACACGCCCACTGCCTCTTCTGACCACTGCTCTGTCCTCATCACTCTCTGCCTTTCTTCCACCCCCACCCGCAGCATCAGACACTGGACCTATGATCCAGAACTCCTCAACGACACAACATACTGCACTACCGTCACCAACATTTTCCAAGATGCCATCGCGGGCCTTCCCTCAACAGACTGCCCCATACAACACTGGCTCGACACGAAAGCCAACATTCGGCTCCTCTCCAAACAAACTTCCTTCACTAACAGAACCCTCCTCCGCATGTACACAGACAACCTCAGAGCCCTTCTCAACATCACCGACATCACCTCCCCGTCCTTCCTCACACACCAACTTGCCCTTCAGAAAGCACTTGAACCCCTTGCCCACCAAGCTATCCTACGGATGAAACTCCTCCACCTCAGCACAGTCGAACATCCGCAGAAACACTTCCTCAACATTGAAAAAACACACCGAACCCCCTCCTGTCTACACTCCATCACTCTCCCCAACGGCAACACCACAGATGATCCCCAAGACATCTGCACCCACGTTCACCAGCACTTCACCGACCTATTCACTCCTTACTCTGCTCCCCCTTACGCTCTTGACAACATCCTTCATTCCTTACCTCAACTCCCTCACCACCTTCACCCTTCGCTTTCAACCTCTTTCAACCACCAGGAGATTCTCTCTTCACTTTTCAATCTTAACCAGTCAGGTTCCCCAGGGCCTGATGGTCTAACCGCAATCTTCTACAGGAAATGTTCCTCCCTCATTCTACCTCTCCTCCTGGCGTGCTTCAACTCTATCTTCTCCTCCACCTCCATCCCGGCGGAATTCACCACCGCCTACATCATTCTACTCCCCAAGAAAGGCTCGCTTCTTGACCTGAACAACTGGCACCCTATCAGCCTCCTGAAACTGGACTACAAAATTCTCACCAAAACCCTCTCCTCGAGGCTTAACCTAGTACTACCATCCTTGATTCACCCCGACCAGTCCTACACCATCCCGTCCAGGTCCATCCACGAGAATATTCACATTCTCCGGGATATCACCCACCTTGCCCACACCCATGATGAACCCCTCGCCCTCCTAAATCTTGACCAGAGGAAATCATTTGACAACGTGTCCCATCGCTACCTCGCCGAAGTCCTCCACAACTTCGGTTTCCCTGCCCCCTTCTCCTCCATCATCCTCACCCTTTACAGCAACGCAGTCGTTCACGTCAGGACGCGAGCCTTCCTCACTGCCCCCATCCCCTTCCAAAATGGCATCCGCCAAGGATGGCCAACTCTTCGCTCTCTGCTTTGAACCTTTTCTCCGCTCTGTCCGCACCGCCTTTGCCTTCTCCCACCCCACCGAGCTCGCCAGCCATCGGCACCATGCCATCTATGTCTCTGCTTATGCCAATGATGCAACCTTCATCATCAGGCAAAACAATCGATTCCCCCTCCTCCTCTCCCTTTTCGACGAGTACGCCAACCTCTCCGGTGCTTCCCTCAACCTCAACAAAAGCACCGGATTGTGGTGCGGATCCTGGGCTTCCCGGACAGACACCCCTGCGCCGCCCAGTGGTCCTCCGACAGTCAGCACCTCCTTGGTGTCCACATCGGAATGCGACTCGTCACTGATGCTGCCACCTGGCCCCCTCTAATTCGAAAACTCAAGCAGACGGCAGGCTGGTGGGCTCAAGCCAAATTCTGCACCTCCTTCCACAGTCGCGCTGCCATCTCTAACAGCCTATTCATGTCCCAGGTGTACTACTCCTGGACAAACACTCCCGTCCCCTCCCACATCCATCCCGACGTCTCCAGAGTCCTCACCAACTTCATTTGGTCCAAGCACCATTGGACCACTGCTGAAACCCTCACTAGGCCCATCTCCCATGGAGGACTCGCTCTCTTCGACGTCCCCATAAGGTACAAGGCATTTAGACTCGTCTCTTTCTTCTCTGCCCTGACAACCCTGCCACCTCCACCCTTCTAAACGTAATCTCTTCTCCGCGGAACCCCTCTCTCACTCTCCACACTTTCCTCCTCATGTACCAATACCCCCGAGTTCCTACTCGCCTCTCTCCCACCTACCATGAGGCTATCACCCTTTTTCGCTCTCTTCCCACCACCCGGATCTCTCCAACCTCTACCCTCGAACTTCTCTCTGAACCTCTTTTCTTCTCCTCTACCCTTCACCCCCTCACCTTCCTTTCTTTCACTTTCCCACATGGCTCCGAGCGGGGGTGGTCACTGTACGCCAGCTCGTACACACCAACCTCGCCTGGAAACATGTCTCCGAGCTCTCTACCCCCTATCCCTGGATCCACCTCGAACAATCATAAGTTCACCCTCATTAAAGAAGCTCTTCGCCTCCTCTTCCCCTCCCTCACCTCCCCCAATGGGACTCGCACTGTCCAGGCAGCGCCAATCCCCCTCCCCTTCACTCTCAATACTCCCTCTGCTGCTCTTCACATACACTCTATCAGTGTAAAACAACTTTACCCCTTCCTCAAGAACACTACCCTCACACCTTACCCTACTCATTCACTCACTCCCTCCCAATCCACCCCAGTCTGGTCCACACTCACCACACTCACCAACCACTCACACGAAATCAACATTCAGTGGCAGTTCCTCCACTCGCGTCTGCCAGTTCCAAACACTCTACACCAGATGAAGATTCTATCTCCCCCTCTGACCCCTCTGCGCAGAGCTTGGCTCCATACAACACACATACATCCACTGCCCAGCACTCCTCCCGATGTTCCATCTGATGTTCTCCCTTGCCTCCAAAGTCTGCCCTATCACACACAAGATGGAACACTACCAATTCCTCAACACTGCACCCACCACACCACACATTTCAAGCACATGCGCATACTTCTTCGTCCTGGCGAAGTATGTCATTTACCAACTTTATTTACAACACACCAACAACACACCACTCACAGACCCACCAGCAAGCACCAGTTTGCTCCACCACTTCAGGAACATGGTCGTCGCCCGCCTCCAGGCAGACTACACAGAAGTACACAGGACGGCGACCCTCAGCGAGTTCTAGAAGCGGTGGAACCCACACATCAGCTGGTTCACCATCACCAGCGACGACCTGGTCCGTCTCGACTAAAGGCAGCTCAAGAAACTACAGCAAAACCCCACGCTGTGCACCAGTCCAAAGAGCCATCTGCCAGCACCTGCACCAAACAATTGGATGCAACACTGCAAACCAGGTTTGGAACTATGACTGCATTCAACCGACTGTAAAAAGCATCTTTCCTTCTGTTAAAAATTTGCACCATCTCTTTCAGATCTCACCCAACCTGAAAAGACTCTGGACTCACCAACCAATGCATCACTCCCAACTCTAACAACAGTGAAATCATCCTCTGTAAATAGTATATGTTCATCTGTGAAACTGCACCTCAACACACCTACTCTCATGTAATATCTCTGTCAACATACACACATGCTGCTCAAATGAGCAAAACAACTGTAAATACTTTTTTTTTTTTTTTTTTGGAGGTTTAACGACCACCGTGAGCAACTCAATGGGCTACAAGCAGTCGCCCGTCCCTAATTTAGGGTCACTGGTTCCAGGGAAGGGAGAGAGCCAGTGCCGTAAGACAAACACAACATCCATGCCTCACCGGGATTCGAACCCGGACCCCTTTCCGACGAATGATCAGAGGCCAGCGCCTTAGACCACTGCGCCACCGGGGCGGCTTGTAAATACTCACTGCATATGTAAATATTCACCTTACTCTTACCATCATCAATTTCCTGAGGAGCGAAAGCTCTCTCGCCTGGTCAGCCACGAATGTACTTCATCTTTTAAATTGTAAATAAAGTTTGATTTGAAAAGTTTTCTGGGAGACGCGGCTTCGAGTCCCGCTCCAGGACGATGTAAATTTTTTTTCAAGTTTTCGATATTATCAGACTTACCATCCTTGTCACATTTACGCCAAAAATCCGATTGGCACCTTCAAAATTTGTATTATATGGCGTAATCCCGTATTTCTTTCATGATTTATCTTCTTCTCCGGGCAAACACGGGATAAGATTCTTAACCTCCAGATTCGCTAAACATGAATGCCGGTTGCTTCGACTAGCGAATCCTGTGATGGTTACATTCAAATTGATCGGAAACTTGAAACTGGATCGTTCTGGGTGGTGTAGTGGTTAGCATACCCGGGCGTTTTCTGGGAGACGCGGCTTCGAGTCCCGCTCCAGGACGATGTAAAATTTTTTTTCAAGTTTTCGATATTATCAGACTTACCATCCTTGTCACATTTACGCCAAAAATCCGATTGGCACCTTCAAAATTTGTATTATATGGCGTAATCCCGTATTTCTTTCATGATTTATCTGCTTCTCCGGGCAAACACGGGATAAGATTCTTAACCTCCAGATTCGCTAAACATGAATGCCGGTTGCTTCGACTAGCGAATCCTGTGATGGTTACATTCAAATTGATCGGAAACTTGAAACTGGATCGTTCTGGGTGGTGTAGTGGTTAGCATACCCGGGCGTTTTCTGGGAGACGCGGGTTCGAGTCCCGCTCCAGGACGATGAAAATTTGTTTTCAAGTTTTCGGATATTATCTGACTTATCATCCTTGTCACATTTACGCCAAAAATCGGATTGGCACCTTCAAAATTTGTTTTATATGGCGTAATCCCGTATTTCTTTCATGATTTATCTGCTTCTCCGGGCAAACACGGGATAAGATTCTTAACATCCAGATTCGCTAAACATGAATGCCGGTTGCTTCGACTAGCGAATCCTGTGATGGTTACATTCAAATTGATCGGAAACTTGAAACTTGGTCGTTCTGGGTGGTGTAGTGGTTAGCATACCCGGGCGTTTTATGGGAGACGCGGGTTCGAGTCCCGCTCCAGGACGATGAAAATTTGTTTTAAAGTTTTCAGATATTGTCTGACTTACCATCCTTGTCACATTTAAGCCAAAAATCGGACTGTCACCTTCAAAATTTGTATTATATGGCGTAATCCCGTATTTCGTTCATGGTTTATCTGCTTCTCCGGGCAAACACGGGATAAGATTCTTAACATCCAGATTCGCTAAACATGAATGCCGTTTGCTTCGACTAGCGAATCCTGTGATGGTTACATTCAAATTGATCGGAAACTTGAAACTTGGTCGTTCTGGGTGGTGTAGTGGTTAGCATACCCGGGCGTTTTCTGGGAGACGCGGGTTCGAGTCCCGCTCCAGGACGATGAAAAAGTTTTTTCAAGTTTTCGGATATTATCTGACTTACCATCCTTGTCACATTTACGACAAAAATCGGATTGTCACCTTCAAAATTTTTATTATATGGCGTAATCCCGTATTTCTTTCATGATTTATCTGCTTCTCCGGGCAAACAGGGGATAAGATTCTTAACCTCCAGATTCGCTAAACATGAATGCCGGTTGCTTCGACTAGCGAATCCTGTGATGGTTACATTCAAATTGATCGGAAACTTGAAACTTGGTCGTTCTGGGTGGTGTAGTGGTTAGCATATCCGGGCGTTTTCTGGGAGACGCGGGTTCGAGTCCCGCTCCAGGACGATGAAATTTTCAAGTTTTAGGATATTAACTGACTTACCATCCTTGTCACATTTACGCCAAAAATCGGATTGTCACCTTCAAAATTTGTGATTATACATATATCACGAAAGATTTTCTGAATTAAATATGTCTTTTTTCTTCAACCATAAAAGGAAGAAATAATTTAACTCAGAGATTTAAGAACAATGTTTCTCAATGAATATGCATTTTTATTAATTGTATTTCATATCGTTCCTCTGCATTTCTAAATTTCGAGTCAGAAGAATTTTATAGCGCTATTGTAATTTAAATTCTTCGTTCTTTTATTACTTTAAGTAACTATTGCATTTCAAAACTGTATTATACAAGGCATTAAATAAAAATTTAATAACATTTAAAGATACTTGTGTTTTACTTCCAACGAATATGTATTCAGTTGCCTATGCTCTCAGAAACATCACCTGCGAATAACAAACAGCACGTTTTATCCGTTCATTTATATTCAATAGTTTCTTTTACTTTGAATTGCTGCGTGTCCAGCATAGTATAACTGCCGTTCCATATAAACTGAGAGTAAAACCACACAAAATGAAGAAATATAGGTACAGCAAAATATATGTTATTCTTTCCCAAAGTATCTTCCTTCCGATAAAATGCAACGGTCCAAAGCATGTGGCGAAGGTATTTTGTGGAAGCTGCTTTAGCGACCCCTGTCATCACCCCCTAATAGCTTAGAAGGCCCGCGCACCGAACGCCGGAAGCTGCGTGACGTAGGGGAGAGTAGGCTGATGTCCGTGGTGGGTGGTCGAGCATGCATGAGCTTGCTCACTCCGTGTAAGCGTGACTACGGATGTGCGTGGTTGTTGTTGTCAAATTGTCAACTAAATTTATTTTCATAGAGGAATATTAAAAGTATTCAAATTCCCTACTAATGGGGAGGTTCTCAAAATGGATTACAGCAATAAAGCGTGAAAATTTTCAACTCTAAGGTACGTGGAAACCTTTTGTTAACCTTATTTTAAACTACTCGTAAAATAAAAATTTTGAACTAGAAAATTTTAATTTGGCTAATTTTATAATCTAATGCATCTCACAGCGGGAAGTCAAAGCACTGAAAAGATTTTTGAAAAATGAAATTTATGTTTGTAATGGAAAGAATAGATTACTTGTGTTGTTATAGTAACCCATAACATGTTTTTGCCAATGTATCAAATAAGTTCAAAGTAAAATATGTATATTTAGGAAGGGGTTTTAAACTTTTTTTTTATTATGGACACAGAATAATAAGGGTTGCATGTTTTTGATCCCAAGAGTAATATGTTGATACATTCGTACTTAGTTATTTAAGTGTTTAGGCAGCGTCAGATTAACTTTTTTGGGGTCCCTATTTCTGGGCACAAATGCTTGTAAAATACTTATATCCTATACGAAATATATGTACGTCATATACACATCTAACATGCCTATGTCCTTTATATAAATGCTAAGGCCTTGTTGCCATGTGAAATACATCTTTTGTGTTTGCAGACATAGAGAATTGCATTGAATTATGATTTTTAATATTTATTACTAAAGGAACACAAACACTGAATCAAGTATAGACAGCAAAAATTAGATATGAATGCACAAAAACAGAAGTTCACACATAGTTCAGGAGTAAGTTTGCCTTTAAAATGTCCGTTTAAAGATTTTGAAGCATTTTTCTACAAACCAACACATTGAAGAACTCTCGTGTGAGCAGTGTGTATGCTCTATCTGTGGTAGGATGGGAATTTATCAAAACCATTCAATTTCTTAAAAATTAGGTAAAATATATCAGTACTACCTGGGCAAGAAATTATTTACTTGCCCAGGTAGTAAAAGCTGGATGCACAGGAAAATGTATCTTTTAAGATAACAAACCAGAACCCTATTTTTTTTAAGTTAAAAATAGGAACTGTTTTTACATGTTTGCACTTCCATTTTAAGGGTCTGTATTACAAATGTTCAATGCACAAACGTGTGTATATCAATTTTTAAGATGCTGATGCTAAAATTGGTATGAAATGGTACGATGATGAAACTGGTGTTTCGGAAATTTAGTGATTCTGCCATGTTCCTTTTGTTAAAGTTTTCTCCCTTTGTCACTAAACATGAGAGGTCAGTTACATCAGAGGCATGCATACTGTTGTTGATTATAAACAAAATTTGGAGCAAAACTAGGTTTCCGATTTCTGGGCGTAGAGCATAACATAATTAAAGATGTGATATTACTCTTTCCTTGGTACTTCGTAACAATAATACAACTTCCATTAATTAACAATGACATGAAACACGACATGTGATGACTGTCTTTTTTTTCTTGTGTAGTAGGAAATTTTATTACAAACTTTTTTATTTTAAAATTAGTTTATTTTTTTTTTGGAGGTTTAACGACCACCGTGAGCAACTCAATGGGCTATAAGCAGTCGCCCGTCCCTAATTTAGGGTCACTGGTTCCAGGGAAGGGAGAGAGCGAGTGCCGTAAGACAAACACAACATCCATGCCTCACCGGGATTCGAACCCGGACCCCTTTCGGACGAATGATCAGAGGCCAACGCCTTAGACCACTGCGCCACCGGGGCGTCAAAATTTAGTTACCATGCACAGGCAATTAGATGTTTTATTTACCTGCCCAGACGAATGATTTACATGCTCTGGGCAACTCGGGCATGGTATTTTTAAGCCTTGGATATTGTTATTTTTAAGAGAAAGAAAAGTACGTGGATCGACATGAATCCACATATTGTGGAAACTATGTTCTAAACAAACAAGATTTTTAAAATACAAGTAGAAATATATACTCGCTTCTTTTTTTTTTTTTTTTTTTTTTGAAAATATTTGCTTAAAATGAGAGATTAACTTTTTATTCATTTATCTAGACTTATCTGTTTCCAGACTTCCTGCACTGTGTCTTCACAAGCTACAGCAATAATAACTGGAACTAATATATCTCATATTATCCGATAACTACTGGAAAGTGTGCTTCCAAACGTGAGGGTGGGTGTCAATTTTTGTATAGGGAAAAACTTCTTCAATCCTTCATAGAATTTATTTTGAAACCAAAATCATAAAAAAAGGAAAAAACAATCTTTTTCAATAGCTTTAGCAAAGACAAAACATTTGTGCAAAATTTTATACCATTGCTTTTTATAGTTTCTGAGAAAATCGTACATCAAGTTAGTCAATTTATAATGAAACATGTACATCTTTTAAAATACATCCTATAGTACCAAAACAATCGCTTAGATTTATTCAGTACAATAACTACTGCATGTGCATTTGTCAGGTTCTCAAAAAATATAATAATTATCTGAAAAAATACTTTAAGAAATTATTGGAACAAATTTCAGATTTTCTTAGAAACGTGTCTTTGAAATTCTTCAAGGAACAGCTAACGGACACATAATCAAATTGTGTTTGTGATACACAAAGAACTACACAACCATAATTATTTGTACATTGTCAGTTTTCCTGAATACTTCTTGAAAATCAAATTTCAGGAAATTTCCGCCAATAAGTTACTTGTATTTTTCCAGATAAAAAGAAATACTTATATTGTGGATCCAAATAGTTTTACTTAATGCTACTAATATACTTAATACAGATGTGTTGAACTTTGACAAGGTAACCTTTTTGAAATAGTGCTCTGGAAGACAAAAATTATAAACTTTACATTTGCTTATCAAAATGAAGTTGTCCAAACACGTAACTAGATGGTACTAAAATTAGGAAAACTTGTTATGTCATTATTGTACGTTTAATAATGTAGCAATGGCATAATTTTCTTGAAATCTTAATTTATTTGATGCAATCAGTGGATCAAGCAGCAATTCCCTGTATGTATGTTAAAACGTGTTTTATTGAGCCTTTGGTAATAATTAAAAAACACAGAAAAAAATTCAGTTTTTCTTGACCTTTTTATATATATTAGTGATCACGGATTGCATATAAAATACATGTTCACTAAAGGAATTATTTCATTATTAAAATTTTCATAGTCATAAGTTTGCAATGAATGAAAAATCTGATTCCTTAAATATGTCAATCGACATCTTTTGAAACGACGGCGATACTTCGTAATGGACCCTCAAACTAATCTTTCAAGTACAAGAACGATTTGTTCACAAGTACAGGAATCGTTCGGTTAACTATAAAGATACTATAACTTCAAGTGAAACTACGACAACAGTTTATAATTTCGATTATAGAAATGGTTTATCACTTCCAGTGAAATGACAGGGATGCTTTCATTAAACTGACGAATCTGTGTTGCTTACCCTTTCAAGTCGAAATTATTGCTACGCTAAATTTTACGCTGTAATTTCTTTTTCTTCTGTATTTTAAAAGATTATTAAACAAACTTGTTAACTCTGCAGTTATTTGAAAACTAACACACAAGTTCTTATTTAAATGCAGTGAAACTCTAAAAGAACGCACGACCTGGTTAGTTGGTGTACGTAAAGACGCGTTCGTTCGCACATCGCCGTAATGCTCCTCTCCGAGACTACGGACTACTCTAGTGACGTCACAAATCGGTGCGCGGGCCTGCTAAGCTATTAGGAGGTGATGCCCCTGTACAGCTTTAATAACGTTAGCATCTGAGTTGAATGTTGCGTCAGGGAACTTCTTCATTGTTGGAAACAACCAGAAATCGCACGGGGCGAGGTCAGGACTGTAGCCAGGTTGAACACAAGCAGCCATATGTGGGCGGGCTTTATCATGGTGTAGGGTCCACTTATCCACCAGTTCAGGTCGTTTATTCGATATATGTCGTCGCAGACGCTTCAAGACTGAAATGTATTACTCAGCATTGACAGCTATTTTTGGAGGAACGGCATGCTGGTAGACTGCACCTCTATGATCAAAGAAAATTTTCATCATCACCTTCCCAGCAGATTTGGTTTGGCGGACTTTTTCGGCGGAGGCGAGCCTGTGTGTTTCCAGAAACTCGTTGCGCGCTTCGTGAGGGGGTCGAAATAGTGAACGACCGTGTTTCATCGGCAGTAATTACTGTGTTTAGAAAGTTTGGATTCTTTATAATCATTTGTTTCCACTCTTGACACACTTGAACTCTGGCTAACAATTGCTTTCTCGTCAGGTGATAAGGTACCCATTTGGAACACGCACGATGCAACAGTAATTTATCGCGTAGAATGCGGAATGCCGACGTTTTTTTTTTTTTTTTTTTTTTTTTTTTTTGGAGGTTTAACGACCACCGTGAGCAACTCAAATGGGCTATAAGCAGTCGCCCGTCCCTAATTTAGGGTCACATGGTTCCAGGAAGGGAGAGAGCCAGTACCGTAAGACAAACACAACATCCAGGCCTCACCGGGATTCGAACCCGGACCCCGTTCGGACGAATGATCAGAGGCCATCGCTTAGACCACTGCGCCACCGGGGCGGCCCGACGTTTTTGAAATACTAGTTGACGCAGCTATGTCTTCACATATCATTCGTCGATCTTCTTGCGGGATTGCCCAAACAGTGTTAACAATACGCTCCGTAACAACACTTTCCGGTTGACCAGGCCTAGGAGCAAGTTTTGCCGACAAACGCCCTTTTTTGAAATCATGGTGCCATCTAAAAATCGTTGACTCACCCAAACATTTATCTTTGTAAGCTTTTTTCATTAAATCAACTGTTTCTGGAGCCGTTTTACCCAAACAATAGCAAAATTTTATCGCACAACGCATTTCACTTCTTAACTCTGAATCACTCACTTCCATAGCTGCCTGGCGAAATGCAGACGTACCTTAACCAACTGCGCAAACACAAAACCAGAATCGTCTGCCACGGCTAATAACTGTTGCCATAGATACTTCCTTGATTCAGTTAGTCGTCTGAGTGGTTATTTTACCCCTTCGCACTGGTGCCAACTCAAAAAGAATTACACTCAGTTGTTTATGAAACGGCCTTTGTAGAATCAGTAAATAAAATTTCTTAATTTACATTTTGTTAAGCTAACGATTCTCACCAACTTTAATTTAACGCCAACATTGGAATAATTTTTTTATTTTATCCAAATCATACTTGCCACAATTCAAAATATAAATGCATGTAATTTTATAAAATGGGATTTATGCAATTCACTTTATCATAAAATAGGGCAAAATGTGAAATACTTCTCAAAAAGTAAATTAGAAATTTGAAACTTTGTTAAAGCTGCTCTTCCAACTTATTTCTTCTTATGACTTGAAGCATGATAATTATTAAGCGTGCAATTTACTGAGAGAGAATCTAAGCGTATTCTCTGGTGAATATACGAGTATATACAGTCTGAGTCAGTTGTTCCTGCAGAGGATCAATTTCTCACGAGATGTTCTCTGACGCCAAAAATGGATGAAAAGCTAGACATCTTGCTTCATATTTGGCAAACAGATTAAGATCACTCAGATTTAACTGCTATGAATCTTTCGAATCAGAGAAATCTGATCACCCTCATCGTCTCAAGAGTTTTTTACATTGATACATATTTTGTATTGCCACGAGAGGGCCATCGCTTTCGAAGTCGAGGTGACAATATGCGAGATACAGAAGGTAGATATTTTCTTTACATTTTTATCACAAAATACAAACCATTTTACATTTAAGCCTTGTGTTAATATATTGAAAAATAACTTTGAGGCCCTTTTGTCCATAAGCTTTCAATTACTGATGTTTTTAAGTTCCATATTATTAACTAGGTTTCATGAAAGCCTCAATAACTCAGATTCTTTGGAACCTACAAGGTAGGTTTCGTAAAACCAAAATTATTGCACTTTATTGCGTGTAACGTTGTAACTAAAATGATCGCCCTAATTTTATACAGAGTACTACGAAACTCTTGCACCAAAGTTAATCGTATGCAAACTTCATTCTTTTACGGAACTAAGGCTTCACGATCACACACATAAAACAGGTAACTGCCGCGTGACAGTGTCTAAGGACGTTTTACGATTTTTACGGAAATACTCAGTGTAGTACATAAGAAAATAAAGAAGTAACAATTAAGATTTGCGGCACACGCACACACACACACGCACACACAGGCAAAAACTTCTTAAATTATTTATTCTCTAATATAAAAAACACATTTAACATCATGTCAAGAATATTCTTTAGTTCATTATGTTCTGAAGAACGCGTGGTTATCTGCAAACGACTGTAATACATAACTCCTTATCTTCATCGGTATAAAAATTTCATTTACTGAAGTGATGTTTCTCTTACACTATCTTTTTAATATACATGTTTAGGAATTATTGCTATGGCTAGAAAGAGGGTTCTCAAGTTCTCTCGAGCAGCTGTTCTCCCGTCATCCTGTTTTTATAAACTTAAACCGCTAAAATTATTTCAAAATATTCTACGTATTTATTGAAAAAAATATTGCCTTTCTTTTTAATACATTCAAAGCTGCCGACAAAATTCCTGGCTATTTCCTTACCCAGCCTCATAGGATATTTCAGCTAGAAATATTGTAAAATCTTTGTGCTGAGGCTAGAGGCCCTCTTAGCCGTGACCCCCTACTACCACCACCGCAATGCGGGGGGTTGCTGGGCAATCATTACGCCCCTGGCAACTGCACTAAACGTGACCATTAAGTATGCAAATTTAGGGTGTTAAAACTTAGAGCTATAGCATTTCAAAAGTCATTATTGTCTGCTGTAGTAGAAAACGGGGGTTCCAACATGTATAACAAACAGGCGTATCAATGAACTAAAGAATGTGTATTTAATCCTAAAACATCTATGAAAAACAAATTTCAAGGGCCCGAACTTCCTGTATTTCTCTGTGTTATTGAGTACTGAAATATATAGGTTATGGTGCATAGTAACCTGCTCAATCTTAATTTTTGTTAAAGTGATTGACTTGTATTTAATTAAAATACAGTAAAGATTTATGTATCAATAACTACCGTTTACCGTTGCAAAATACTGTTCATCACGTGTTTACCTAACTATATTAAGCAGAAGTCAATAGGTTCCTGGTAATATTAACTACAAGCAAACCACAAACAGCATATTCAAAAGGACTTACCCCAACTCCAAAAAGTAGGCCTACATCCATTGTCGTCCGGCTTACTCTGCTAGTGAATGTATATCAGCAGTCGAAAAGACAAATATCACAAGGAACAGTAAAAACTTCCTCTGCTAGTGAACGTATGTCAGCAGTCGAAAGGACATATCACAACGAACGGTAAAAACGACAAAGTGAGTAAAACATGAATTAAACGGAACGAAACCGAGTACGAAATTGTGAAATTCAAATGAAATGAGTACATTAAAATCGATTGAAAAAGTAAAACCAAAAAAGTTAAAAGCTGAAAATGACAAAACCACGGAACCTATTTACACTCTACCCATGCTACAGCATCCATACATGTTTCAGCCAATATTAAGTCTTCATCAGTGGAAGAGTTCACAAGAGTATGGTCCTCCGTAATCGACTAGATGTAATATAATATGCCAGAATGAAAAGACAGTATGTTAACTTCGTCGCATAAGCTATGAACACCTATACCCTATCACGCATTTCTTTTATAACGCCATACAAGAAATGCGCAATAGGGTATAGTTGGCGCTATACAAAGATGGCGCTATACAGGAAATGCGCGATAGGGTATAGGTGTTAATAGCTTATGCGATGAAGTTAACATACTGTCTTTTCATTCTGGCATATTATTTTACATCTAGTCGATTACGGAGGACCATGCACTTGTGAACTCTTCCACTGATGAAGGCTTAATATTGGCTGAAACATGTATGGATGCTGTAGCATGGGTAGAGTGTAAATAGATTCCGTGGTTTTGTCATTTTCAGCTTTTAACTTTGTTGATTTTACTTTTCAATCGATTTTAATGTACTCATTTCATTTGAATTTCATAATTTCGTACTCGGTTTCGTTCCGTTTCATTCATGTTTTACACACTTTGTCGTTTTTACCGTTCGTTGTGACATGTCCTTTCGACTGCTGACATACGTTCACTAGCAGAGGAAGTTTTTACTGTTCGTTATGATATTTGTCTTTTCGACTGCTGATATGCATTCACTAACAGAGGAAGCCGGACGACAATGGATGTAGGCCTACTTTTTGGAGTTGGGGTAAGTCGATTTGGGTATCACGTCAATTCGTCGCGTGCGTCAATTCGTCGCGTGCGTCAATTCGTCGCGCGTCAATTCGTCGCGCGTCAATTCGTCGACTACGACAATTCGTCGCGCGTCAATTCGTCGACCACGACGATTCGTCGCACGTCAATTCGTCGAGGACAAATTCGTCGACTACATCAATTCGTCGCGTTTACAAGATTTTGGTTACATACAAAACGAATGCAGGAAAACGTACGATTTCGAACGTCTTCCTCCCTGATCAAATTTATAAAGTTTCGACACGCAGACAAGATAGGAATATTACGTTTTTCTTTGGCACTAAAAATATTAGACGGTAAACGGTTTTTGGAACGGGGCAGGGCCCGGTTGGTCAGAGCCCTCCATATACAAAATTTTCGTAAAATCTACAGTTTTCAATTCAGAACCACCAAATTTGGTATACTATCTCGTGGTATTCTAACTTAGACTGTAGACGGTTTTGGGAAGCGGTTGGAGAGGGGGGTAGAGCCCCCTACAGAATTGCCTTAAAATATAGTTTCCAATTTAGAACTACCAAATTTGGTATATTATCTCATGGTACTCTAACTTAGACGGTAGACGGTTTTGGAACGGGTCAGAGGCCCGGTTGGTCAGAGTCCCCCATACACAAAATATTCGTAAGATCTACACTTCAAAATTGCCTTTATTCTTCAGTAAAAGAAAAACATTTCTATGTACATGACAGTGGAATTCTGCCAATAAATACAGTGGTATATACATCAGCTGGAAAGTTCCAGTGAAACGTAAAACAAAATACTGTTAAAATCATAAAATTATTTCGCCACGTAGGGCGAAGGAGAGGCAGACAATAAAGCACGAGCGATACAAATGAAAATGTTTACCTACAGCATTGTAGACAGGGAAAGACATTATTCTATACTTTGCACAAATTCCAATTAAGCATTACTACCATACTGAAGATTAAACATGCACAAGGTACTAATTCACATAAAAGACCATGGGTGAGAAGGAACTAACAGGTGCAACAGTATTTGGAGATATGACAGTAATGGTAGAAACAAATAAGCAGAAATACTAATCATATGTACAGAATTATGCAGTGACAAGAGAGAAATATGCTAAACGGACCCAGGAGAGCAACTTTACAAAAAAACAGAAATCGAACAGTAATGCAATGTACAAGTTTCGTATCATATGTTCAGAACAATACAGTGACAAGGAAAAAGGCCGTTAAACATACCCAGTTTTCAATTTAAAACCACCAAATCAGGTATCCAATCTCATAGTACTCTAACTTAGACGGTTGTCGGTTTTTGGAACGAGTCAAGGCCCGGGGAGTCAGAGCCCCCCCCCCCCATACATACAAAATTTTCGTAAAATCTAGTTTTCATTTCAGAACCATCAAATTTGGTATCATGAAACTCTAACTTAGACGCTAGACGGTTTTTGGAAGGGGTTGGAGCCCGCGGGGTTGGATCTCCCCCCTCATAAAAATTTCGTAAAATCTACAGTTTTCATCTTAGAAACACCAAATTTGGTATACTAACTTATGGTACTCTAACTTAGACGGCAGACCGTTTTTGGAACGGGTCAAGGCCCGGGGGTCAGAGCCTCCACATACAAAATTTTCTTAAAAACTACAGTTTTCAATTCAGAACCACCTAATCTGGTATACTATCTCATGGTACTGTAACTTAGACGCTAGACGGTTTTTGGAAGTGGTTGAAGCCCGGGGGTCAGACCCCCCCGAATAAAAACTTTTTCGTAAAAACTACAGTTTTCAATTGAGAACCACCAAATCTGGTATACTATCTCATGGTACTCTAACTTAGACGCTAGACGGGTTTTGGAAGGGGTTGGAGCCCGGGGGTCAAACCACCACATCGAATAAAAACTTTTCCGTAAAATCTACAGTTTTCAATTTAGAACCACCAAATTTGGTATACTATCTCATGGTACTCTAACTTAGACAGTAGACCGTTTTTGGAACGGGTCAAGGCCCGGGGGTCAGAGCCCCCCACATACAAAATTTTCTTAAAAACTACAGTTTTCAATTCAGAACCACCTAATCTGGTATACTATCTCATGGTACTCTAACTTAGACGCTAGACAGTTTTTGGAAAGGGTTGGAGCCCGGGGGGGGGGTCAGACACCCCCCGAATAATTTATTTTTGTAAAATCTACAGTTTTCAATTTAGAACCACCAAATTTGGTATACTATCTCATGGTACTCTAACTTAGACGACAGACAGTTTTTGGAACGGGTAAATGCCCGGCGGGGTCAGAGCCCCCACATACAAAATTCTTTTAAAAAACTACAGTTTTCAATTTAGAACCACCAAATCTGGTATACTATCTCATGGTACTCTACATTATACGCTAGACGGGTTTTGGAAGAGGTTGGAGCCCGGGGGTCAGACCTCCTCCGAATAAAAACTTTTTCGTAAAATCTATAGTTTTTAATTTAGAACCACTAAATTTGGTATACTATCTCATGGTACTCTAACTTAGACGACAGACCGTTTTTGGAACGGGTCAAGGCCTGGGGGTCAGAGCCCCTACATACAAAGTTTTCTTAAAAACTACAGTTTTCAATTCAGAACCACCAAATCTGGTATACTATCGCATGGTACTCTAACTTATACGCTAGACAGCTTTTTGAAGGGGTTGCAGCCCTGGAGGTAAGGGCCCTCATAAAAAAATTCGCAAAATCTACAGTTTTCAATTTAAAACCACCAAATTTGGTATACTATCTCATGATGTTCACAAAGTATTTATTCAAGGAATGTACATGAGACGAGCAAGAGAAAAACGTCTCAAAAAAAACAGTGACACATGAATGCACTATTTACAGATGACAGTAGATACCTATGTACAATATATACATGACATTCAGATGTAAACAAATCTTGAGGAGATCGTACACACTTGTTTGAGTAGATATGGCAAGAGTTCAGGTAGAGAAGCACAGAGTAGAATGTTATAATATAGTCTTATGAGCACTAACTGTACTGTGCAGCGAAGGTGGAGTCCCAGCAACCCCAAGGCCTCTGGGGACCATGGAGAGAAGAAGCTGGGTTCACTTGAAGACGCAACGGCACCGTTATGAAAACAAGATAAGTACATGTACATGAGACGAGCAAAAGTGGAATGACCCGGCAATTGCGACATAGAAATGGGATATGTACAGATGACTGTAGAAACAAAGAGACATTATAGTTGCATGACATTCAGATGGAAATAGATGCTCAGGAATCTCGTGGAGATAAGACATACCTTGATGAGCAGGTGTGACGAAGGTTCGGATAAAGAGTCACTGAGTTAACTGTTAAATAGTCATACAAGCACCACCAACTGTAAGATGCAGCGAAGTCGGTGTCCCAGCGAACCATGGAGCCGCTGGGGACCATGTAGAGAAGAAGCTGGGTTAACTTTGTCGAGCAACGGCGGTGTGGTACTCAAGGCGTAAACGAGATATTAGACATTCCCGAAAAAACTGAGCAACGCGGCACTTGCGTGAGGTACCATAGGAGGCACCTCCCGAGCACGACACTGTTGATGATAGACGTATATAACGTGTTTCACTAGCACAAAAATGTAAGTGCAGACTACAGGGAGTCTGATTGGAGGCACGAGGTTGAGCAACAGCGTTCGGTAAGCACTGAAGGAAAGATCAGTTGTACAGGATCGCTGCGCAATCGAAAAGGCAAGATTTAGCATTGGTAGCAGTATTGTGCAATATAGATAAACATGACTCACATCTGCCTCCCCGGCGCAGAAAGGGCAGAGTGGGGAGGAAAGAAGGGTCATCCGGTGCAAGATTGAGGGTACGGGAAGACGGTTATGTAAGAAGAACTAGTGGGTGTTGATCTCCGGTGGTGTAGATAGAGGAGAGATTGTGGCAGACCACACAGCAGAGAGAGTGGAAGACGGAATATCAGAGATAGGTGTAGGCGTAGAAGAGCGGGAGAGAGAGAGAAATCTGTAAAGAGCGGATGTGGAGAAAGAGAAAATCGGAAGATCTATGCCGTGAGCCGACAAGAAAAAGGGGAGGGGGAGAGACGCGGATAGAACGGGAACGAGACCGGCGGGGTAAGCAAGATCGGGAAAGAGAGAAATAAGGGATGAGAGTAAGGAGGTGTGAATCTGAAGAGCATGGGGTAGAGCACGAATAGCAGGAGGAAAGTCCGAGAAGGAGCGCCAGAGAAAATCAGAGGTGACAAGGTCTCGGACTGTGACTACTCCGGCGCGGAGCCAATTGGGGAAAGCAAAACATGGGAGGTGCGGAGGATGAATGACGGAGGAGAAAAATAGAGGTTCTGATAGAAGTTCGGAGGTAGTATCTGGTGGAGAGCGAGACAGAGGGAAAGAGCGAAGCAGGGTGATAGCCTCTCGATAGGCAGGATGTAAGTTGGAAAGGAGGGGGCAGTGATCCATTAAAAGATAGGAAAGAAAAGTAAGGTGGGGATTACGCGGGGAGACAGTGACGTCCCGGGTTGTTTCCACAGGCAGAACAGGTGAAGCAAGAAGGCGAAGAAACGCAGACACTCGTAATGCCTGATAGTATAACCGCCCGTCAAGCAGTCCAATACCGCCATTTTGAGGAGACAAGCTGAGAAGTGAAGCGTTAACCCAATGATGACCAGCCCACACGATACTGGTTTGGCACTGGGTGATTGCAAGAAGACGATAGACAGGTTGTTTGGACGCAAGCCAAGAGAACGTGCACATGGATATCAAATATGTTCTAGTGATCTGGGCACGCTGGTACAGAGAAGTGCAGAACTGTGCTTGTCTCCAGTTGGCAGCTGTGCGCAGCAGGCGGGGGTGCAGTGCATTCCACGTTGTCGTCGAGGCTGTAGGAGGTTTGCCTTGGTGCACTCCTAGAAAACGCTGTGAGGATGTGGACCATTTGGCTCCCCATGGAGGGTCGGTTCGACTAGCCCACGACCCGCAACACAAGCCAGTGCTTTTTGACTCGTTTAGCGTGGCACTAGAACAAGAGGCATACCGAGCGTAGAAGTGGCGTAGTTTGCAGAATTGTGCATCTTGTCGAACACAAAAAGTCACGTCATCAACATAGGCAACATAAGTGACAATATGATGGCGAGTGCTGGCGACTACTGGAGGCAGAGAAGCATTGAAGGATCTGTGAACGGAGCGGAGAAAAGGTTAGATTGCAAGAGCGAAGAGCTGTCCGAAAAAGGGGCAGCCTTGCCAGACGCCGCGACGGAAAGGAATTGGCGCTGTGAGGAGGGTGGGCAACCTGACGTGGAAAGTGGCGTCCTGATAGAGGGAGAGGAGAACAGAAACAAAAGGAGGTGGAAACCTGAAACTATAAAGTGTAGACGAGAGGTAAGCATGAGAAATATTGTCAAAAACGGATTGTTGATCGAGAGACAGCAGAGCAAGAGGTTCTGAGCGAGATCGAGCGAGATGGATTAGGTCACTGAGAAGTTGGACGTTATGCGATATGGAGCGCCCTGGGACAGTGTAGGTCTGGTTAGAGGACAGGATGTGGGGGAGGATTGGATTAATACGGCGCGAGAGTATTTTAGTATAAAGCTTGTAATCAAGATTCAGAAGTGAGATGGGACGCCAGTTCCCCAAGTCTAGGAGATCACCCTTCTTGGGGAAGAGGACTATATGGGCAATTGTGAAACTCCTCGGAAGGGTGGATAGGTGGAAAGCAGCGGAGAAAGCACTAAGCAGAAAAGGGAGGAGGGCTGGAAGGAAAGCTTTGTAAAAACAGAAAGGAAGTCCATCCGGGCCAGGTGCAGCCTTGGAATTTAGAGAAGAAAACGTCTCGGAAATCTCTGTTAGCGTGGGAGGCCGGAGGAGAGAATCAGAAAAACAAGAGGGGACTTGAGGTAAAGCAGAGTGTAGACCAGATAAGGCAGTGCTAGAAGGAGGAGGAGTCTCACAAAACTTCGTTGTAAAATAGCTGCGGGCAACAGAGCAATGAGTAACTGGGTCCTCGCCGGTAGAGAGGCGGAGATGGCGAATTGAAGCAGAGGCATGACGCTTAGATTTAAGATTGGAAAGAAACTCATAAGTGCAAGCATCGGGCGCGAGATGCTGTAATCTCAGCCGCCGAATGACCTGTTGCGCAAGTGGCACTAGGAGAGAATTCAGTTCAGCCTTATACACAGCAAAAAGAGGGTCAGCCATATTTACAAGAGAAAGCATCGTACGGATGTGATCCAAACGCATCCTCTGTAGCGTCGTGATCGTAAAAGCCTGATTTCGCACATGAAGCCAGAGGCGATGTTTTACCTCCAGCCAGAAAGTCAGGGCACACGGCGCAGACTGCAGTTGCGTGCGCCATTCGGAGAGGAAATGGCGGACTGAAGAGCAAAAACCGGCGTCATCCAAAAGAGCGGCATCAAATGTCCACGGCCGGGTTGTCCTGGGCTGTGCATGAGTGTGGAACACTGTGAGAGTGATGGCACAATGTTCGGACGACGCAGTGGGCTGGCAACAGGATGCAGAGATCGCTGGAAGAAGTATTGACGTGGTATAAAATCTGTCAAGTCTAGCCGTGGCCGCGTTTATTGCACCAGCTGCACGCCAGGTATATGGGAGGGTGTAGTCGGATATAAGTGTTGATGGACATCTATCAGTGAGAAATCAAAAACGAAGGACTGTAGCTGCTGTACAAGGTCTGCACGATGTTCGCGTGAAGGCGGGGAACGATCAAGTTCAGGGTGTAGAGTACAATTAAAGTCGCCACCAACGAGAACTCGGTCGGTGGCAGGTATACCAAAGAGAGCACCGCGAAAGCACAGAAAAAGCTCCGACACATAAGTGGAGGTGTTTGGCACGTAGATGTTAAAGATATGAAACCTCTCCGTTTGAATAGTGAACGTGACTTGTTGTAAGAGATCACGACAGAGATTTTTTACAGAGAAGAGAGTCATCGTAGAGCGAAAAGTCGAGCGTACCCCGACGGCAATGCCACCATATGATGAACAGCTGAATGCGTGGTGGAAAGTAAAATTCCATGATCGCCAACGGGTAAACAAAGTGGTAGGATGACAGTTCGTCTCTTGAAAAGTAGCACGTCCGCACCCAGTGGGGAAAGGTCCTCATAGGCTAAGGCGTTCGCAAGTGGTGTCGCAAAACCGCGACAATTAAGTGACATGACCTTGAACTTTTAGGTCCGTCGGCGGATGTAAGATGTGTTGACTTGCAGTGGCGAGAACATATAGGCGCTGAATAAAACCCAGACTCCACGGAATGTCATCGACGTTCCGCCGAAGAGTGTGCATAAGAGAATCGAGTTGACTAAGAACCCGAGGTAGGGCTGCTTCATACTTTAGTAAAAAAGCACGGGCAGTGGCCGTGCTGGTGGGACTCACTAAATATTCAAGAAGATCTACGTAAGGCAGCTGCTCAGCGGGAAAAGCATTCTCTTGAAGGAGATTAGTGAAGTCCTCTGACGAGGGAGAAACATTCTCCGTCTCTGGTTCAGTTCAGGCTTGTACTTGAGAAGACGAAATGCCACGTCGAGAGAAGATTGCGCGAGTAACCGGGCGATTAGACCGCCTTGTGAACAAGTGCGGGGATGAGGACGTCTTAGACTTCTTCAACTTCTTCCGTGAGGAGACACTGCGTTTGCCAAAAATCGTGGAGGAACCAGCTGGTATAGAAGTTTCTGTGCTGGAAAGGGTATCGGCTGCTGGATCTGCAGTGCCAACGGTAAACACCGACGACAGACCAGCAGGCAAATCTGTAGGAGCAGAAAGTATACGCTGCGGGGGTGCCGTAGGAAGCGTGGGGAACTTCCGATCTGTAACTGAAAGTGAGTCGGCCAAAGACGTTTGTCGACCAACGTCTGTAGGCCGACGTCGGGAAGATCTGGGTCCTGCAACCTTCCACTCGTGTGGAGACGTTGACACGGCAGTAACAGGAGGGACAGAAGGTGCCACAGCACTTGGCACGGTTATGGAAACAGCACGAGTACAATTGGCTCGCACATGACTCTCACTTTGACAAAGGGTGCAATGCTGAGAAGTGATGATCTCGATACGACGTCGCTGTTGTCCACAGCGCACGTGAAGGATAGTTGGACAGGCCTGAAGATGAGTATCGGACGGAAAGAGCACACGAGCGGTGCTATGGAAGCCTCGAATGGCTTTGTCTTCGGGGTCTCTGGGTGCCGCCGAGAGGATTGTTATGGGGCCAACCACTCGGCCGAACTTACTGAGTAACGTGCACAGAATAGTATCAGAAACTTCTGGCGGGACAGGGTAGAAAGTCACCTGCACGGGGCGGTGTGCGACTGCTTGTGGTAGTAGATGTACATCATTAATGGTCAGTCCTGCTGTCAAGACAAGGTCTGCATGTTCCTTTTTCTTGAAGTAAACCAGCACTGATCGTGGTTTTCGGGCAACATAATCTATTGCATCCGCCGGTAAGATGGATTTAAGAGCTCTGCTATAGAGCTGAAGCTTTGCATCCGGCAGCGCATCAAAACATCAGCCGAGTTCCATCGTTGATTGTAGTTAACGGCCGGCTGGTGAGTCTTCGGGAATATCTATCGTGGCTGTGGATCCCACGACATGAAGATACGAATCGGGAATGAGAGTATCAGACGATAAGAGTGACGTAGAGCCACTAGACATGGCAGTCGCATATGATGGAGGAACAGTACTTTTACGAGATGTAGAGAGCGAAACTCCAGCTGTTATAGGCGAATCTGGTAATTGAGATGAAGTGGTGGCCGTAGAAGCGACGGCACCCGTCACCTCCATAGCATCCGCGACAGGGACAGAGAGTAGACCTGTAACGGCTGTACTCTCTATGGGAAGGCAGGCCGTAGGGGCAGGCAAGAAGGAGGAACTCATGACGTCAGTAAGGCAGTAAGAGTTCTCTGCGACCAACGAAGCTGTGTCAGCAGCTGGGTTGGAAGAAGAGGAGAAAGATGGCTTCTCTTCCAAGATAAGGGCGTGAGCTTCACCCTTATCTAATGCCGCCATGTCAACGGCGAGGCTTACCGAAGAACAAGACCAACTCGTTCGAAAAATATAACTAACGATAAAGAATAAAGTAATTCACTCACCACCTCGTGAGACAAACGAAACGTAAGCACTGATCTTCAACTTGAAGATGAACTCGAAAAGAAAAAGTACACCACTCGATTAACTACTCGAAAGCATGTAAAAGACAGAGCTCAAAAAACACACATCACATCACAATCTCATGGTATTCTAACATAGACGACATACTATTTTTGGAACGGGTAAAGGCCCGGGGGATCAGAGACCCCACATACAAAATTCTCTTAAAAACTACAGTTTTCAATTCAGAACCACCAAATCTGGTATACTATCTCATGGTACTCTAACTTAGACGCTAGACGGTTTTTGGAAGTGGTTGGAGCCCTCCCATAAAAAATGCCGCGTAAAATCTACAGTTTTCAATTTAGGAGCACCAAATTTGGTATACTATCTCAATGTACTCTAACTTAGACGGCAGACCGTTTTTGGAACAGGTCAAGGCCCGGGGGTCTGAGCCCCCCCCACCCCTTAATTTTTTTTGTAAAATCTACAGTTTTCAATTAAGAACCATTAAGTATAATATCATGAAACTCAAACTTAGACGCTAGACGGTTTTTGGAAGGGGTTGGAGCCCGGGGGTAAGAGCCCCCCGCATAAAAATGCCGTGTAAAATCTACAGTTTTCAATTTAGAACCACTAAATTTGGCATACTCTCTCATGGTACTCTAACTTAGACGGTAGACGGTTTTTGGAATGGGTCGGGCACGGGGTCAGAGCCCCCTCCCATAATTTTTTTTCGTAAAAACTAAAGTTTTCAATTTAGAGCTACCAAATTTGGTATACAATATCATGGTACTCTAAATTAAACGGTAGACGGTTTTCAGAACAGGTCGGGGCAAGGGTGGTTACCCCCCCCTACACACAAACTTTCGTAAAATCTATAGTTTTCAATTTAGAACCACCAAATTTGGTATACTATCTCATGGTACTCTAACTTAGACGGTAGACCGTTTTTGGAACAGGTCAAGGCCCGGGGTCTGAGCCACCCCCCCCCCCTTAATTTTTTTTGTAAAATCTACAGTTTGCAATTAAGAACCATTAGGTATGGTATCATGAAATTCAAACTTAGACGCTAAACGGTTTTTGGAAGGGGTTGGAGCCCGGAGGTAAGAGCCCCATCCCCCATAAAAATGCCGCGTAAAATCTACAGTTTTCAATTTAGAACCACCAAATTTGGTATACTATCTCATGGTATTCTAACTTAGACGGTAGATGGTTTTTTGGAAAGGGTCGGAGCCCGGGGTTCAGAGCCACCCACCCCCCACCCCATAAAGAATTTCTTGAAATCTATAGTTTTCAATTTAGAACCACCAAATTTAGTATACCATATCATGGTACTCTAACTTAGACGGTAGACGATTTTCGGAACTGGTCGGGGCCCTGGGGTTAGATCCCCCATGCAAAACTTTCGTAAAATCTACTGTTTTCAATTTGGTATACTATCTCATGGTACTCTAACTTAGATGGTAGACGGTTTTGGGAACGGGTCAGGCAAGGGGTCAGAGCCCTCCCCATAAAAAAATTTCGTAAAATCTACAGTTTTCAATTTAAAACCACCAAATTTGGTATATTATGTCATGGTATTCTAACTGAAAATGCAGACGGCTTTTGGAAACGGTTGGAGCCAGGGGTTCAGAGTCCCCCCCCCATGCCAATTTTTGTAAAACCTACAGTTTCGAATTTAGAACGACCAAATTTAGTACACTACTTCATTGTATTGTAACTTAGACCGCAGACGGAAAGGGTCGGTGCCCGGTGTGAAGGGGGCCCATTCAAAATTTTCGTAAAAATTACAATTTTTACTCTTAAGAACTGCATCCCAATACAGCACTCCATTACCACACCTACGGTCTAGGTTAGAGGCCGTAGATAACAATAAAGTGAAAAAATATCCGGTTCATGGTGTATTAAAAACACAAATTAATAAACGTTTGCTTTCACCACCAACGGTTGCCTTATCAGGCAGAAATACAATGTAATGTAAATACTGTAAATTCTTTTTTGCTTTGTATAATTAAATTAACTAAATCAAAAAATTTAAAATACGTTTCCTGGAAATTTACGGAAATAGCTTTTTCACTCATTAACTTTCACCCGCTGAACTTGGCGATTTTAGAAATAGTAATATTTACCTGGGAAATACCGGGTACCCCTGCTAGTAAGAACTAAAGATAATGTTTCACTTTTAGTCAGGTACAAAACAATAATTAGAAAGCCCTAGGACTGGGTCTGCTTAGCAATTTTCAGTCTGCCTTGCTAATTTTCATAAGGTTTTAATAGAAGTCCAAGATTTTAGCAATGCGCTTTTCTGAGGTTGGAACTATTAAGCAGACCATAGGCCTAGTGATTTTTGATAGTTTTCAGTCCTCCGAGCTGATATTTATGTAGTTTTCATAGAAAATAAAATGAATTCTGTTTAAATGTTACTCGAGCACAAAGCATTAATAGATACGCCCGAGACCTAGGGATATGCATTTATAGTAATTTTTATAATGCTGTGATCATATGAGGTTTGCATGACAAATCAATTTAAGAGTGTTACGCTTATCAAAAATTGTTTAAAAGGCCTATGCCTAGCGGCCAATAATTAGTATTTGGTGCCTAAGTGAAAGCGCAACATTATTAACTTGATTTGTTATGCAAACCTTATAAATACGACCACAGCGATTAAAAGTTACTAAAGAGTCCTTGTAAGTAATATTTTTTGACCGAGTGCAAGTACAATTTACGAAATGTCAACAAGTCAAAATATCTAAAGTAACAATGAAATCTGGAATATTTCTTTTTTCTTTCTTTTTATTTCAGTTTTGACACTTGTATTAAGTTTTAAAAACATATATTTCTCTTATCGTTTACCTTCATTGTGCTTTCAACAGAATTTCTTACCATGTTTTGGGTATTTTGTTTTGTGTGGTTGCAGTTTTTTTAATGTTTTGGGCATTTCATTTTGTGTGGTTACTTGTTTTTATGTTTTGGGCATTTTACTTTGTATGGGTGTTTTTGTTATGTTTTTGTTATTTTCTTTTCTGTGGTGGTTGTAATGTCGACAGGATGAAAAGGGGAAACTGTGGACAGTCACGATGCCTACTTGCTTATAATTTTTTTTTCAAATACAGCACATGATTTTGTATTGAGTTATACCACTTACTCATTAAGCGACTACAGGTTTCTTTAAATATGAACGTTTTCTTAGAGCCTTTTGTTTCCTCTACCTAGCTTTTTCGGCTCCGCAATTTCTTTTTTTGGTTTTAGAATATTTTCCTTATTATTAATCTATTTTCTCATGCAAACTCTTTATGTAAGGTATGTTTATTCTATCGAAGTATTTTGCAATTATACGTGAAGCCCTGTTGCTGAAGTAAAAAAATATTTCCAACTAAAACAACGCAGTTCAGATATTTTCCCGCTGTTAACTCAAAGAATGAAAACAAAAACAACAAATCTGTGCAAAGGTTGAGGCATGAGACAGTACTTACTGGTAACCAGACAAATTTTTAAGGAAGAATGAGCTTAAGAATTTTTTACTGCAACAAAAAAGAGCATCCGCACTGTATCCCTCCCCATCCCTTAGTGCTGGCCTTTGGACGTCTTGAAAGAGAAGTCTTAAGGACACATCTGTATCGTAATTGCCTGAGCATTCGCGACAATCTTCTGGTGTCGTAGTAGAAAAACACACTTCCTACTTCGCCTAAATTGCTTGGATGTAATGCCAACGAACAAAGTTTTGCTCTCGCATTGGATTTTTGTTGCTTTTGATGGAATACCTTTCCCCTGGGGTTCACCGCTTTCACTATAGTCTTCAGGACAGACGGCAATACACCCCAACGTAAAACACTAATTTCACGGCAATTAACTGCAATTAGCGAAAGAGAGGGGCGGTACAGGAAATAAGTCGAACGAGACAGATCTGAACTTAGAAAGTCGGGGGAAGGTGTTGCATGAAAAACTGTGTTTGGCTTACAGATCATTTGACACGTAGGGACGTAGGTTTCGTTTAATATGTTACGGGGTAAACAAATTGTCTTTTCAGTATAACAATTTTCTTTCATACGCATGGTGCAACACAGAAAAAATTTGAATTTATTTTTGAGAATTAGCATGACGCCTACCGGCCCAGAGTACAGCTACCCAGTCCGCGCCTGCTGCAGCCTCCGGAACCTGGCTCCCCAGTTCTTCGCATCTGTTGATCCCCCGCCTGGAGCTTCCCAGCTGTAAAATACATGTACCTCTGCGTTTTGGAAAAACAAAAGATAAGATGCCGATCCTTAAACTTAACCACTTCTTGTGACCGCAGGTACGAAAATCTTGAACTTCGCTTAAACCCTAACTGGAGGAACTAGCTTCACGTGATTGTCTGTATTATGAGTGTTTTATTGAATGGTTGCTCATTAGTTCGTAGTTGACTGGAGAACACAGAACGTGCTTGTTGAAACCTTTGTTGTGCATTGTCAAGTGATAATAGTGGAAATATATCATTCTAAATATTTTGGAAAGAGAAAGTGCATTGTTTTCCGAAGGCACTATGCAGATGAAGAATGCAACCTAAATAGTTAACTCACAAAAAGAAAATGATTTGCAGAAGTGGAAAGGGTATTTATTTTGCCATAACAGAGTGCGAGGTGATTTACGGTATTGTCACTGCATTGAAAGAAATTACGGAAATTGTACTGGCTTTGCTAGTACTATTCTTATTGAAGATGAACACAGGATGCGCAATGAGAAACCACATAATTATGCTGCAAGACCGGAGAAAAGTGATGTTGCTGTTGCAAGAGCGCAAATAAAAGAACGAGCGAGAAATACGGACGAAGCTCCTGCACACATTTCTCAAACCGTGACAACGTCAATGGCTACAGTAAATGCAGCTTACATGCCTAATATGGATGCACTAAGGCAAGTTGTAAAACGAATACGAAGAGAAGACCTGCCTGCGGAGCCTACGACTTCAGAACGGATCGATGCCCTAATAAATTTACAGGAGGAGATGGTGCAAAATTTATTGGCAGAGATAGCGCATTTGGACATCAAAAAATTATTTTATTTTTAACACAGAATAATTTACGAAAGCTTAAAGAAGCACCCCTCTGGATTATGGATGGGACATTTGAAACTTGTCCAACCCTTTTTAGGCAATTATGTTCCATTCATGCTATGGTTGAAACGAATCCAGAGATGCACAGACTTGTCCCACTAGTTTATGGGTTACTTTCCAGCAAGTATAAGGAATATAATACTATTATACAGTATTTTTGTAGGATTTACAAAACTATGCTTCAGACTATGATATTCAGCTTGCACCACAATATACGCATAATAATAGATTTTGAAATAGATACCGTTATAATGCTGCTAAAAAGGAATTTGGAAGCAGCACACACAAATGTTGTTGGTTTCATCTCGGAAAAAAATGTGCTGAGAAATATCCATCCTCTGGCATAGCCTTGGAATATAGGGAAAACAGTGAGTTTGCTCTCAAAGTCAGACATTTGCAAGCACTCGCATTTTTTTCATCTGATGAAATTCCAGCTGCTTTTGAAGAAGTGAAATCAATTTTACTAGAATATGCAGATTCTGTAGTTCAGTGGTTTGAGGAAAATTATGTTCTTGGAAAATTTCGTGGAAGCAGAAGAAACAATCCGAGCAGAAACCCTCCGCTGTTCCCGCCAACAATTTGGTCAGTAAGTGAAAACAATTTATTTGGCTTTCCCAGAACACAAAACGAACTTGAAAGATTAGACAGACGCTGGAATACAATTCTGGGAAAGAAAAAACTGTGACTGTACGAAATAATCAGTGAAATTACGAAAGAGCAGAGAACAACTATGGCTAAAATCGAAAGAGTGATAGCACAGATTCCAACAAATCCACCCAGAAGAGAAACGCTGGCAAGATAAAAAGGAATTCGAACTTCTTTGGTGCACAGAGACAATGTTAACATGCTGGACTTTTTAAGAGGAATTTCATATAATTCTACCCTTTACTAAAATGTGCTGGTATTTCTCACTAATTGAATTATACCTTTTACTAACTTGTATTTGAATTTTTCAAGAATGTAATTCCGCCGAAGATGCAAGAATGTAAAACACAACGCAAAATTAAAAAAGACAAAATTTTTAAAATAGCATGTCAAAAACATAAAATGTGAAAAAGTAATCCAAAATATGAAACAAATAAAAATTAAAAATGCAATCACAAGTCACAAGCATTACAAAAATGCGAAACGCTATGTAACAAGTACAACACAAAATAAAACAAATGCCAAAAAAAAAAAAATGCATACGCTTTGTAAAATGTACAAAATAAAATAAATGCCATATTCATAAGGATTTCATGACGTGTCAAGTTAAAAATGAGCTTTTACTTAGACTTCAAATAATAATTACTAGCCTCTACACCTTTTTAAGTCTTTAATAAGTGCAACATCATTAACCTGACTTGTCATCAAACATTATCAATATGACCATAGCATACAATCACTTAAAAGACTTGTTAATGGATGAATTGAGGAATCACCAAGTTCAGCGGGTGTAATTCAATGGCTGTTTATAGTTTTGTACTCGAGTAAATGCGCAACACAATAAACTTGACTTTCTCTAAAATTTTTATGTATATGAGCATAGTTGATTGAAAACTGATAAAAAGGCTTAAGGCCTGTTTATTAATTTTTGTGCCTCAGTCAAAACGCAGTACCATAACCTTGGCATGTTATCGAAACCTTATAAATACGTCGGACTAAAAATTCCTAAAAAAAGTTTACGCCTAAGGTCTTGTAACTAAAGTTTTGTGACAGGGTAAAACTGCAACATTAATAACTTGACATGTTATGTTAACGTTGTGAATATGAGCACGGCGGATTAAAGATTTCAACAAATAGCCTTTGGGATGACCACAGCATACAATCACTTATTGTTGTAGCGGAGTAAAAACGTAACATTATCTTTATTTTCTATATAAACCAAACTACGTGCTGAAATGGCCCAACTATATATACGTATAATTCAACCATATACCAAAGCGCTGACAAGGTGAAAACAAAAGTGCAATTTTTTACGGTCCCCTAACATTTTATGGCCAGCCTACATGGAAATGGACACGTTGATATCAAAAACATACTTTTTGTACGGTCCACAACAAATAGCAATGGACACGTCGCAATCTTTTTTTTTTTTTTGGGGGGGGGGGTTAACAACCACCGTGATCAATTCAGTGGGCTATAAGCAGTCGGACGTTCCCAATTTTGGGCCACTGGTTCCTGGGAAGGGGGACAGCCAGTGCCAGAAGTCAAGCACAACGTCCATGATTCACCGGGATTTGAACCAGGATCCTTCTCGACAAGTGGTCAGAAGCCAGCGCCTAGATCACTCCGCCGTCGTAGCGGCACACGTTGAAATATATTTTTCATACGGACCCAAACGCTCTTATGGACATACTAGATTGAACTGGACGCAAATAAATCATTATTATAATTTGTACTAGCAGGGATACCAGTTATTTTCCAGGAACATATTACTATTTGTGGAATCACCAAGTTCAGCGGGTGAAAGTTAATGAATGAAAACGATATTCCTGCAATTTTCCAGTAAACTTATTTTAAATTTTTTGATTTAGTTAATTTAATTTTGCGAAACAAAAAAAGAAGGAAAAAGGAATGGGAATACTTACCTTCTAGGAGACATCTGTAGAACTGCCGTACATCTGGCGTGTGCTTCTCTGAATCCCGCGACACAGAAATGCAATGAACCTATGTGATGTCGCATGCGTACGACTTCACATTGGCATTGATCATCATTTTCTTACCGTTTTGAATTTTGAATATCTGGAACTTTCTATTTACATTACATTATATTTCTTTCTGATAAGCCGCTCGTTGGTAGTGAAAGCAAAACTATATAGATTTGTGTTTTTAATACACCATTAAACGCATATTTTTGCACTTTATTGTTATCTACAGTCCCTAACTTAGACCGTAGGTTGGTTAGTTGGTTGGTTGATGGTTTATGGTGCAAGCCCTCAAAGGGCCAAAGAGCGCCTTAGAACGTAGATAGGGAATTCTTAAGAGTAAAAAACGGAACTTTTTACGAAAATTTTGCATGGGGCTACCTTGAACCGGGCCCCGACCCCTTCCAAAAACCGTCTACCGTCTAAGTTAGATAACCATAAGTAGTATACCAAATCTGGTTGTCCTAAATTGAAAACTGTAGATTTTACGAAATTTTTATGAGGAGGGGAGGGGCTCTCACCCCCCGGGTTCCAACCCCTTCCAAAAACCATCTAGCGCCTAAGTTAGAGTTTCATGATAACAAATATGGTGGTTCTGAATTGAAAACTGTAGTTTTTAAGAAAATGTTGTATGTCTGTGTGTGTGCGGGGCGAGGGGGGATGGCTCCGACCCCCAGGGCCTTGACCCGTCCCAAAAACCGTCGACCGTCTAAGTTAAAGTACCATGAGATAGTATACCAAATTTGGTGGTTCTAAATTGAAAACTAGATTTTGCGATTTTTTTATAAAAGGGGTCCTTACCCTATTCACAAAAAAATCTGCAACCCTTTCCAAAATCCTCTAGCGTCTAAGTTAGATTACCATGAGATAGTATACCAGATCTGGTGGTTCTGAATTGAAAACTGTAGTTTTTCAGAAAATTTTGTATGTAAGGGGCTCTGACCCCCGGGCCTTGACACGTTCCAAAAGTGATCTACCGTCGAAGTTAGAATACCATGAGATAGTATACCAAATCTGGTAGTTCTAAATTGAAAACTGTAGATTTTACGAAATTTTATGGGAGGCGGGGGCTCCAACCCCTTCCAAAAACCGTCTAACGTCTAAGTTAGAGTTTCATGATATCATATTTGATGGTTCTGAATTGAAAACTGTAGATTTTACGAAAAAATTATGGGGAGGGGTCTCTGACCCCTGGTCTTGACCCGATCCAAAAACGGTCTACCGTCTAAGTTAGAGTACCATGAGATAGTATACCAAATTTGGTGGCTATAAATTGAAAACTGTAGACTTTACGAATTTTTTTATGAGGGGAGCTCTGACCCCCGGGCCTTGACCCGTTCCGAAAACGGTCTACAGTCTAAGTTAGAGTACCATGAGATTGTATACCAAATTTGGTGGCTCTAAATTAAAAACTGTAGATTTTACGAAATTTTTATGAGGGGGACACCGACCCCTAGGGCTCCAACCCCTTCCAAAAACCGTCTAGCGTCTAAGTTAGAGTTTCATGATACCAAATTTGATGGTTCTGAAATAAAAATTAAATTTTACGAAAAATTTGTATGTATGTGACGGGGGAATTCTCTAACCCCCGGACCTTGACCCGTTCCAAAGACCGTCGACCGTCTAAGTTAGAGTACCATGAGATAGTATACGAAATTTTGTTGTTCTAAATTAAAAACTAGATGTTGCGATTTTTTTATGAAGGGGCCCTTCCCCCCCTCCTGGCTGCAACTCCTTGCAAAAACGGTCTACCGTCTAAGTTAGAGTACCATGAGATAGTATACCAAATTTGGTGATGATTCTAATTTGGAAACTGTAGATTTTACGAATTTTTTTATTAGGGTGGGGGGGCTCTGACATATGGGCTCCAACCCCTTCCAAAAACCGTCTAGCGTCTAAGTTAAAGTTTCATGGTACCAAATTTGATGGTTCTGAAATACAAACTAGATTTTACGAAAATTTTGTATGTATGTGAAGGGGGAAGGCTCTGAACCCCCGGGCCTTGACCCGTTCCAAAGACCGTCGACCGTCTAAGTTAGAGTACCATGAGATAGTATACGAAATTTGGTGGTTCTAAATTAAAAACTAGATGTTGCGATTATTTTATGAAGGGGCCCTTGCCACCACCCACCCCCCGGCTGCAACCTCTTGCAAAAACGGTCTACCGTCTAAGTTAGAGTACCGTGAGATAGTATACCAAATTTAGTGATGATTCTAAATTGGAAACTGTAGATTTTACGAATTTTTTTTATTGAAAGGGGATCTGACCCCTGGGCTCCAACCCCTTGCAAAAACAATCTACCGTCTAAGTTAGAGTACCATGAGATAGTATACCAAATTTGGTGATGATTCTAAGTTGGAAACTGCAGATTTTACGAATTTTTCTTATTAGGGGCGGGGGCTCTGACCCCTGGGCTCCAACCCCTTCCAAAAACCGTCTAGCGTCTAAGTTAGAGTTTCATGATACCAAATTTGATGGTTCTGAAATAAAAACTAGATTTTACGAAAATTTTGTATGTATGTGAAGGGGGAAGGCTCTGACCCCCCGGGCCTTGACCCGTTCCAAAGACCGTCAACCGTCTAAGTTAGAGTACCATGAGATAGTATACGTAATTTATTGGTTCTGAACTGAAAACTAGATTTTGCGATTTTTTTATGAAGGGGCCCCTTACCCCCCCCTCCCCCGGGCTGCAACCCCTGGCAAAAACGGTCTACCGTCTAAGTTAGAGTACCATGAGATAGTATACAAATTTGGTGATGATTCTAAATTGGAAACTGTAGATTTTACGAATTTTTTTTATTGGGAGGTCTCCGCCCCCCGGGCCTTTACCCGTTCCAAAAACAGTATGTCGTCTATGTTAGAGTACCATGAGATAGTATACCAAATTTGGTGATGATTTTAAATTGGAAACTGTAGATTTTACGAATTTTTTTTATTGGGTAGGTCTCTGACCCCCGGGCCTTTACCCGTTCCAAAAACGGTATGTCGTCTATGTTAGAGTACCATGAGATAGTATACCAAATTTGGTGGTTCTAAATTTAAAACTCTAGATTTTGCGATTTTTTTTATGAGGGCCCTTACCCCCGGGATCCACCCCTTTCAAAAAACCGTCTAGCGTATAAGTTAGAGTACCGTGCGATAGTATACCAGATTTGGTGGTTCTGAATTGAAAAGTGTAGTTTTTAAGAAAATTTTGTATGTGGGGGCTCTGACCCCCGGGCCTTTACCCGTTCCAAAAACGGTCTACTGTCTAAGTTAGAGTACCATGAGATAGTATACCAAATTTGGTGGTTCTAAATCGAAAACTGTAGATTTTACGAAAACGTTTTTATTCGGGGGGTGGTCAGACCCCCGAACTCCAACCCCTTCCAAAATCCGTCTAGCGTCTAAGTTAGAGTACCATGAGATAGTATTCCAGATTTGGTGGTTCTGAATTGAAAACTGTAGTTTTTAAGAAAATTTTGTATGTGGGGTGCTCTGACCCCCGGGCCTTTACCCGTTCCAAAAACGGTGTGTCGTCTAAGTTAGAGTACTATGAGATAGTATACCAAATTTGGTGGTTCTAAATTGAAAACTGTAGATTTTACGAAAACGTTTTTATTCGGGAGGTGGTCTGACCCCCGGGCTGCAACCCCTTCAAAAAATCGTCTAGCGTCTAAGTTAGAGTACGATGCTATAGTATACCAGATTTGGTGGTTCTGAATTGAAAACTGTAGTTTTTAAGAAAATTTTGTATGTGGGAGCTCTGACCCTCCGGGCCATGACCCGTTCCAAAAACGGTCTACTGTGTAAGTTAGAGTACCATGAGATAGTATACAAAATTTGGTAGTTCTAAATTGAAAACTGTACATTTTACAAAAAAAAATATTCGGGGGGGGTCTGACCCCGGGCTCCAACCCCTTCCAAAAACCGTCTAGCGTCTAAGTTAGAGTACCATGAGATAGTATACCAGATTAGGTGGTTCTAAGATGAAAACTGTAGATTTTACGAATTTTTTTATGAGGGGGGGGGGGCTCTGACCCCGCGGGCTCCAAACCCTTCCAAAAACCGTCTAGCGTCTAAGTTAGAGTACCATGAGATAGTATACCAAATTTGGTGGTTCTAAATTGAAAACTGTAGATTTTACGAAAAAGTGTTTATTCAGGGAGGGGGGCTCTGACCTCCCCGGGTGCCAACCCCTTCCAAAAACCGTCTAGCATCTAAGTTAGAGTACCATGAGATAGTATACCAGATTAGGTGGTTCTGAATTGAAAACTGTAGTTTTTAAGAAAATTTTGTATGTGGGGGCTCTGACCCCCGGGCCTTGACCCGTTCCAAAAACGGTCTGCCGTGTAAGTTAGAGTACCATAAGATAGTGTACCAAATTTGGTGGTTTTAAGATGAAAACTGTAGATTTTACGGAATTTTTTGAGAGGGGGGAGCTCTGACCCCGCGGGCTCCAACCCCTTCCAAAAACCGTCTAGCGTCTAAGTTAGAGTTTCATGATACCAAAATTGATGGTTCTGAAATGAAAACTAGATTTTACGAAAATTTTGTTTGTATGGGGTGGGGGCTCTGACTCCCCTTTCCTTGACCCGTTCCAAAAGCCGACAACCGTCTAAGTTAGAGTACTATGAGATAGGATACCTGATTTGGTGGTTCTGAATTGAAAACTGTAGATGCTCTACCATCGGGCCTTCCTCCACGGGGTCCTGTCCCACAATTGTTGACAGAGGACTTTCCTCATCTGGTACCGACTGCTCCGCCCACGTTCCTTGCTGCTCCAGCTGACGTGACTGCTGACCTTCATCCTCCTTCGGATGAAGACACTCCAAGTACAGTTACTGACATGGACTGCCCTACTGCTAGTGACTCTTCTGGCAATCACTCTGACCCTACAACTACCAGCAAGCCTGCTCGACGGGAGTCCTGGAGTGCCCCGAAGACTCCGCTCCCTCCTCGCACCGGTGCTGCAAGAGGTCGTTCAGTTGACTCATCTTCCCGCTCCTCCTCTCAACGTCGTACTTCGCCACGAACAAGTCGACATCCTGCTGTGATTCCAGGTTGTAAGACTCCACCCCCAGTGCTTTCCCTAGATTCTTTTCTCCGTTAACTAGCTGAAGCGAAGGCGGATATACCAATAGGTCCGCTTTCTCTTCATAAAATATATGAAGTATTATGCTCTCATAAACATCCTAGATTCTTTAATCAGTTTGTTGCACGTCATATGCTTGATCTTCCTACTGTTCTAACCCAAGTTTCTAGTGTGATATCTGTGTTTCGAAATCTTGTGCTTTCCTATCCCGATCTCAAATTTAGTGTTGACAGAATGAAGAAGCAAGCGAAGAAAATAACAGATTCCAGCGCACGTGCGTGTCGACCTGGGAAGGATCTACCGATTCAAGGTGGTCACACTTAACTGCAGAGGGTTCTCTGCTTCTCCTAGAAATGCTCTAGTGTATGAGGACTTGGCGCCTCTACACGCAGATCTTCTCTTGCTCCAAGAGACCAATTCCTATGCTACCACTTTGTTCTCTCGTTGGCGGGCTTGGCCCTACGATTTTCACCATGCTTATCGAGTTGAACGGAATGGTGGCCTTGCACTTTGGATACATCACCGCCTACTCCCTCTGATTTCGACGCCAGTGATTCGAGCCTTACATGTGTGACAACCTCCAGGTCGTTGTCTTTTGCATTGAAAACGTGACCTATCATGTTTTTAACATATATGTCCCCTGTGATGAACGTCTGTTACCTGATCTTTTCTCCACACTCCGTACAGAGCTATCATGCATCCCACCGTCTGAATATATTATCATCGGCGGAGATTTCAATTGTACGTTGTTGCCGGCCCTTGACCGCAATTCAACCGTTGGGGAATACCGCAGACAACGTGTATTACAGATTTCTCAGCTAGTTGATGATTTTTAATTGGTTGATGCGTTCCGGCATCTACACCCGTCGGAAATCTCTTTTACCTGGCGCTCTTCCATCCATGGCAGCACTACAGCAGCACGGCTGGATAAATTTTATGTTTCGACTGCTCTTCTCCCGACGATCGCAGCTTCTCCCGACGATCGCACGATCGCAGCTGCCCATCATCCTTCCGCCGCTTCAGACCACAGTATTGTCAGTCTGTCGGTGTGTGTTTCGCCTTCACCTTCAAGGATTCAACGAATATGGACTTTTCCGGACTCGCTCCTGGATGATCAACAATTTTGTGTTGCTGTGCGGGAGTTCCTCCGAAGTCGTCAGCCCCTTCTTGATACTATGTCCGACGCGATGCAACTGTGGCTCAGTGTCAAACATGACTTGGTCCTTTTTGTACGGCGCTACTCCCATGCCTCTCGGAATGAGAGCGATATGAAAATTTCGAATCTACGTGCTCTATTGTCGATGCTCTCTCTTGATGATCCGCAATACCCCGGCTACCTGGCAGATCTCCACGCTTTGCTTCTTCCTCGCGCATCCGATGCAGCCTGCAGGATGCATTTCTTGCATCTCTCCCCTACAGCTGATTCTCACGATTACTTAACCGCCTTGGAATCTCAACATCGTTCTGCTACATCTTTGCGTCATCTTCGCCTCCAGGATGGTTCCATCACTTCGAACACATCGAAGCTATGCACTTTCACCAGACAGTACTTCACCGCCAAATACAGTGCGGTAACGCAGTCTTCATCCTCATTAGCTTCTCCTCTTCTCTCCTCTCTTCCTCAGGTCCCCTCTACTTTATCTACTTCTTTACTCTCTCCTTTCTCTCTTCGCGAACTCCGCGAGGCGTTCGCTACTCTCAATCCTCATGCCACTCCTGGACCTGACGGCCTTCCTCTGTCCTTTTATCGTGCTTTTCTACCGTGCCTTCTGCCTTTTCTGTCTGCGTGTTTCTCGTCTGCTTTTTCCTCTCCTGCGTTACCGCCCGACTTTACTTTGGCACACATCATCCTCCTTCCTAAGAAGGGTGACCTCTTGGATCTTGGAAACTGGTGCCCTATCTCTATCCTAAACACTGACTATAAGTTCTATACAAAACTCTTATCCCGTCGCCTTAATTCTGTTCTCTCTTTCGTTATTTCTCCCGACCAGACATACACTGTGCCTGGTCGGACTATTTCCACTAACGTTTCTCTTCTCCTTCATCTTCACTTCCTCGCTCGCTCTTTTTCTGAACCTCTTGCCTTTCTCAATCTGGATCAAAAGTCCGCTTTTGATAACGTTTCTCATTTTTATCTCTCTGCTGTCCTTTCACAATTTGGCTTTCCTCCTAGCTTTTCTTCCGCACTCTTGGCCCTTTTTCAGGGCGCCAGTTTCCATGTTCGAGCGGCCACATTTCTAACCGCTCCAATTCCGTTTAAGCGCGGCATCCGGCAAGGATGTCCGCTCTCCGGCCAGCTATTCGCTCTCGCTTTTGAGCCTTTCCTGTTAGCAGCCCGAAGATCACTCCTGGATGTCCTACCGCCGACAGTGGCTAGTAATCGTCATCATCGAATAATTTTCACCGCCTATGCTGATGATGTGACCTTTTGCGTCCGGGATGAATCTCAATTCGATCGCCTGTATTCTGTATATTAGCAGTATGTTGCATTATCTGGAGCTGCGCTGAATGCCACTAAAAGTACTGGCTTATGGTGCGGGGCATGGGCTGCCCGCACCGATGCTCCTTGGGGTGCGCAGTGGACAGCCACTACACAGAAGATCTTCGGTGCGTATGTCGGATTGCCCTTGGCTTCTGCATCCGCCACCTGGACTGCTCTTTTTCCCCGGATACAACGGACTGCTGCCTACTGGAGTAAGGCCCGCCCTTTCACATCGTTCCGTCAACGAGCAGCCGTTGTTCGTCGATAACTTATCTCCCTATGCGAATACTCTTGGATGTCGACGGTTGTGCCTGTGTCACAAATGATGACCATCACTCGCCTCTCAACTTCCGTCATCTGGTCTTCACATTACTGGGTTAAACCTGCCACGCTTCATCTGCCAGCCTCTTTAGGTGGCATACAGCTTCCTGATCCAGCTGTCCTTTATAAAACACATCGCATTATTCATTTCATTCGCCTTGCCACTTCAAATGTTCCGTCCCTTACCACTACCTTGAATGTTCTAGCTTCTTCCCGTGACCCATCTTTCACCTTCCTTCTGTTTCTGAAGATGGATGCATACACTCTTCTCCCGTCCCACCTCCCTCCTGTCCTGCGAGAGGGCCTTTCTCTCTTTCGTTTGCTTCCTCTTCTCCGTTCATTTCCTTCTTCAACTCTTGATCTCCTAGATGAACCTCTCTTCTTCTCTTCTCTTATTCACCCTCCTAACCTCCCTTACTTTTACTTTCCTCATTGGATCCGCTCTGGTGTGATAACTGTCCGTTCTCTCGTAACTTCTGATCTAACCTGGAGACCCCTTTCTTCCCTGTTTCTATCTCCAACCATTACTCTTGCTAACGAATATCTTCTCCTTCGCACAGCGCTTTGGAGCCTCTTTCCACTCCTCGCTTCACCTGATAGTCTCTTCTCGATCCCCTCTGCTCCTCTTTCTCTACCGTTCTTTCTCCTCATTCGTAGCTCCCCGGTTCTAGTTACTTCTATCTCCTCCTCTTCTCTTTATTGGCTTCTTCTTTCCCCTCCCGCACTTCCACTTTCTGTTCATTCTGCTCCTCCTTCTCTTCTCCCCGCCATCTGGACAGCATCAACCTCTGCCCTTTCCTCCCCTCTTGAACTCAATGTCCATTGGCAATTTCTTCACCTTCGTCTCCCCGCCCCATCAGTACTATTTCGCATGACCTATCTCACCTCTCCGCAGTGCTCCTTTTGCCCTGAAGTCAGCGACGTCCAACATCAATACCTATTCTGCCCCGTTCTCCTGCCAGTGCTAAACACAGCATTTCGTCTTGCTGATCGAATTTCTGCTCGATCGTTACCATTTCTTGCATATGCTTGGCTACTCCAAACAAAGCATCCACCTACTCACTTGCCTCCTGTGCCGTTATATTTTTCTTCTTGTGAAGTTCACTGTCTATGCTTTCCATCTTCAACAACGCTTCCCTGCTCTTATTCCACCTCCTCAGGAGGCAAGTGCTATCATTCGGAGACGCTTCCTAGCACGGTTAACCACTCGTCTCCAAATGGAGCACTCACGTGCTGCCTCAACAAACACCGATAGCGTTTTTCAATCCACCTATGTCCAATCGGCTGGGTGGTTCCATATCCACAATTTGCAGTTACATCTCAACCCATAAGTGGGATTTTTGTTGTCGCCCACGTTCACTGTAACAAATCATGTTTTTACGTATTAATCTTGGTGCTTCGCTATTTGTGATTATTCTGTTTTAATGTGCCATTGAAGATAGCTCACCATGTTTCCCATGTTCTCTTCGATAATGTTGGGTTTTATGTTGTTGTATATAATTTTTCCTTCTGCACAGTTTACTGCCCACGCAATGTCCCCTTCATTATGTTGAATATATTTTTAAAATATTAGACACTGTGTGTATAATTTAATGTAACAAGATGCCCTTCTGAGTACATTTAGCGTTATTTCCCCTTGTCACTGAATACTTCTGTACATATGTTGTAAATTTTGAATGTAGCATCACTGTTGCATTTATGTTTCATGAGAAGCTGCCCTTCTGGGTATGTTTAGCGGCTTTCTTCCTTGTCACTGTATTGTTCTGTACATATGATATGAAACTTGTGCATTGCATTACTGTTCGATTTCTGTTTTTTTGTAAAGTTGCTCTCCTGGGTTCGTTTAGCATATTTCTCTCTTTTCACTGCATAATTGTGTACATATGATAAGTGTTTGTGCTTATTTGTTTCTACCATTACTGTCGTATCTCTAAATACTGTTGCACCTGTTAGTTCCTTCTCACCCATGGTCTTTTATGTGAATTAGTACCTTGTGCATGTTTAATCTTTAGTATGGTAGTAATGCTTAATTGGAATTTGTGCATAGTATAGAATCATGTCTTTCCCTGTCTACAATACTGTAGGTAAACATTTTCATTTGTATCGCTCGTGCTTTATTGTCTGCCTCTCCTTCGCCTATCGTGGCGAAATAATTTTATGATTTTAACAATATTTTGTTTTACGTTTCACTGGAACTTTCCAGCTGATGTATATACCACTGTATTTATTGGCAGAATTCCATTGCCATGTACATAGAAATGTTATTTTACTGAAGAATAAAGGCAATTTTGAAATGTAGATCTTACGAATATTTTGTGTATGGGGGCTCTGACCAACCGGGCGTCTGACCCGTTCCAAAAACCGTCTACCCTCTAAGTTAGAGTACCATGAGATAATATACCAAATTTGGTAGTTCTAAATTGGAAACTATATTTTACGGCAATTCTGTAGGGGGGTGCTCTACCCCCTTCTCCAACCGCTTCCCAAAACTGTCTACAGGCTAAGTTAGAATACCACGAGATAGTATACCAGATTTGGTGGTTCTGAATTGAAAACTGTAGATTTTACGAAAATTTTGTATGTGGGGAGCTCTGACCAACCGGGCCCTGCCCCGTTCCAAAAACCGTTTACCGTCTAATATTTTTAGTGCCAAAGAAAAACGTAATATTCCTATTCTGTCTGCGTGTCCAAACTTTATAAATTTGATCAGGGAGCAAGACGTTCGAAATCGTACGTTTTCCTGCATTCGTTTTGTATGTAACCAAAATCTGTAAACGCGATGAATTGACGTAGTCGACGAATTTGTCCGCGACGAATTGACGCGCGACGAATCGTCGTGGTCGACAAATTGACGCGCGACGAATTTACGCAGTCGACGAATTGACGTAGGCGACGAATTGACGTAGAATTGTCGATTTGAATATGCTGTTTGTGGTTTGCTTGTAGTTAGTATTACTAGGAACCTATTGACTTCTGCTTAATATTGTTAGGTAAACACGCGATGAACAGTATTTTGCTACTGTAAACGGTAGTTATTGATACATTTCTTTAGCCACGTAGTATCCGCTCGTGCAATCATGCACTTGTGATTTTTTGGTTGTAAAGATTTATGTTGAAGCACAGCTTTGCAAGCAGATGTTCCCGATTTTTTGATATGTTAGAATAAATGTGTAACATATTTTTTTCAGGTGCCTGTTCAATTGAAATTACATAAGTATTATTTGACTAGATATGTTGTAAATTAACAGAAACACTGTGAGAGGGAGAAGAGTTGATGACATGTTCTGAAAGACTCTCAATGGCAGATATGTGAAACACCGAGTCACCCCTATGCATCAGCACGAAAAACAAGTTGACCGAAACCAGTAAGTGTGTGTCTGTTTATGCGAAAAATTGTTTTTTTCCGTACTGCATCTAAAATTTCAAAGGTTAATATATATGTATATCGCAAAAATATATAAAAAATAGGGATATGTATTTCAGAGAACTTACTATTTTTTAATATGTAAATATATCCCAGACAGCATTCACCTCGCATGAATGGAAAGTCGCAGGTTTCTGTAAATATTTCGCAACAGAAGAATATTATCACACATTGGGAGACGCTTTAACACCAAAATTCAGGAGACTGCTTCTTGTAAGAAATTGTTTGACATTATGAAGAAAAAAATTCTTTCCCGTTTATTTTTTTTTCAAAAATTAAAGTTAACAATGGTTTCTGGTTTCAACGAAGAGCATCCTTAAAGTCGAGCTTCAAGAGAATGCAATGCCTCAACGCGACTGGTGTTGCTGATTCGAATTATATGCATGCTACATCATAAACTGAACGAAATGCCTGTCATTTGTTGGTTATAAATTGGATCAGAGTAAACTGAAATGCAAGAGAAAGATAAAAGGAGAAACAAATTTTTGCGATGATACAAAATATGACAGGATATGAGATTAACAAGGACAAGTATCAGACTTAAGTTAGGTGCCAAACTTTAGTGAAGGTTTTGGGATAAAATTATTGAGCTTCGTGATGTATGTCCATTAAGGTATTACAAAAATGAGTAGAGTTGCTCGAAATACTTCCTGGTGAGTGATTTTTCAAAAGGAAGGTATAAAGCACTTTTAGTGTATTCCTAGTCTCAGTTAAGTAAAATAAACGGAAGAAATATTTCAATTTATTGTTAGGAAGAAATCAGACTAATTCCAAAGAAGGGTTTGGCTTTGCCCTTAATTTCTGAAATTCAGGACCACTTTCACACGGTCAGTTCGTTTCAACAAGTCTTCTTGAACCAGATAGAAGCTACAGTGTAACTGTGAAAGCTCTGAACGCCACAAAAGAAATTTTGGAAAAATGTGATAATTAATTTGATGGACGGAAATTGTTTATTGATAACACTGGTCTTCTAATTTTAATTTGTTGTTTGGTACTGAGACCAAATGACGTTTTTATTATTAATATTGCTGCGCTGAATTTAGAAAGAGGCATAAAATTACTCGGTTCGCTATAGATGTCAAAATAATTTTATCACTATATATGTACGAATATACTGTATAGATAGTGATAAAAATGATCAATACCATCGCAATTATCTCCCTAACTAATTGGAACTGAAAAACACGATACTTGCCCTTTGTATATCGGTACAAGACTATTTCCTCCAATTTAAAATAGCTGCTTTACTTTTTGAGCAAATTGCTTTGGTATCGTTTTCAGCCACATTTTTGCGTTTTTGGCATACAACAGCTTCAAGATACCATTGCAATTATCTTCCTAACTAATTAGAGCTGGAAGACTATACTTGCCAAGTTTGTGTAGTATGTGAAACTGTGCAAGTCGGAATTTAATTCGGAATAGCTGTTTCAGTTTTTGAGCAAATTGCGTTGGTATAGTTTTTAGCAACAATTTCTGATGTAATAGTTGCGACATAGAAAAATTACATTCAGAGGAAAATCAAATATTAGTTTTTGCACTTCCCTACGTTTCATTATTCATGCGCCCATTTGGTTGTGGACAAGATGCAGTGGAAAGTAAATGATATACATTGACTGCTGAAAAATAAGGATATAAATCATATTGAATTTCTCACCATACCCACTAAAAGGGTTGTTACTGGATCTTGAAAGGTAGAGCCAACTGAAACTTTTTATCACCACATTCAGGTTCAACGTCCATCAAAACATAAAATTCGGCTGCTTTGATTTCCGTACCTTTTTGTCTGTCGACAAGTGCAACCCTTACAGCTCTCTCGAGGGCCTAATGTTGATGAGAAATAAAACAAAAGTAATCGCACTCAAGAACAGTAGAGTTGAAGCAAAACAACCCTTGTCCTGGGAAAACTCGCTTCCAGTTATTTGGGCAGTAGCGTACACTCCGCAGTAATTAGCCTTGTGACCGCCCATCTTGATTGCCCGAATTTGTGCGTTTTGAAAACTGAACGTTGCAGAAGCAGCTGTTCATCCAGATGTTAGGAAATGCGGCCCCATGGACCAATCCGACCTTTGTCCTAACGTTGCTTCAATTTGTTTTTAATTTATCTCTTCTTTTTTTACATTTTGACGAAATGCTATAGATTAGACTGTCGTCCCCTTCCTGACGAAACGCCTGCTACTACGAGCGGGGAAATTTCTGCAGAATCATTTTCACTGGCACTATAGTTTATCGCTCACGCTGGAAAAAGTGCTCAAAAACTGAGTTCCTGATCAACACTTTGGTTTAACAAACCTTTTAAAGGAAAAGCTGGTCTCCCGAATAGTGAAAATGAGGCGAAGTTAAACGTGCTTTGAAGTGTTTAAAGAAGCAGTTTCCTCGTCCCTCATGATTGACGAATGGGTACACCGATTGTAATGAAACTCCACGCTATCTTATCTTGAAAAGTGGATATCGTTGGTGTTCCGGAGGAAAAATTTCTCCAGAAGCTAGGCTCTCAGAGAATGAATGGTATTCGCTGTACTTGATCTTGGGTAAATGGAGAGCTTCTATGTTAATAATATTTGATTCTGATTTTGTATCTTCAGATTCCATTGAAACCTGCCAAGGCTTGTTACATACACTTTGAGGTGTTGCCCTATATACATAAACTTTAAGATGTTTCAGATATCAAACCTATAGTGGAATTATCATCTGTCGTGCCGTAGTACTCTACCTGGTGTTCCCTGTGAAGCATCGTATCATGATATAGTTGACTCAATGAGTAACTGCAAGTGGGAATATAGAGTGAATGCTAAGTAGTATTCCTCAAAGTGGAAAACAGAAATACAGCAAGATAAACTCAAGACGCCGGACAACCTCTAACACCATCAGGCAAGAATGTGAGTCCTTCCTTCTGCTTCATCTAAGTTACCGACGTCGCCACCAAGGATAAGATAATCACTCCGACTGAACATGCCATCTTTTGCTTCCATGAAATCCGTGATATTGGCCTTAAAGCTTTGAGAGCCCGATTCTCGACACACCAGTGGACACCTGAAGGTTCGCCGAAATCACATACCTCGTCATAAATTTCACGGAGAAGTGAACGGAACAACCGGCGACGGCCAGTTGAAAGAAATCGAAGAAGAAAACAAGGTACAGGAACATTAAAATCTTTACCAAAACCCAAGGTCAGATCGGTACGTCGAAGTACCACTCCCTTCGCCCTCCAGATTCTACCAGCCTGAAAGAAATGTGAAATCCCTGATAGACACTGAGTACTTTTAGGCGTTCTTTTTATCTCAAATTATTTCAACTTAGTTTTCGCTGTTTTTCCTTCGCCTTTATACGTTATGATATTTTGCACGGAAACTTCCGGGAATCACAGCAACGGCTTTCCTTGGTGTAGTGATTGATCTTGTCTTATTCGTCCTATCCTGCGAAATTTATATGTTAGAAAAGACGAACATTTGACGCATTTTCAAAGCATAGCTTAACGTGTCAGCAGCTATTGCATGCAGGAACGCTTCTATTCCCGACCCTCATCGTATGTCTGTCACATAAGTCCTCCTTGCCATGCCGTTTCAGGTGAGGGATATCAGTGTCTCAGTGCATGATTTTCTAACTATTCCTCTAAGCATTCCCTAACCATTCAAAACGATGGGAAATGTGAAGCCGGCAATATGCGATTAATATGCGAATCCAATGACTTGGATGAATTTTTAAATGCTCTGAAATAAATCGCAAACGAACCTGGAATGTTTTTCCCTATTGATGAGATTTAAGACACTTTGAATAGCCCTGCATTTTCTACACAACACAAGGGGTATATGTTTAGAAACATTCCAACTCGTAAACTCTAACTGGGTAGTGATCATGACAAACTAGGGTACTCTAGAACAGTATTTAAAAAAAACAGTACTTCTAAAATCATTAATATACTGTAAATTTACTACAGAGTAATATTTGTCTCAGTGGCTCTCTACAAATAGGCGGAAAAGAAAAGAAGACATACTCCAATCACACACACACGCACGCACACACACACACACACACACACACACACACACACACACACACACAAATTGTCAATATAAAGGTTCAGGTCAGGTTTACATCCAGAAACGGATATATCTCGCTTAAATGTTTTGGATTGCTTCCAAAAGATAACAGTTCTAGTTTTACCACCCGTCTGGAGACGACACCAGTCATAGTGAGGCAAGAGTGTTTCATACAAATTAATGATCTACGTCATTGATGGTAAAATTTAAAACTGTGTATACACCCTAAACAAATATTTGCCACCCCGGTGGCGTAGTGGTCAAGCGATGGTTTCTGATCATTCGCCCAAAAGGGGTTCAGGTTCGAATCCCGGTGAGGCACGGATGTTGTGTTTGTCTTACGGCACTGGCTCTCTCCCTTCCCTAGAACCAGTGACCCTAAATTAGGAACAGGCGACTGCTTATAGTAGCCCATTGAGTTGCTGATGGCGGTCGTTACACCTCCAATCAAAAAAAAAAAAAAAAAAAAACTAAAATTTAGCACAACTTGGTTAAGAGAAGGAAACTGACTAGTAATGCAGTAAGAACAAGGAGAATAGCCACGTGTTTCGACGTTCGAAATCAGACGCAAAGCTTCGTGGATACAGAAGCTTGTGCACAATACCACGTGAACACAGCGAAATCAGGACTTTCCGCCAGGTTGCATTCATTTCGTATTATTTGCATATATTTAGACTTTCAGCATCTCATATATGGAACTCTCAGTCACGTAGTATTCACCTTTCATTAATTGAGAAGCAGAGGTTTCTGGGTCAAATATACTACACTTATCCATACTTGACTTGTTTTCATATTTCCAAGGGACACATGCATCGATAATGCAGGAGAAATATTAAATGCACCAGAGAAGGCACCAATAATGCTGCAGCAGCTTTTCTTTTTGATTTTTTTTATTGAAGGTTTAACGACCGCCGTGAGAAACTCAATGGGCTATAAGCAGTCTCCCGTCCCTAATTTAGGATCACTGGTTCCAGGGAAGGGAGATAGTCAGCGCCGTAAGACAAACACAACATCCATGCCTCACCGGGGATTCGAACCCGGATCCATCTTCGACGAATGATCAGAAGCCATGGCTTAGACCACTGCACCACCCGGGAGGCCTGCAGCACATTCAACTTGAATTACTACATATTAGTTATATTGTCATTAAAACCTATCCTCAAAACACGACACCTCAAAAACCCGTTGAGTGAGATGCCAAATCACGGTAGTCTTCGTTCATAAAACATGAAATTATCTAATCCGTACCTGAAAGAAAGATTATAAAACGAATGTATCTGAAAAGGAAACCTTCCAGTACCATGTGTATCTTTCCGTTACGGCTTCAAGAAAGCGTGACTCTCCAACACTCGATGTTCAAAATAGCCATCATGCATTTGGCAAAAGGGCTTAGATAACCTCTGTGCTGAGCAGGTCTGACCATATTCCGGCTTAAAGTCGTAATGCCTAATCTCTCGACAAACGTGTAATGGAACAATCTTCGGTAGTTCTGCTTATGCTCATTACACAAAAACGACATACTTGGATGAGCTGATAATGTCTGGCATCATGTAAAGGTCGACAACCATATATCAGCAGATATGTTAATGCCTCATCAATATCCGTGATTTCCTGGTTTTATGAGGTATTAATTGACAGGCCGCCATTCTAATTGTGATGATTAAATAACCTTTCACGCCTGAAACTCTAATTTATTGGTCTACAGTACAAGTTTTGAAAAAGCTGGACCCTTCTGGTCTCACATCTGTAGCTACGTTCAATTCTGTAAGAAGCGTGTTTGGATACTCTGGATTCCAGTAATGATATGTGTGGATGCCTTCGTTATACAGAACAGGGAGTGAGGTGCCGTATTGAATGCTGTTCGCCACGCATTCTCGGGAGTTGTAGTTGTAGGATTAGCTTGAATCATAGCAATTACTGTATCATCAATAACAACCTTTCGTGCAGAACCTGGAGTATTGTGTTATTGGGTGTATTGTAGCCGATGCTTCACAGCTCGTTTCTTTCATCCGCTGTACCGTTACCGTCTTGCATGGTAAAGTTCTCAGTATTCGAAGGTGGAATAAATACATTGCTTTTGCGTTCATTGAGAATCATGGGAACATCATAGTACTCTAATAGAGTACTTTTCTTTCAGCTATGAAAATGTCACAAATGCTAAAATGATTGAAGGCTTCTTGAGATGCTAGCAAAAAGGATGAAGCATTTAGCTCTCAATCATGGCTTAATGTTGACACATTCAGAGACTGAAGTCCATTGTCTTTGTTCTAATGTTTTGGGCAATTTATATAATGATTTTGCAACCAAAATTTTCCTCTTAATACAGTCTACGTCAGAAACATATTTGCACCAAGAAGGAAGGAGCCATTATAATGAAACTTGGTGGGTAAGTTCGACATCGTTAGACATGCAAATGATTCAAGTATCACACCCGGCTGCGCATGGGACGTCAGCAAGGAGGGAGCGTAGCTCTGTACCTGACCGGCTATAAGGTCGTCCCGTTGGGCGTACTTGGCATTCCGACTCGTGCTGCTGTGTTGGTTGCATCCTTTGCAAATAAAGTATGCCTCGGAAAAAAGTTCGGAAGCAATACGAGCAGTTGGAGAAGTTCTAGAGGGGCCGCATCGTCAGGCTTCGGGAAGTTGGATGGTCTTATCGCCGTACTGTGCGCCATACCGGTCGTGCGGATATCACCATAGTACGCTGTTGGTGGCAGTGGATAGAACAAGGCACACAGCAGCGACAGGAAGGGTCTGGGAAATGTAGATGAACCACAGAGAGAGAGAGAGGACCGACGGGTTGTCCGACATGCGCGGAAACACCCAACAACCACGATTGCGGATATTCAGCGAACAGTGGTGCCCTAAACGTCTGCACGTCGTAGGACTACACGCACACAGACCGTTGCGACTACTGCCCTTAACAACAGTGCATCTTCGCCAAAGACTGCAATAATTTCGTGCCAGATGGTCATGGAGCCATTCAGAATGGCAGCGGGCAATCTTCAGTGACGAGTCCCGCTTTTGTCGTGATAGGGATGACCACCGAATCCGTGTGTGGAGGCACCGTGGTCAGCGCGAAGAGGAACGGTTTGTTGTCGATCGTCATACGTCCAGAAGGCCTGGTGTCATGTTGTGGGGTGCAATTGCCTAGAATGCCAGACCACCTTTGGTGGTCATTACAGGCACTCTAACATCCCAACGTTACGCTAATGAGGTCCTGCAACCAGTGGCCCTACCTTTTCTGAACGCTCTATCCGGCGCGACTTTCCAACAGGATAACGCTCGTCCGCATACTGCTGCGGCCTTGAGAACTTGCCTTCAAGGCACTGACACTCTGCCATCGCCAGATGCATCACCATACCTATCGCCGATTGCAAATATGTGGGATGCTATAGGACGCGCTTTCCGCACTCCACTCCTACCGCCCAATCTGCAGGAACTGCGTGAGAAGATTCAAGCTGCATGGGATGGCTTATCGCAGGACACCATTAGGAACCTTTACCACTCCCTGCCGAGACGTCTGGCATGCTGTGTGAGCAAACATGGCGGCCCGATGCCGTACTGAGAGACACAACTTATTGGCGTGTAGCTCAATAACTATTGCCCATATCAGTTTCAATGTTCAATCATTTATTATTCCGGGTAACCTTTATCTTCCTCCCGAATAGCATTGCAATCCGACATGTCGTTCAGGGTGCGACTATTTTTCTGGCGTAGAGTGTATTTTGACGAAATGCCTTAGGGCAAAGCCAATGTATTTGGTTGTCGAAAAAGTTCCGGTAATGTGACCAGAAACTTCGAAATGTGATTTGGGAAAGCTACGCTAGAAGTCTGAAAGGGCCGAGTCATTCCTGTACTGAAATATTCAACATTTTGCTCCTGCATTAAGAAACTCTTCGTCTCAAAAAATTAAGACTGACTTACGATATAATCAGATGGCGAAGTTCACAAAGTCAAACAAATCTGCCACCGGATGCATTGATTAATTACAGTTTAAACCGACGAGTCAGGCTGTAAGATGAGAGTGTGAAACAAAAAGGTTTATTTCTTTTAAAGTTGATGAGATGACGAAGTTCACTGAGTGAAACGAATCTGCCACCGGATGCATTGATTGTCACCGCTTAAACCGATAAGTCAGGCTGTAAGATGAGAGTCTAAAATGGGACGGTTTACTTCTTTAGAGGCTGAAATCAAATTGCGTTTTCATGTCGTTCGCTTCAGCGGCTAAAACACGTGTCTTGCTTTCTTTTCCGAAAAATGTTTACATGAAAACGGTTATCAGCTTTTGGAAACCCAAACCATAACGAACTTCTGGCGCCATTCGTTGCTACAATGTTGATGACGAAGTTAGAAGTATTTGCTCACATATTTAAGAACTACCTTGTTTGTATTTACACTGCTGGCCACCCAAATTACAACACTAAGAATAAAGCATTAGATTGGACTGAAATTCGCAGAATGCGTCGCCCGCGAGAGGACATGCAAACGATTAGCATTGCAGGGCATATGCAAATCATGTGCGCCCGGCACGCCACCGAGAAGCACTGTAAGAAGGGTGCACAGAAGGCGGGGTATACGTAGTGGAAGTGTGTTGTGCTGCCTGACCTGTGCATGGGAATCTTACTGATGCCTCGTCGCAGAATACGGCAGTCATTCCAGCACGTTTCGGAGTTCGACAGAGGACGAAGAGTGGCATATTGCGACAGCGGTTTATCGTACCGAGACATCGGCGCCCGTGTGAGACGACATCCAGCAACAGTGAGGCGACTATGGATTCGTTGTGTGCAGGAGGGATGGGCAGACCGACGTGAGCAATTGCCGCAGCCGCGGCACACCACCGAACGAGAGGACCGGCATGTTGTGCGGTGAGTATTGACGGCTCGCACTGCCACATCACGAACGTTAGCGCAAGAATTAGGGTGTGTTGCGCAACAACCTTTGTCAGCACGTACCGTTCAACGTCATCTGCAGGAGCGAGGACTTGTCGCATGGCGCCCATTGCTCCGATTACCATAGACGTTACACCACCGGCGAGTGCGACGGCAGTGTGCCGTTGAACGCCGCACCTGGACAACGTAATGGCAAGACATTTTCTTCTCCGACGATTCCCGCTTCTACCTACAACACCCCGATGGTCGGATCCGCGTGTGGCGGCACCGCGGCGAGAGACTGTATGACGCCTGCGTTATGCATCGCCATACCGGTCCGTCGCCTGGCATTAGGGTTTGGGGAACAATTGGATATGACACCCGCACCCTTCGGGTACAAATCAACGGTACACTCAACAGCCACGTTTTGGAGCCTGTAGTCCTCCCTTACCTGAAGGACCTGCCAGCGGACACGTGTCAACAGGACAATGCGTGCCCGCACGTGGCACGCATCGTGCAACAATTCTTCACGGCCCACAAGTTGTCACTGCTGCCGTGGCCCGTCTGTTCTCCCGATATGTCGCCCTTCGGACACGTCTTTTCGCTGATCGGCAACCGAGTGGCCCGGCAAGCACCACCCGCGGCTACGCCTGATGAACTGTGGCAACGTGTGGAAGCAGCCTGGACCGACATACCCCAAGCCCTCATCCAAAGCCTCTTTCGTTCGATGCCGCAGTGTGTAGCGGCCGTTATTGCCAGCCATGGGGACCACACGAACTGTTGATGTAAGCTCAATCGTTTCATCTTTGTATCTGCTGTTATGTGTCCAGTAAATCTGGCTTTGCTATCTCGTGTCCTTCTTGGTATTTTATTTTGGGTGGCCATTAGTGTAATTGTGGAGACAGGTTTTGAATCCTAAAACATAATTTTAGGAAAAAGAAACGATGCAATTACTGTAATATCGATGTTTCAATGAATTCCGAAATAGGTACCTGATGCGCCTACATTTTTCAGTACTTTATAAAAGTTTCTGTGCGTGTGTGCGGGGTTAGGGGAATATTCACTTCTCCATTCGGAAATTTATTTTCTTTCATTTTAGAATTTCTTTTGTGGAGAACACCTCGCGGGACGAAAGGTTGAAGATCCCTGCTTTAAAGGAAGAATTGCGTTATTTACAATAAATGGCAGAGAACGCATGTTAAAAGTATAAACCGGGTTGGGTTGGGTCGGGTAGGGCGGGGCGGGGCCGGGCCGCAAACAGGAAATTCTGTGCTGGGCCGTAAACTAGAATTCTGGGCCAGGCCGTAAACTTCAAATTCTAAGCCAGGCCGGGCTATCGAAAGTAAGGCCCTTCAGACCTCTAAGCTGCGCAGCTACGAAGCGAGTGCTTTGGCAGGTAAGTGATTCTAGTTGAGCGTAAACTTTTGCATTTCAAGTTACTAGAGTTTTCTCACGAGCTCGCTTACAACGTTGGGACATCTCTGGCAGCCTAAAGCAGCTACTGAATGGAAATTACATCGCAAACATTTGGGAGCTTATAAAAAGCCCCTCCCCAAAGTTACAGATATGAAGATTCATAACCATGAGTGAGTGTTTATGAAAATGTTGTCAGGAAAAAATGTCAGATGGGAGAGTACGAAACGCAACAATATACGAAATCGGGGCTTGCTGTCATTTACTTGCAGGACCAAGATGCATGTGCAACGGGTAAGTGTGCATCGAAGCACTCAATTATCTAAGATGGTACACGTCTATAAAAGCAACTCTCAGACTGAGCAATACAAGATATAAGTTTGATGGTCACAAGACTCAGGAGAACCACTGAAATGGTGCAATTCGAGTTCATACAGACAGCTTCTCATGTATCCCAGAGTGTGATATGTCGACCTGTGCGTTGTCGGGAAAAAGGCGATGTCACAGACTTACCGAGAAGTTTCGTCCAAGGATTACTACGGCCGGGTAAGTTCGATATCTCAAAACAAACGTTTACAGAAACACTACGATGTATAGCATTCACACCTTAGATGCACTGAGACATACCAGCGGGTAGCTGTATGGGAACATACTGTCCGTAGTCGACTGTACCAAGAAGGACTGTACTTGAGACATCCATAGAGCCGAATTCAACTGTTTGTGGCACCTCTGTAAGAAAGACGTCAGCGAGCACCGGAACAGCATCGATTGTGGTAGGAAGAGTGGTATATTGTCATATTCTGTGATGAGTCCATGTTCTGGCCCCATTGCGATTGTCGGTGACTTCGTATCTGGAAGATTCAAAACCGTTTCAGTCGACGTTGCAACAACCTCTGAACCTACTCCGCTGCGGATCATTCCCCGTGAGGAGAGGAATCTCTGCTTTGATAGCAGTACAGATCCTTATGTTTGTAGAGGGAATACGAACGTTGCCGTGAACTGAGGTGAAACTAAAAGGAAAACTGCAACACCTTTCTACGGTGAGATAATTAACCACAATACACTTTTCCACGGTGAGATACTTAACCACAACACTTTTCCACGGTGAGATAGTAAACCACAATACACCTTTCCACGGTTCAGAACATTTGCTTCATGACTATCAAGAGACATTTGCTTCCTTTCTGTTTCTTCTTCATGGATTATACTGCACGACGTCATTGGGGTCATACCATAGTTCTCGATCTTGAAGTAAGCGGTATTACATTTTCACCTCAACATCCAAGGTGTTCGAACTTAATAACATTGAGCACTTCTATGATGCACTGCAGAGGAACTTGGATATACATCAGCAGACCCTTAGGAATACCTTCAAAACTTTGTGACCGCTTGTCTCATCTCTGGGAGACGCTTCCCCAAAGCCTGCCGAATAAACTGATCTACAGTATGTCACGCAGGTAGCAACGGGTTGTGAATGATCAAGGATTATTTCATAAGGTATTGATTTATGAAGCTTAGCCTCGTGTGTTTATCATTTCTTGTATGTCAATGAGTGTTCCTCCATTTGATCGCCGAATGTGCCGCGTTGCATTTTTGGTGATAAAATTTCATGTACGTTTCGTGTTCTGCGTTCATGTTGCCCATAATTCAATGTACTCGGTTGCTTTACGTGCTGTTGGTTTCCTAGCTTTGTAATACACCTAGCCTTTTTGAGTAAATTGCATATCTCGGAAAGACAGATCTAGCTCCAAATGTTGTGACTGATTTTAACAAAAATAGCAAGCTGCTTAATGATTTTCTAGCTCCATTTTCTGATAACACTATATCACAGTACTGATGGTGATCATTATATATTTAACTTTAAATCGTGTTTTTGTACCCTTAATATATTATACAGAGCATAAAATACTAGAGCAAGAAGTAATTGCTGCTGCTATAAGGAAAGGAAAATATGAATTTCATACACTATATTGACAAAAGTCACCGGACACCTAGAAGAGAAACACAACATAGCATTTATTGACATGCATTAGTACGGTGTCGGTCCACGTTAGGCCTTAATGCTACCCTGACCCGTCGAGCATACTTATCACTGTTCTGACTAAGCAGAACAGTGATAAGTATGCTCTTCCATTCAGTACATAATGCTGCCGCTAACTGTTGCTTAGTAGTAGGCCTTGGTTCCAAACTTCTTATGTGGCGCTATAATTCATATCATATGTGCTCTATGGGATTAAGATCAAATTAAGATCAGGGCTCTGTGCTGGCCAGTCCACACACGATACGAAATTATCGTCAAACCACGCAGTAACAGTAGTTGCTTTATGGCTTGGTGCATTATCCTGCTGGTACCAATAAAGCTCGGTTCCATAGTATTGCCACATAGTTAGTAGGGCATAATTGTCCAGAATATTGAAGTAGGCGTGCTGGTTAACAGGTTTGTACACGACAACCAATGGGCCGGAACCATATCCCGGAAAACACCCCCACGCGAGTACACTGCCAGCTCCAAACGCGACCGTAGGAACTGTACATTGTGGTAAATAACGTTTCACCGGCTGCCACCGTACTCACACACTGCCATCAGACTGATGGATCATCTATCTGGATTCATCAGTCCATAGGACTCATTTCCATTGATCAACGGTCCACGATAAATGTTCTTTACACCATGCCTCGCACGGGGATAACTGGTTTTCCAGGTATTTGGGGAGCGGCGCCCCCACGGCTCGAGCTGACCTTGTGACTGGTCAACATCTGATGTCATGCCACCGCTTAATTTTTTATTTTGGTGCTGATGGTGTTTGCAGGGACGGCTGTTCATCCAGCTGTTGGGGAGTCGCGGCCCCACGATCCCGAGCTGGTCTTGTGTCTCGCTTTTTTGTTTTTATTTATTTTCTCCACTGGCTAGTTGCCCGTGTTGTATACTTTACCTAATCGCTACCACGTTATGTACTAACACCCCGGTCTTGTGGTTTTGTTACCCTCCACCACTAACTGTTTTATATTAACCGCTCAGTTCGTAGGTTGCTGAGATTCCGTTTAGGTTCCCTTCCAGAATTTGTCTTCTTTGGATTTCTTTTCTCCTTTTAGCTGGTTTGGGTGCTAGACCTACCTGCATGTTTGCCGCGTGCGGAGACCCGTGAGGCGGAAATGGGATGTCTGGCGGCTGAGGTCGCAGGAGACCGGAAAAGTGCCTCCTGTGTACCAACACTCCTCTTCGACCCCGGCTTCGCTGTAAACGGGAGGCTAGAGACTAACCCACCTCTAGTCAGAAGTCATGTACCAAGTTGTGTACAGGGCTTTAGCGGCTTTTTTGTCGTATAGCACGGCAGGGTAAGCCCGGGGGCTTTGGGATCATACCAATGGCGTTGGCATGACGGTACCAGGAGGCCGAAGTGTCCGCCGAGTGCGTGTGATCACAGCCAACGGACTATATCTGCAACGTATAAGCTCCAGAACTGTGTCCAGCGTCATTTTCTTGGCTTGCGGACCTCCAGTTCTCCCTTGTAGGGCTCGGTGGTGGGTGGAGTAGTTTGCAGACGAATCTTCCTTCTTTTTTTTCGATGGGTAAACCCAAAAACAACAACTCCAAATTTAAGTCACCTGAGAAAATGATAGTTGCCAACGACTCTCCTTCGTCTTCTCAACCTACCAAGTCTCATTCCCTTAAACGATCTTTAGACCATGACCTGGACCAAGAATGTGGAACCTCTTCTTCGTCAGCTGTACCAGTCGCTCCGAAGCGTCGTCTCCCCTCGATTGCTGTGACTACGCATGCTACACACTTAGTTGTAGAATCCATCGATCCGAATGAGAGACTGTCCACCAGATCTCCCTTTTTCATTTCTAAAGCTTTGGACGCTGCGGTTGGCCCCTTGAAGTCTGTGAGGAAGCTTCGCTCTGGGAACCTGCTTGTCCAAACTTGCAGTGTTTCTCAGAGTAACACTTTTCTGCACCTCACTAGTCTTCAAGGCATTCCTGTCAGAGTGACACCTCACCCGTTTCTTAACACCTCTCGGGGTGTTATTTCGGAGTCTGATCTCTTGCCATGCAGTGAAGACGAATTGGTGACTGAACTTGCAGAACAAGGTGTTATTGCTGCACGTCGTATGATGTTCCGGCGCGAGGGTTCTTTGCTTAAGTCTAAAAATGTTATCTTGACTTTTAACTCCCCGAAGGTTCCGACCGAAATCAAGGCTGGCTACTTGGTCTGTGGGGTTCGCCCGTACATTCCCAGTCCTCTGCGCTGTTTCAGGTGCCAGAGGTACGGGCATTCACAACGCTTCTGTAAGAGTTCCGCTCGTTGCGCAAATTGTGGCTCCAGTGAACATGACGGGGAAGGTTGCACTTCTGCGGCCTGCTGTGTTAACTGTGGTGAGGCCCATGCAGCTTACTCCCGCAACTGTATGAAATGGAAGGACGAGATGGCGATCCAGCGCCTCAAGACCCTGGAAGGCCTCTCGTACCCTGCTGCCAAGGCCAAGTTGGGCATACTCACCAACCGACAGCGTACTTTTGCCGCAGTAGTTCAGTCTCTGCCACAACCCGTGCAGCCCTTTGTTCCGCGCCCTGTAGCTCTCGCCCCACTTGCCAAGTGATCTACAGCTGAACAAGCGACACAGGTGGATTTCCCCGAGCTCCAGATTTTTCGAATAGCTGAGTCTGTGCCTTCTCTTTTGAAGACGACCGACTCTTCCAGTTCCCAGCAGAAAACCTGCACGTGCGGAAGACCCGGCCCTCAATCCGCAAAGATGTGCAGTGTCCATCCAACTGTCGCGGTCCACCTGACCAACATTGCAACTGTCTCGGACTCAGCGAGGTCCCCACCCTCAACCAACATTATAGAGGAACATAGGGGAGGAGAGTGACAGTTCGTCCCCGCCCTAAGCCAGCATTGCAGAGGAGCGTGGGGGGTGGAGGAGAGTGACAGTTCGTCCCCCTCCTGGTGACTCATCCTTTGTGTAGTTGTGTTCGATTTCGTGATGTGTTTTGTCTTTCTGATTCCTCAGTTTTACTTAGTCGGCTTGTTTCTCACCATTGTGCCATGTTTTTCATACTGTTTGTTTCATTGTCTTTTTTGGCCCTTCCTTCGTACTCATGGTTCGGGTTTTCTTGGTCAGCCAGATTTGGGGTTTTATGCCCCGTTTTTTAATTCTGTCTGTTTGTCTTGTGTCTGGCGCTCTTTGGCCAACCATGGCCCTTGCGCCAATAAAATCCACTAACCAACCAACCTTTACACCATGCTAAGCGACGAGTAGCATTTCGAGTGGAGATGAAAGGCTTAGTAGCAGCCGTACGGCTACTGTAACCCACGGAATAAAGTTCTCTTCGAATGGTACGTGTACATACCCAGGTTCCAGCATTTCTACTCACCTTTACACAGAAGTCTTGTCTATTAGCTATAACGACTCTCCTGAGGCATCGATGTCATCTATCACTGATTTTCTTTGGTCTGCCGGTACGTTTTGCTTCTTCAGGCACGCCATGTTTCTTCCACTTATCCAGTACATCCAAAACAGTTGACTTGGTTACGTTTAAACGCCTCTCGGTTTCTCTGATGGACAACCCACTAATATAACACCCAACAATCTTTCCTTTCTCAAAGTCAGTTTTCTTCCGCCGCGACATTTTCACTCAACCTCACAGTGGAATATGATCGCGGTCAGCTGCAGGATTGTTTTTACACCGTTTGCAGCTGTACCGCGCATCTTAACAACGCAGGGGATCCGTTCATTTGCTTTTGAAGGGGTGTCCGGTGACTTGTCAGTATAGCGTAGTTTAATACATTTGTATCTTATACGACAAAAATGCTAATTTTTGGAGTATTTAAGATAATTTATCATAGTTCTATAGTAATCAGAGTTGTATAGCATACTTTGTAGTTAGACATAGTTAGAGTTTGAATATTCAGAGTTCTATAGTATTTCAGAGTTCTGTAGTATTCAGGGTTCTATAATATATTTTGTAGTTAGAGTATGAATATTCAGAGTTCTATAGTATATTTTGTAGTTAGACATAAAACTTCATGTAATGCCTGGGACTAGTGAAAGTACCAATATGGAATAAGCTGTTCTAACAAAGTTCCAAGCCAGAAGTCAGGTGTTATTTTTATTCTACTCCTCCTGGCAATGTAAATATTGTGTAAAGAAAGCTATTGTTAGATAAATCTACTGCGTTATCGCAAAACTGTTTCTGCGGTTTATTAACGTGGTTGTTTTCATTTTTTGCGCCATATGTCTGAGACTACAAAATTTGCATATCACTTGTAGTTCTAGAGCTTATACGTAACTTAAAATTCGAACATTTAGCAACTTCGTTAGGAAACAAAGACATCGACATTTGGTGCGTAGGTGAAGCTGGCAGTTCTGGTTTAAATACGTCTAGTTTCGCAATTAAGTTGGCAATTTGGTCATCGGTTTTTCTAAGAAAAATACATAAACCAAAAACACAGCACAACAGGTGATTTATGAATCACATTTCTCTAATATGCCATAGTTGTTGCTATTTTGGATGTCTTATACATTGTATCCGTTGTGTGAAAGATATGCACTGATTAGAGGAACTCACCTTTTACAAACGATCTAATTAGTAGGATTATAGCAGAAAAACCAAGAACAAAAAATACTGAAATGAGTACAGCACACTTTATGAATCTCCAGCGTTTCTGACTGGTAGATGTATACCTAAATATAAGTGAATAACATTTGTTAGAAGCAAGTTGCTCACAAAATTCAGCATAAACTCACGGATAATGAAATTTGTGCACCTAGAAGAAAACATGCTACACCCGCGAAACTTTGCAAATAGCTGGAGTGCGTGCTGGTATGCAAATGATCCACGTTTTGCGCGAGTGCGCATGACCGCATACCCTGTGGTGGCGCTACAAGCACGAACCCGCAGCCTTATAAACCGCGTGTAGTCGATGCCCAACGAAAGCGAAAAGCACCGGCCTACGCAAGCAAGAGTACAGAGTGAAAATAATGCCAGGTAGATGCCAGAGACGTCGATTTACGCAACTTACGGACTTTGAGAGAGGCCTGATCATCGGGCTGAAACCCGCAGGGTGGGTGGCGCGACGTATAACCAGCGACATGGATCGTCCAGGACGTGGACGGACCAGGAGGACCACCGGTACAGTGGATCGATGAATCATGCGCCAGGCACGAAGGGATCCACGGGGACCCGCTCTACTATACAGGCAGGTGTAGCGGCTCCTGTGTACCCACGAATCAATTCCCGGCGCCTCGCGGAAGCCTACAGGGCTGCCTACGTCAGGTCCAGACACTTCCATGGCCTGCCCACTCCCCGGACATCTCCCCTATCGAGCATGTGTGGGACCAGTTAAAACGCCAGCTGCCGCCGTGCCACACTATATGAGATCTTGAGCACACCGTCCAACACGTGTGGACCAGTCTGCCGCAGAACAACATCAGGCGTCTTTTCGCCTTCATGCCGGACCGTATTGCAGCATGTATCGTCGCACGAGGCGGTGCGACGCGCTATTGAAGACGACCGGACTGCGTAACACAGTTCACACTGTAACTGTTCTGCAGCTCTGTTTTTGCCATCATGTGTATCACTCATCTGTATAATTACGCCCATAAAATTTCCGTTCAATCCGATGCTTCCTTCTTGATGAGCAAATTTCATTGTCCATTGGTGTATGTCAATAAACAAAACATAGACACAACTATTTTACAATTCTTACATAATAAAAATCGCAAAACCTAGAAATAACACAAAATGAATGAAATACAGGATTACACCATTGTGCAATACAAATTTGAAAGATGTGAATCCGTTTATTGGTGTACATATGACATTAATGTTAAGTCAGATAATATCCGAACACTTGAAAAATTATATTCGGAAACTTGAAAAATTTCGTCATACGTTTCAGGACGACGAAATTGTCAAGTTTTCGGATCAAATAGGATATTTTTGTGCTAAAATGATCTAAGATAAAAAAAACAATGCAATGCCGTCTTACGCACGATTTAAAAATTTAATGTTAACAAATATATGCAGGTTAAAATACGTACACATTGAGGTTGCCCAGATATTGAGATTGCCCAATTAGAAATGCAGAAATAATTGGACAATCTATATTTCTGGAGACTCGGGTTATTTTCCCCTGCCCATTAACTGTTTCCAAGGAAGGGGGATAGTACAACGGGAATCTTCATTACAGCAAAGATGATAACAGAGGCTGACTTAAAAATACACATAGCACCGTGGATTGTTGGCCACTGTGGTGTAAAACCAACGCGTTCGGCTAGATATCGAGAGATCCGTGGCTTCAATTCCCCGGCGGCGGCTGAAAACAATTTTTCGGTTGCTATGTGTTTCTGGAACGTGGAAAAAACGATGTATTTATTTATTTACTGACGCCACGTATTTGGAAGATTTTCACAGCAAAGATGACTATATTTATAAATCAGTAAAAATTCTGTGAAAAGAATGGTAGAACGAAGTCTAGGGGTATTCAGAATAATTGCTGCCTCCCAGATAGGGATATGAGTACCCGCTAAGCAGAACCTAGAGAGAGCTGTAGAAGTTGAAGAGGTTTTAATGTTATACTTGTGTTCCGAAACCCTACATTTCAAAGAACGGGAGGTCTTACCCACATAAATCATGTTCTGTGCTTCCTCCAGCAAAGCCTTCAGGAATATGGAATAAATTCCACCCCGATTGTCCACTTTAACTCTATCTCTGTCACTTATTATAATTTCTGAAATGTTATTAGTCTTGATCAGGAATCCGATTTAATTTTTTTACAAGAACCGTTTAAGGGATTGAAGAAGCAAAGGCTCTAAAAGGAACAGATCCGACATATTTGACGGATTGATGATCTCTAGTTAACGGCGAAACAGAATTTAAATAAATTCGTCGGAATAGTTTTTCCACAGTAAAAGCTGGGCATCCATAGTCCCTGGCCAACTTCTTAATACTTGTAAACTCCAAATTGCCTAGAGCAATGTCATAAGAATGCGATATTACCCGACGCAGCAAAAATTGTAAAGATTATAACTTTTGACAAAGCGGATGAAAAGAATTTGAAGGGATCAAAGTTGTATTAGAACCGGGTTTTCTGTAGACGGAGTGAGAAACAGAGTTAGTAACTGATTTCCGACGCAACAAGAAGTCCAAAAATGTGAGAGACAAATTCTCTTCGAACTCAAGGGTAAACTTAATTGAAGGAAATTTAGTGGACATTAAAGTGGCAAAAGCGCTCAGATCCTCCAAAGTTGAGGGTCAAAATATTAAAACATCATACAAATAGCGTAAACACAGTCAGCATTGAATTGGTGCCAAGGGAATCATAAACTCTTAAATTTTGAAGCAAAATCTCAGCAAGAATGGGGACAATGGCGACCTCGTTGGAGCTCCCTCTGTTTGACGAAAGTAGGTAACGTAAAAACGGAAATAAGTCTGATTACAGACCAAACGAATGGCAGGAAGAATGGCTTGGATGTTACCGGGGGATTAAGTTCCCAAAGTACCAAGTTTAGAAGAAATAAGATCATGAACATCTGGAACAGGGATATTGGGAAAAAACGATATCACGTCGAGGGAGGCCATGAAAAAGGGGAACTGGAAGGGTATAAAGACGTGATGCGAGATAAAGCCACGGTGGAACTGGAAACGGAGTAAGGTGAATTAATGGTTAGAGACACAAGACATTTTTCTAAGGAGCCCTCTAAAGGACGGATTGGGCTGCAATACGCTGAAATGAGAGGGTTACCAACTTTATGAGTTTTCAGCTTACCAAACAGCTCAGGTACACGGCAGCCTGGGGGAGAGTGCAAGCTATTTGAAATGGAAGAAGGAAGTGATGGAAGGGATTTAAAACGACGAAGTGTACCAGCAGTAGCCTGAGTAGTACCTTTGGGGCTAATAACATGTGGTATATCAGTTATGGCTTGTTGAATTTTCTCAAAGCAATCTGTCCTGTTGAGAATAATAATTTGAGGTGCTTTATCGGCACAAACAAAAGAAATATTGTCATCCTGCTAAAGCAGTTGAAATTGCTTGTTCTAATTTTTCAGCTGATTAGTCACCTGTTTATTATGGGAGTGCTTGATAATATGTCTGGACATCTGGTAACGAGTAGACTCCTGGGCTGAGATTGGGAGGGCTTTGATGACAGTTTCAAACTGAGGAATGAGTTTAACATTATCGACTTTGGTAAGAGAGAAGGAATATTTAAGTCCTTCAGCAAGTGCACTTTGTTGAATGTCATTCAAAGGAGTAGAGCTCAAGTTGATGAAAGTAGGGTTTTGGGTCGAATATCGTACAGGATTTAAACGCGAAATGAAAGTTCTATTAGCTACCTCCTCGGAAACGGGATTGCAAAGCTTTTTAGTATGAGTATCCTGCACTTTAAATTGTTCGGAGGTGCATATGGCCACGGTGGTTGTAAGGAATCTGTCCAAAAGTATAGGACGCAGCTTCTTAGTTAATAGCAGATGGGTTTCGTATGTTCGGTGCTGGAAAAAGTCAATGAAGCTCCTTTTTTGACGAATAATAGTTGAGAGGCGCTTACCTTCAGCCCTTCGCAGAACAGTAGCGTCCCGAGCAGAAAGAGGGATTTGGCGAAAAATTAGAAATTTCGGGATTATTCCCAGTTCTTTGCAATTTAACAAAAACGTCAAATGTGACTTCTCCATGGTTAGTTTTCGCTTGGATTTAGCAAATAAATTGTTAATGTAGTCCATAAGAAAGACGTAGACACACAAATGTACAACTAAGCGGCAGGTACTATCAAATAGGATATTTCCGTGCTAAAAATGATCTAAGTTAAACAACAATGTCGTCTTACGCACGATGTAAAAATTTAATATTAAGACATATATACAAGTTAAAATATATACACATTAGACCTTTCGAGTTTACAATAAACTCATCCTGAGATGCAATTCAATGTACAAACACAAGCGACTAGGTGTTAGTTATATACACTGAAGAGCAATTGAATTAAAGATACCTGTCTAGTAACGTGTAGCACCCTCTTTCGTTCTGATGGCGGCGGCGATTCGTCTCGGTATGGACTCGACAAGACACCGGAAGCGTTGGGAAGCCATACGGATCCACGACCCCTAAACAAGCACCCACAGTTCACGAAGATTTGATGGAGGGCGGTCAGAGCCTCGAACATCTCTTTCGTTGGCATCCCAGATGTGCTCGATGGGATTGAGGGCAGGTGACCTAGCTGACCAAGGAAGCGAGGTCACGTCGATGGAGTGTTCATCCAACCATTCGGATACAATTCAGGAGCGATCGCACAGTGCATTGTCTTGTTGCAGGATGAGGTCCCCAGTGGGATTTTGAAGACGCACAAACGGAAGCAGTTGATCGTCCAAGATATCCCGGTAACGTTGACTTGTGAGGGACGATGTCACACGTACCAGGGGTCCTATTTCAGTCCACGTAAACAGTCCATCCCCACCAGCTTGAAGAGTACCCTGCTGGCAATAAGGATCCATCGCTTCATGTGGTTTGCGCCGTACTCGTATCCTGCTATCCACATGTACTAACGTGAATCTCGACTCATCAGTCCAGGCAACATTTTTCCACGTGTCTAGGGTCCAGTGGCGATGTTCCCGCGCCCATGCTAATCTTTGCACCCTGTGATGTGCGGTCAGCAGCGGTACCCTCGTGGGACGATGGCTTCTGTACCCCATAGGGAGGAGATGGTTCTGGATGGTGTAGCTGCTTACACATTTTTGTGCACCAGCGTTAAACTGCCGAGTGATTTCTTGCACCGTGGCCCATCTATCCGCTGTTACAATGCAAACTAGCAGACGATGACCCCGCTTATCCACACGCTGTTGTACACGGCAGTTGGCCCTTACAGTGATGGTTTTATCGGATTAGATGTACTCACGGTGCACCCGTGGCACAGTGGCTCGTGAAAATCCCAGTGCCTTCACGACTTCCGAGATGGAGTGACCCATTCATCGGGCCCCGATAATTTTCCCACGATCAAATGTGCTTAGATCCTTCGTCTTTCCCATACTGCGTCCGACTCTTACTGATTCCCGTCGCATCACTCCTTATATTGTCAGATCGCTGAATACGTCATGTCGTTTCCGTTTACAGGGCAGCTCACAGCGCCATATTTGCATAACGACAGCTGTCTCTAATTCAAGTGCTCTTCAGTGTATACGATGACAGTCGTTTCACAAGTAACGTATGTCCAAAAAAGAAGTTTAACGCATGTACAGACATAATTGGGCAACCTCAATTTCCCGAGAATCGGGGTGTTTTTCCCGGTTCATTAACTGTTTCGAAGGGAAAGTGATAGTAAAAGGGAAATATTCATTACAACAAAGAAGACTATATTTATAAATCAATAAACTTTCTGAGAAAAGAATGGTATAACGAAGTCTAGGGATATTCAGCATAATTGCTGCCCCCCAAATAGGAGTATGAGTACCCCCTATGTAGAACCTGGAGAGAGCTGAAGAATATCCCTCCCGACCTCAGCCCAGGAGTCTACTCGTTACCAGATGTACAGACATATTATCAAGCACTCCCATAATAAACAGGTGACTAATGAGCTGAAGAATTAGAACAGGCCACTTCAACTACTTAAGCAGGATGACAATATGTCTATTGTTTGTGCCGATAAAGCACCTCAAATTATAATTTTCAACAGGACAGATTACTTTGAGAACATGCAACAAGCCATAACTGATATACCACATGTTATTAGCCCCAAAGGTCCTACTCAGGCTGCGTGTGGTCACTTCTTCGTTTGAAATCCCTTCCATCACTTCCTTCTTCCATTTCAAATAGCTTGCACCCTCCTCCAGGCTACCGTGAACCTGAGCTGTTTGGTAAACTGAAGACTTATAAAGTTAGTAACCATATCCATTCCCTCTCGTTTCAGTGTATTACAGTCAAGCCGTCCTTTAGGGAGCTCCTTAACAAAATGTCTCGTGCCTCTAACCCTTAATTCCCCTTATTGTGTTTCCAGTTCCATCGTGGCTTTATCTCACATCAAGTTTTTACACCCTTCTAGTTCCCCATTTTTCATGGCCTTCCTTGACGTGATCTCGTTATTTCCCAATATCCCTGTTCCAGTTGTTCATGATCTTATTTCTTCTAAACTTGGTACTTTGGGAACTTAATCCCCCGGTAACATCAAAGCCATTCTTCCTGCCATTCGTTTGGTCTGTAATCAGACTTATTTCCGTTTTTACGTTACCTACTTGCGTCAAACAGAGGAAGCGCCAATGAGGTCACCATTGTCCCCCGTTTTTGCTGAGATTTTGCTTTAACATTCAGAAGGGGTTATGATTCCTTTGACACCAATTCAACCATTACTGTATTTACGCTATTTGTATGATGTTTTAATATTTTGACCCTCAACTTTGGAGGATCTGAGCGCTTTTGCCACTTTAATGTCCACTAAATTTCCTTCAATTAAGTTTACCCTTGAGTTCGAAGAGAATTTGTCTCTCACATTTTTGGACTTCTTGTTGCGTCGGAAATCAGTTACTAACTCTATTTCTCACTCCGTCTACAGAAAACCCGGTTGTAATACAACTTTGATCCCTTTAAATTCTTTTCATCCGCTTTGTCAAAAGTTATCATCTTTACATTTTTTGCTGCGTCGGATCATATCGCATTCATTGGATAATGCTCTGCGCAATTTGGATTTTACAGCTATTAAGAAGTTGGCCAGTGATATATGGATACCCAGCTTTTACTGTGGAAAAACTACTCCGACGAATTTATTTAAATTCTGTTTCGCCGTTAACTAGAGATCACCAATCCATCAAGTATGTCGGATTTGTTCCTTTTAGAGCCTTTGCTCCTTCAACCCCTTAAACGGTTCTTGTAAAAAAATTAAATCGGATTCCTGATCAAAACTAATAACATTTCAGAAATTATAACAAGTGACAGAGACAGAGTTTAACTGGACAATCGGCATGGAACTTATTCCATACTCCTGAAGGCTTTGCTGGAGGGAGGACAGAACATGATGTACGTAGGTTCGATCCTCGTTCTATGAAATGTAGGGTTTTGAAACACCAGTAAAACATTAAAACCTCTTTAAATTCTACAGCTATCACTAGGTTCTGCTTAGCGGTACTTATACCCCTATTTGGGAGGCAGCCCCTATTTGAATATACTGAATATTCCTAAACTTTGAAAATACTGAATACCCCTAGACTTCCCAGGAAGCACAGCCTTTCAATTTAACGTAGGCCCAACACTGAATCGCCGTCTTCTATTTCTAAAAGAGGGTGGCCCAGTGTTTAGCCTATGTTAAATTGCAAGGCTGTGCTACCTGGGTTCGTTCTACCATTCTTTTCAAAAAAAGTTTACTGATTTATAAATATAGTCATCTTTGATGACTATATTTATAAATCAGATTGTGCCATGTTTCCCCCTCCCTTGGAAACAGTTAATGGACTGGGAAAAACACCCCGCGTCCCTAGAACTTGAGATTGCCCACTTATTTCTGCACATGCATTAAACTTCTTTTTTGGACATACGTCACTTGTGACACGACTGTCATGGTATATATAACTAACACCTTGTCCCTTGTGTTTGCGCATTGTATTACATCTGAGGAGGAGTTTATTGTAAACTCGAAAGGTCTAATGTGTATATAATTTAACTTGTATATATTTTTTAACATTAAATTTTTAAATCGTTCGCAAGACGGCATTGTTTGTTAACTTAAAAGTTTTCGACTTAACATTAATGTCATATGTACACCAATAAATAGATTTACATCTTCCCAAGAATGCAAATTTGAAGATGCGAGATGATTTTTAGGCAATGTGCAATGCATTGCAACTGTGTGCTGTATATTTGCATTACCTTTCGTGTATCTGTTTGTCATCTAATGTTAAGTAGAAGTGAAAGTGTAAGGCTAACCAACACGAATGTGGTATAGTATGTTAAGTTGCATTAGTTACCTAATACATGCGTAATTAAAAAGAGCCATTTTATACTGAAAGTAGCATTTCATTAGCTGCTTAAAATAGAAAGATTTTTCCATGATATTTGGATTTGGAATAGTTTGGAAAAGACCCACTTTAAAGTTATTTTTGTAAATGATAGGTTAAAGATAATTAATCATTCTTTTCGTAAAGCGTAAATGGCGAATGTCAACTCATTTTTCATCACAGGTTTTATAATATTCATTATCTATTTTTTTTTTTGTGTTTTCCAGGGCATCGTACAGGGGTACTTAACTTTCACTCTTTCGTGAAGATATGTGAAACACATTACAATGAAACGCCTGCAGGTTCGCCCTGATGGTGCAGTGGCTTCTGACCTCTCGACCGATAGGAGTCCTTATTTGAATCCCGGATGAGGCATGGATGGTATACGTGTCTTATGGCTTACGACTCTGTTCCTTCCCTGGAACCAGTGTCCCTGATTTAGGGACGGCCGATTGTTTATAGATTACTGTGTTGCTCACGATGACAGTTAAACCCCCAGGTGAAAAAGAAAAGAAAAATGCCTGCATGATATGAGACTGTCATTACTCTTAAGTGATGTATCAGATGTTAAGTTTAAGGAGGTATGGTAGGAAATTAACGAAGAGGAGAGGTACTTTTGTCAGAACGTCTTTTTGTTTACTGATGAATTGAAAAAAAAAACGAGGTGGTTATATCATTACTTCGCTGCCAATGGCGCACATCCACATCTAATAGGTTGATTCAAATAGATCCTTTTAACCATGAAAGAAATACGGGATTACGCTATATAATACAAATTTTGAAGATGACAATCCGATTTTTGGCGTAAATATGGAAACTTGAAACTTGGTCGTTCGGGGTGGTGTAGTGGTTAGCATTCCCGGGCGTTTTCTGGGAGACGCGGGTTCGAGTCCCGCTCCAGGACGATGAAATTTTCAAGTTTTCGGATATATTGATCCTTTTAAATTAAGCATTTTTTTATTGTGGGTTTAACGTCCACCGTGAGCAACTCAATGGGCTATACGCAGTCAGCCGTCCCTAATTTAGTGTCACTGGCTCCAGGGAAAGGAGCAAGCCAGTGCCATAAGACAAACACAACATCCAGGCCTCAACGGGATTCGGACTCGGACTCATCTCGGACGAAACGTCGTCAGCCAGAGCTTAGACCACTGCGCCACTAGAACGGCAATTTAAGCATTTAAAATCATAACGTTATAAATATGATAGTCTTGAAGTTTTCTTTAAAGCGAGATGCTTTTCTACTAGGGATGTAACTAGTAGCGGCTCCTCGTGGTTAACTGAGATGGGGGACGGGGGGAGCTCTATCCCAGTTCACTCTATATCACTTCTATAGCTAGTTTATTGTGAGCTTATCGGGTCTCTAAGAGTTGTTTTTAATAGTGTCTGCGTTTCAACGGTGAAATGTTTCAGTAGATTTATGACATGAGGGTGTTGAACAAACAAAATCATGAGATATACTGCCGGACAATTGCTAAGGACGGATGACAATAGCAACGATAGCAACCATAAAATGGAAGGCAGGAAAATGTGGAAATTAGCATAAGTGCGGGATACAGTAAGACGTGTTGTGCGTATGCAAATTTTGGATTGCCGAACTTGTTCGTGACGTCATAGCGCTGATAAGAGATATAAAGGATTTGACGCGTATTGACCATTGTTGTTCAAACGCAAAGTTGAAAGGGAAAGAATCAATTGACGAAATTGCAATTTTCAGTACGTCTTCCCGACATCACCTAGATGATTTTACGCGTGGCCGTATTATTGGCAAGATTAAAGAAGGGCAAAAAATAACAGATGTTGCCAGGGAGTTTGACGTCAGCTACAGTGTTGTTTCAAGGCTTTGGAACTCATTTCAAACAAATGGAGAGTGTAGCAAACGTCACGGGAGAGGTCGTGTTCGCAGTACGACACCTGAAGAAGATCGGTACATTGTGCTATCAACAAAAAGACACCGGCGCAGCACAGCTAATGAGGAAGCAAATCAGTTTATGGCTGCTATTAGCAAGCCGATCTCCCGAAAAACTGTCGCCAGACGTTTGCATGAAGGAGGACTATACGCCCGCTGTCCTGTTGTGTGCATCCCATTGTTCAGACGTCACCGTACCGCCCGTTTGCAATGGTGCCATCAACATCGCAATTGGACTGATAACGACTGGTCTGCTCTCCTCTTCTCGGATGAGAGTAGATGCAGTCTATCGTCTGATTGTGGACGACAACTGATCTGGCGTGATAGTGGTACTGCATATTGTCCAGCAAACATACAGGAAAGGGACCGATATCCGACATGTAGTGTCATGGTATGGGCTGGCATCATGATCAATGGCCGTACGTCCCTCTATGTGCTTCCAACTGGTACTATGACTGGCCAACGATACATTAATGATGTTCTGCTACCTCATGTTCGCATGTTCCGTGGTGCTGTCGGTGATAGATTCATTTTCATGGACGACAACGCAACATGTCATCGAACAGTCTCTGTCCAGGAGTGTCTTGAGAGCGAGGATATTCAACGCCTCGTATGGCCAGCACGTTCTCCAGATCTGAATCCCATTGAAAATGTGTGGGATGCTTTGGGGAGGAGTCTTGCTGGTCGCCAATGCCCTCCAATAAACAAGGACACCCTCATCCGTGCACTGACAGAGGAATGGGATAAATTACCCCAACAGCTGCTTGATAATGTTGTGCAAAGCATGACACGACGTGTGGAATCTTGCATCGCCCTCCATGGTGGCAATATCCCGTATTGATATCTTACGCCGGAACGCCTGCGGACGGTAATTGCATTTTTTTCACGTTTACGTATTCTGCACAAAATGGCCTGTTTGTCCCTTGAACACGTTCCAAAGCCTTCTGGATTTCAGAGCACAATAAATTGTCTTTCTTGCAATTAGAACGAAGTAAATTTCTCCGTCATTTTTATCAGCGCCAGGATTCGAACCCGGATCCCCTCATTCCGGAATAAGTCACTCTACCAATTGAGCTACGCGGACGTTTTATTCTGATTCCTATCTGCCTTTATGTCGTGTGCGTCCTTCTGGCAGGTACGTCACATCTCCTGGTACGTTACATCATCTCCCCCTTATTTTTTTTTATATTTTTTTTTTTTAAGTGCTGGAGAAGGGATTCTCTGATTTTTCCTATCTCGCGGTGTGGAAATATCACACCATTACGAGATTTTGAACGGTCGGGTCATCTGGATAGTTCGGGCGCCATTATAACAAAGTAAATTTCTCCGTCATTTTTATCCGCGCCAGGATTCGAACCCGGGTCCCCTCATTCCGGAATAAGTTGCTCTACCAATTGAGCTACGCGGACGTTTTATTCTGATTCCTATCTGCCTTTATGTCGTTTGCGTCCTTCTGGCAGGTACGTCACATCTTCTGGTACGTTACACAATGTCCTGGCATTCTGACATTATTTTGTTTCATTTGGCATCCAAATACACTTACTTTTTATGCGCTATATAGCCGTTTATGATCCGTCCTTAGCAATTATCCAGCAGTGTATGAATGTAAAGCTATTAAGAAATATCCGTATTGCTTTATTCCACAGACCGACTTTCTCCCCTATCATCAACATACTTGCTTTTTTGGGCTTATTTTTAGCTAGTCGAATTGTACTCCCGGTATACGCTTATGATGCAGGATGTACATTCTGAATTTTACTGCAATGAATGATTGTGGCATGAGTACCCAATCCTAGAACACCCCAGCAACGAAAAATATTCGTTCGTATGTACTCTATGAGTGCAAATGTTGTTAGCAGTGCAGTAATTATATCTTTGAAATACATGAATACAGAAAAATCTCAGTTCGTTGTTCATAACACTTCCTTATAGACTACAATATGTTAATCGTCTTTTCCTTTGGGTACGTTAATAACATTTGCACACACACAGTACATACGAAGTGAATTATTAACACCTTCTGGGATGCCCCCATTGAAACTTAGACTTGAAATCTGCTATAATGCAATTGTAACGGCAATGTAAATTATTATCCAAAAATTTGAAGCATGTGCCACGATTTCGAGATGGTTATTGCTGCTGCTACACACACACACACACACACACACATAGAGACATACTCTCTTTAATAAGTATAGATTAAAAGAACATTCAGTTCAGTTTTCAATCTAAAGCCATGACAACAATTTACTGTACAAATTTCGCTGTGAAAATTTCCGATCTTCGTAAATTTTCTGAACAGTGAAAACTACATTTTTAAGTCTTCGGTATGAACGAAACGTACTTATTCGCCGTTTTTTGCTTGCCAGTGCGAAAAAGACACTAATTAACCATTAATGCTTACATCTCTGATTAAACGTTGCTCCCTAAGGAATTAGTTATAGTACACAGCTTCAGCTGAAACGCTCAGCTTGTTTTGAAAAAAATAATGCTCCAGAAAAAAAATGTATCCAATGGAATAACGTCAATGGTTTTTATGAATACAAATTTACATGAGTTAGAAAGCGAAAATTTCGCTCTGCTAGGCAAATAAAAAAAGCAATTTTTCGCAAGTACTTTGCTGTAGAAATTAATTATATTTCGTTTTGTTTGTAATTTATTCATTACCGAACTTTACTCTTCATCATAACTTATTCACGTGTTCATTTCGACTCTGGAAGAGAAAACAACCAAATAGTTATACCAAAATCACGGCATCGGGGGTATTGTTATTAGCAAACCCGGATAATTTTCTCCTGCTCAATGGGAGTTGCATCTATGTTCGAGACATTACGTTCATAAAAGCAAGACCAAACCTAATATTGAAAGAAAACGGGAAAAAAAGAAGGAAGAAAAAGAGCGACTGTCAAGTACCACATTTGCCATTTCTCATTTTGATTTTTTAATTCATTTCACCAATTTATTTCATATTCGGCAGCACAACAGTTGAATTTCCCAACAAAGTTCACAGCGCAGAGAAAAAAACAGCGATGTATTCCAGCTACGTCACTGTATCGGCTAACCCACTTAATCTGAGGACCACTCAAATCTACTGTATCAGCCAACAGGGACTGTGAGCAAGACAGCCCCGAGGAAGGATTTTTTCCATGGAAACTAACAGTTATATCTGTAGTTGGTATAATACACTGAAGTTCGGTTTTAGTGCTTTAGTGTTTTTCGTGCCCGCTTTTAGGGTTTTTTTTTTTCATTTACCTAGCAGAGCGAAATGGAATAGGCTGAGGTTCCGATATGAGTTGCGTTTTTTTTTATTGAGGTTTAACGACCATCGTGAGAAACTCGATGCGCTATAAGCAGTTACGCGTCTCTATTTTAGTGCTGCTGATTCCAGGGAAGAGAGAGAGCCAGTGCCTTAAGACAAACACAATATCTATGCCTCACAGGTATTCGAACCCGGACCCTTTTCGGACGAATGGTCAGAAGCCAGCGTTTAGAGCACTGCACACCGAGGTGGCGAGATGGGTTTGTTTCAATAGACTACAGGACTGTGACTAGTTCAGATCCCAGTTGAGTGGACTACACAGACAATAGCGAGTCATGCACGAAAAACTCTCAGCTGAGTTACGAAAACATCCGTGCGGCATGAAAAAAAAACTGCTTTAGGTGGACGGGGGTGGCAGCCCAGACCACAAGCCACCTTTGGATGAAATTAATTTTTGCACGATAAGCCAGCTTATAAAACTTCAGATGATCTTACTTTCATCTTTTAATCAAATGTTTGTTTCGTGCATAAATGTTTAGCTGTATTGCAGAAAAATTCTTCAATGAAGTGAAATTTCTCTGTCTAGTATGTATCACCACCAAATTGCGTTTCGGAAAATTTCTCTCAACATCAGTTAGCTATCACCATGATCAACAGTTCTCCATTTCAAAATTATATCTGTAGTTGGTATAATACACTGAAGTTCGGTTTTAGTGCTTTAGTGTTTTTCGTGCCCGCTTTTAAGGTTTTTTTAATACATAAAGCAGAATTGTTCAGTAATATGTAAATATCCAGTGCATATTGAAACTCTATACGGCACCAAGCAGGATGCTTTAAAAGCAGCTCTCCGGGCACCTGGAGGGATGCTTAGCATTCGATTATTTTCTCGTGATTTAGCAAAACCGCAATTTCCTTTCTCAGTGTCTTCACGACGCGTTGTGTATGACAATCAGAGATAAACAGCTATCGGAATATTGGATGCAGGTCAAGGCTATGCAGTTGTAGTCATATTTATGAATGTGTCCGGCAGTGTTATATCCATGCTTTAGCGACAGTTCCAAGATTTGTGAACATACACCAGACGGGCATCTCAAGGTCAAACATGGTCTGAAACAGCTATGGATGGGCGATATGTAACAATAACTACAAAACGCATTAGATGTATGCCTCGGCGACAAAAAGACCAATATCAAGGTGATATCTATTAAGCAGGCTTCGGTGAAGTCTGTGTGCCAGGAAAAAGTATATGTATTCCCTTACCCGTGTCCACAAAAGAGACCGATTAGCATGGAGAAGGCAGCACCGCATTTGGACATCCGAGCAGTGGAGGCATGTGTCCTTCACAGATGACTCAAGATTTTTTCTGGCAGGTGTCTCTCGATTCCAGTACGTCTAGAGATAAGAAGGAGTTCGAAATCACCCTTCCAATATAATCGAAAGAAATAGTTTTGGTGGTGGAAGTGTAATGGTGTGAGCAGATATTTCGATTGACGGTGATATCTGTCTACATGTCTGCGGTAGAGGAACTTTGACTGGCCACAGCTATCAAGAAGGCATCATAGCTATATATAACTACATGACAAATTTCTCGAGGGGCTGTGTGGTCCGGAATTTGTTTACATGCACTGCAGTGTTTGTCCTCATAGGGCAAAACTTGTGGATGAATATCTGGAATGTGAATATATACAAAGAATGAATTAGTCAAGAAAGTCACCAGACCTAAACCCTATCGAGCAGACTTGGGCGCGTTAGCACTGCAAGCGGCAAGTCGTCAGATCCACCCACGGACAACCTATGAGCTGAAAATTGCTCTGATAGAGGAATGGTGATATCGCTCTACTGAGCTCCTGAACACCTTGTTGGAAGCATGAAGTATCATTCTAAGGCCTGTATAGTTGATCATGTGTCTACTGAGACCAATAACTTCGAAACGCTGGTCTAAAACTGGATATTCACATCCTTACAACATCGTTAAAATAAACGCTTTATATTTCACTGAATTTTGACGAGTTAAGTAAAAACATGTATCCAAACAAAGTTTTATTACATTCTGTGAACATTTCTTTGAAATGTTTGAATTTATGTTTTCATTTATGCGCACTAATGTGTTACATGCATGTACATTTCGCATGATATCTCTGCTTCTAAAAACAGGATCCAACAATTCTCATTTTCAACTAATTGTTTTAAACACGGTCAAAGTGTTCCCAACATTTCCCCTACTCTTCTGACGCAAATGTCGTCCGCAATACGTGCTAAATACAGCATAAATTTGTTCGTATCTTTCTTATTTTTATACATTTGCACGCAAATTAATTAGTATTTTGATCTAAGCGATTAATGATTAGTTAGGTCTTGGAAATATGCTGTACGCTCGATTGCTTTAAGTACAAGCAAACCTTTTCATGCAGTTTACAGCTTTTCTGAGGCAAATATTTTCCAAAGAGCATGCTTATGACACTGAGTATTTGGTTGCATCGTTCTGGTTTACAGACAGGTACATAGTTTCAATTTTTTTGTCTTGTCATTTTAATAGTTAAGTAAAAAATATTTCCAACTATGTTTGTTTGTGATTGACATATACACCTACAGCTTATCTCTAAGGGAGGATAATAATTTGCTGACTGATTGCGTAGAGAAAAAAGCTTTGGAGGACGGGTTGTATATTTTCCTGACATGGGGTTTGTACTTTTTCAGTCCTTACTTGCAGATAAACTGCTGTGGAAAGTTTAAAGCAAACTGATGCTTTGATGGTGTCATAAATTTTATGATGAAAACAAGGTAACTTGTCAATGAAATTCTTATCATTAATCCCAATTTAGGATATTAAGTAGATATCCAGGATTGATATTTTTATATTTGCTGGCATGACAGCAAGTCTAAAATCAATGTTACTGTGCTAGTATCTATACCTTCACCCTTCAGTTTTATTCTTCTATTTCCTGGATTCTATTCGCTGGAAGAAAACGCGGCCTTTTTTTTTTTCATTCACCTTGAAAGTAAGCCATCTTTCAGTTTTAAGACATTTTTTCGCTCCTTATAGTAGAAGAATGACATAGTTTGTTATTAAATTTTCAAATTCATCTAGGTTATAAGACCTTCAGGACCATGTAAGGAGATTGAACTTCGAAACAAAACGTTGCTACAGTGAATTAAATTTCTAACATTTAACATTATCAGGTATTCTACGTTATCCTTCAGTAAAATCTGTCTAAATTATTCAGAAAAATAATTAATTTTTCTTCTAAATTTGATGAATTCCTCTATTAACCAAAATTTAATACCCTCAAAAAGTTCTTCATTATCGGTTCCAGCATATGACGAAGCAAATTTATACATCATTTTCATGGCAGGGGGATTCGAACCCACAATTCTCGGCTCCGGAGCTCCGAGCGCTATCGACTATACTACCCTGCCATGTGCTCGCACTCCTATCTGCCTTTACCTCATGTGCGTCCTGCAGTGCAGGCATGTCACATATCCCCTCTCCGAAAGAGGGGCGGGGGCATGGCCCACGGGTCAGTCGGGACAATGTGTCGCTGCAAGCAGTCATCCATTGAAGCCTGTGCATTTGAGAAATCCCAGACAATTTGGTGTGTGAAACGTAACATAACACTGATTTTTTTTCGAAGCATTGAAGAACGGATGCTCGTTTTTCCTGTCCCGCGGTGTGGGAAGAACATCACACCATTGCGAGAAACCTATCAGCCATGTCATCCTTGAAGTTCGAGCGCCAATATGACGAAGTTAATTTCTCTATCAATTTTATGCCAGGGGCGCTATTCGAATCCACAACTCTTGGCTCAGGAGCTCCGAGTGTTGTGAACTATACTATGCTGGCATATGCTCTCACTGCTATCTGCGTTTATCTCATGTGCGTCCAGCGGGGCAGATACGCCAGAAGCAAAAGTAAAGTGCATTTCTGTTTGTTGAAAATGCATCAAACGCCAAGAAAGACCTGAGATATTGAAGTGAGATTTATACGGTGCATTTCTTATGATACAAGACGTACGTGATCAGAAAACAGATCTGCAAGTGATGTGGAACACACAGTACTCAATACCTTGTGTACCCAATGCGAACTGTGATAACGGCTGGTACACGGTGTGGTATCGACTAGAAAAAGTTATGGATGTCGCACTGCAGAAGGTTATTCCGTGCTGTCTCGATTCGTACCCAAAATTCATCTTGGGTAACTGGTGGTGGTGCCTGATGAGCCAGGCATCGAGCGACCATATCTCGCACTTATTCAATGGGCGACAAATCAGGCGAGCGCACTGCTCAAGGAACACGTGTTTCGGATCGGGCATCCAGGAGCTGTCAGACATTCCGCGCCACACGTGGTTGGTATTGTTCCGTTGAAAAATGGTACCGGGTACCTTCTGCAGATATGCCAGAACTTCAGCCAGCACAGTTTTCGTGACGTACCGCTAGCTGGTCATGGTACATGCAACGGGTACGAGGCGAGAACCTGAATGAAATCCAAAATCACTCTACACCAGAACGCCCGGTGTTGGACCAGTATGACTCTGCATAATGCATGCCTCCAGCAAACGCCGTATAACGATACGGCTATCATGGGTCATGAGGTTTAACCGTGACTCGATGGAAAACACTATGCGCTGCGATTAATTACTCCAGTGTCTGTGTTCTTGACCCCATTCCATTAGCTGACATCTGTGGTTTAAACACAACGGAAATCATAGCAAGGTCTCAAAGCAAACGGCATCGGACAGAGCTTACAGACAGCCTTTTATGTGATACATATCTCCAAGGTTGTGGGATATAGCTGTTCGTTCCAAAAGGTTGTGGGACATAGCTGTTCGTTCCCCCTCGGGACATAGCTGTTCTTTCCGCCAACGCCATACGGTGGAGATTACTCTCTTCTCGTGCGTTCGTCCGTCGCTGCGTTCCAGACCCTCATGTCTGTGCGTTAGACCTTATTCTTCCCATTGACGCCATAACTGCAACTCTGTGCTCGCGTTTCGTCCAACACGAGCTGCAATGTTGCGGAAGGAAAGTCTGCTTTCCTGCAGACCAACACATGGGGCTCGCTAAAAGTTCGTCAGCTGTGCGTATGAGTCTCGTCTGCTGTGGCGGGCCATACTCAGTTATTACCATTACCTTACTGCCACAATTACAAAATAGACTATGGTATCTTGCCCTGTGTGTCCTGCTTTTATACATCCTGTGGAACAGCGACGAGTGTGTGTCTGACACAAATCGTTGTAATAGTTTGCACCTCCTCACGTGATCTGTCCATCCTGCTAGTTTCAGTCAGATGGCACACGTTTTTGCTGTTGTTGCGTTTTCAAGAAACAGCAGTATACAACAGTGCCACAAGAAGTTAAAGTACTTTAAAATATTTGTCTTCACTTTAAAACTCGATTTTTATCTTCAAACACATCAATGTAACCTTCCAGTACAGTTTTTCAGCCGATATTTATCACTCTGTTTTACGATACTTTTTGTTACACTTCAAAGTTGGTGCCTATTTTCTTAAAATGGGAAACTATTTGCTAAAGGTTGCTTTTCAAAGAATTAAAAGAAAGCGTTGTTTGTGATACACCTATATTCCTTTCCTTGAAAAAATAAATTTTGCTCGTACATTGCGAAGTAGCTTAAAAAGAAAGACCTCCAAATAATCAGATATAATGAGTGCCCGTATTTTGGCCCAAAAGAGTATTACATTCAGTGAAACTTCCCGTAGCTAACACTTATTAATCGCGATCAATTTTGTATCCCCCCAGTTTTGTAGTATTTGATCTTATGATCATTTTATTTTCCAATAGCTGGCTTGCTAAATAACAGAAGATAACATTTTAAAACAGCAGCTAAGAATCAGACACCGCAAGGAATCAAGAAACAGTCGCGTCCTGAAGTCGGCTATGACTAACTGTGAGAGTGGTATAAAGTAGATTGTAACGGCCGAGGGTATGCAGTCTGTTTCTATCCTTAGGCGTGTTGCCACTAGGGATCATGCAAGGATATAGCATTATTTTCTGCGTGCCCACTGACGAACCAATATATTTCTGTTTAACACACCCCTGGGAAAATTCTGTCTACTAGAGACCCTGTCGCTTTCATGGGGAATAGAATTTCCACCACCGCAGCAGGGACCAGAATTGTCAGCACAAAGAGTGGAACAGCAGGTCAGCAAAATCCTGGTGTAACACGGCGCAAGCATTGAGGAAAATGGACTCCGTGTGGTTGTTGCAGCATGAAGATTGTTCTTCTATTGCAGCAAGAATACAAGTCCTGGTTCAGCAGGTAAGTAAAACGAAAAACCTTGCCCTTCTTCTGGGAGTCTCGAAAATGAAGGAAAACATTGCAGAGATGGTGAAAGAGGTAGCGGCGAATGAAGGCGCCGAGATAGTAAGAAGACCAGATGGAGAACCGGGATCAGAGACTGAAGACGGAGACGAAGCAGCTGATGACCCTGGATTAAAGTCAGAAGACTAGCGACCGCCCATTGCATAGGAAAAGTGTAATTAATGTTCATAGTTGTGTTTGTGTGATTGAGGTGTTTTTGATTTCTGTGTAGTAAAATCAGTCGATGTAGAATACTAATGTTCGAATAATAAAATATCTAATACCAATAGAAAATGAGTATTCAGTGTATTAAATGAGATCGATACTGTGGTTATTGTAATAATGGTCCAGAGATACCCAAAACAAAATCGCATCGCAAATGAATCTCTCAGTCGTCAAAATTAAGCAGTCCCAGCCCATTGGTACGCCGCACCAATGAGCTCTGACTAATAGGAGAGTGATGGTGGCCCGTGTAGGAGGCTCGTGCCGTTCGGTTCCTCAACTGATTGTGTCCGAGGAGATGCACTATGTGAATCCTTGCAGGATTGCTTCGGAGCGCCTTCACCATCACCAATGAGCTCTGACTAATAGGAGAGTGGTAGTGGCCCGTGAAGGAGCCTCGTGCCGTTCGGTCTCTCGACTGATCCTGTCCGAGGTGATGCACCATGTGGATCCTCGCAGGATTGCTTCGCAGCGCCTTCACCAGCTAAATTTTGTATAATGAGTTCCAATAATCCCGGCGAAGCCTACACAATTGGCGGAGCAGGATTAAATCATCTAGGTTTAGCTCTTTTGACCCCATACACTAAACATTCACAGGGGGAGCCCTTGATATGCTCGACTTTGCTATTTTCAAAGATGTGAGACGCTTCCATCAAGTCTCTCTAGTATCCTCACTGGTCTCCAATCAGGGCTTAGTATCACTGTGACACGGAGATATCTCAGTCGAGACAGCACCGAGATAACAATCAACTGAAAGATGTTTCAGAAGAGCATTGCTCAGGTCTTTTTTTTTATTGATGGTTTCACAACCACCGTGAGCAACTCAATGGGCTATAAGCAGTCGCCCGTCCCTAATTTAGGGTCACTGGTTCCAGGGAAGGGAGAGAACCAGTGCCGTAAGACAAACACAACATCCATGCCTCACCGGGATTCGAACCGGGACCCCTTTCGGACGAATGATCAGAGGCCATCGCTGAGACCACTGCGCCACCGGGGCGGCGCATTGCTCAGGTCATTCCACCACAAATAGAAATTATCACTTCCTCCTCAGGTCAGTCCACCAAATATGGAAATCATTACCTCCTCGAAAGTGGACCAGTCAGTAGAAAGGCTAATCAGCAGTATACAATAGGTCCTCAGAGAGTGTAGAAAACCCAGTGCTCATTCTTGAGAACGTCATGCCGTACTTTTTGGGGTCATTACGTTGACCAAAGAAATGAACAAGTTCCGGATAATCTAGCTAAAGCCACACCTTGACAAGAAACGTTTCCTCTGTGATAGGTGCTGGGACTTTGTCATATCAGAAATCAAGGCCTTTAAATAACTCTAATGGAACAATTACTCCGGTGGTCATGGTGCTGCAGTCGACGTTACGGATGATATGTGGACCATCATGAGAAACCTCAGAGACAAAATCTCGGACATAATGAATTCGCAAGGCATGCTGTGCACGGATGATGGATCAGCGGCTTGACTGAGTCTTTGGAGGATCAATTAATTCCCAATTCTCAAACTGAGAAACCTAAGAATACAGCCAATGTCCGCGTAGCGTTTTACCAGCTCGATGTTAATGTCTCAGTCTCTAGCGAAATCCATATATTAATGCTGGTAGCTTACATTGAAAGGCAAAGTTTGAAGAAAATCCCCGGAAGAGATGGTATCAAGGATTAAGTCATAAAATTGCTGCATAAGTGCTTTGTCCAGGCACTGGTCAAAATGCGCAAACGAGTTTTCCGATTCAAGTACACTACTGTTTGTGAAAATTGAAACACCAGGAAATACTGAGGCGATTAGCTTGGAACGTACAGATTATGTACAACAGATTCGGACATGCAATTCATTAAAATGTCAGTGAAAGTGCGCATGTGGTTTCGGAGCAGCGCCCTCTGAACTGTCCGGTCTTGGGTATAAAGAGCTGGCTCAAACGAGATGTTGCATTCAGCGAAGAGCCGATATTGAGTCGAAAGGGTGTTTCTTTGGTCTCACTATGCTCCGTCACCAAAGAAGTCCACATTATGAACATCGGACGGACTTTGAGTGAGGATGGATTTCGGGATGAGAGAAGCTGGACTTTCCTACAGCAAAATTGCTAGTCGTGGGGGTCGAAACACCAGTACAGTGATTCGAACGAGGTGTCAGTCGACAAATAAGGCCAGAAATCCGGGAAATGAACCGCTAAATTGCGGAACTGCATGGGATGACATACACCTCAACAGCATGGAAGTTACCCATCGCTCAGCGACATCCACGGTGTTAGCGCAACAGTGGAGCACTTTTACAAGTCAGGCTTTTTTCTCCAACACAGTTCGACGTCATCTGCTTAACAGAGGACTGGTCGCTAGCAGGTCGTTGCAGCCCATTCCACTGACCCTCAACCACAGAAGCTTTAGGCTTCAATGAGGTCTTGAACACAGACATTGGGGTGCTGATTGACAACAGGCCGTGTTTTCTGACGAGTCACGAGTCAACTTGATGCACCTCGATGGTCGAATATGTTTTCGAAGATATCGTGGGGAACGGCACCTTGCAGCGTCATACCCACCCAATGCCAAGTGTCATGGTTTGGAGCGCCACTGGGTTCAATTCGCGAACTCTCCTGATACGATTTGAGGGAATCCTCAACAGCCAGCGATACATCAGTAATGTTTTAGAGGCAGAGGTGACGCTCATCCTTCAGAGTTGTCCTGGCAATATATTCTAGCAGAACAATGCTCTGCCACATGTTGCCCGGAATGTCCAAGACCTCTTTCATGCACGACAGATAGCGTTTCTTCTCTAGGCTGCATCTTCGTCTGATATTTTTACGATCGAACATGTCTGGCATATCGTAGCTAAGAGACTGATCCGTCAAGTGCCTCCGTCAGTACCCACAAGTGAACTCTGATCTCACATAAGAGAAGCCAGATAGGCTGTTCCCCAGGACGATATCAGAAACCTTTTTCATTCATAGCCACGCCGTGTACAAGCTGTTATTGTTGCTCGAGGTGGCTTCACGCGATACTAAGTTTCGAAGCGAGAAATTCTTGTACAGGTCTTCAAATGTAAAAAGTTATCGCCTTAACATGAGAAATCTGTGATATAAATTTTATTGAATAGCGCCATACTTTCTTGGTGTTAGAATTTTCACAAATAGTAGTGCGTTTTCTAGTGGAATGAAATATTGCAGTCCTTTTAGTTCTGCCCAAGCCAGAAACAAATCACACCTCACCATAGACATATCGACCCATCTCACTCTTGCTCAACCTGAATAAGGTAATCTTCAGTCGGTTGTTCTTTTTGTGTGGTGATTAAAGAATCATCTCAGAGCTAAGCACAGCAGTATCCAACAGCTAATAAGGCGCATCTGATATGCTATCGAAGGTATTGAATAAGTAATAATGCGGAGCCCCCTTTCTAAGCATCTGCAACGATGGTTTGCTACATAAGCTTTAACTTTAGTACCCAGGTTTGCTTGTTGAGCGTAATAGATCCTACTCCAGAAACAGATTTTTTGTTAAAATTAATAGATAGTTTTTACCTGATGAAAACGAGTCAGATGTGGAGTGTCTCAGGACTTAGTCCTCAGATGAACTCTCTTGCAGATTTATCGGCATGACTTACCCAAAAACCCAAAGGTTGTTGTTATGATGTATACAGATTACACAGCGACAGATCCACGAACAAAGCGCTGTGAAGCTCCTTTCAAGTTATGATGTATATACTGTACGTAACACAAGACCAGCTCCACGAAAAAAAACTAGGACTGTGAGATCTTCCAAGATTTCTCCTTAACCCTTTAACCGACTGGAATGAATTAACTCGGAGTTAGAAAAATGGGCTGAAATCAGCTGGAATGAATATGCACTGAAAGGACAAATTATTATGTACATCCCGGTGAAAAAACGCACAGCAGCAGGACAGCAGCAAATCGCGGCGTGCAGGAAAACATGTTGCCGCTATAAATAGAGTAGGTCAGTAAGCACAAGAATACATTCGTGCCAACATGAGTCAAGGACAAGACTTAAGTGAGTTTGATCCAGGTCAAGTCGTGGGAGCCAGGAATGACGGATGTTCAATCTGACCAAAGGCAAAACTGTTAGGAATTATGTGACAAACCGTAGCAGCTGTGTACCAGGAGTACGTGAAATCCGGCAAAACCGCTAACAGTCGGATGAAATGTATCCGTAAAAGTGCGTTGGATGATCGAGGGCTCCAACGAGTGGCCCGCATCGTACAAACGAATGAAAGGCTTGTTTGCAGCAAATCGCGTCACAACTTAATGAAGGAGCATCCACAAGCCAATGCTCAAAGACAATCCGTCTACACATGGCACAACTCGGATGGAGACGACCACATCGTGTTTCGTGTTAACGGCACAGCATCGCATCATTCGGTTGCAGTTTGCGAAGGCCCATCGAAACTGGAGCATGGATGATTGGAAACGCGTCATATGGTTTGAAGAATCCCGTTTCACACTGTACCGCGCCGATGGCAGGCAACATGTGTGACGTAAACCACTCGAAGCTATCGACCCCGCATGTCAAGTAGGGGTAATACTGGCCGGTGGAGGCAGTATAACTGTTTGGGCAGCATTCACGTTGTCCGGTGTGGGTCCCATTATACCTATTGAGTCTCCCGTCACTTGTTCGAGTTATCTGCAGCTCCTGACCGACCATCTTCACCCTTTCATCAATTGCCTATGTCCGAACCAAGTTCCGATCTTTCAACAGGACAACGCTGCACCCCATCTATCCCGGGCAGCACCCGATTGGCTCCAGGAGCATAGCAGTGATCTCACGACACTCGCATGGTCCCTTTGCTCACTGGACATCAACCTCATAGAGAATTTATGGGACATATTGGAACGAGCTGTTCGTGATCAACCATCCCTACCTACATCGCTGCTTGCTGTACTCCAAGCACTCTTAGATTGTTGGTCAACGATACCTGAGTCTGTGTTTCAGAGCCTCATTACGTCTGTACCACGACGTATGGATGCTGTTCTGCGTGCAAAAACTGGTTCCACACACTGTTAGGTTGGTGTACGTAAAAAGTTGTCCATTCAGTGTATTCGAGGTTTGAGAAGTGATCCAAATGCGGCAGGACATAATTCATTCCGGGTATGTTTAGTGGTCCTAAGTCCGCTAGAATTTGTGACTTACAAGACCAGAACATTCGAAAGCGTTGCTTTGCCCCTTTGCTTTGTTATTCAAAGTGGTCACTTAGGGGGATGATTGAGTAATATTCCTTTCCGACTGATCATTTGACAATAACAGTGACGACAAACTTAAAAAAGAGACAGATGATGTGTAAATGCCATGATGCTCCTGTCAAAGGGACTTGCCCATCCCCATCATGCCTTGGGTGATGGTTAAAAAAGCTTGAGGTGACAGCTTATCATCTGTGACAGGTTTGTGGCCAGTACTGCTGAGATAAGAAGAGAAAAGGATTGTCTTGCCTGGCACAGGCAGCTATCATTAAACTCGGCTGCTGCAAGACTATATCTTGTTGGAGAGCATAGAAGATTTGGCACCAATGTGTCTACGCGATGAGCCTAATTTGAGATAGATGTCAGGGTGGTGGTAATCTCTTACACAGGCTTTTCTCCACAGACAACTGCTAAGGTGAGTATCATTAACTGGACTAGTAGATAATGAGTGCTGAAAGGATCCAGACATAGTTAAACAGCATGTACCTAAGTGGTGTTAGATAAACCACACAGCTTGTGAACTGCTTCTTTGACATAAATTGTATGTGTCTGGTAGTGCTAGACATAGCACACACGGTTGTGAACCGCTGATTTTCTGATTTGGTTAAACATAGCATGTACCTAAGTGGTGTTAGATAAACCACACAGCTTGTGAACTGCTTCTTTGACATAAATTGTATGTGTCTGGTAGTGCTAGACATAGCACACACGGTTGTGAACCGCTGATTTTCTGATTTGGTTAAACATAGCATATCCCTGATGGTGCTAGCGAGCCATTATTTCTCCCTGGTATGCCTTTACCTAGCATCTGGACGGAATTCCGATACAGCTCATTGACAAGCACTTAGCTTCTTGGAACTTAAATCTCCTAGCTTCTAACTTCTCAGGGCAGTTTAGGACTAGCGTGTTCAGATGTCTACTAAGATCCTCTCCTGCAACATTGATTCATTCATTCATTCACTGACCTTTACTATGGCTAGTCTTGGGGCTACGGTAAGACCCGAACGAATTAATTTGACAGATTTCAGTTGGCGGTTTTAAGATTAAGTTGTAGTTCCCTGACTGGAATTATCTTACACATTGCATAACTATTTGAGCAGTTGTCTGTGAAGATTTTTAATTTTATTTGTTTATGTTTAACTTTGTTTTATTTTACATTCCTTATATTTGCGTTTTTTTCTACGTTTACAAATTTTTCATAATTTATGAATTTTTATATTTTATTACTCTTTGAATTTTCATTTTATTCATTAATAACTAAAGCGACTGGGGAAGAGCTCCCTCGTACCACTATATGAGGGAATTTTCGATTGTTTCCAGCCTACTTCGAGGCGATAGCATTTTCGTGCTTTTCGTCCTGTAAATTTCGAAATTCGTTATTTGCTTCACCTAGCTTTTTTCGTTCTTTTTCTTTAACCTTGTTCTTCTTCACTATCTCAACCATAAATTTGCATTCGAGATTTATTTTCTGCTAAAATAAATATGTTGCGAAAAAGCAGTTGCATGGCTTTAAATGCCCTTGTATTCAAACTTCTATAACCTGATTTATGACAGTATTAATTTCCCATTTAATAGTAGTTTTGATCTGTTCTCAGTTTTTGTTTGCCTCTCCGAAGATTCGTGCGTTCCTTTTGCGCCATATTTCAAACTTAGACACAGCTATGAAAATGTACAAAATGTTATTTTTCCGTTCACTGACTTGTGATATAACACGCTTTCCCTCTTTATGTATTCAGATAATTGTAAGTAGTTTCATAAAAGATGCGTTTCACATTTTGCACTTGGTCACAATGAGGAACTCTGTTGTGCACAATTTTACAAAGTAAAATTTGAGTTTTACCCAAAGATATTTTCCTTACAGTACACTGTGCCCTTTTTGCATCACGTTGCGCTATGAGTATTCTTAATTTAGCAGTATGCACTCGATTTGAGACAGTATATGATTGAGGACTAATGTCATCCATGGTAACATTTTGTTTGAATTGCTGCTTCTTTTATCTCCACCAGTGCTTTAGTTATGCATTTCAGCATCGTATCGTGGAAGTACTAGAACTGAGTTGTAAGAGTTTCCTGTATTAGATTTTGTATATCCCTTCCCGCAGAAAAGTGTACTATGTATTAGGGGTATGCAAAAGTTCCCGCCGACCCCGCTAGGGAGCGGTGTAGTGAGCTGACCAACCGGCAACCCAAACCCGTGCTATCAGATGAAGCCAAGCATGGCGATCTATAATGTTCATTTGCGGCACTGTTTGCTATTCATGTTTAACTAAGGGAAAAGTGCAAGTGAAGCATGCGGTTCAATATTTCAGGCGTATGGCAAAACGGTTATGGGTGAGCGGACGCGTCGAGAATGGGTTGCTAGGTTTAAGAAAAGTGATCTATGCTTGCAAGACAAGCCACGTGTAGGTAGACCGCTGAAATCCCAGACGAGGAGCTGGAATCGCTGTTGCAAAAGAATGCCACACAATCGCCCAAGCAACTGGAGAAGCGTTTGAAAGTGGCTCAATCGACGGTGGTATGGCGTCTACAGGCCTTGGGGAAGATCCAGAAGATTAGTAAGTGGGTTCCGCATACGTTAACGGAGCGTAATATTGGTAAATGATTGGGCATCTGCATGCCGTTAGCGATCATTTGATGAAACTGAACGTCGCAATTGAGCAAAAACGCCCATGGACAGGTAAATTACACTGCCTATGCTATGGCTAGTCACGGGGTTACAGTCATCCTGTTAGACGATAATGCCAGACCACATGTCGGTGCCACCACGAAATCAACCCTTGAGCAGCTACACTGGGAGGTTTTACTGCACCCGGCTTACTCGCCAGTCACTGCACCCTCAGATTTTCATCTGTTTCGCTCTATGTAACATACCTTACCCCAGCAGTGGTTCACCACAGTTCCAGAGGTGGCAAATTTCGTCACTGCGTTCTTCAGCTAAAAACCCGAGTCTTTCTGTCACAGGGGCATTAATTTCTTGCCTGAAAAATGGCAAAAGGTCATTAATGCTAACGGCCAATATTTCGTTGAATACATTTGCACAGGTTTCCTGATTGTTCCTGACACCTTTCTCCTTAAAACAGCGGAAACGTTTGCATACCCTTAATAGTATGTAGGGCATGCTTTGTTATCAAAACATTTTGCTGTATATTTCGAGTAGAAAGGTTTTGTTCTCAAGTTTCAATCTTTCTATTCCTAGCCCGTAATGTTCAGTGCTGTTGTACACAAAAGTCCCTTACTGTCCCAGAAAAAGACAAATGATTTGCGTCCCACCCTTTTGTAAATAGGAAAAGGGAAGTTCATCATTTAAAGTCCGTAGTACCTTTTCAGGTAATGAATTTAGTTGATAATATTTTAGCTTTTGTGTAGAATGACAAATACCTGCTACAAATATAGTTATTAATTTCGTCTACTTTCTGAAGCATTTGTTCCAAACAACGCCTCCCTGAGGTGGGGCCTGAGCTTGTGAAACTGACACGTAATATTTTTACAGGATCACCAGAGATTCTTTACAGGTGTATTCGAATTAATTTCTGTTTTTGGATTATGGAACTTTTACACTTTTGTTAATTTCGTTCGTCCTTTGTTAATGTGCTGTAATTCTCACATGCTTCAATTATTTTACTGATGGAGACCTCATCACGAGAAAATATTGGCGCGTTCTCAGCACAGGCAATGTATTCTAGGTGTTTGGGAAGCTAAAAGAGAAGGGGATCCTCCATATTAGAGGAGCCTGATCTACTCACTTGAGGAATTGATCCGAGACAAGTATATAAAATATGGGAGATCGTGGACGCTATTTTCACAAACCACTCGCAGTTTTGATTTGTTGCGTTTTTTTATCTCTGTTATGATTCTATTCGGTGCCCTGATGTACAGTATTTTGCTTGCAGAAGTAATGATATTACACTGCCGGAAAGTGAAAAAGAACACCAAGAAGGAATTGGCGGACGATCATGAAATTTCCATATGTTAATGGGGTCGAGTTTACGTAGGTGTGATGCTAATTTCGGGACCAACCGGTGAGCGCTTACGTCACAGCACGGCATAATATGCAAATTATCGTCAGTGGTATTTAAGGAGTATGGCGAAGTGAATGTAATCAGTCGTCGGCGTACGGACACGTGCGAAGACACTGAAGAAGCTGCAATGCCTGGACATGGAAGACGTTTACGATTTCAGCAGTCATCGAACTTTGAGCGAGGTCGTCTAGTCGGACTCCGCGAGGCCGGGTGGTCGTATCGTCGTATTGCGGAGCGAATTGGACGGGAAGTATCGGTGGTGGTACGATGGTGGCGTAGATGATCCGAGGAACATTCCCGCACGAGAAGACGTGGAACCGGAAGTCACAGACGGACTAATCGCCGCATAAGAAGAGCGGCGTTGTCAAGCAGAACATCCACAGCGACGCAAATCCGAGCTGCCGTTGCACCTGAGGTGACTGTGCGAACAATCCGCAACCGTCTACTGTATGCAGGACTACGTGCACGTGTGCCTCTGGCATGTGTACCTCTGACTCCTGCCCACCGTCAGGAACGGCTGCAGTGGTGTCTCCAACGTCTGCACTGGAGAACACAATGGCGATCTGTCGTGTTCAGCGATGAAAGCAGATTCTGCTTGGGATCGTCCGATGGCCGTATGCGTGTTCGCAGACGCACGGGGGAGCGTTTCCACCCTTCTTGCATCCACCACCGACACATAGGGCCTACACCTGGTCTCCTGGTTTGGGGAGCGATCAGCTATCACTCCCGTACACAACTAGTGTTTGTACCGGGTACGTTAAACAGCACCTCCTACATCAACAACATCATTAAGCCCGTTGTTGTGCCATTTGTAAGGTCGGTCCATCGTGGTGTTTTCCAGCAAGATAGCGCACGCCCACACACGGTACGTGCAACGCAACATGCACTTCAGCGTGTGAGACAACTTTCATGGCCTACACGTTCACCGGATTTGTCCCCCATTGAGTACGTGTGGGATTTTATGCGACAACGACTTATCCGGTCTCCACGGTCAGCCACGACCATCTCCGATTTACGCGTCCAAGTTGAGGATGCTTGGAACTCAATATCCTAAACTTACATCCAACATCTGTACGACAGACTCCATGCCAGAATTGCACAGTGTGACGCAGTTAATGGCGGTTCAACCTCGTACTAACCATGTTACATGGAAATGTTATTTTTCAGTTTATTAGCAAATACAATTGTATTTTGCCATAATGTTTTGATCACGTTATCCTCTGTATTCCGTTATTATGCTGTATAAATTTCGTTGGTATCAGACGTCTCCTTCTTGATGTTCTTTTTTCACTTTCCGCCAGTGTATTATGCACGACACAGTTGGACATTTCAGTTGTTAAGGCACACTCATTTGATTGAGGTCACACTGATTTTTTGAGAGCTTGGTTCGAAAACTACGTGACAAGAGTAAATCTGCTGTAACTCGTAAAGGAAGGCAGAACAGACAATACAAATAATTAAGAAATACTAAAAAAGTAGAAATGCAGGACGACTCCAAGATTTAATTTGGCAAATAACGCTAACTAATGATATAAACAAATCTATTTATAACAGCAGAGTTAGGCTGATAGTCTCTTCTGCCTTATGTTGCTGTAGAGAAAATGCTATAACACTGCCGGCATGCAAATGGACAAGGCACCTAAGGCATAAAGGACAGAAGGATGAAAAAAAGATGTCTCGCGGCACCTAAGGCATAAAGAACAGAAAGATGAAAAAAAGATTGCTTGCGGTGTCTAAGTGGCGGACGTGCTCCTCTGGGATGAACTAGCCGCAGCTGGAGTGTATGCAGATATACACACAAACAGAAACCTTATCCTGTTTTTCTTTGGCCCTGAACTGAAGAGAATGATGAACACAAGTCTGCGATGGAACAATTCCCTGAAAAACGGTCACCCTTTTTCATTGATTTTCGGGCGCTGATTTCAGACAAAATAGTAAAAAGAATCCAACACATGCCATTTTTCTACAAACTAAACATTTCACTTCGCTATCTATTAATTCGTCTGTTCTTACGTATATTTAAAAAAATATTTTTATTTCAACTCCATTGTTTACTGAAGTGACCATCATTTGACAAATCTATTGCAAAACAATTGTGTTTGTAACAAAAAACAAGTTAGTAAAATCATGCAATGCATTGATAATGATACGCTTTAAAACATACCAGAAATTATTACTCAAGTTATGTGGATAATGGCTGTGGAATAAATCTCGCTCCTGTGTCCTTACCTTTGACCCCATTTCGATGATATTCAACAGAACCGGTTCACTATACCTCCGGAACAACATGATAAAGTTTTGTTGCAATAGAAGGAGTTTTACGCAAGTTATGAGAATAATGGCTGTGGAATAAATCTGGCTTTTGTGCAATGACCTTTGACCCCATTTCGTTGATATTCAACAGAACCGGTTCACCATACCTCCGGAACAACATGATAAAGTTTTGTCGCAATCCAAGCATTTTAGGTAAGTTATGATGCCCAAGTGCAATGGAATGGATCACACTCCAGTGTCCTGACCTTTGACCCCATTTCGCCCATTTTCAACAGGGTTCGTCCCCATGTTGTTCCTTACCACATACTAAAATTTCATCGAAATCAAACCATTTTTACGCTAGTTATGACGCATAACGGCAATGGAATAAATCCTGCTCTTATGCCCTGCCTGACCTTTGACTCCATTTCGCCCATTTTCAATAGGGTTCGTGTCCAGGTGGTTCCCTACCACATACTAAAATTTCATCGAAATCGAACTGTATTTACGCATGTTATGACGCATAAAGGCAATGGAATGGATCTCGCTTTTATGTCCTGACCTTTGACTCCATTCCGCCCATTTTCAATAGGGTTTGTCCCCAGGTAGTTCCCTACCACATATTAAAATTTCATCGAAATCGAACAATTTTTACGCACGTTATGAGGCATAAGAGCAACGGAATGGAACAATGTCCTGACTTTTGACCCTGCTTCGCCCATTTTCAACAGGGTTCGTTCGCAGGTGGTTCCCTACCACATACTAAAATTTCATCGAAATTGAACAATGTTTACGCCAGTTATGACGCATAAGAACAATGAAATGGATCCCGCTCCTATGTACTGACCTTTGACCCTGCTTCGCCCATTTTCAATAGGGTTCGTTCCCAGTGGTCCCCTACCACATACTCAAATTTCGTCGAAATCGAACCATTTTCACGTGAGTTATCGTGTGGACGGACGGACGGACAAAGCTGGAGCATATACGCTTCTTCTACCTACGGTTGGAAAGCGTAAAAAAAGCGTGTAAGAGTCGGTAAAACCTTGTTCCCGCTACAAGAAGTAAAGGAGTTCGAGCAAAGTAAGTTATTGAAAATCTAGCCTTGGTTCTCACGAAACGCAACTACAACGACCACTGCTGGATGTAATGTGGTGATCTCAAAGTACTATCCATGCTTCTTAAACAACCAGGAGGATACACAAAATATCTATGCTTTTTGTGCGAATGGACAGCGGCACAAAAAGCATGGAAACAAATGCCAAGCAGGTTTGCTTTAAATCCAAGAACAAAAATGCTATCACGGAAAGTTTGGTTGATCAAATTCAAACTTTTGAAGTAGTTGGTAAAAGTTTTGTCAAGTATGTAAAACGTTTCCGGGATTGCCTTATGCCAAATTGAAACAAGTTTGTAAAATCATGCAATGTATTGATTATAATACGCTTTCCAACATACCAGAAATCATTACTCAAGTTATGAGGATAATGGCTGTGGAATAAATCTCGGTCCTGTGCCCTGACCTTTGATCTCATTTCGATGATATTCAAAAGAACTAGTTTGGTATACGTCCGCAATAACATGATAAAGTTTTGTCGTAATCGAAGCATTTTTATGTAAGTTATGATGCATAAGGGCTATGGAATAGATCCCGCTCCAGTTTCCTAACCTTTGACCCTATTTCGCCCATTTTCAATAGGATTTGTTGCCAAGTGGTCCCCTACCACATACTAAAATTTCATCGAAATCGAACTTTTTACCTTAGTTATGACGCATAACAGCAGTGGAATGGATTCCGCTCCTATGTACTGCTCTTTGACCCCATTTCGTTCACTTTAAATAGGGTTCCTTCCCAGGTGATACCCTACCAGATACTAAAATTTCATCGAAATCAAACAATTGTTACGCGAGTTATCGTGCTGACGGACATACGCACACAACGCGTGACGTAATGAGAAAGATGGTGTGACCGCGCGCCAACATTCTCAAAGACGAGATTGTGACGTCATAAGATTTCTAAGCATTGGTAACATTATAGGAACAACGCCCTGACACTGAAAACGTTATAATTCGGGGTGGTTATTTAACCCACTAAACGAATTCTCCTAGAGTCGAGATCAAGCTAAATCGATTTCTAGTACCAGAAAACAGTAGGTTAACGACTTTCATCAAAATTCTTAGAGCCGTTTTCAAAATAAAATGTATATACATACATACAAGAATTGCTACTTTAAGGTCGACTTTAAGTAATTTTGCTTCCTATACTTCCAATGGAAAAACTTCTGTACACATTTTCTTCACAATAATTTTTTTTTTGATTGGAGGTTTAACGACCACCGTGAGCAACTCAATGGGCTATAAGCAGTCGCCCGTCCCTAATTTAGGTTCACTGATTCCAGGGAAGGGAGAGAGCCAGTGCCGAAAGACACACACAACATCCATGCCTCACCAGGATTCGAACCCAGACCCCGTTCGGACGAATGATCAGAGGCCATCGCTTAGAACACTGCGCCACCGGGGCGGCTCACAATTAATGCGTTCCCAAGGATGAAAATTTGAACATCGATTAAAATAGCTTCATTTCATAACTTGGAATACTTAATATTTTCTAAACCACAACCGTAATTATGCAATCCAACATTTATTTGTCCACTGACGTCTTCAAAGCACAGGTCGCGCCATCTTTTCTCTGGTTTCAACCCTACCAAAGGAAAAGTGTTAGGTTTTTAATATAATTATGGTTAGTTTTTAGAAAATATTAAGTTTTCCAAGTTATAATATGAAGTTGTTTTAATCGATGTTCAAATTTTCATCCTTGGGAACACATTAATTGTGAAGGAAATGTGTACAAACGTTTTTCCATTTGAAGTATAGGAAGCAAAATTACTTGACGTCCACCTTAATAGTATGGAATGATCCCGCTCCTACGTCGTGACCTTTGACCCCATTTGTTCCATTTTCAATAGGGTTCGTCCTCAGGTGGTCCCCTACCACATAGTAAACTTTCGTTGAAATCGAACCATATTTACACAAGTTATGACGCATAAGGGCAAAGGAATGATTCCGCTTCTACGTCGTGACCTTTGACCCATTTGCCCCATTTTCAATAGGGTTCGTCCCCAGGTGGTCCCCTACCACATACTAAAATTTCATCGAAATCGAACCATTTTTACGCCAGTTATTGTGCGGACGGACGGACAAAGCTGGAGCATATACGCTTCTTCAGTTCAACACAATGTTTATATTTTATTTTATTAACAAGGTTTGGGTTCAGGAGGCGAACATGGGCGTCCTGATACATATATTGTACGGTAAATTATACAAACTCTAAAATTCTATGTACATTATATACAGCACGATGTATTGATTCACAACGGAGCTTTGTGGTAAGAGGTGCAAGCATTTTGCACAAGAACAATAAGAGAGATTGTCGAAACATTTCGTCTCGAAGCATAAGTATATTATAGTGCTGACAAATAACAGAACGAGAATATTATAATGAAGCACTGTGCAAAAGGAGAACTGTAGATGACAAAGTAGGCAATGTGAAACCTAAGGCAAATGGAATTACGATGTCTTAGTACTGGTAGAAAAAATGATAATCAAAGAGAAAACAAGTAAGACTATATACATTTGTACAGTATGGTGCATATTATATTCACATTTGTTAGAAGATACACTGCCGGACAATTGCTAAGGACGGATGACAATAGCAACGATAGCAACCATAAAATATAAGGCAGGAAAATGTGGAAATTAGGATAAGTGCGGGATACAGTAAGACGTGTTGTGCGTATGCAAATTTTGGATTGCCGAACTTGTTCGTGACGTCATAGCGCTGATAAGCGATATATAGGATTTGACGCGCATTGACCGTTGTTGTTCAAACGCAAAGTTGAAAGGGAAAGAAACAATTGACGAACTTGCAATTTTCAGTATGTCTTCCCGACATCACCTAGATGATTTTACACGTGGCCGTATTATTGGCAAGATTGAAGAAGGGCGAAAAATAACAGATGTTGCCAGGGAGTTCGACGTCAGCCACAGTGTTGTTTCAAGGCTTTGAAAATCATTTCAAACAAATGGAGAGTGTAGCAAACGACACGGGGGAGATCGTGTTCGCAGTACGACACCTGCAGAAGATCGGTACATAGTGCTATCAACAAAAAGACACCGGCGCAGCACAGCTAGTGAGGTAGCAAATCAGTTTATGGCTGCTACTGGCAAGCGGATCTCCCGAAAATCTGTCGCCAGACGTTTGCATGAAGGAGGACTATACGCCCGCCGTCCTGTTGTGTGCATGCCATTGTCCAGAAGTCACCGTACCACCCGTTTGCAATGGTGCCATCAACATCGCAATTGGACTGATAACGACTGGTCTGCTGTCCTTTTCTCAGATGAGAGTAGATACAGTCTATCGTCTGATTGTCGTCGACAACTGATCTGGCGTGATAGTGGTACTGCATATTGTCCAGCAAACATACAGGAAAGGGACCGATATCCGACATGTAGTGTCATGGTATGGTCTGGCATCATGATCAATGGCCGTACGTCCCTCTACGTGCTTTCAACTGGGACTATGACTGGCCAACGATACATTAATGATGTTCTGCTACCTCATGTTCGCATGTTCCGTGGTGCTGTCGGTGATA